>CM037855.1:38358872-38391547 GCA_021234595.1 Delia radicum | reverse complement strand
TTTTTAATGGATTACACGTATTTTTTTATTTCAAAACCACTCCTAATTTAAACCGAATGTTTGTTAGATTTTAAAAAGAGAACGTTTTTGTATAAAAAAAATACAATTGTAAAAATCAAATGTCAAATGTGAATTAAAAATTAAACTTTGTATTAGTTTTTATTTAATATACTACTTAATGCTTGATTAATTAGTTAGTTGATCACATTTCACAAAAATACTGAAACAATTTTGTTAAGAATTTTGTTTAAACAAAGTTGAACAAATTAATTAGAATCAAATTATTGTGTTATTAGTAAAAGGTACACTGAAAAAATAACATAGAAGAAATTAAATTAATTAAATCTAGAGCTGTGTAGTTCGTGAACGACCTAGTTCAATTGAACTAGTCTTTACTTTGAACTTGTGAGCTAGTTCGCAATCTTCAGATCTTTTAGGTCTTTCGCTCTCTTCGTTCTTTTTTGGTATTTGAGTAATCTTTCCTTTCTTTATGTTGTTTTTGAGTTTAATTTTGTTTTTTTTAATGTCGCCACCTTATTCTTTTTTTATTGTTAAAAAGAGATATATAATATGAATAACTCGCTTTAAAAATATCAAACACACGATCAAACGAACGATTGAACGAAATTTTTAAGGATCGATTGAACTATAAAAACGACCTAGTTCATTCAAATCAATCGAACTAGAAAGAGCTCTCACTTAAAAGAACTAGATTGCCCAAGTCTAATAAAATCAAACATTTTAATAAACACACAAACAAAATTATGAACAAAAATTTAGTTCACATTGAACTAGAAGAGGGACCTAGTTCATTCAGATCAATCGAACTAGAAAGAGCTCTCACTTAAACGAACTAGATTGTCCAAGGCTAATAAAATCAAACATTTTAATAAACACACAAACAAAATTATGAACAAAAATTTAATTCACATTGAACTAGAAGAGGGACCTAGTTCATTCAGATCAATCGAACTAGAAAGAGCTCTCACTTAATAATATCAAACATTTTAATAAACACACAAAAAAAAATTTAAAACAAAATTTAGTTCCCACTTTGCTAAATTCATGTCTGAGTTTTTTCTAAGTTTATAATGAAATTCTTAACCCTTTGACGACGAATGCTTGAAATATGTCCCATTTTTGTATTTTGGTTGCCCAAGTCTAATAAAATCAAACATTTTAATAAACACACCAAAAAAAATTTAGAACAAAAATGTAGTTCACACTTTGCTAAAATCATGTCTGAGTTTTTTCTGAGTCTATCTTAAATTCTTAACCCTTTGACGACGAATGCTTGATATATGTCCCATTTTTGTATTTTGGTTGTACTAGTTAAATTTTTAACCGATTTTTCCAAGTGTGATGTGTATCGACAAAGGATAGATGTAGCTTTTACATCATACCAAGTGATCCTTCTTATTACCACTAATGTTGTAGTTTAAAAGTTAAACTCAACTTCACATAAATAGGTCACAAGGACTCTAAATCTCCCATTAGTTTTTTTGAAAACGTTTATAGTATAAAAACGGTTTTTATTTAAAAAAAAACCCGGTTTTCGGTTGTTTAAGTGAAATCCCGGTTCTAATAACCCGGGGTTTCCGGTTTTTATAAATCGCTTTGTACTGCTAATATCTGAACATGTTTGTAGGTAAAAATTGTAAAATGTTACTAAAATTTTAAATGTCGACATTTAAAACTGCTCATTAGAAAGGCCAAAGAGCCTTTTTATTTTCATTTCTAAGGAGTCGTAATTTATTATCTTGACGACCTTGCCCACATATGCAAATTATTCGCAAAATGCACAGTTTTCTAAAATTTTCAGATTGATAAAAATTCAAAAAAAAAACCCCCGTTTCTCGAAAACCTCAATTTTTGTAAAATCGGCTTTAAAAAACCAGAAAAATACCAAAAAAAAACCATTTTATCGAATAATTCGGAAACCGATTTTGACAACTCTAGTTCATACTTTTCGGGGTAATCGAGTCTTATTACCGCTAATATCAAAATAGGTAATTTTGAAGTCTCGAAAAGTCAACCCATAGAAATATTTTAAATTTTGATAGCGAATTTTTGTTTTACTGGTAGTTGGTTTTGATTCAGAAATTTTCGAAGCAGTGGTAATCAGTAGTGTCCGACCGAACAGTTCGGCCAGAAAATGCATATGGTCTGTATTCAGTATTTTAAAGCATTATGGGCAAATTTGGCGGATGGAAAAATGTTTATTGGGCTGATTAGATGCTATTTTGAGTGTCAAATTTGAAGAAAAGTCTGTAGTTAAGCAATGAATTCACTGTTCGGAATCAGAAAGTTCGGCCAAATTGAAAATAGTTCGGCGGCCGCACTTTTAACTTTATAGCTAAACTTCGGCTTTTCTCTTAAATTTTATACACAAAATCGAATTAAATCGGCTCAACAAACATGTTTACAATACCAAAATTTGTCATCATTGCCTCTAGATATTAAAAAACCGACAAAATATAGGTTTTTGGCCGATCTGTTCGGTCGGACACTAGTAATCAGTTTTATCATCTCTACACTCATAGAAATTAATCTGTAAAAATAGCTGAAAAAGCCACTAAAAAATTAGTTAAAAATGAGCTTGCAGAAAAAGAAAAAACTGCTAAATTTAGCAGATTTTTTTGCAAAACATTTATAAAATAAGAACCGCAAAATAAATCTGTTAACTTTAAAAAATTTTAAATATATTTGATGTGAAATTTAGTTAATAGAAAGTAGCATTTTACTCTGTAAAATTAGCAGAAACTTTTACTAAATATTTGTACTCAAAAGAGCAAAAAAAACTGCAATATTAACAAAACTTTTGCTAAAATTTACCTGAAATTTAGTATAATGCAAATAACAGTTTATTTTTCCAAAATCAGCACAAAGTTTTGATAAAAAATTGTTGATCAAAAAACTTCAAAAATTTCATATTTTTAAGGATTTTTTTGTCTCCTAATATTAGTTAATGTTTTTGCTGATTTTAGCAATTATTTTATTACTTTCAATTAACTAAAATTTGGCTCAAATATAACTAAATGTTTGTAAATTCAACAGATTTATTTTTGCCATTCTTATAAAGGGTCTGCCATCTAACGTTTTTCAACTAGTGCTTATTTCGTGAATGGTAGCACTTAGCTCATGTTTGATTTGACAGATAATTAGTTTTATCCTTCCGCAGAACGAATATGGTTGTGTATACGCTTGAACAACGCTGGGAAATATTGCGACATTACTTTAAAAATCATGGTAATGTTGCAGAATATGTGCGGTAATGAATGATGCCGATTTTGCCAAAAAAATCATCTTTTCAGATGAAGCTCATTTTGATCTTGGCGGGTATGTAAACAAGCAAATTGTCGCATTTGGGGCACAGAAAACCCGCACGCATACATTGAAAAGCCAATACAGCCAAAACGAGTCACTGTTTGGTGCGGATTTTGGTCCAGAGGCATAATTGGGCCATAATTAGACCGATCGTGTAGGCTACTGCATGGCCAGCCGAGGCAGCCATTTGAATGAAATTATTTTCCAGTATTAACCGGAAGGATTGTACTTTCAAATAAAAAAAGAAATTTGAGAAAATATTCAGTAGTTTTTTTTTATAGCATTTTCAAAAAAAAAAAAAAGTTATTTGGCGGACCCTATATTAGCAGTTTTCTCTGTAAGCTCAATTTTAACTAATTTTTAGTAGCATTCTTTTGCTATTTTTACAGGTTTATTTCTATGAGTTTGGTAATTGGATTTTTCTCAAATATCCCCTATATTCTGTTATTTTTTCTGTGTGTATAATGTAGAAACTACTGAAATTTATCTACAGGAAAATTAAGTCAAGCATGTGAGAATTTATAATTAATAGTTACAAATTGTGTTTGGTTTATTTAAAATTAAAGCAAATTATAATTACACACTAAAATGATTTTATTTAATTAAAAATTAAAAAAATAAAATGTATTAAATTTCGAATTAATAAGAAAGATAAGAAATGCACAGTTGGTGCAGTAGAAAACAGTTTAACTATTAAATCAAATGTCAGAAATTTTCTGTAAAAGTTTTAAATTAAATTTTATTTAAATTAAAATTGCAAAATGTTTGCTAGCTAATTCACTTTAACTAAATAATTACACAGAAAAAAACTAAAATTGAGTTTCGATTAGAATATTTGTTGATTCAGTTAAAAGTTCAATTGAATTCAGTCCTATTAAGGACATTGTAGTATTCATTAAAATAATTTGTAACAATTGATTTTATTTTCTATTAAGATTTTAATCATATATATTAAAAATTTGATACGTTACACCAACCGGCCATATGGAACGGCTTATAATGCAAAGGGATTCCAGAACCACTGATACAGCTCGTTAAAAGCTTATATGATAATGCATCCTGTCGAGTACTGCACAAGGGTCTTAAAAGCAACAAATTTCCAGTAAAAATAGGAGTGAGACAAGGTTGTGTGCTCTCACCTCTTCTTTTCAACATCGTTTTAGATGTTGTCATTTACCGATCGACGAAAGCTGATTGTGGCATTGCTTTTGGACTGCAGGGCAAATTGGACGATCTTGATTAAGCCGACGACATATGTCTCCTCTCACACAGCTACAACAGTATGCAAACAAAGCTTAATATCCTTGTTGAGAATGCTTCCAAAGCTGGTCTAAAAGTTAACATATCGAAGACAAAAATATTACGTGTCAACACAAACAATACAGAGCTGTTAAAAATTTTTGAAAACTCACTCGTAGACGTCGACAGCTTCTGTTATCTCGGCAGCATAATAACAACTACAGGCGGTAGTAAGGAGGACATAGCTTACCGCATTGCAAAGGCTAACCAAGCATATGGCGCACTTAACAAAGTATGGAAGTTAAATCACATAACTCTTCGCACAAAAATGAAACTTTTCAATTCTAATATGAAAGCAGTATTATTATATGGTTCCGAAACTTGAAACATCAGTAGAGAGGACACAAATGCGCTCCAAGTATTTCTTAACCGTTGTTTGCGAAGAATATTACGTATTTTCTGGCCTCAAATAATTTCAAAAAACACAACAAAACCCCATTACGAAGATGAACTGGCTGGGCCATACCTCCAGAAAAAGCCAAGATGACGTTACCAGAAAGGCCATAGACTTCCATCCCCAGGGCAGCCGACGTAGAGGAACTCAGTACAGCCAGAACGACACACTGAAGACAGAATTCAATGGAAACCCTTTGTTCCAACTAGGAATTTCAGGATTATATATACAGTCAAGGAAAAAAGTCTACATACACCCTTTGATTTAGGGGTTTTATAGAGTTTGTGAAAAAAATTAAAAAATATGTCAACATTTAAGGCATTAATAAATAAGTTTATTTATAAAATAAAAAAGTATTTATTTTACATAATAAAAACAATAAAAACAAAACATTAAAAAATCATTGGAAAAAAGTCTACATACAGCTACAAAAATTAAACATTATTTCAAAATGTTATATAAAAAAATAAAAAAATGTTAGCTTTTAGTATTTGGTCGGTCCACCTTGAGCAACAATAACTGCTTGAAGACGACGGGGCATTGATCTCACCGAATTTTCCGTAATATCGGGTGTTATTTCAGCCCATGCATGAATAAGGGCGGTTTTCAATGTTCCACGGCTACTAATGTTATATTTTCGAACCTATTTATCCAAAACGTCCCATTTGTGCTCTATAGGGTTTAAGTCTGGAGACTGAGGTGGTGAATTGAGCTGGCTTGGCGCATAGTATAGAATCCAGTCTCGAACAACGTGTGCAGTATGCTTCGGGTCGTTATCTTGTTGGAAAATCCATTGATTTCCCAGGCCCAAGCTATCAACAGCTGACTGCAGATTATGTTCCAATATGTTCTTATATTGATAGCGGTCCATATTACCCTCGACAAAAACCAAAAACCAAAAACCAAAAACCAAACGACCAACTCCAGATGACGCAATGGCGTCCCAAACCATAACGTTAACACCACCATGTTTGACAGTAGGTATAATATTCTTTGGATCAAGTGGTGTGTTTGGTTTCCGCTAAACTTTGGATCGACCATCACTTCCAAAAATGTTATAATTACTTTCGTAGGTAAATATAACACTATTCCAAAAATCCATATCCTTGGTAGATGTGCTTTAGCAAACTCAAGGCGAAGTTTACGATTCTTCGCTGAAATTAGTGTTTTTTTGCGTGCCACTCTGCTATTAAATCCATTGTCATGTAAAACATTTATTATTGTTCGTGGAGTAACAATTATATTTTAACATTTTTCGATGTGTTCCGCTAATTTTGGGCACTTATTTTCGGATCCTGGTTGACTACTTTAATAATACTGCTAACATCGCGTCTCGAAAGCTTCTTAGGTCTGCCAGATCGTGGCTTACTTTCGGTACTATTTGTATTATTATAATTTCTAATGATCGTCTGTACAGTTGCACGACTTAATTTAACTGTCTTAGCAATTTCTCCATAAGATGTAAGGAGTTGCCACGCTGTATGCAGACTTTTTCCCGCTAATAATTATGTTTTTCCCTAAAAATTTCTATGTTTTATTTTTAGAGTATTTTTTTTTTCTTCAAATAATCTTAATTTTAAATGCCTTAAACATTGATATGAAATGTTTTTCAATTATCGCTACTAAATCACTAGAACTTCAAATTCGTAGGGTGTATGTAGACTTTATTCCTTGACTGTATATTAAAAATTTACTTGATTGTTGTTTTTAATTTTAAACAAATTTTTAGTGGATACTATTAGAATATTAAATACTGCCAAAACATCACGAGAAAATGGGGAAAAGTGTAAAAAATAGTTAGAATTTAAAAAAAATCCCCAAAAATTTGAGAAAATCGTCAAAACTAAAAAAAAAACAAAATTTAAAAAAATCACCAAAATTTGAAGAATTTTAATTTTTAATTTAATTCAGGTTCGAGATCATAATTTAAATGATACTACAATAAATAGAAAACACTAATTGTTAATAAATGTAAGAAAAGAGAGTTTTAAAATATCTTGTGAGGATTAGCGCTACCAAAAATCAGGAAAACTTTTATAGTAGCGTTAAAAGAAATTACTTACGGGGATGATCAAATTGTACTTCTTCGTATTTTTACAGTTTTTTATAGTTTTGTTAGTTTTTTGTTTTCATATACATCGAGATTATTTTTATGTTATTTTTAATTTAGAACGAGCTTCCAACCTCCGTATATTTACAAAAATAAAGCAAATCAAACATATTAGCTAGGTTGATACTAGTATTTCGATCTGGCTAAAGATCTCATCAGAACCCGAAGTTTTAGAAAAGTTAGAGCCACCTTCGTATTTTTTGATAATGGATCCAGTTCACCTTGGGTAAAAGAAAACTTTAAATGCTTCGTTTTATGATCCGATTTTAAACAACCTTACAATTTTGTGATCTGCTAAGAATCTTCATCCCTCCCCACACAGTTTTTTAAAACAATGATATCATTTTAACTTAATAATTTGTATTTAAAAATACAGTAGTAACTCGATTCTTGCACATAGGAATATTTTTCATTACGCACTCAGTACTTGCGAAATCCGAAAATTTTGAACTCGATACTTGCAACATTTTTGTATTACTCTTGCGTGCTGCTTTGTTTACGTTTTCTTAGACTGAATACATTTCGGGAAATCCCCGTCGTTTTATGCTGCTGAAGAAATGTTGTAATTTGAATCAGTTTTAAGCTGACTATTGAGAGGTGCGGTGTCATAATGGCAAAGAAAAAATTTACGTTGCTGACAATTAAAGACAAAGCTGAGATTTTAAAGAAATTAAGTGCTGGATTTTAAACCAATTCCTTAGCCAAAAGTTTTCAAAAACTGTTTAATAAATCATACGACTGGGATAATGAAGATGTCATTCCTCTTTCAGAGTTACGTTTACAGCTAGCTGACGATGCATTCAGTATTCAATCCATTGCAACTTTGCTTCTAGAAGTAGAACCATTGCAGCAAATATCATATTCTGAAATTGAGCAATGGATTGTTGAACCTAATTTGGCGCTCACCGCACAAAATGAAGAGCAGTGCACCGATGATGACCTTACTGATGGTGAAGAAACCGGTGACGTGGTACTCAATACGAAGCAAGTTCCATCGGATGAGACTATATCAGCGTTCAATATTTTCTTAGAATGGGCGGAGCAAAACAATGCTTCATTAGACGATATTATGATGCTCCAGAGACTAAGAAGCAGTGTAGTACTGAACAAGCGACTTTGTACAAAACAAACAAAAATTTTAAATTTCTTTAATTCCACATAAAATATGTATCTACTGTTATACGAATGCGTTGAACTTAAGTGTTGTGAATTGAAATATTAAACTTAGATTCTAAACAGATGTATGTGCCTTTTATTTTGTATGGGAAACTAATACTCGGTACTTGCGACAACCTCGAAACTTGCACCGAGCCCGGTTCTCATTACGTGCAAGAATCGAGTTTCTACTGTATTTAATCGGTCAAATGTTATAATAAAAAGTTAACTATGAATCATTGCCAAAAAAAAAAAATTTTAAACTTCCTTTCTACTAGTAAATTGGCAATTTTGAAATAAAGTATTAACTTCCGGATTAAATATGCAAAACTAAGGAAAAAAATACTAAAGAAAAAGAGTAGAAAAAAAGTATCCTTTACATATTAAATACATTACAATATGTAAATTTTGTAAAAAAAGGAACAGGAAAATACAAAAAAGTCAAAATGTAAAAAAAAACATGATAAAACCGAACAAAAAGTGTGTTGCTAACAGGTTTTTAGCACGCAAATAACAAAGAAAACAACAATATTACATTTTCTTTATGGTCTTGGCCAAGAAAAAGGGTTTCCCTAGCCTTAAGTTGAACATTGAGTCATACATAATATATGTATACTCGTACTTTTTGCCGGTTACCATATACAGAAGAAAAAACATGACTGAGGACAAAACCAAAAATGTTATAAACGTGACAACCAAAAACATAAAAATAAGTTTATAATACATATTTATGTATGTTATTAGCATTTATTATATGTTATGTATACGTATTTGACTTTAAGTTTTGGTCAATAAACATTTATTTCGATAAATTTTTTTGTTGTAAATAAAATAAATGCGTTATTTACTTAAGTATTATTTGTGTATGACGCGTGTTATTTGATTTACACTACACTTAACAAAATGTATTTCGAATAAAATCAGGGTGGATTTGATATACAACTGGGTCAGGATTAGCTCCTAACAAGTTCCTTTTGATATTCATACACTTAGAATACTATGTAGGTAAACCCAACTGCAAATGTAGTTAAAAATAAATGAAATTTCAGTTAAA
The DNA here is from genome assembly GCA_021234595.1 of Delia radicum. Lineage (NCBI taxonomy): Eukaryota > Metazoa > Arthropoda > Insecta > Diptera > Anthomyiidae > Delia > Delia radicum. The sequence continues at coordinate 38,382,208 of CM037855.1, read as the reverse complement.
GAAAGGACAACTTACATTTCAGTAAATTCAACTAACATTGTCATTTGTTTTTTTAATGTTCAAAAAATTAACCAGATATGCAGTAAAAATATACAAACATTTAGTTTTTTTTTTTTTTTTTTAATTAAAAAAAATGAATGTAAAATCATAATACAGCAATTTGAGGTGGTTTGATTTTTTAACTACAAAAATAAAATTTCTTCTACAAATGACTGTTTTTTTTATTTAACAATAAAGATTACTTACTCTATTACAACTCAAACAACTACAAATTTTTACAGCAGAAGTTGACTGAGTGTATCGAAACTGGTTGATCTTAAGTATCTCTCCCCTACACGTATTCGAATTTCATCAAAATCTTAAGAGTATAGCTTGTAGAGCGATACTCTACAACATTGAAATTAGGTTATGTGATCGAGGAAAGAAATCTAAGATCAACCAGCTTCATTTCATACATGGCTCATGCATGCGATCAAATATAGAATACAACTCCCATGTATGTATAATCTACGACAGTATATTGAGCATCACTGTTTTATCGATACTAATATTTGAAGTGTTCTGCCAAAATAATTCAATTTATCCCAAGAGACTGGGATAACTTGAATTATTACGGTAAAATAGTACGGCGTATACAAATATATGTTCGATTATCCAATGGACCGTATAACGCATTACAATGAACTTTCATTTGTTTGTCGAATAAGCGAATATCAAATAAACTCCCCACAGAGGTCTTTAAATCAGATGTTCAGAAATACTACTCCCTATTTTCTCCGCCCCATAACCGATACACTCCAATTAATATTTAAAACAAATTTGTTTGGTTAAATTACACACTGGTGTATAAAATGCTCCAATATTCCGTTGAGTAATACTCAAATTAAAAAACACATCTTTAGACTGTCCATGATATGAGACACACAATTATTAATTTATTGTAATAAAATAACCATAAAATATGATTAAAAATTAACAATGAAAGCAATAGTAACAATAAAAAAATGTGGTCAACAAAATCAATGTTACAACATTGAAAATCATGCATGACATAAAACAGAAATTATAGGAAATATGTATGAACACACATTATAAGAGTTGCCATGTTTGGAAATTTTTCAAACAACGCAAGTTCTTCAAACTAGTTCAATCTAGAATCGAGAGCTTTATCTCTGAAGAAATCTAGCGAAGAAACGTTGTGCGTCATTTATTGGACTGATAAAATGTATTATATCTTTAGTTTTCAAGTGATTTGATGTAGGATATGAGCCCTAAAAAGTAAGGTTACATATTGGGCGCCATTTTATGTGACTGCTTAAATATATATATTTTTTCCTTTATAAAGATATTTTTTCCTTTATAAAGAAAGTGTTTTTCCACAATTAATGTTAATTTATGTATTGTCCTGTTTCTTTGGAATATATTGATATAGCAGGTATTTAGAATGACCTTACTTTGGACGACAATTATAATTTGTTTGGTAAGACTAATGATTTATTGTTGGCATGGGTAGGTCGAAGAAGAAGAGGTAGAAGAAGAGCAACAAGTTAGGCGCCATTACATAGAAAAAAATATTTTCCTACTTTTTTTATTTAAGCCGATTTGTTGAACATTTTAAAAGCTGTCAATTAAAAAGTAATTGAATCAATTAAACATTTGCTTAAATTTGGTACTTGTATTACATTTTTTATACTATCGCTCAAAACCAGGGACCGTAAATAATGATTATTGCTCGTTTTTTGAATCAAAAAATCAATCACTTAGAAGAGACATAAAAAAAAAATTATTGCACCATTATTATTATTTTTGACAATCTTTGCATATCCGTCATGATTTTTAAATTTTTGATTTTTAAAGTTTTCTTCAATGGTAATGATTATTTTTGAGTAATAATAAAAAAAATCAGCCATAATCATTATTTTTGAGCAAAAAAAAAAATAAAACTCAAAAATAATCATTATTTATGATTTTTATTTTTTTCGCTCAAAATAAAACTCACTTTCAATGTGTTGGATTGACATATCTCAGGAAGTAGGAGGAGCTTATCGAAGATAATGGTATCAATCTCTTCTTTGGAAGATTTTCTAGCAGATTAATGCATCAATCATATTTGTGGTGAGGTTAAGGGGTTAATTTTTAATTTCAAAATAGGGCTTTTTTTGCCGTATTTTGTGAAAGTAAACAATGTGTGGGATGGACATATCTCAGAAAGGAGGAGGAGCTTATCCAAGATTATGGTATCAATCTCTTCTTTGGAAGATTCTCTAGCACATTAATGCATCAATCTTATTTGTGAGTGGGGTTTAAGGGGTTAATTATTAATTTCAAAATAGGGATTTTTTGCCGTAAAGTCAAAATTTGGAAGCTCGATTTTCACCGTATACGTATGTTTTAGTGGACTTTTTGCTCAGTACAATCCCAAGAATCAGAAACGCGAAGCGCCCATTAAGATTTTTTTTCCTTCCATACTAATCGCCCGACCCTAATATGTATATATATTTACCCCTACATGAAAGTGAGTTTTATTTTGAGCGAAAAAATAAAAATCATAAATAATGATTATTTTTGAGTTTTATTTTTTTTGCTCAAAAATAATGATTATTGCTGATTTTTTTTATTATTACTCAAAAATAATCATTGCCATTGAAGAAAATCATTAAAACTCATAACATAATCATTATTGTGTAATTTTTATTATAAAACTCATAATGATTACGGTCCCTGCTCAAAACATATTGTTGTTGTTTTTTGTAATATTTATGTATGTAGTGTTTTTTTATAAATGTTTATGTATTAGTAATAGTAATAAAATTCATTTTAATTAGATTTTATTAATTTATTACTTCATTAAGTTACATAATTTTATATCAGTGGTTTAAATGTGAATATTAATTTATTCTCAAATATTATTATAAAATTGATAATGTAATTTTTGAAGTTAAATTTTGCTTAATAAAAATGTAACCATTTTTTAAACAAAAAAAAAATGGTAAAAATAAATTTTAAAAAAAATTAAAAAAAAAAAATTTTAATTAATAAATAAACATTGCACGGTTTTTTGTTTAACAAAAAAGAAATGATCTTGAACTTGAATTATCTTGCTCACATCATAATTTATAATAAAAGATCGAAAAATAAACTTTTGGTTTTATTTTTTTAAAATTTAAAAGTAAAACATTTAAATTAAAAATTATATGTCATTTTAAATTGTCAGGTTTGAGATCATAATAAAATGTTACTATTACAAATAGAAAACACCAATTGTTAATAAACGTAAGAGAAGATTAAAAAATTCTTGTTTTGTCATACTTCCTACGAATTTGTTGACATAGGTATAAATTAAATCTGCTAACTAAATGAGAAGTACATGCCGGTTTAAGGTCAATGTAATATAATTCAAGTTATTAAAAATCATTTGGTATGGCAACAGTGTTCTTGTTGTTTTTGCTTTTTGAAAAGGTATACGATATTGATGATCACTTTTTAATCAAATGAATTATTATCTAATTGAAAAAAAAAATCAATTAAAGAGCTATCAATTTCAAATTGAATTAGCAATTTTCGTTATTGGCGGAATTTCAGCAATTAAAGTTATTGAATCGGTGGTTTTCGTGATTGAAATGGGTTTTTTATTTTTTTGTGTGTACATATAAAACAATTTAAACCTTTTAGCAGAATAGAATGAATGAAAATTCTCTTCACGGGTTCAGTTTCGGCTAGTTTTACCTTGATTTGTGCACACTTGCGGTGTAATCCTCGTAAGGACTCTTGTTTATAAAAGAGATTATGTTTGATAACCCTGGCCTTAACCCTCTAATGCCCGAATTTTGTTTTGCAATGAAATTCATACCATGTATTCGTCTCGCAAAAAAAAATAATAATTTCTCTTAAAAAATGTTTTTCGCTGACTACTTTCGGCGATAATTTAAAATTTATCTCGAAAACTAATGCAAGTAAAACAAAAGTTTGTACCAAAAATTATTACATAACCACAATCCAAAAATAAACTTTTTTGTGCTTCTTTTTAAGAAGATATGGCGATTTTCGCTTTTTGCAAAATGCGAATTAGGGCGAAAAAGTATCTTAACTTCAATATTTTTTGTTCAAACTTTAGACTTTTGCTACTATTACTGATTGTCTTCTCTATACCAAATCCGTCCATTACTTTATAAGTTAAGACAATGTCCTTTAGAGATATCCTGATAAAATCCTGTTCGTCCTTGAAGAAAAATAAGGAAGGTAATACTTCAATATTAAAGTTAATACTTCAATCTTACTTATACTTAATTTTCAAGAGTTTTAATCAACTTAAATAATTGTTTTAGTTGTTGGAAATCTAAGTTAATTAAAAAATAATTATTTTTTGAATGTTTACAAAATTTGAACTTTAAAGCTTTCTCGCGTTTTAACAGTGCACTGAATACGAACAGTTTCTTCGCAAAACTTTTAGCTAATTCACTTTTATTTCGAACTATATCAATTTCTAAGTATAAAACACTCATTCGAAGCATTTGGGTTCAATTTTATAAACGATGACAAATGTCATCGTCAGGCGTTAGAGGGTTAATGAAAGCTGATATTAGGTTGGGCGCCATATAAATGACAGCCTAAACTCTTCAGTCATCATCTTATGAGAATACCATTAGGTAAGGTTAGGTCGAAAAGAGGAAATGCTTCCCTAATCCGACTCAAGTCCCTGAGGACTTACACTTAAGCCAGAATGTCGGCTTGTTGTGCGCTCTAAAAAATCGGTCCTATGTCACATTCCTACCCCAGGAACTCCGTCGCACTGACGAAATTTCTCAACCTCTTCCATCCTATGCCCCTAAGATCCCACAATGTGAAGAATACCAGTAAGTACGTAGCTAGATTAGGTTTTGAAAGAAGCATAGTCAAAAGTTGGGCGCCATTTATTTGACAACTTTATTTTCATAGCAGAATGGGATGTATTAAAATGTTATTCTTCTACTTTGGATGGATGCATTTATTAGTAGCATCCTGTAGATTGGTGTGAAATTTTTTATTCAGTTTTTTTTTTTCATTATAATCGACCAAGATGTATGTACAAATTATCTCAATGGCAACACTGTTGTTCACACATATCCAATTAAAGTTTTTTTCTTATTATTAATGTGACTTAAAGATGAATCATCACAATTGCATTATACTTTAATTTTATATAGCTATATTGAACAAGTTTTGCAAAAACCAAAGTATATTTTTATAAAAGACACACAAAAGTATGACAAATATAAAACAAACGTATTTTTTTTTATTTCTCACAATGCCAAGACACACTTTGTAAGACCATGTAATACAAAAAAAAAACTAACCAGCAGTTATTATTACTTTTCAATTGTCTGTCTTTCTCTATTAACAATTGATTATCAAACTTTAAACAGACAACTGACATTTCTTTTTATATTGCTAACGTTGAGTTTTAAAGTTGTCTTTCTATTTTTGTTTGTCTTTCGTATTTTGTATTTTTCTTTAATGTGTTAACAACATAATTGTAATTTTCGCATAAAAGGTGTTATTGTAAATAAACATGTATTAATTGAGTTTTAGCCATTTAACACACTTGAATTTAGTGGTAACAAAATGTTGACCATATCTTTATAGTTACATAAATATTTGTTTTATCTTGACAGGTATTGTATGCGGTAAGCAGGAATTGAAATTGTTGGCTAGTTTGTGACATTGACCGAGTGATGTCTTATGTGAAGTTTAGCTAGATTTGTTATAAGGTGAAGACCACACACACGAGAAAAGTTTGCATTCTTCACAAGGGCGGTTTCATTAGTATCAATTCTAAGGCATCACTTAAAATCGGCTTTAAGGGTCGACTTTGACTTACGATTAAACTTTGTAGTAGCTTTTGAAAGTAGCTATTAGAAAAAGATCACATGATATAAATAAGACTTCTCCTAGCGATCTAATAAGCTTGGCAAGCTTAAGAAGAAGGTTAATAAAATCAAGTAAACAGGAGACTAGATCATTTAAAGATATAAAGGGTCCGCCATCTAACGTTTTTTTTTCAACTAGTGCTTATTTCGTGAATGGTAACACTTAGCTCATGTCTGATTTGACAGATAATTAGTTTTATCCTTCCGCTGAACGAATATGGTCCGCTGAACGAATATATCCTTCCGCTGAACGAATATATCCTTCCGCTGAACGTCTTGTGAAAAAAGTGAAAGAAACTGGCATCCACATCGATAAACCAAAGCGTGAAAAGCCAAAAACAGTGCGTACACCCGAGAATATTGCTGCTGTGGCAGAAAGTGTGCGTGAAGCGCCATCAACATCATTTCACCGTCGTTCTCAACAATTGAACATTTCGGAGACATCATTGAGACGAATTTTGCATAAAGACCTTGGTATGACGCCATATAAAGTCCAATTGGTTCAGGAGTTCAAAAAAAAAAAGTTATTTGGCGGACACTTTACTTAACTAGGTATAACAGGGTATTTAAACCTACGTGGAGGAGTTAGAATATTATCTTCCCAAAACATTTCGCCTACAAAAGGCCCTATTACACATTCGTTCGACTGTACTCTGTTCATTAAAATACCCTCCACAGGAAACATGTAAACACTGGCCGGATATTTACTTTCCGGTATCCCCAGCCGCAACGAGTTATTAACCATTTTTGAGATAACTTTCAGTTTATATTAATAGATAGGACAGACAGGACATTTAACGGGTGATATAAACCAGACTCCGGAGGGTTCACAAAGAGGCCTTCTTAAGCTTATCCCGTTACTTTGTTAGGTAAGGTAAATTCACCCTTCCGCCGTATACATTTCGGTCTACCTGAAAAAGTAATTTTTCATCAGGTAGCTCATTAGTTCACCAAGTCGATTTCCCGCAAACAATACAGTATGACGCCCGCACGCCAAAGCCTAAGCCGGGCAATGGAACTATTTCACGGTTTCATCGTTTCCTTCCTCAAGCTTTACAAGCTTTACAAACCTTACAATCTCTAATTTCTATTTTTGAAAGTTTAAGAGTCGAGTTACCCGTTAGGATTTCCATAAGATTCGACATTTGTCTCTTACCCGATTCTGCGGCTCTCTTAATCAACTACACTCCATAGTTTTTGGTTTCCTATATTAAATTAAGACTTCCTACAAGAGTAAACGTTGATTTCCTTCTTGCAGTTTAAAACTGTCTTCCTTTTCACAGATTCCCCTGAAAATTGACTTTGAGATGAAGATTACTACATTTGCAGAATAATCAGTAATTGCCACCACTTCCGCTTGGAAAATGGTATTGTGGTCTAGGAGTCGGAAGTACACATTTTATTTAAGTCTCTTCAAAATAAACCTAAACCAGTTCACAGTCTTGAGGTCCTATGCTCCACAGGGAGTTAATCGGAAATGAAGAAGAGAAGAAGAAGTTCACAGTCTAGTTTCAAGCTGTCCGTGTAGAAATGAATTCCATTGCTTTATCCCAATATTTCTACATCCTTTCACAACTCTCTATACGAAATAAAAAACTCACAGTAAGCCATAATACATTGTTCTGAATACCTACCACATTTCATCTCCGATATGTGATAGCCTGGCAGATTTACTATTATCATAGTAAAAAATAGTAAACCGACTCACTAAACACTTGAGAGCGAGTCCCACGTAAAATTTTAAATACTACTTTATTTTTTCAAATAGACTGGGTACACCGGGCACCAAGACTCCATTTCCAGAGTTCCATAGGTCGGTAAATCGCAAATGCAGCCTCATATCTTATCTTAACATCCTCAATGAAAATGTTCGAGCCCCAGAAAGTGGGAGTACGTCCTCTTCCTACTGAACCGCTGTATAATCCTTGGTAATCGATGAGCTGTTGGGAAAACTTAATGATCTGAGTTATAACTAGGAACAACGATAACCACATTTTTAATATTCACCAGTTTTAAAACTCGCGGATTGAGGTGGAGGACAACAGTAGCCTAAAATAAAGGATATGATGGCAAGAGAGACGCTTGGAAAAAACAATCACTCTATAACAAGAACTATAAGAATTTTCCCTACTGCTAAACTTCAAGTACTGCTGGATATTCCTTCCCTTCACATTCTTGTGATCGATAAGACCCGCAGGATAGTCATAAGGGGAATACCTTCTAAAATTGCTAAACTATGAAGATTGTTGACAATATGTTACCCACACTGACAATTGACAAAAAAATTTAGTTCAAACGGTGATACGGGAGCAGGAATCTTTGGATGCGTAAATGTTTGATGTAAAGGTTTATAAATTCTTAGTTTTCTCTAAGGAGAATATACTTTTTAAAAAGAAGATACTAGTAGGTAAATATTTGTAAAATGTCTAGTGGTTCTCATGGCTTTCAAAACTTGTAAGGTTATCTATGGTCCAGAATGTTAAGAATCCCTTACCAAATTAGGTAACCAGAATTGGTGATAAATTGATTTCGAGAAATGGACCTGTGAATTGGCCACCAAGGTCGTGCGATTTAACACCTCTTGATTAATTCTTGTGGGGCCACGTGAAGTCACTGGTTTATACTGATAAACCAGCTACAATTGACGCCGTCGAAGCCAACATTGTTCGTGTTATTCGTGACATACGGCCAGCAATGCTCGAAAAAGTGGCCCAAAATTGGAAGTCCAGAATGCGATTCGTCAAGAACAGCCGCGGTGGCCATAAGCCCGAAATCGTTTCAAAATTTGAATTTGTATCGATCTTTCGATTAAAATTTTTTTTTTTATTAAAATTAAATTTTTTGTGAAAGTTCTATCGGGCTTAAAAAAAACACAGTTTATATATGATTCTGGCTGATAATTAGAGCGTTTCAGCATTTCTTTAATTTTTAATTGTTGCTACTCTTGAAGTGGAATATGAAAACTTATTGCTCAAAAGATTTCTGAGGGTTTTAATTTGGAAAATTCTGAATTTTTATTTTCAAGGTCATCAAAGTGACGCTTAAACTAATAACTTTTACCCCGAATAATTTTTTTTATTATGCTAGAACTCTTGAGGAGCAATTTATCTGGTTTTGTAAAAACAAAGCATAAGAGAAAAATAATTTTAAAAATTTTGGTTCATAAAAATCGATTAAAAAAATCTGAAAAAAATCTCAAAAATATTTTGGGCTATAAGTTTAAAAAAATGAGTCTATAATGAAATGGCCACCAGGGTTGCCATGTTAGTTCGAATTTTAAAATACATTTTTTTTCAATAATATCTAATGTTGGGTTTTTCTATCACAAAAAGATTTCGTTATTTTTTTATAATTGTTTAAATATTGCTTTTTATATTGATTTCTAAAGAGAGTAACGCCTTCAGTTACTTAATCAAATTAAGACTTTTTAAAACTCAAAAACTATCAGAAATTATTGGAAATTCTGAAACACCAATTAAATATTACTTGATGCGTTCTTAATTTTAAATATAATTTTATGAATAGAATATGAAACTTTTATGAAAAAATGTCTAAAACAAACATAAAAATTTATGAAACTGCTTCATCCGATTTATTAAATATTTAATAACATTTATGAATTTTTTTCATAAAAAGTTATGAAACTTTATCATATTTATGCAATATTTCACAAATATGAAGATGTCTGTCATCAGTTTGCTCTCTTCTGAAACAACTTCATCATATTTATGAAGTGCTACATTTTATGAAAATCAATGAAGTTTTTCATCATATTTATGAAAAAGCTTTTTCCCTTAGTGTACAATCATTTTATGATTGTTATGCATTGCATTCATAACATGATGCTCTTTACTAAGTATTTGAAAGGATTAAGGATGCCCAGCGGTGGGCGCCATTTATGTTAAGTTTAACCAAACTCGCTCTTAAACAAACAACTTTTTGTTACTATGTTTATTATGTTCCCATTTAAACACCTGCTAGCAATTATTCAACAAAAGTTCAATTCCTAAGAAATCATATTTCTTCACCCAACTCCCTCCAAACGTTATTTCAAATAAAATGTATCCACCTTGACCTCATTACGGAAACAGCGTTAACGGTTCAGTTGAATAAATCAATAATTAAACCAACTAACTCCCTCCCACTTCTATACACATAATAAACAGTTTTTAACAACTCTATATATCATAAATTTACTACGAAAAAATTGTAACATTTTTTTGATTGTTTGTTAATTCAGGTATTTGTTTTCTTTCTAATTATAAAAACAAACACGCGACTTTATTTAAAAAAATAAAAAAAAAAACTGTCATACAAAATCTTAAATAAAAAACTTTATAATTTTTTGTGATACCCTTATTTGTGTTATGAATTTTAATTTTCTGATAATTTGTTTATAAATTTTTAAAAACTTGTTTTTATAAAAATATATTAAAAATTCAAAACATGATTTTATTTTTAAATTACGAATTTTATTTATTTTCGATATTTTGTATATTTTTTTTCCTATAAATCTTTAATTAACCTAAAATGTTAAAGCTTGTATTAAGCAAAAAAAAAAGTTCTTAAGTTTATTTTTTCTTGAATATTAATTTTTATTTTTTTTTTTAAATCTCACTTTTTATGTTTTATCAAATTTAAAAAACTTGTCACTATCATTATGAAAATTTATATATTAATTGGGTCAACTATTAACCTCGACTTTCTTTCAGTTTTATCGTTTTTTTTTTTTTAGATTATTGTATGATTGTTTTCACAACTCAATTTCACTTTTTTTTCATTAATGACCCTAAATTGAATTTTTTTTATGATAGTTAAATTTAAAATCATTAAATTTGAATTGAAGTAAATGTTCTATAATTTTATAAATTTGTTCATCAATTAAGCATAATTAGGAGAGATTTATGATGAGAGATTTATAAGGCAGGGCCGCACAGAAAAAAATATTGTCGATAAAATTTCAATTAAAAATGGAGCAAAATTGATTATTAATAGGTTTTTTGTTAAAGTTCTGCCTATAATGAAGGCTCTAGCTTTTTTAAAACTTAGGGTTCTGATGAGATCTTTAGCCAGATCGAAATACTAGTATCAACCTAGCTAATATGTTTGATTTGCTTTATTTTTGTAAATATACGGAGGTTGAAAGCTCGTTATAAATTGAAAATAACATAAAAATAATCTCGATGTATATAAAAACAAAAAAACTAATATAACTGTAAAAAATATTAATTGAGCCAGAGTACACACTAAAATTTTTTTATAAAAATAGAACATTTTTGGTCTTCAAAGTTTAGTAACGTCATGATGCTTGTTAGGAAAAGACCTAACCACGTGCTTGATTACTAAGAAGACAAAAATGGAGCAAAATTAATTATTAATAGGTTTTTTGTTAAAGTTCTGCCTATAATGAAGGCTCTAGCTTTTCTAAAACTTCGGGTACTGATGAGATCTTTAGCCAGATCGAAATACTAGTATCAACCTAGCTAATATGTTTGATTTGCTTTATTTTTGTAAATATACGGAGGTTGGAAGCACGTTATAAATTGAAAAAAACTTTTGTTTGATTTCAAACTCACTTAAAAGTTTAACTCTTTTTTAACAAAGTGTTGCTTTTTCGACCCAGTACTTTTAAACGGCTCCAATTGTTACTGGAAAAAAGTTAAATAAGTGTTTAACAAACCTTAAAATTATTCAGAATCTTCACTACAATCGTAAATAACAAAAGTTGTTAAAAACTGTTACCCAGAGTTGCCAAATAATTATTTGAGCAAAATATTTGTTTTAACTTTTTTGCAGCAACTTTTTTCAAACATAATTTAAAAATTCTTCTTATTTATTTATTAATTATAATTATTTATTTCCAATATTTCGTCTCCACATTGGGTGACAATTATTAATTGTTCCCTGAAGAAGTCACCCAATGTGGAGACGAAATATTGGAAATAAATAATTATAATTAATAAATGCTCGTTTAAAATAAGAAGAATTAAATAAAAGAAGATCAAAGAAAACTTAGGGGATGGGGTCTTTCACAGAGGTGCACTTGTGCGGAAAGCTTTCTGTCCACTTGGGGATATCAAGAAGCGATTCCTTTGTCGAACTTCCCAAGCAGCTCACTACTTCCGGTCTTACACCAAGTATCCCCTGGGAATGCGGTTCAGGTGCCCGTCTGGCCGCAGCTAGAGTGAGAAGGCGCAGCTGAGTAACCTGATGGGCAAGCTAACACCGTCTCAGGTAATTAGGTGACAACTGTCGCTAAAACTCAACTGTTTTCATGAAGCTTTTTCGGCTAGCCTGCCTAGAGGTTGTTGGCAGCCCCAACACTAGGATCGGACAAGGTGGCCCAATCAGTCGCTTTGTCCTAAACAACAATTATTACTGAAACCACAACTAATATCGATTATGTGGCCCTTTGTTCCTCTTAAGGAACCATAGGACATTATATATATATATATATATATATATATATATATATATTAGGCCGGGTCGATTTGTGGGGAGGCAAAAAAATCGCCCAAAGCTCAGTGAAAATCGTATTCTAGGGATCAAAATAAGAAACTTTGCGGAATTAACCATACCTCTAAAACGAATTCTACTACCCCGAAACTGTTGACTTTTGTCCCGTAGGGTCAAGTTTTGAAAAATCCCACTTTGACCCATGTAGAGTGCCCCAATCGAGTCCAAATGTATGACCGACCCCCACTAACTTTGAAGGGCCGATCCACCCATGCTCGTGGCACACCCCCCTGGAACTCCCCTGGGGGGTTCCCCATACAAACATTTCAAAAAATCTCCATTTTTGGCACTTTATTTTATTATTTTTTATTTATTTTATTTATTTTTAATATTTTATTTATTTTTTCTCTTTAGAAATTTATTTAGTCAGAACATATGTAAATGAAAAATTAATTTAACTTAGTAATAGAAAAGAAAAGATAAAAATTACTGTTTGAAGTCTTTTTTGCTTTCAAGTCTGGGCAATTTCGCACGGCTCTCTAACGTCGTCGCCATAACAGCCTCTACATTTTCCGGTATAACTCGTTTGGAAACGCTAGCTAGCAATTGAACGTGTCGTTCTGTTCCTTGTATGTGTGATGGAATTTTTGGATCATTAAACGGTGGATCATCTTGATTTAAATATTCTTTCAAAGTATCGTATGGAATGCTTCGAGTGAATGGTGGTTCAAATACGTCATTTATGTCATTCATATTGATCATTTCCGTGTAACTTGTGCAATAAAAGTTTATATCTGGTTTTTTATAAGCTCTAAGTCCCGTTGGGTCGTCAACATCGGTTCGATAGCGTAGAATTATCTTGATAGCACAGTCGCGCTTTTCTTTGCTATCATCAAACAACATTGATAACAAGATATTTTCCGAATGCGCATAATATGAATTATCTGTAATTACTTTATTGACAATTTTGCGTAAACGAGGTTCTAGAAATCTTGACCAACTAATGAATTGAAAAATAATCTACTACCGTACACGACAGAGCTGTAATACTTAATATTGAAGTACATTGGCACATAACATGTAATTATAAATTCAACCAGTATTCTTAAATTTGCATCTGGATTTTCCGTTGTCACATATAATCGTAATAGTCTAGCGGCCTTGGTGAGCCACCGAGAATGTACAATTTTCCCTGGTTTGATGTTAGCCAGATCCACTGAAACCACGCCGCTAGAAATTGCATGGGCCATGTCGTATAAGTACTTGGAATCGGTGGAAAATTCAATTTTTTCTGGAGCAGGGGGCATATTTTTCAACTCAATTTTCTGAAAGCCGTCCACCACCTGAAAATATATAAAAATAAAGCAATTAAAAACGGTTGACAATTATAATAAATGAGTGATAGCAATAACTTACTGGAAGAGTTTCACAAGTTTCGATTTGACGGCTCAATTTTCCGGTTGCCGATCTTGGTCCAGTGCTGGTTGATTTATCCAAAGCTTCAAACAAATGCCGAAACGGAAGTTCGTTGAAGTGTAGAAGGCAAACGAACCAATGCAATGGTCTTTTTAACAGCAATTCGAATCGTCGTATAATTCCACCGTGTGGGCCAGTGTTTGTTGGCTCACCGTCAACGCATATGCCAATTAATTCATTCAGTGATATATTTTTATCGTTAAAAAAATCATTTAATTTGGTTGTTTTGTATTCAGCGGTTTCATGTTCCAGTCTTACGTAACCAATCAATTCAGAATTCGGTTCTCTCAAAATAACAAGATGAGGTTCTTTTACCATCCTAGTATGATACTTCTCATCAATTGCATCTCTCGTTAAAGTATCATCTTTTCTGCCATCGAATGAAAATGCTAACAAATTGGTATCATCTAACCGTTTGCGAAGCACTTCTTGTCTGCATTTCTCTTTTTTCTCGGCGAACTTTCGATTTATCCATGATGAGAGGTTTGCCATGGGTATCTTTCATTTTAAAATCTTGGAAAAGAGCGGTTCCCATTGCTGATGCTACTCTATCAGGCACACCAAATCTGTCACATACCAAGGCAAAGTTAAAACAATCGTATCTCTGTGTGTATTGTGAACTTGTGCTTATATCCAAATCTTCTTGAACCGGTGGCGGTGCGTATGTTGAATCATCGGGATCTTGGTATGTTGGCATTGATGACATAGACGTTGCTCCTTGCTCTTCAATTTCCATCGCAAATCCATCCATTGTTAGTCTTCTCTGATTATGTTGATCGTGCATAAACTCTTTGAGGCGTTCGGGAACCAAACCGCATGCACATGGAGCTGCCTTCAAATCGCATTTACATGTTCCAATGAAAAAAATTGTTTCCAGAGATTTTACATACTCTGTAAATTCTTGGTGTTTGTTTCTATTCTTGATTTGCTCTTGATATTTGACAAGCAATCTATTCAATTTATTATATACACTTTTTTTCAGCATTATTTCCATACCAAGTTTTTTCCAAATTCCAATCAACTTATCTTGTACTTGAATAGTGAATGATTTATAGAGCAATTTTTTTTTGTTCGCTCAAGTAAAAATAATATCTCAAAATATCCAGATGGGTTGGTAAATTAAGATCAGTCAAATCAGTAGACACACCAAAAACAGTAACATCATGCCTGGGTATATGACTCATTGGGTTTTCGATAGTTGTTGATGTTGTTATTGCTTCATCTTGCGGTGTAAAGGATGGTGGATTCATTGTAAACTTTTTGATTTGGAATGATTTTTTTTTTAAATATTTTTTTATCTGAAATTAGAACTTCACACTTTGAGTTCTTCACAACGACTTAATGCATTCACAAAAACTGTTGCGTTATATATGGTCTACGAGGTAATAAAAATGAAATGGTAATTTTAATTCTACCTGTAACCGATTTTGTTGTTAAAACTGCCCATTAAATACTTACATGTAAATTAAAAGTTAATCTGACCACAAAATCTGTTAAGCAAGTGCGCCTTTTATTACTTCTGGAAAATCCTTTATGATAATTTTATGCTCAATTCTACCTGTAACCGATTTTGTTGTCAAAACTGCCCATAAAATACTTACATGTAAATTAAACGTTAATCTGACCACAAATACTGTTAAGCAAGTGCGCCTTTTATTACTTCTGGAAAATCCTTTATGATAATTTTATGCTCAATTCTACCTGTAACCGATTTTGTTGTCAAAACTGCCCATAAAATACTTACATGTAAATTAAACGTTAATCTGACCACAAATACTGTTAAGCAAGTGCGCCTTTTATTACTTCTGGAAAATCCTTTATGATAATTTTATGCTTTCTGTTAAGCAAGTGCGCCTTTTATTACTTCTGGAAAATCCTTTATGATAATTTTATGCTCAATTCTACCTGTAACCGATTTTGCTTAAGTAAGTTTACGACATGCAGCTGTGTCTTGTGGTGGCTTAAAAAACCCACACAACCTATTTTACGACCTGCAACAGAACGACACGTTCAATTGCTAGCTAGCGTTTCCAAACGAGTTATACCGGAAAATGTAGAGGCTGTTATGGCGACGACATAAGAGAGCCGTGCGAAATTGCCCAGACTTGAAAGCAAAAAAGACTTCAAACAGTAATTTTTTTTATTTCTTTTCTATTACTAAGTTAAATTATTTTTTTCATTTACATATGTTCTGACTAAATAAATTTCTAAAGAGAAAAAATAAATAAAATATTAAAAATAAATAAAATAAATAAAAAATAATAAAATAAAGTGCCAAAAATGGAGATTTTTTGAAATGTTTGTATGGGGAACCCCCCAGGGGAGTTCCAGGGGGGTGTGCCACGAGCATGGGTGGATCGGCCCTTCAAAGTTAGTGGGGGTCGGTCATACATTTGGACTCGATTGGGGCACTCTACATGGGTCAAAGTGGGATTTTTCAAAACTTGACCCTACGGGACAAAAGTCAACAGTTTCGGGGTAGTAGAATTCGTTTTAGAGGTATGGTTAATTCCGCAAAGTTTCTTATTTTGATCCCTAGAATACGATTTTCACTGAGCTTTGGGCGATTATTAAATCGACCCGCCCTAATATATATATATATATATATATATACATATATATATATATATATATATATATATATATATATATATATATATATATATATATATATATATGAAAACTTAACATTCATAATTTAAAAATATAAAAAGCCTAATGTTTCATATTTTTGATTGTTATGTTGGTGAAAAAATATAAAAATGTATTTCTCTGCTAAAAATTAGTTCATCGATTATACATAATTTTTGAAAATCTGACCAATCGAACGATGAACTTTTACACATAGTCTAAAATATTCCAAAATTTATTACGTTTTCACACAAACCATAAATAATGGAAGGTTTCTATCAAAATTCGACTAAACTTAATTATATCGTTAGGGTTGACACATGGCAACTTAAAAAAATGGTCAAAAAACACAATATTTTTCCAAAAAGTTTCAAAAATCTGTGAACTTAACGAAAATAATTTTTTATATAATTTTGAATAAGGATTTGTTCACAAAATTATACAAAATTTAAATTTTTCAAATATCTTCAACCGTGTAGTATTATTAATATGCTTTCAAAAAATACTAAGTTTTTTCTGTTTTTTTTGGCCAAAAACTTGGTAAACTTTTGCAAGTTTTTTCACAATTTTTAGAAAATTAAAGCTATTTAAACAATTTCTGAGCAAACATTTCTGGCGTATAAAGATTTATGTTTGTACTAGAGATACGTGACCATCTCTAGCAGAACTTTGCGTGATTCACGTGAATCAGGCGTGAGTGTGAGCGAAACCTAATTTTACTCACGTGAACGTGAGGAGTGTGAGTAGGAAAATATTTTTAGTGAGTGAGTCAAATTTTTTCGTGAGTATACATGAAGTAAATGCTTTCCTCAGTTATTTTGCCAATTTTATATTTTTTGGAGTTTTGAAACACTAAAAAATGGCAAACTAGTATATTCAGAGCAAATGTGTGTCAAACATTCACAATTTACCTTAATTTTTATGTTTTTCACTAGTGAGTGTAGTGAGAATAGAAAAGCAATGCTCGTGAGCGAGTGTGCGTTAGTGTGAGTAAAAATTCATTCACGTGCCCTTCTCTAGTTTGCACTAATTACCTAACAGTTAAAAATGTAAAAGTATTTCTCACTTTTACAAAATATGCACATAAATTTATTTATATAATATTAATGTTTAACTTATAATGAAGCTTTTTTCAACTTTTAATTGTATTTTAATTAATTTTTTTGTGTTGTAATTGCTGTTATTTGCTTTAATCTTGGCAATAAACATCCTTCTTCAAGTAGTTTTATTACAAACAAAACTAAAATTTACAAGATGTTGTTTTGCAACACCCATATAAATTTTTCGTTATTTGTTTATTGTTGGAAATTTAAAACTTCAATGTCATTTTTATGAACAAAACCAACTAGTAGTACCTACTGAAATTGTCTAGATATACTTACATATGTAAGTATAAGAAAATTGTATTCCCAGGTAAAAAAATAATTGATATGGCACCATGTAAGTTCAGACAATGTTAATCCGAAAAATGAGAACATCAAATTGCATTAAAAATAAATCAAATATCAAAAATAAATCAAATATATTAAATTGTATCGAATTACAAAAATTTCCATATAATTTGATAAAATAAGCAAAATAAAAATTGATCCAAATTTTGTCCACGTCCTATTGTATTAACTGAAATCAAATTGTATATCATTAATTATAATTTTATTCCATTTTAAACAATTAAATATAGCCACGTATAATATAATGCAAAATATAATTGTGCATCTGGTTTATATTGAGCCATACAAATTTATGTATGTAACGTAATTTTATATCTACTTAAATATGCTTTCATATATAGTTTGTAATGCTAGCAGATTAACTATATACAGGGTGTCCGCCGGGAAGGTATACTACTTTGTTTGTTTATAATTTTTGATTAAATGAAAGAGAATGGATCTTATATTGATAAATGTTTTATTTAATGTCGGCAATTATGTATGGAATACAATATCAGATAAATGTCCGCCTCTGTTAGCCTCACAAATGCGAGCCCTTTGTGCACATTTTTCATTACATTCTCACACATTTCAGGCGGTATTTCATTAATTTCATCACGTATATTTTGTTTGAGTTGATCAAGCGTTTCTGGTTTGTTTGCATTAACCTTGCTTTTCAGATATCCCCACAAAAAGAGGTCCGGAGCAGTCAAATCAGGCGACTGTGGAGGCCAATCAACATCACCATTTCTTGAAATAACTTGTTGTGGAAAGAGGTCTCGCAATAATTCCATTGTAATCCTGGCTGTATGCGATGTGGCACCGTCTTGTTGATACCACATTTTAATCAATCCCAAAGCATGCAGTTGTGCCGTTAAAAAGTTTTCAATCATATCACGATATCGCTCCCCATTCACAGTTACCGTTACGCCGTTTTCATTTTCAAAGAAGTAAAGTCCAATAATTCCTCCTGACCAAATTGCACACCAGACTGTCACTTTTAATGGATGCAAAGGGACTGATGAATAATTTGAGGGTTTTCCATTACCCGGAACCAACTATTCTGTTTATTCACATATCCATTCAAATGAAAATGTGCCTCGTCACTCATTATGATTTTTTCAAGAAAATCGGGGTTGTGATGGGCGAGCTGTAACATCCTATTGGCATATGTACGGCGGCGCAATTGGTCTTGTGCAAGAAGCTCTTGTGTCAACTGAATCCTAAATGGAAACAAATGCAAATCCTTGTGCAAAATTTTGGCCAAAGTTGTTCTTTGAAGACCAAGCTCCTGAGCACGGCGTCGAATTGAGGTTGATGGATTGTTTTGAACACTTTCTTGAGCAGCAGTAATGTTTTCAGCCGATCTTACAGTACGTTGTGGTCCATGCTTGGGCCTATCACCTACAGACCCTCTTTCTTCGAAATCATTCACTACACGATAAATAGTGCGTTTTGTTGGCACGTTGTTCCTCCCAAAAATTTCACGTAACTTTCTTATCATCACAGTAATCGATGATTGATTTTGATAAAATGTTTTAACGATTAAAACACATTGGTTTATCGAATATTTTTCTATAATAAATTTGCCACGTGTCTACTTCACGACTGCCAAATATGAACTGTCATGACTAATGTTTACCAAAATGGCGGCAAAACAAAGTAGTATACCTTCCCGGCGGACACCCTGTATAATTAAATGTTATATTATACGTCATATGTGATTATACCGTACTATATACTTGTCAATATATAATATGAATATATAGTGTACTATATATAAAACAATGTTGTACGAGACTGATAAGATATACTTTGAAATAAAAAAGTTTAGTTACTTGAGCTGTTCATACAAAAATTTATAGTTATGCACAATAATAAAAGCCAACACAAAAATTTATCAAAACTTTTCTACTCGGGTTATTTTAAAAGTTTCTTAAAACCGCATTTTAAATAAATATAATATCAGCTAAGAGGGTTTTTTTTTTAACCACACAAAAGATGTATCAAATACACACATAATATATAAACAGTCTATAGATACACTCAGAGAAAAAAAAAACAATTATCACTGCAAACAATGATAGAAAATATTTTTCAGTAATTAATTCATCGTATTTGTGAAACAATTTATCAGTTTTGTTCCAATAAAAGCTTTATAAATATTAGTAAATATTCAAAAATGTTTTAATTTTTGTATTAAAAATATAAAAATTGTTTTTTTCGGACTTTCTACATTTTTATATATCGTTCATTCCATAATAGATCGGCCAAATTCTGAGCGGGGTTCATATAAACTCCTTTATGTTTTGTACACGTACGTATTCTCTAGAATGTTTATTAGTCACTACCATTTTCAATTTCTGCAAATTTTGTAAACTGGCATTTTTAATTTAAAAAAAAAATGCAAAAAATTTAAAAAGTTGTAAAATTTTCTGAAGTAAATGGAACATTTCAAAGATTTAAAAAACATATGAAAACTGCATGCATGAAAGCATGTTGTAGTTTAAATGCAAATGCGATTAACCTTACATTTAAAATGCATTTTCGATATATTTTTTTATTTCAAAGCGTAAAGTAGACAACAATATCTATCCTTCAGACGCTTTTTAAGGCTCTATGCAATAACTCCCAGGTGAAAAAAAGTCCAAAAAAAAAATGAAAAAAGTCCCAAAAATTTTTCATACAAATTTGGGAATACTTTCAAATGAAATAATACCCAGTTCTTTTTCAGTTATTTCATTTTTTTAGAAGTTATTTCATTTTTGTTATTAGGTGTTATTTCATAATGCAATAATTCCGAAATGAAATAAGTCCCAACAGAACTTAGCGTGGGACATAGCGCCCAAAAAAATTATATGTAAATTGTTGTTATAAAATTTTTCTTGTTTTTGGGCAATACGACATTGATTTGGACGAAATAACATTTTTTGTTGGGCGATATGACGGTTTTTTGTTTGGCCAAAATAAATTTGGGCGCTATGACGGTAAAAAAACGAAGTTACTACCCAAAATCATAATTTATTTTTTTTTTTTTTTTTAAATGTCATAAGACCTTAAATGACAATTCTGATTCATGAAATCAAACAAAAGAGTTTTAAGGAAACTTAAAAATATTGCTTCAATTTTATTTTTTTGTGTCGCACGCAGAAAAAACATTATTTCGCGTAGTCGCCTGCCGCGTTTTGCGGAGGAAACCCCCTAAGAATGGCCGAAGGACGCCACACAGAAAACCTTGTTTTTACAAATCCAATGTCGAATCCGTTGAAATCTTATTTTTAAGACAATAAGTAATATAATTTGACCAGTCATAGCGTTGTCATTCAAACAGCTAATTGATTGTTTTTTATCTTAAATAAAAGAGTAGAGCACTGGCCTTGTGTTTATTTAACGTTTAGACACTAATATATACGTAAATTTTTTAATAAAATAGACTTTTAAGAAAATAATCATTAAAATACAAAAAATCTTGATGTGGATGGGTATTTTGGGACATAAAAAGTTATGACAGGTCAAATAAATGCTACTTGATGTCTTAAAAATGTAAGATTTCAACGGATTCGACATCTGATTTGAAAAACAAGTTCTACTGGGTGGCGGCCTTCTGCCGCTCTTGGGGGTTTTTTCCTCCGTAGAACGCGGCAGGCGGCTTCGCGAAATAAAGTGTTTTCTGCGTGATACACAAAAGACATTATGATTAATTATGATTTTGGACAATAACTTCTTCTTTTTACCGCCATAGCACCCAAAAAAAAGTTTTGGATTTTCTGTCATTGATTTGGTCGTTATAACATATTAACATCCACAATTTTGGGGGATATGCGGACATTTGGGCAATATGTCATTTTGGTTTTTGGGTCATACGACTTTGGGGAATATAACGGTACGCCCTTACTTCATTTGTGTTGCATGGACCATTTTTGGGAGTTATTTCATTTCTATTCTTTGGAAATTATTTCATGATGAAATAACAACCAAAACCTAGGATTTGTTTCATTTTAGTTTTGGAAATTATTTCATTATTTTATTTCACTTTTTCGAGACGAGACTTATTTTATTTTTTTAGAATTTATTTCATTGGGAGCTTTTGTACTGGGACTTTTTGCACTTGGGACTTATTGCATAGAGCCGCTTTTTAATTTATTGAAATAGCCAATATAATTCAGAAGATAATGTTATTCAAAGTTCAGTGCTGTTAATATTTTTTAAAATTAAAATTATAAAAAAAAAACTTTAAAATACAAAAAATTTTCTTTTTATACGGAAAATGTAGAAAGCTATTTTTGAAAACATCATTTAAAATAGTTAGCATTCTGGTCCCAAAAAAGTCGAAGATATTATTTATTAAAAAAAAAATTTTTTTCCAAAATGACGTTTTAAAAATTCAAGGGGGGGGGGGGGGGGGGTTTAATATCTAGTGGCATGCCAATGCTTGATTTTTTGTACCAATGGCAGTTTCTGACTGGGTGGCGTTATTTGTTGATGAAAAAATAGTACACTCATTGAAATTTAAAAAAAACTACTAAAAATTAGTTCAAAATGCGCTAGCAGAAAAAGCTGCTACAATTAGAAGATTTTTGTTTACTAAATATTCCACACAAACAAAATCGTTGCCAAGTAATTAGGAACATTTCAACTAAAAAAGTTTTTTCACATAAATTATTCAAACATTAAGTGGAAACAAGAAAAAACTTGGCAAAATGTTACTAGTTTTAACATATTTGCAAAAATAAATCTGCTGAATTTTCAAAAATTTAGCTATATTTGAGCTAAATTTAAGTTAATTGACAGTAACAAAATAATCTGCTAAAATTAGAAAAAACAAGTTTTATATAATTTTTATTAAAAATAAAATAAATGTTTTTTTCGACCTTTAATTGTGCAATGAAAAAATAAAAATTATATCAAACTTGTATAAAAGACAAAGTTCAGTCTAGTTTACTCCTCCAGTGTTGTTTATAAACTAAACAAAATATAAAAGGGAGAGAAAAACAAAAAACGTGTATTGAATATCCACCAAAGGTGGACCTTGCACATAACAAACAAGTTTTCAATTTATTTTTTGATCAATGGTTAAAATCTTTAACTTCAAGCTCATATATTAGTTCTCATGTAGTGAGTAAACTAGTTTATATGAATGTTTGAAGTTTGGCATGGGATTGTTACCGCTTTTAAAACGTGTTCTGATGATGGGAACCTAGAAAATTCCCGAAATAGATTGTTGATAGATAACACATTCCTGAAAGGGTCAAATAATAAATTTGAAAACAAAAAAACTCTATAGATTATTTGTTAGGACAATATCCTAATAAAGAAATATAGAGTATGGCCTCGAATTTGAATAATTTTCATAATCATTAGAAAAAACATTTACTAAATATTAGTAGACAAAAAAATCATTAAAAAATGTGAAATTTTTAGTTTTTTTTTTTGTTTT
>CM037855.1:38217013-38358772 GCA_021234595.1 Delia radicum | reverse complement strand
AAAAACAAGTGTTTTGTGTGCTACTTGACTGTGATTATGACTATTTTGCCTTTTGTTACAAATTCGTATGTAGAGTCCACAAGCACCATTTAATTAATTGCGTCTGATGATGAGAGAAGGCCTATTTAACAAATCAGTTGTTTTTTTATAACAAAAGATTTTCATTTATTTTATTTTTTTCATTTTTTTTTTTCATTTTAAAAATTTATCAAACTTTAAACATCTTTTACAATAATAAATGGTCATTGCTCTGTGTTTATATATTGTAGATACATTTTTAATAACACTGTGCTACACAGAAAAATCATTCGTCAAAATGACCCATGGCGGGATATATTAAAAAAAAATTTTTGGAAATAATTCGGACATTTCTTACTTATCAAACTTAAGTTTTTATTTTGAACCTTCCACACCCCCGGCGCAGTAATATGACCACCCAAATTAGTAAACTGTTTGAAGATAAATACAATTTTTGAGTGCTCTCCATTTTTTTGTTTCTGATCCGATTTTAAAAAAATTAACATATTTGTAATCTACTAGTAGAGAAACTCCAATGGTTCCCGAGATATTCCCATTTGAAACTCCAAATTTGGTCCCGAGTATTTTGCCAATAGCATGACGAAATCGGGACCGATTTCTTTTCAAAAATATTGGTTATTTAACTAAATAAATTCTTGATTAAATAAAAAAATTGATGCAATATCTTATTCCACTCAAAAACTACATTCGTTTAAAGTAGAAATAAAAAAAAAAATGAAATTTTTGCGATTTTTCCCCCAAAAAAAGCACCAACAGTTTTTACCACCAGATAAATATTTTCTTGCAAACTTTATAGGTTCAGAAAGAAAATATTTATCTGGAGGTAAAAAACTGTGGGTCCTTTTTGGGGAAAAATCGCCAAAAATTAGTTTTTTTTTTCTACTTTAAACGAATGTAGTTTTTGAGTGGAACAAGATATTGCATTAATTGTAATTGTAATTTAATTCATTTAATTTTATTCAAGAACTTATTTAGTTAAATAACCGATATTTTAAGGGTGGACATGACATTGACCGTTTTTGAAATCGACTTTTTTTATAATTTTGTATTTTAGTAAATATTCTTAAGATTCTAAGAAAAAAAATTTCATGGAAAAATTCATACGGGTTCAAAAGTTACAGCCGGATTAGTGAGAGCGCATTTTATTTTCGCGCTACCAACGTACGGCAGCTGGTATATACTTATTTTACTTGTTACCTGACTTTTGGTGGTTTTCGTTTAAAATGCGCCAGAGTGAAAGCATATGAAGCTTCAAAAGAAGCCCGAATTGCTAAACGATTGCAAAAAACTGTAAGAAACAGCACTACACAAGATAACGAAGGCTTACAGTACGAAGCAGGCATGGCAGATTGAAGGTAACCTTTTTTTTCTTTGTTCACAAACTATGAACGCGTTTATCTCGAAACCATGTTTTTCGTACTGGTTGCGGCACTAGCGGGCTCATTTTTTGAGACGAAATTTTTTTTTTTTGTATTTTGTTAAACTTGATTCGCGCTATCGTATGACACGAGCTTTTTTTCTAATTTTTTTTCGATTTTTTATGAATTTTTAAAGTCAATATTTTTTTTCGAAAAAACACACTTTTAAATTTGGAACATTACCAAAAATTGTAAAAAAATCTAAAAAAAAGCTCGTGTCATACGATAACCAATTTTGTTAAGATTTAAAAAAGTAATATTTTTTAAAGATCGGACAATTTTTGCGACTCCCAGCGCTGCAGCCACGAGGCCCCGTTTTTTTTTTTCTCTGCCGCCAGTTTGGAGCTCTGTAAAACCATGTTGGAGTGAAAAATATGTTTTTTTTCTTGTAATTTGTTCAATTCTCTACAATAATAAATTTTGGAAAAATGTTTGTTTTTGACTGAGTTATGAATTTTTTAAAAAAACGTCTGTTTTCTCTGCCGCCAATGTAATGTCCCCCCTTAAAAGAGAAGTTTGACCCGATTTCGTGTTAGTCTCTACCAGCAGATTAAAAATATGTTATTTTTTGAAAATTGTATTAGCAACAAAAAAATAGCGAGCACTCAAAATTTTATATGCAAAAAGTAGTAGTCAAATTGCCGAACCCGGTGGGCTTGGAAGGTCCAAAATCAAAACTTAAGCTACTTAAGCCTGTGGCAAATTCAAGAAATGTTAGAAATGGCCGAATATATCCAAATTTTTTGTGAGATATCCCACTGTGTGACCTAGTGTAGGTTGTCAGTCTAGCTAAGTGTGTTACAAATTCGGTTTGAGAAGTTGCAATTTTAATTATTGTATTTAAAGAAAAAAAGACCATAACTTTGTCAATTTTCAACAAAGTTTAACAAATGAAGGCTCATTTACTCAGGAAAACACAAACTTTACGAATATTATTGTTTTATAAAAAGATTCCGTTGTAGAAGTTGAAAAAGTAAAAAAAAAAAAAAATTTTAATTGTTTTTAAAAAATCTATACATATTATTATAATAATATAAAAAAAGTATACATGAATGGAAAGGCCATGCAATTTTATTTTAAATACCGTATACAAATTCAAAGTCGGTTAAAAAATGACCGAGTTACAATTGTTTAAATGCTCCAGCCGCAGAACATACTATTTTACCGTTATCCCGAAAATTAGAGGGTATATTGCAACTTCTCAAACCGGTTTTGTAATATTACAACCTACACTAGGTGACTTGAAAACTGATTTTGCAGTGTAGCACAGTGTAATTGTTATTTGTAAAAATATGATATAAAATGTGTGTTTTTATTATCTTGGTAAGGAGGAAGTTGTCAGACTTTGAAAGAAATATTATTATTGTACTTGATGGAGATTATTACGAATTTGAAATGATTAGTGAAACAAACTGAAAAATCCTTTTCACTGTTTAGGTTTAAAATTATTAAATACAAATAGGTAGACTCAGGAAATTAAGAATGTAGAAATGACTAAAATTACAGTTAAAATGACTACAAATGTAGTCAAAAGACGATGACTGTATTTGTCATAAAGATAACTAATCATGTAGTAATTTTAACTACATGCATAATATTTTAACAGTAACTGATTATAGTTTATATTAAAAGTAATCAGGAGTATACATTTAAAATAAAAAGAAATATTTTTTAACTTCTTTTATTATTTATTAAAAAACAATACACACATAAATACTGTTTTTCTGTACCAGTTATTAGTTTCATTTAAAGTTTTCTTTTTACAAAAAATTCTTTATTTGAGCCAAAAAGTTAATGCTATAAAACAAAAAACAGAAAAACTTTTGTTTAAAATAATTTAGGAGTTCATTTTTGATAGTTAAAATAAATAAAATTGTTTATTTTTACGGATTTGGGAGTTTTTTGAAATTTTTATTTTATTTAAAAATAAAATAAAATCTATTTGTGTGCCCCGGTAGGCTAGTTGGTAGCGTGCTAGCTTATCAGTGCGGGGGTCGTGGGTTCGATTCCCACAAGAGGCACTGGTCTGTTTTCGCTACAACGCGCCGAAAGCCATAGTAGCTAGTGCTCGGTTAGGGTAATAAATAGTGTATAATTTGTAATTATAGGATTATTAATTAATAAAATATAAATAAATAAAATCTATTGGTATATTTGTATTTTGAGTTAATTTTTTAATAGTTAAAAAAAAACATTAAAAATACATTTGACTTGAAAGAAATGTTAAAATTTTTTTTTAAATTTTATGAACATTACTTGAGCGACCCAGGTGTAGTTTGAAAATTTTATTGTAGTAATTTTCAAAACAGTTAAAAAATGATTTTTTTTCTATTATATTTATTAGAGTTCGTCACAAAAGTACACTTAGAATACTATGTGGGTAAAGACCACTGCAAACTTACGACATACATTTCAGTAAATTCAACTTAGATTGTCATTTGTTTTTTACTATTCAAAAATGAACTACTATTATAGTAAAAACGAACATATGCAGTAAAAAATAAAAAAAAAAACATTTATTTGATTTATATTTTTATTATATTATATTATTATTTTTATTATATTATTTTAATAAAAAAAAATGAATGTAAAATCATAATACAGTAATTTGATGTGGTTTGTTTTTTCAAATAATACTAGAACAGGTTATAACGAAAAAAAGTTGTTCTACAAGAAGTTCTCTTAAATGCACATATTTTAAAAATGGTAACAAAACTATATTTTAAGAGCTTATTAATAGCAAAACTCTGTAACTATAAGGATTTACTTCCACTAAAAATATCTGCGAACAATTTCTTTTTGAAGAGTTCTTGAATTCCTCCTAAATTAAACTCCAAGGATATTAAGCACTACCATTCTTTAAAAATCTCAGGATGCTTTTAATGATACTAAACAAACACTTTGAAAGCTAATGCATTAGTTTTCAAAGTGGACTTTACTTGATAATAAAATAAGCAGTTCGTTGTGTTTTATTAATAAATAATCTGAAATTTCTTTTACAAATGACTGTTTTTCACTTTAAAATAAATATACTGTATTACAACTCAAACAACTACAAATATTTACAGCAGGACTTCCTGCTACCTTTCGAGTGCCACCATTTAGAAATAGTGTTCGCAAAAAATAAAAGTTATAAAGTACTTTTTTATTACACACAATCAAAAAGCATTTTTAGCTGAGAAAAATGTTGCAAACATTTTCGCCCAGTTAACTGTTATTAAGTTTTCAAAACGTTGAAAAAATGTAATATTTTATTGATTACCAAACATTTTAACAGGCCGCGATATATCTAAAAAGTTTGTATCATTTTTCTTAGCTCAAAATATTTTTTCATCTTGTGTGCTAAAAAAATATTTTCATAATTTTTTTTATACAAAATTGATACCTTAATAACTTTTTAGCGGTTAGCGATATGTCAGAAATTGTTTTTAACATTATTCTCAGTTTTTATTGTGTGTGATTAAAAAATTTATTTTTAAAGTTTTTGAAAAAAACAAAGTTTTTGTCCACTCTATTTTCTAAATGGTGCACTTTCTTCTCAAATTTTACCAAGTTTAAGCTAGTTTTACTAAGTTTATGTAAACTTTTACCAAGTTTTAGTATATTTTTACCAAGTTTCAGTAAATTTGACATACTAATCTTAATTTTAAGTATATCACCATCAGTTCATAAGTAGTTTTTTTTACTATAATTTGTTTTGCTTTTTAACAGTTTTTAGTTTAGTAATTTGTTCATTCATAAGTCTGTTATTCACACAACATTTATTGAATAAACGCAAACATGTGTTAAAGAAAATAATTAATAACGTTTTTTGTTTTGCATAAACTAAATATCAAAACAGAAACAAAATGATGACCGTAATTTACAGCAACATGATTTTGACAGTGAAATGCGAAATTTTATAAAATAAAAATAATAAATTTATTTACCACTAACAAGGAAACTACACAGTGGTGAATCCTCAGATTTGAATGAAACTTGGGTATGTTGTAATTAGGGAATGCAAAATCCCACACTTTTTCATTTCCCGCTAAAGCGGGACATTTTTACAAATTCCCGGGAATCCGCTCGAAAAATAAATGAATAAATGATTCCTATTAAATCATAGTTTTTGTATGCAAAATGTGTTATACGACGTCAGATTTTTAATAAAAATTATTATATTTCTGTAGGTTTTCTTAGAATTTTCAGTTTGCAACTGACTTTTTAATAGCCATCCTTCTAAATATTAAATTTTGATTAGAAAAAATTTAGTATAAACACATGTAAATTCAAAATTAGTTTTAATGGTCAGTTCACTCTCTAAATTTTGAATTAAAAGCTTGTTTCTTTCCTGTCTCCAAAAGGTAAACATTAAACTGAATATTCTCTCAGTTGCCGCATTTGAATGTGGTATAGAAAAAATAAACATACAAATTTCAAAAATATTTACGATTTGTTTTGATTAAGAGTTTCATCACAATGCTGGCGACTGACGATTGATTAATATAAAGAAGAAAAGTCGTCAAGATTGGCGATTTTTTGCTTCTCATATAAAAAACACGAAAAAATACTTCTGTTATTCGCCACAAATGTGTTCAGGTTGTAAAGACATTTTAACAAGGCGCTTCTAACTGTGTGAATCTTTCTGCACAAAAAAAAAAAAATGTTACTAAAGATACTAAACAGGGAAAAAAGTACAAATAAAAGTACAAAAGGCAAAAAAAAAGTACTTTAGCGTACTTTTTTAGGGGTTATGCAGAAAACAGTACATTGACTAAAAAAAGTACGTCTGGCTACCCTAGTTGTAATACAGTTTCTTTATTTTTAATGTAAATGTCAGTCATTTGTAGATAAAATTAAATGTTTTTTACTAACCTTGTAGTTCATTTAAAAAAACAAACCACATCAAATGACTGTTTTATGATTTTACATTAATTTTTTACAGTAGTTTGGTGTTATTTAAAAAAAAAAATAAATGTTTGTGTATTTTTTACTGCCACTGAATTTACTGAAATGTAAGTCGTCCTTTCTTTAGGTAAAATTTCATTTGTTTTTAACTATATTTGCAGTGGTTTTTACCTACATAGAAATTAATATTATTGAGGAATTTTTTTTAAATATTTTTTACAATTCTGTAGATGCAATAAAAGAAATATAACAATAAAAATATTTAAAATTTCCTTAAGCACGCATTACATGATTTTTTGCAGCTTTTTTCGAAGTTGCCAAAATAACAAGCCAAAGCAACTGTTACTAAAATAAACTATTTTTTGGTTAGTTATTTTTTTAAATGACTTTCATAAATAGTTGTTTTACATTTCCCCATAGTAAAATGACTATTACCGTTTACTACACGAATGACTAACATGTAGTTACGGAAAAAATTTTCTCAGTGAATATAAGTTATTGAACTATTTTAACTACTACACGGGCGATTGGGCTCCTAAAAAAATACGTGTATAATATTTGTTTATCATCAACAACATATCCAAGTTTCATTAATATCGGTGGGTTCCCCACTGTTTAGTTTCCTTGCAAGTTTTATGTAATCTGTGATTGGTAAAATATTGGTGAAAAGATGATGAATTTCAATGGATTTATTGCAATTTGTGAAAACCAGTGTTAGTAGCAGTTGTGTAGTTATATTGGCTAACTAACGATGTTGTTAATTTTAATTAATATTAAGAAATAATTATAGTAATTAAATTAATTTATGGTAATAACAGCAGTGAAACAAATAAAAAAAAAACTTGCAAAATATAAACAAACATTAAACAAAGAAAAAAATGCAACAATGTTTTTGAAATACATTTACCGTTAGCAAGCACGTAAGAATAAAAGATACTTGGTTATTAAAAACAGTGGTGCCAAGTGTTTTTTTTTTTTATAAATTTTCCTTAAACTGTTAAAAAAAACTCCCCAGATTTATTTGACAAAAATTGAAAATCCTTCTAAATAAATATGCTTTGTGTATTTGTACGAGGCTTTTCATGAACCCCTTAAAATTATAAAGTCTAGTATTACATTTTTTTGCTCTTCTGCAAAAAGAAACTGTCAAACTTTAAGTAACTTTAAATGATTTTTCACTTAAATGGAATTATATTGAACAGTTTTTTAAAAGCAATTTAAAAAAATTTGCGTATGTAGTGCGATTCACTAACTTTCTTAACGATTTTATTGATTTCGTTAACTAACGATATTTGTCGGTTGAATTACCGAAAATGTTATTCAACATTTTTTTAGTATTTCACAAAAGACACTGACAAAAATTATTAAATTGAATTTTATTTGCTTTGAAATTGGTTCAAGTAACTACAAAGTTAGTAACAATTTAATTTGTAGTTTTTGCAAGTTCTAATGCAAAATTTCAAACTTATTTCGAAAACTTATTCAGAAAACGTATTTAACAAATTGTGTAAAATAATTTGTTGTAGGCTGGTCCCTATTCGGATTTCATTCTTGGCTAAGGAAAACATCAGGGGGACAATGTTCTTAGAATTTCTACAGATATTTGTTAGGTTAAATCACAAACTCATTGAGAATTTAATGTTCTCCTCTAGAAGCATGATTTACCATTTGAAATATCGAAGAAAAAAAACTACAAGAAATTACCGCAATTTAAATTTTTACAAAATTCAACACTTTAGATTCGTTGTAAAACAAAATTTTAATATAATACCATATGCTATTAAACGTAACTTATATTAAGCTATACAAAATTATATAAGAAATCATGCTAATTAATATATACATTATATAAGAATATATGCCAATCTACGGTAATATTAATCGACATATATTAAGATATTAATATGTATATGACCATATCAAAACTTTTAAAAAAAACCAAATCCAAGATAAAATTATATATGGTTATATGCACCATAACATATATCCATATTAAGCTATATAAAGCAATTTGTTTTTATATAGTATATTAAAATGATATGATATGACTCGGGTTGACAATACTTGGGATAAACTTGTGTAAAAAAAAAATGGGCAATTAAAGAGCAAAAAACACACAAATACAAAAATTAATACAATTTAATGCGTTTTACAGTTTTATCAATAAATTAGAGACGTTTAGTTACAATTCTAGAACATTTAAAACAATTTTTATTACAAAATTTCATTCAAAAAATAAAATTTTAAATTTCCAGAACAGGTCAATATTTTCTTGAATTGTTTTATTTTCTTTTCATGAAAATTATTGAATTAATCACAATTTTAAATTCATTCTTTTAATAATTTTCATATTCCCAGTAAAAACAAATGATATATGAATGATATATTCAATTATCATATTTTTTTTCACTGGGAATATTTATTAAATTTTTTAAAAGAACGAATTTTAAATTTTGATTCGTTCAATATTTATTATTTCTAAATTTTTTTAAACCCGTTCCAAAAAGTTGAATTTTTTATAAGAGTTTTCAAAAGTAAAACGACATGTCGCGTTTGTATTACAAACTTACACATTTTTGTATAACAACTAAATATTTTCTATAAAGCTTTAAACCATTTCGCCTTACAAAATGGTATTTTATAAAAAAAAAACGGAAACAAATAAATGAGTTAAATTTGTAATACTTTTAATTAAAAAATAATATTAAATAGAAACTGTAATGGTTAAGGCATATGACTATTACACAAATGGTCCCGGGTTCGATCCCCGGTGACGACAACCTCCATTTAGAAAAACAATATGTATGCATTTTCTATTCCTCATACCACAGCGTCCACCTTGGGTTTTCCCATAGCACTTAACCCCATCGAAGTAAAATAATGAATCAGGGCTATGAACCAAAAAGCTTCAATAAGTTCGCCAATTCTCCATCATGTTGTGAGCAACAACTGTTCTAAGACTTCTCATCTCAAGCAATTTCATTGTTACCATATTTGAAGCCCTTTATCTTTCCGCACATTTCATCTCTCTTCTATTCCCGTTCCAAAGAAATCAACACATTAAAAAATATGAAGAGTTTCATGAGTGTTACATCTCTTTAAAGTAAATGGCGAAACATTTTCTAAAAATGTATAAATCTAGCCATAAAATAACTAAATTGGCAACACTGTTATGGACCAACTGTTCCATTTTCAAACCAGTTCTTTAAAACCACCATATTTTTTTTATTGTATAAAAATTAATAAGTGCACAGAAAAATTCAATTAATATATTTGTTAATTCAATTAAAAGTTTAATTAAATTTGGTCCTATTAAGAAAATTGTAGGTATCATTTAAACTAATTTGTAACTATTTAAAGGATTTTATTTTCAATTATGATTTTAATCATATCTATTAAAAATTTAATTGAATTTCGTTTTTAATTTGAAATAAATTTTTCGTAAATACTTTAATTGAAATTGCAAAAAATCGGGAAAAGTCGCTTAAATTAAAAAATTCCTAAAATTAAACAAAAATCATCAAAATTAAAAAAATTCTAAAATTAAAAAAAAAAAACAACAATATATAAAAAATTCAAAAAACGTAAAAATTGGTAAAAAAAATTTCAACATTTAATAAAATCGCTAAAATTTACAAAAAATTATAAAATTCGCCAAAATTTGAAAAATCGACCAAAATATCCAAAATTGAAAAATCGCCCAAATAAAATTTAGCGATTTATTTAAATTTTGGCAAAGTTCTTTTAATTTTGAAGTTTTCTTTTTTAAAATTTTCCGTGATTTTTTCAAATATTAGCGAATATTTAATTTTTTTTTTTTACAAATTTTGTAATTTTTTTCAATTTTGTTCTCATTATGGGGTTATAAAAACCGGAAATTTTGTGTTCACCAAATTCATTTTCAATTAAATATTTAATAGATATTATTAAATTTTTCATTGACAGTGAATTTGAAATCATAAAAAGTTTAACTGAAATTTTGTTAACATTTTTTTTGTGTATTTAAAAACTCAAAAATAGTTCAGCAGCTTGACTTTGCTAGAGCAATATTAAATTACAAAATAGTAGGACATTTTTATACAGCGTTGCTAAGTAATTATATTTTTTGCCTTTTTTTAAAGAACCTTTTCCAAAAATTACTTAAAAATATAAAAAAAAGCATAAAGTATTATATCGCACTTGATCAACAAGAGGGTATTAACTCAAAATTTTTAAAATATCACTTTTTTCAAGAAATCAACTAACAACATCAATATCTATCTATTGTAAAAATTTCAACGTATTCCGATTACTCTTTCATCTCGAAAACCACTTTTGAGACCATTTTCATGATAATGTAGTGATTACCTTTATTTCAACAAAAAGGTATTATTTCGAGTTAATACAAAAGTTCAAATAGAAATGAATCGTATATTTTCATAAAAAAGGTATTATTTTGATTTGAGCCTTTTTTATGTGAAAAATAATCAAACTGTTTTATTTATATTTGGTTGTATTTTGAGTTGATACTGTTTTGTTGATAAAATTTGTTTTATTCTATAAATTTAAATCGATAAAATTTCAAAAAAATGGTATTAACTCAAAAAATTGATTTTTTTGCAATGAGTGGTAAAATTCAAAACAAAAACAATGTATACATATTTTCAAATGAAATTTGCTTATTATGATATGTTTGAATTTTTAAATTTTGTTTAAAATGTGGCCATAAACAGTTTTTTGACTCTACTGAAAATTTTAAAATTTTGAGTTAATACCCTCTTGTTGATCAAGTGCGATATGTTAATAATTTGTATGTTAATGAGCAAATAAGAAAAATTATTTCTTATTTTTACTAATTTATTGTTTTATAATATTTAATTATTTAATATTGGTAAACTTTTTTTTGCCAAGTTTTTAGTTGTTTAATTTTTTTTTGTTCAAATTTAACAATTTTGTGAAATTGAATATTTGAGCAGTTATACGTGGGTTTTCAGTCTGAAACACTTCAATAAACATATTCTTATAATTTACATTTAATTCCTCTTATATTTTAATCTCTTTTACACGCTGGAAAAACTGGGGGAATATTATCGAAGTGCTTAGTAATTATGCTACTACATAAGTTTCAAGTTTGTTTTAAAAATTTCTGGTAAAATATATGAATTTGTTTAGAAATTGTTTACTACGCTTGTATATATTTTACAAAAAATTGTAAATATTTTACTAGAACATTGTAAAACTAACTTGAAACTTATGTAGTTGTATAATTACTAAGCACTTCGATAATATTCCCCGCCGTTTTTTTCTGAGTGTATAAAATATTATTAATAAAATATTAATTAATAATGAATTTTCTTTATCTTTTTCTCGTTACAGTTTTCAAAATAAAACCATGTAAATTTTGTACAGTGCAAAATAGTTTTGAAAGCGTTAATATTTGTTTTATGTATAATTTATTTAATTTTTTGGTGAACAAATAGCAATATTTTTGTTTGTTTAAAAAAAAAAAAAACAAAATTGATACTAACAAATAAATACATGCTTGAGTTAAATTTTAAAAATAAACTGTAAATTGTGGCAGAGCGGAAAAATAAAAAAAAAAAACAAAAGGTAAGTTTTTAGAAATATAATTATATACAGTAAAACATGATTATAATGAATTTCAAAGGTTAGGTCACTTTAATATGATATACAATAAAAAAAATAATTTTAATTATATTAGCAAATCATTTTGTCCTAAGTTTGGCAGAATTTAATGCAAAAATATGCATATTTGTAAAACAGGGTTCTTCATAAATAGTAAAAATTTTGTTTGTTCTCGTGAAAAAGATTTGCCATAAAATAGATTTTACACATTTATTTGCATTACTTAAAACTTGGTAAAATTTACCAAGTTTCTACTTTTGTTTAGCTAAAAACTTGGTAAAATTGCCTAAGTTCTTGCATAAATTATGCAAACAATTTGGGGTAGAGCTAATTTCAATTGTTTTTTTTTACAAACTTAAACTTTTTTATTAACGATGGAAACATTTTTAATTTTATAAAAAACTTAATTGAATTTATAAAATGCTCTATTCATTTAATAAAAAGTTTTCTTATTAACCCTTTGTAGCCCATGAACTAAAAAATTTAAATTTTTTTTGGCACGGGAAAGGTTAAGGTAAATAAAAAAAACCTATTAGAAATTAAAAAATATCCTTTATTTATTATTTATTTGACATTTTAGGGATTGTGACATTCGCATGGGTTCTACATTCCGAAAATGAAGTGAAAGTGAAACTTCCGCTCAATTTGTGTTCCCAATTCCACATAAGTGATTTGAAAAGAAAAATTTCATTTGCATTTTGTTTCTAGTGGAATTAAAGTAAACAGTTTTTTTTATTAATTTTAAACACTTGCGACTCAGTTTTAATTATTGTCTTACGATTATTCTGGTAGTTCCAAAGGATTTGAACAGTCACGAAGCCTTTTTCTATTTAGATTTTCCGTTCTTTGTTTTTCCTTTTTAATTAAATACCATTAAATCACAATTGCGAAACTCATTTTATATTATTTTGAAAATAAGTATTTTTTTGTTTAATTTTTATTTTTCTTAAAAAATGCACTCTTCTTTATTGCAATTCCATTCACTCTAAGTGATAATTTGTTTTTTTCCCGCATTTTTAATGTTGTTGCTAAGAACAAAATGAAAATGAAATCGTATGAAAAAAACGATTCACTCGTTTTTCAGAACACAACGGAATTGAAAATGAGGAATTAAAAACGATTCCACTTTCACTTCGTAGTGGAATATAGAACCCAGGCCATTGAGTTAAAAGTAAAAAAAAAATATTTATGTGGTATGAAATGATTTAAAACAATTATTTTGCCTGTTATAGCATAATGCTACACCGCATTTTTCGCAAATTGTTTGTGATACACCACTACACTGGGGGAACTTGCAACATATTCTCTTTTCTACCCAAATTGGCCATTGGCCGATTTGATCCTGAAGAACTGCCTTTGGAGGAAAGTGTTGCGCCGGCCCCTTATGTCTTTTGGTTTGAATTTCGTTTTCTATTGGTTTTCGAGTCTTGGTATTAGTCTTCACGCCAAGTTTGCATAAAGTTTCAGATACCTGAAGTCAAAAATCTGCTGAAGGCATTTGTTTGTCAGTGATGTGTTTTGCCTTCCAGACTTTTCGGTATAGAAGCCAAGATTTCGCCATAGTGAGGTCTAATAAATGATAGAACATTCGAACCTGCCATCTTTAGCTTCGTATCTTAACTTTATATCTTCCATAATACTATCTATCAAATCAAATCAAATAGTAACTCAATGTAACAGGAATGTTACAAACATAACAGTGTAATTTTTTCATGTAAAAACGTAAAAATATGCATTGTATACAATGAGAAAAAAATCAAAAAAACAACCCAATTTTTTGCCCTTTTTGTATTTTTTTTATAAATTTTAAATTTACACGTGTTCAAACTTGTCACTATTCATATTATGCAAACTTCAAACTGGCGGAAGTCAAAAAATTACGCCATCTATGATATTTGTTGGTACTACTTTGATCAGGGGTATGTCACAATAGGGTGACACAAATTTGAGCGAGCTAAATAAATTCAGTATGTATTATTTCGGGGTTTTTGGGGTTTGTTGCAGTAATGTTACATGAGGCTATAAAGGGTTAAAAATAAAGGAATTTTAAGAAATTCTTCGTTTAGTGTTTGATGAAAGTTTCATTAATTTAATGAAACATTTTATCTGTGTAGCAGTAGTTCACAATAAACGCATCAGTTTGTTTGTTTAAAAATATGTGTTAATTGCCAAATCAGTTCGTTTTATCCTTACTCCACTGTAATTTTAAATACAAAATTGCTATAACCAGCAAAAATTTTTAAACTCAAAAGTCATTCACTGAAAAAAAAAAAAAACAAAAAATGTTAATTGAAAAATTGCATAAAAATCTAAAGCAATAAAAAAATATTGAAAATATAAAAAAAAAATTTTATGTATTTAGGTCAAATATGAAAAATATACTAAAGAGGAAAGAAATAAATAACAATAATACAATAATACAAGAAAACTAAAAAAAAAAAAAATATATATGCAAGAAAGTTTATTGAACTAAAAATACTGACTTTAACCGAAAGAAATTCAATACAAGACAGATGTGTAAAATAGTACGAAATTTCAACAAAGCGGTAAACAAATTATAATAATTAAAATTGAATTATACTATTTTTTCTAATTTTAGCAATTTTCTATTTTATTGATTTTTTTCTCAATTTTTGGCGATTTTTTGCAATCTTAATTTTTGATTTAATAGTATCTACACTCAAAAAAAAGTATGTAAAGTCAGCAACATTTTTGCTAGGAGGATCCTTGCAGAAAAATTGCTATTATTAGCAAAAAATTTGGTAAATTCAGCAAAATTTTTACTAAACTTACTATATTTTTTTTTGCTCATATTAGCAATTTTTCTGCAAGGATCCTCCCAGAAAAAATGGTGCTTGTAAGGTCAGCAACATTGTTGCAGAAACATTGCTAATATCACAAAAAAAATTAGCTAAATTCAGCAAAACTTTTGCTAAATTTACTAATTTTTTTTGCTAATATTAGAAATTTTTCTGCCTCCCCGCAAAAATGTTGCTGACTTTAGAGACTATTTTCTAAATTTACTACTTTTTTTTGCTAATATTAGCAATTTTTATGCAAGGATCCTCCCAGCAAAAATGTTGCTGAATTTACAGACTTTTTTTTGTTGAGTGTAGATAATATTAATTCTATAATTAAAATTACAAAAAATCGCCAAAAACTGAGAAAAAATCGATAAAATAGAAAATTGTTAAAAATAGAAAAAATCGTTAAAAATATTAAAATTCCAAAATTAAAAAAAAAAAAAAAATCGTCAAAATAAAAAAAAACACCAAAATTCTAAATATTCAATACAAAATTGAAAAAAATTTCAAAATTCAAATAATCCCTATTTTAAACGAGCTTAAGATCATTTATTAATTAATTATAATTTTTTATTTCCAATATTTCGTCTCGACATTGGGTGACTTCTTCAGGGAACAATTATTACAGTTTGATTGAAAAACTTGTTTTAATAATTAAAAAATTTATATACATATAACAATTTTTTTTGCTCAATCAAATTGTAATAATTGTTCCCTGAAGAAGTCACCCAATGTGGAGACGAAATATTGGAAATAAATAATCATAATTAATAAATAAATGATCTTAAGCTCGTTTAAAATAAGAAGGATTTTTTAAATTTTGAAATTTTTTTCAATTTTAATGTGGAGACGAAATGTTGGAAATAAATAATTATAATAAAAAAATAAATGATCTTAAGCTCGTTTTAAATAAAAAGAATTAAATAAAAGAAGATCAAAGAAAACTTAACATTTTTAATTTAAAAAATCGCTAAAATTATAAAAAAAGTCTCCAAAATTTAAAAAAGTTGCTAATATGTAGCGCAGCGACTTTCATGCAAATGCATGTTCGCAGTCAATAGCCCAAAATTGATTTTTAACAAATACTTTTCCGAATCTAAATTTAAAAAATCGCTAAAATTAAAAAAAAAATGCGCCAAAATTAAAAAAAAATGCTGATATGTACGGCAGCGACTTTCATGCAAATACATGTTTTTAGTCAATAGAACAAAATTGATTTTTAACAAATACTTTTCCGAATTAAAATTTCAAAATTTAACAAATTGCTAAAATTAAAAAAAGTCACCAATATTACAAAAAAAAAATGCAGCGACTTTCATGCTAATGCATGTTTTTAGTCAATAGCCCAAAATTGATTTTTAACAAATACTTTTCCGAATCAAATGATTTGCAAGAAAATCGCATCGATTTGTTTTAGCATATTTATGCATATTTTGTTATAAGTGTATAGTTTTACATATTAAGCTATAAATGCACATTTTACTGCATATTTTGGCACGTTTGTTGCATATTCTCGACTAATTAGTTCATTTTCAAAAATCCAAAATTTTTAAGATCATAGTTTTTGTTTTTTAGTGCATGTTTTTATATATTAAGTGCAATATATGCATGGTTTTTAGTGCATATTTTAATATTTTCGATTCTTTAGTGCATGAAAGTCGCTGCACTGCTATTACGTATTTAAAAAATAAACGCCAAAATGGTAAAAAAAACTCCAATATTGAAACAGTCGTAAAATTAAAAAAAAAAAACGCTAAAACTGAAAAAATCACCGAAATAATATTTAGAACATCCATATCTCAAAAACATTTTTCATTTTCGCCATTTTGGTTTTTTTATTTTCGACGATTTTTTAAAATTTTGTCGATTTTTTTACATTTTAGCGATTTTGTTTTAATTTTAGAGATTTTGTTTAACTTTTAGAGATTTTTTTCAAATAAGTACAACCTGTACTTAAACAGGATGACCCAATCACTATATTTCAGAAGATTAACACCTTTTTTCCAATTGCCAATTTGCTTCGTACCGATCGGATCAGTAGTTGAGAAGGTTTACATATGTAAAATATGTATTAATTTGAAAAATATTATTATACTAATGATAATTTCTTAATGACTTTACTTAATTAATGCTATGCTAAACAAATCATAAAATTTATTCATTAAACACATGAAACTTTCATAATCTTTATGCTACAATTAATGAAAAATACAAAAAATACATAACCCTATAACATTTTCATTGATACAAGGAAGCCTTTCATTAAAATTGGTTTAATGGAATATATTTCATTGATTCAATAAATAATTTCTTTGGGTACTTTTTATAAAAAAAATTCATTATATTAATGAAGGAATTCATTACTACTACGCATAAAATTCCATCAGTGTAGATTTGGCGAGATATTAGTAAAATATTCTACCATAGGTTAGGTTAGGGTTAGGTCGAAAAGAGGATTCGGAGAAGGGAAATACTTCCCTAAACCGACTCAAGTCCCTGAGGACTTACACTTAAGCCAGAATGTCGGCTTGTTGTGCGCTCTAAACAATCTGTTCTATGTCCTATGTCACCTTACTATCCCAGGAACTCTGTCGCTCTGACGAAACTCCTCAACTTCTTCCATCCTATGCCCCTAAGATCCCCCAATGTGGATATTGGGTCACTGGATAGTATTTCGACCCGGATCCCAGCAAATGCCGGGCATTCACAGAGATAGTGTTCCAAGGTCTCCTCGTCCTCCCCACAGGCCCTGCACACTTCCGAGTCCGCCCTACCAATACGTTGGAGATGGGCC
This sequence comes from Delia radicum, assembly GCA_021234595.1. Taxonomy (NCBI): domain Eukaryota; kingdom Metazoa; phylum Arthropoda; class Insecta; order Diptera; family Anthomyiidae; genus Delia; species Delia radicum. The sequence goes on along the minus strand of CM037855.1, from coordinate 38,341,202 downwards.
CTAAGTGTCGAGTGTGCCGAGAGGATTTCCATCAAAAGACTCAGTTCCTTCCTACTGAGATTCAGAATTTCCCTCGTGTTGTCCTTGTCCGGGTTGCCCCACAGAATATTTGTAGTCCTGCCAACACCCGCATTTTCCCAGATGGTCCTATGCATGGTGTCAGCCCAGTCCACCAGCTCCGCCTTGAGAGCTCGAAAAGGTTTAGCGTTCTCCAAAGTGACTAATTCTAGGGAAGATCCTCCCCTAGCCAAATCATTAGCCACTTCGTTCCCCGCTATACCACAGTGTCCCGGCACCCATATAATCTCAATGCGTCCCCGTGAAGAGAAATCGTTAATTTCCCCTTTACACCTGAGTATCGTCATTGATCCCACAGAGTCCGTAGATAAAACCCGGATAGCCGCTTGGCTATCCGTGAAAATCAAAATATCACCGGTCAAGCCCATGATATTCACCTGCTTAATGCACTCCGTAATCGCGGTGACCTCCGCCTGTAGTACGGTGTTAATGGTAAGGAAGACGGAAGCATTTGCGTACATTGAAGTCAGCGTTACAGAAGCTCAGACCCGTTTTCCCATCCAGTTTTGATCCATCCGTGTAAAAGTGGATCCCCGGTTGGTTCCTCAAGAAGGTCCCATTTAACCATGGTTGCCTGTCGGGGATTAACGTGTCACAGAGCGTCGTGACAGACCTCTCTGAAATCCTGTCGCAGTCCCATTCTGGGACGCAATTCCCTGGCAATTGGTCCAAAATAGTACGGTGACCGGTAATATGGCCATTATTGTCACATTCACCTGTACCTCAATTGGGCGAATTGCCAGAATAGTCTCGACAGCCCTAGTAGATGTGGTTCTCATTGCGCCACTAATGCCCAAACAGCATAGGCGCTGTATCTTCTGCAATAGTCCCACATACGAGCCAAATCTCATCGATGTCCACCATACTACAGATGCGTACGTCAGTATAGGTCTGACAACGCTAATGCATAGCCAGTGTGTCATCCTGGGATTCAGACCCCATTTAGATCCTATTGCCCTTCTACAGACGGCCCACGATATGTGTATGGTCCCTCCAGGATAGTTTCCTATCAAGAACAACTCCCAGATACTTGACCCTATCGGAGATGTGAACCGTTTTTCCCAGGAAGATAGGTTCATCAAAATCAATGCTCTTCCTCTTCCTAGTAAAAAGGCATATTTCGGTTTTGTCCGGATTGACATTTAGGCCCCCGGGCTTAGCCCAGTTGTACGCCAGTTCGAGTGCATAAGATGCCCTCCTACATAGATATCTAGAATTCTTCCCCCTTAAAAGTATCGCCACATCGTCTGCGTAGCAGACAGGTTGGAAACCTTCACTTGATAGAATCCTCAAGAGACTATTAATATTCTACCATGATTATGGGCTATAAAAAGTGGGAATTTTGCGTGCATCAAATTCATTTTCAATTAAACATTTAATAGTTATTATTAAACTCTTAATTGAAAGTGAGTTTAAAATCAAACAAAAGTTTATTTATAATTCTATTGACATTAATTTTTTCTGCTAAACTTCTGATTCTAAAAACTGTCTGCAATATCAAAATAATTATTCTGAAATTACTTATTTTTAAAATGTAAATCAATTTCGTTTTTCTTAACATTAAAATAAATATTTTCTGATTACTTTTGACCTTCGTTATTAAGTTATTTTTTTTTTTTTATTTTGTTTTATTATTCCATAATTTATTTATAAACTTTACTCTACACAAAAAAAAAATGTAAATATATATTTCAGTTGCCTTCAGTAAAATCAAGTAGAGAAAATGTGTTTATTGTTTAAAAATTATAAATTTTCTTTATTCATTTCATTTATTCCCATTTGTGTAATACAGTCTCTCAATTATTTTGTAACTGAACTAATTTGCAATTCAAATTTGAAAATTTTTGTTTACTTTTCAATCAGAAAATATTTGCTTTTAAAACAAAAAGTTCTTACAAAATGTATTCCAATTTGTTTCGTTATTCTTCCAACCATTACGACGATGAACATTTCATGACCTCCATTAAGACAGAAATTATGGGGTTTCAAAATCTACTCTTTAGAAAAGTAAATTAAAAAAAAACACACATTTGTTTAACATATGTTATGTACTACATAAAACACTTACTTAACATTTTTTATAATTTTTGCCAAAAAAAAAAAAAAAAAAAAAAAAAAAAAAAAAAAAAAAAAAATTATAAAACAAACGAATTATAAATTCATTGGAAAGTACTATCTTACATTATTTTTGCATTAAAATAATGTTATGAATTTGTTAAATGTTGTGAATTACTTTCAGTGAAATAATACACTCAGGAAACTATTTAGGTAGAAACGAGCAAATAATACACTTAAAACAGCTCCTAATGTAGTTGAATAGGCGTGACTACATTTTTCATAAAAAATGACTAAAAATGTAGTTATTATGTTATTAATGTTCTTCAAAATCGTAGGAAGAAACTAGACGTACACTCAAAAAAAAAAAAGTTTGTAAAGTCAGCAAAAAATTTTGCTGAGTCAGCAAAATTTAAGTCAGGAGGGTGCTAGCAAAAAAATTGCTAATGTCAGCAAAATCTTTTGCTGAAAATCAGCGAGCTGATTTTTAGCAACAAAATTAGTAGATTCAGCAAAAGTTTTGCTAACACTTAGTAGATTAGAAATAAAAAAGCCTTGGTAAAAATTAATAAATTTTTTGCTGAATTTTAGTAGACTAAAAAAAATGCAAAAAAATTGTAAAAAATTGCAATTTAGTTAAAATATTTGCTGAAAATCATAAAACATATTTTTGTGATTCTTTTAAAAATAATTTACAATAATTACGAATTATAAAAATTTTCATTTTCCCACATTGACGAAATGAATTAATTTAATATCTGAAAATATATAGAAATAAATATATATATCATAACAAAAATTTTCTTTCAACTACTTACATCAATGGTAGTCTAAATGATGCTTACTTTTAAAGGACGCAACTGCCGAAGATAATTATAGAAACAAAACGAAAAAATAAACAAAAACAAACGAAACGAAAAACCAACCCTTTTTTTGCAATAAGAAAAAGGAACCATAAAAATCTACCTATGATGTGTGTCTTTGTCTTTCGCTTTACTCTGTCTAGATGTCTGTATACATATGTTTGTTTGCAATTTGACGACACTAGATTATTAATCTATTAACATTTATTATAGAAATACATATTAAATTTAAATATTTTCTTTTGTCTTTTATTTTATTAATAGACAATTATTTTCACAAGCCGGTGACAACGCAAAATTTAAGTTGTTTTATGTATGAAAAACAGATACAGAAGTCTTCCATGGTTGATTTTTTTATATGTCTTATTAGAGTTGTACTTTTTAGTATCATTTTCCTATTATCTACTACATCTTGACATGCCGCGACATCTGCTTCATTCTGCGTATATCTTTCAATCTGGTTGTCGTCCACACTATTAATGTGCTTATCAGCACAATTTTTTTTAGTAAAATTAATTAGTAAAACATTAGTATATTAGTAAAGCATTAGTATAAAACAGTTAAGTGCTGAATAAGTATAACAAAAATTTTAGCTGAAAACACGATTTTAGCAAAAAAAATTTGCTAAAAAATAGTATACCTGATTTACAAGACGTTTTACTAACTTTTGTACCAACTTATTTTTTTGAGTGTAGTCCGATTTAAGTTCTTCATGGTTGGATCGCACAGTGGGATATATCACAAAATTTTGGATATATATCCCATTTCTTACTTAGTGGTAGTGTCCGGCCGAATATTCGGCTTCGGCTTTTGAGTTCCCCCAAAAACTTATGTTCGGCCAAGTTCGGTACTCGGCTAAATTTTGCTGAAAAACTAAAAAACCGCTACCAAAATATCTGAAATATCGTTACATCTAAAATACTGTTACCGAAATAAAAGACAATAGCTTGAGATAGGCGTGGTAGAGAAGATTAAGCATACTTTTCTAAAAATCATAACTACATTGTAAATTTTTAATTGAATTAGACTGCGCAGTTTCTGGTAACACATCCTTCATCAGTAATCCTTTTGACAATACTGTAATTATTTGTTATGGTTTTTAGCGTTACAATTACCTTTAGTCTCATAAAATCGGCTATCATCCATTATATTTATAAAATTGTTAAAGTGCTTTGATGTAAGATATATTTATATTCAAATGAAGATTGACAATTTTTCTTGTGTGAATTTGTATGGGGTAATATACAATTTTATCGAAAATTATATTGTATTTATTATTATTATTATTATTTTATTTGTAATTATTTTGTATTTTGCAAATGTCTAGGTTAGGTTAGGTTAGGTCGGAGTGGTAGCCGGCTCCGTGATCACCAGCACACTTAGACTCTGAGGTCCGTTGTGATGCCACGAGACTGACGGATTACCGGTCAGACTCCACCGTTGAACCAGTTAGAGCTCCTTACGAAGCTAAGGAGGTGCGGAATACCAGCACCTGAAAGATCCCCAAGATCGTGGAAGAACGCCGATCCAAGGAAGGCCCTCCTACGTAGCGCCAGCGCAGGACATGTACAGAGAAAGTGCTCAATGGTCTCCTCCTCCTCCTCGTCCCCGCAGCTCCTACAGAAGTCAGGCGATAACACACCCAACCTACGAGCATGTCTGCCAATAAGGCAGTGGGCGGTTATCACCGCCACCATGTTAGAGATTTCCCCCCTGGAAAGCGACAGGAGCGCCCTCGTTCGCCCCAGATCCAGAGCCGGCCAGATGTGCCTTGTCACCACACAAGTCACGCCATTAGCCCACCTAAGGTTAGTCGCCCTCTCGGAGTAGAACCGATTGTTCAACTTACAGGTTGCTAGGGGAACACCAACTCCAGCAAATTCCGCAGGAACTTGCAGGGTGGTTCCTAGCCTTGCAAGCTCATCAGCTCTACAGTTCCCTGGTATGTCCCTGTGCCCCGGGACCCAAACGAGTCGAATGTCAAACTGCTTGGCCATCTCATCCAAGGATGCGCGGCAGTTAAGGGCAGTTTCCGTAGTCAGAGACATTGACCCCAGGGACCTTACCGCGGCCTGACTGTCAGAAAAGATGTTAATGCTCGTCGTGGACAGGACGTTCCGTCCAAGCCAAGCGGCAACCTCTCCTATCGCTATCACCTCAGCCTGAAAAACGCTACAGTGATCGGGCATCCTCAGAGCCAGTTCCAGGCCGAGCTCCTCGGAATAGACGCCGAGACCGACTCTTCCGCCGAGCCCCGATCCGTCCGTGTAGAAATTGACGCCACGTCTCCTTGCCGGCATACCACCCGCCCAGGAATCCCTGGTCGGTATATGGACCGCAAAGAGACGTTCATACGCCGTCACAGGAGTCACATGATCCACATTCTGTGGAGAATTTTCCCCCAGAATCGCACCGTGACCAAATCTATTGCATGCAAATTGCGAAATCGACCGTAGTCTTATGGCCGCGTCAGCCGCTACCTGCTTCCCCAGTGTGTCCAAGGGGATAAGATGCAATATGATCTCCAATGCATCCGTTGGTGTAGTACGGAGTGCCCCCGTGATACTCACAGAAGCCATCCTCTGTACCCTTTTCAGATATCCCAAGTAGGTCGTCTTATCCAATGCGGGCCACCAAACAATGACCCCGTATAAAAGAATAGGGCGAACTACCGCAGTGTACAGCCAGTGAACCACCTTGGGGCTGAGTCCCCATCGCGCTCCAATGGCCCTCCTACAAGAGTACAAAGCAATCGCCGCTTTCCTCGCCCTTTCCTGAACGTTGTGTTTGAAAAGCAGCTTCCTGTCAAGAATCACGCCAAGATACTTGGCTCTGTCAGAAAGTTGTATTTCCACACCGTCCAGGATTACAGGCCCAAGATCGGGATCGTTGTTCCCCCTGTGAAATAGAACAAGCTCCGTTTTATTGGGATTAATCCCAAGTCCACAGGTCCTTGCCCAAACCGACAGCTCCCTTAGAGCTGCCCGCATAATGTCCCTAAGCGTAGACGGAAACTTCCCTCTTACCATTATCGCCACATCATCGGCCTAGGCGACCACGCCCCTGCCGCCTCTTTCCAGGGAAAGAAGTACAGGGCTTAAGGCCAAGTTCCACAGTAGTGGAGAAAGAACCCCCCCTGGGGCGTTCCCCTGTTCACGAATCGGGTATACTAGTGCCACCCAACTCCGCCGTAACGCGCCTGCCGGTCAGCATTCCACTGATCAAGGCAATGATCGCCGGATCCACCCCCAGACTCGATAACGCCGCAATTATAGAGTCCGGTTGGATGTTATTAAAGGCCCCCTCGATGTCCAAGAAGGCCACCAATACGTACTCCTTGATCGAGAACGACTTCTCGATAGTACCAACAATCTCATGCAGAGCCGTCTCCGTCGACCTTCCCTTGCTATATGCATGTTGTCTCGCAGATAGCAGCTTCGGGTCGATGGTCTCCCGCAAATAAGAGTCAATCATTCTTTCCAGTGTCTTCAACAGAAACGACGATAGACTGATAGGCCTGAAGTCCCCGGGGACCGTGTGTGATATTTTCCCAGCTTTGGGAATGAAGACCACCCTCGTGTCCCTCCACCTCAATGGTACATACGCCGTGTCGACACAGCCAGTAAACACTCTCATCAAAAAAGGAACCACTAGATCAGAGACGTGTTGCAGTTCCGCTGGAATGATGCCATCCGGCCCCGGCGACTTATAGGGCTTAAATCCCTTAATCGCCCAGGTGAGCCTAGGCACACTGACTATCCCGGGGGCCGCTCTCTCCGACCGAGACACAGCGCAATCTGCCCTCTGTCCCATTGTCGCGGAACTGCCCGGGAAATGTTCATCAAGAAGCAGGCCAAGAGAATCCTGACTAGACGTTCTCCACGTCCCGTCAGGACCCATGAGATAGCCCAAAGAATTCGGAGAGGTCGCGAGGACCCTGCGCAGCCTTGACGCCTCAGAGACATTCTCTATGTCCCCACAGAACCGTCTCCAAGACTCACACTTAGCTGCCCTAATATCCCTCTTGTAGAGTCTCAACTGCAGCTTATAAGCAGCCCAGTCCTCGTCTGCTCTCGTGCCTTTGGCAGCGTTGAAGAGCCTCCTGCAGGACGTTCTGCTCAGTTGCAGCTCGTTCGTCCACCAGGGAGGTTTTCGCTTCCCCCTAGGTTTCCGACTCGGACAAGCAGCATCAAGAGATGCGTTAAAAACACTCGTGATCTGATCCACGAGCTGGTCTATCTCAGCCCCGGTTTGAGGCTGATATATTGGAACAGAGTCAAGTAGGCGCCCGAAAGTCCTCCAATACCGGACCCAGTCAGTCTTCCTATAGTTCCTAGGGAGTACCTCCGCCGGACTCTTTTCGTCCAGCGAAAATTCCAAGTACCTGTGGTCCGAGAATGAGTGTTCGTCACCCACTCTCCAGTCCTTATCCTCCCCGTAAGAGTGTCGGACGCAAAGGTGACGTCCAATACCTCTTGTCTGTTCAAGGTTATAAATGTGGGTTCATGACCCCTGTTACAGATATGAAGGTTAGTACTAAGTATAAATTCCAAAAGTGACTCACCTCTTTCATTCGTACCTGTGCTGCCCCAGATCGGATGGTGTGCGTTGGCGTCACAGCACATTATCAGGTGATGCCCAGCGAGTTCAGCCTCCTTTACCAGATCCGTTACCTTTCCTGGTGGAAGTGGGCCCGGGTCATCGTGGGCAAAATATGCGGACACGAGCCAGTATGTAGCGCCACTAAGCTCTAAGCTGGCCGCAGTTAGATCCTTACTACTGAAATTGGATAGTAAGAAGATATTAAGGCTATTCTTTGCTAAAATGCATGATCTCGGGTTACCTTCACTTTTACCAACGATTAGCTTAAAACCGGGAGTCTTCAGTCCGCAAACCTTACCACCATTCACCCACGGCTCTTGGACGAAGACTATGTCAGCCGCACCTTCTGTCAGGCGCAGCAGCAATGCAGCCGAGGCTGCTTTAGAGTGGTGGAGGTTTATCTGCAGGATCCGCATCATTGATGGTTTCCTCCACCTCCATCTCCACCACTGTATTGTCGGCCTCTTCCTCCGTGCTGTCCAGAAGGTCATCTTCGTCTCTGTTTTCAGAGCCGAACAATCCACTGACGTCTCCCAACAGTTCGGTGTCCGAAGAGAGATACCCCCCCCTCGTCCTCCGGAACTGTTGGTAGACAGGTCGCATGTGAGTTCTCCCCTGCCACCTCCTCCACCTCAGACACCTCCACTGCAGCCGATATTTCCGCTACAGTGGAACCCCCTGTTGTGTCGGAGTTAGCAGGGACGATCTCCTGATCTTTCCCTGCAGATAACGCGACTAGTCCATACACGCATGTAAAGTATACTCCATAAAGGACTAGGAGTAGTCCAAAGGTAACCCAAATGTATGGAGAAAACATGGTCTTTTTAACATTACGATGTCCTAGGGCTAGACCATATAACCCAGTTTGCATTACATCGGAGTAGTCTCAAAACTACTCTATGTAACTACTCGATGGACCACCTACAAGGGGTTAGTTTCGAAACTACTCCATGGAACACCCCAAAGGATTAGTATCAAAACTACTCCATACCACTACTCCATGGAACACCCCAGAGGATTAGTTTCAAAACTACTCCATACCACTACTCCATGGAACACCACCAAAAGGAAAATTTTACATTTTAATCTTTATCTTAAGATTTATTATGAAATTAATATGTTTAATGCAGACATTAGATAAGCAATAACAATTAACTTAAACATTTTGAGTAATTCATGAACTTATTACTACATTTAACAAAAACAAAACAAGGGGTGTACATACATACATGTTAATTAATTATGATTAGTTTTTAAAATAAATATTTTTCTTCATTTTAAAGATGTAGTAAAAAAAATTAAAGTAAATTAATTACATATTCATGTGTTTGCACTAAAAAAGCTTTAATTTTCTATTATAATAAAAAAATTAACAAATTCATATTAAGTATACATATATGTACATAGATACATTTACTATGTTGTGTTTTTAATACATTAATATATTTAAAATAATATATTTAAAATAAATATTATAAATAAATATTTTAATATATTTAAAATAATTACAAATTTTCTTTTTTGTACTAATAACACGAAAATGTCGTTTTTTACGACTTGCAGTGCTGACCTGAATTCTTTCTCAGAATTGGTGGAGTAGTTACCTATTGCAGCTAAAGTAAATTTAATTATTAAATTAAATTCAATAAAAAATAAGAATAAAACCTGCTTACCTAAAACAATTTGGTATATGTTTTTATAATTTCTTAAACTCTTTTTCCGCAGATTCCGTCCGTATTATACATCATGCACAGTTCTCGAGAAAAAATTCGTTCCAAATTTTTGATCGCGTTCCCGTCAATTAAATATTTCACAGCAGATATCTGAAACAATTTAAATAATTGGACAATATATTTTCTATTTAATTTAACACTTTGCAATAATAGTTACTTACATATTTTTCTTCATTAGCTTCGCATATTCCAGCTTCAATTTTCTGAAGATCATCTTCAGTTTTAAGTGGAAATGCGTTGGTTAGGGTAGTAATGCTTTTGCGAGTCTTGTTAAGTGTTTGTAGTTCAATTTTGTGGTCGGCCAACATATCCACTATAACTTTGTTTTGATGTTCTGTTGTTGCTGAAAAAATTAAAATAAACAAAAGGTTAATGATGAGAGTTAACAAGAATAGAAAAACATAAAACATTTACCTTGCAATTTTAAAAGTTGTGCTTGTAAAATTTTTTGATCGGCCATTATCCCGGCAATCGATTGATTTTGTTTATCGTTAATTTCTGAAACATAAATAATAATATTACTATGAAAAATTCTGAAGTAGATTTTTAACAACAACCTTTGATTTGGATGCAGAAAGAGCATGGGGGTTTTTTGACACGATCTAAAAAAGAAACAAAGTAATATCCATGTATTTGAAAAAAAAACACAGCACTTGTTATCATTTTATACTTACAATTTAAAAGCTTACTGCTAGCATTTAGTCTCTTTAGATTACCCGGTTCTTCCTCCATTTCGGTTTATTTATATTTATTATTTTTATTTACTTATGTTTACTTACTATTTATAAAAAATATTTTATGGTTATTAAGGGCTTATTTAACAACTTTCTGTACAAAATTTGTCAAATAAGCCTGTAATAAACATAAAATATTTAATTGTATATACAGTAGGGAGCAGCAATGAGTACATGTTTGTTTATCTATCTTGCGCTTCTGATAGCATAAAAAAAGAAGTAATGAAGCTAATTAAAAAATTTTGGTATTATTTTATTTCTTATTTAGTTCTTGACAAAAGTGTTTAAGCAAGTCAAAAACTAAAAAAATTCAGAGTTGATATAAGAAATAAAATAGTAAAACCGTTTATTAAATAGCTTAATTAATTATTTTCTTATGCTTTCAGAAGCACAAGAAGAAACATGTACTCATTGCTGCTCCCCAGTGGAAGTACATTCATATGTTTTTTGTATTATTTTTTTATAATTATGATTAAGTGCAGCTATGAAGGATTGGCATCAAAACAACTTTATTTTCAAAAGGCAATGACAGCATTTTGCAGTGAATAGTATTTATATTAAAGACTTCCTCTATTTCATCCAATATGTTATCAGCAGTACATATGCCTAATGCCGATAATGAGTTCAATGGTTCCTCGAAAAATGGAATAATATTTTTGAAACGTCGTCCTATTACAAAAGTTTCATTATTCTCCCCTCGTTTGAAGTTTAAAAACTAAAAACTGTTCTACGTCGTGTGGCTTTTGTTTTCCTATATATATACCAGCGGGAAAAACTTTAATATTTTTAATGTTAACTACTTTGATTAATATTGGCCAAAGTTGAGTGTTGGAACTTTTGAAAATTGGCAAGCCGTCGATATTTATATCACAAAGTATTTCATCATAATTTTTTAACACATGTGCCGCCTTCATTAAATTTTGTTTAATACCAAAATGCGCGTATCGACCAGGCTGCACAGTCACTATATTTGGTGCTTCATCAATTTTTTCAACAAGCGTTAGTGGAGATAGAGGCACATCTACGCCATGAGTTCTTAGTATAACCAACAGCTCTCTCATATTATTCCTTGATGTCCGGCTTTTTAACTGCCATTGCCCTAATTGAGTTACTAATTGGTTATTGCCGTATCCCACATCTAAATCCTGATGAGAAGAAATTTCTAGATCGGCAGATTCCAGATCGGCAGATTCCATAGCCAATGAGTCACTTGCGCATTCAACTGCTACATTTGTACTTGGGTTTAATCTTTTTAAATAATTTTCTTTTTCTTTTTTTACTATGACGTGCACTATATTCCATATTTGATTTTAAATAATAAATTTAATTTAATTACTTGTATTAAAAATAATTGTTTTTTACCACTTTATATTTTACACACACCAAATTGTTTATGAAAATAAAACATTTGTGTCGTTCGCGAACGAACTAGTTCAATTAAACGAACGAACTAGTTCAATTGAACGAACAACTTCAAACGAACTAGTTCAATTAGTTCAAACTCTTGTTTGAACATGACATGGTCCATGACTACATTACATAGGACCATGTTGTAACTAGTCCGTTTTAGATATAATGGACCACGTAGTCCAATATTATCTGCAGGGTTCATGTAGACCTTCAGCAGTACCTTACCAAAGCCGTACCTGACCTTGCCTTGGGTCCTGGATAAGTGCGGAAGTGACTCGGCGTTAAGCAGTATAATTGCCTCCCGTCGAGCACCATCCAACTCACCCAATCTACCAATCTTCCAACTTGCAGTTGGGAGATCAGGATTGCAGGATCTCAGCATGTCGAGTACACCATCAGCGTCGACTGGGGATGCCGGAATCCAGGCATGAGCTCTAGGCCGGGACGGGATTTCGTGCTTGGACACTAAATCCAGTTTAGCCCCGGGAAAGATCTCCCCCACCCTGCTGATGGCTGCTTTATAGAGAGCTACTGACCGATCGTCCTCAAACGAGATCAGCTTAACGCGACCTTGATACCATCCAGCGTCGTCACACAAAGGAGGCGAGCCTGGCATCTCCTCTAGGACCTGTTTGTAGACCTCCGCTAATTTAGCCTCGATCCACGCCCACTGGCCCCTCGGGATAGTGCCATCCTCGTCTCCCCTGTTTACGATAGCCATCACACGGTTGCCTTTCACAACTTCGCTAAACGACCTAGACTCTGGGTTTGTCCCCGTCTTAGGTCGTTTAGATGATGGTTTCTCGTCTGGCGAGCGCTGCCTTTTTTCAGCCGGTTGAAGGCCCTGCTTTGAAGTGCCCTGACTTTCAGAGGCACGTTTAACAGCCTCGGCGTCAAGTTCATCTAGAACGCCTTTGGCCCAAGAGAGCGACGATTTCTGTTGATCAGAAAGCGTAGCAGGATCTTTATTGCCCTGTTTTCCTACAATTTTGGAACAGAGCCGCTTCTGGTTGTGTCTAACTTTAGACGGACGGACTTTTTTGCCTGGAGCCGGGTTATCCAAGCTCTTATCGGCTATCCCCAACCTAGGTCTAGCGTCAGAAAGTGCCGACTGGCCCACTCCCCTAGCGGATATTTTGGGGTGGCCAGAAGCTTCTAGCTGCACTCCAGTTAATCTACCTGGGATGAGGTTACCAGTTGGCACATTGACCGTGCCTCCCCCGCCTAGACTACGACCTACTGTCGCAGTCGGCTTTACAAGGCCCGACTCTTTGGTCGAAGCCTTCGGATACTGACTGGTAGAACTAGTTGGTCTAGTCAAACCAGCAGCGAATGAAGTTTGTTTTTTTTTATAATTATTGTTTTCCGAGTTCATTTTTGGTCCCACGAGTGTGGGGGAAGAAATGTCCACCGCGTCATAGCCCCCGATAACGCAGTAAGGGCGGCCTCTGCCTCTACCTACTTGCTGAGGTGCCCAGGTATCAGTTATATGTCTAGGTTAATATAACGGCATAAATATTTGGATTTATTTAATTTAATTCTAAATGCAATATACAATTATATATTGATCGTATCCATTCAACCAGAAATAAGCTTCGTCGCTAAACACAATTTTCCGATAAAAAAGTGGATCTTCATCCAACTTTTCCAGCTCCCATTCACCAAAAGTTAGCCGTTGTGTTAAGAAATTATATAAAATAAATCACTTGCAAATGATTTCGTTATAAAATAATATGGTTATATGTGAAGCCATATGTAATAATGTCTTAACTTGCAGATAACTTAATTTGAAATTAAACTTTACCAAAATATGTATGGCATTATATATAACTATACATAAAATTATAAGGAAAATATTTTCAGTATGGCGTCACATATAGTTTAATAAAACTTAGCATGGGACCATATATATCATATCGATCACTACATACATTTGGATTATTATTATATGGCTTATGTTGTAAGTAATGGAGTAAGAAAAAATTCTAAATAAAAAATGATTATATGTATTTGTATAAAATGATATTAGCATTAATGTGACTTTATTCAAAGTCATATATGACTTAATCATATTGTATATGACTAGATATAACTATTTTTACGCGGGTGTACATTTTTATTTTGGGCGTTGTGGTGTAATGGTTAGAGCGTTGGACTTTTACACAGAAGGTCCCGGGTTCGATCCCCGGTGCCGGCAACATCAAAATAATATGTATGAGTTTTTTCTATCCCTCATACGTATCGCAATGTCCACCTTCGGTGTTCCCATAGCAATTAACCCCACCGAAGTAAAATAATGAATCAGGGCTATGAACCAAAAAGCTTCAATAAGTTCGCCAACTCTCCATCAGGTGGCGAGCAACAACTGTTTTAAGACTTATCATCTCGCGCAATTACAGTGTTGCCATGTCTGAAGCCCTTCATCTTTCCCCACCTTTCATCTCTATACTATCCCTTTCCAAAGAAAGCAACACACTAAATATAGGAAGTATTTCCTGAGTGCTGCCTCTCTTTTTTAAAAAAAAAGGGCTTAGATTTGGTACCAGATCTCGATAAAGAGATTCTGAAATCTTTTTAAATATGAACAGATCTGGCACCACATATGATACAATATGACCACATCTGCTCATATCTGGGCATAAAAAATATGTAAGATTTTCTATAGTTCTCAATCTGAAGGATTTTCTATAAAAAATTGTCGTCAGAATCTAACAGTTTTTTTGAAATAGCTTAGAATATTAGTGTTTTTCTTAAAGTGTTTTAATTCTGAGGGCAGAGGTTAATTGGAAAAACTTTTTTTCGCAGATTCTAGCCGTTTTTCTAAAGAAAGGATTTTCTAAAGAAAGGATTTTCTAAAGAAAGGATTTTCTAAACGAGGATTTTTCTTTGGATTTTTTTTAAAGAAACAGTCCTCAGAGTCTAAGGATTTCTATAAATATTTCTTGAAATCTAAAATGTATTTTTTTTTTTTAAAGAGAAGCAACACTCAGGAAATTCTTCCTATTAATTAATGTGTTGCTTTCTTTGTTTTCCATGCGATATATCTCAAAATCTTAAAAAAAAATTCTCAGAATAAAAAGGGTATATGAAAAAGTTTTTAGAGTTTGAGGGGTTCCCTATATAATACATGTCTCAGAACGTACAATTCGTCCTTTGAATTGAGGACTCTTCTTTAGCAAACAGTTTCAGAATTTGATGATTTTTCTGTAGAAACAAATTCTCAAAATCTATACAAAATAGTCTGTAGAATCTGCGAGTTTTTAATAGATGATAGACCTCAAAATCGGAAAACTTTTCAGTATCAAAGAGTTTTTCTATAAGAAAAATGTCCTTGATAAAGTGAGGGTTTTTTTTTTGGAAAAAGTTTGCAGCCTCTAAAAATTTTTCTGTAGAAACAAACCTCAATTTTTTTTATGGAAAAAAGTTTTAGATTCCAAGTGTTTTTCCAAAAACAAAAAACCTGGGAATCTAAAGGATAACTTCTTACAATCAAAAGTTTTCAATAGTAAGAGTTTCTAAGAATTTGAGCTTTTTCTATTTAACAATATCCTCCGAATCTGGGTTTTTGATAAGATAAAATTCCCAGAAAAAGAAAACTTTTCAAAAGAAAAAAATCTTAGAAGATGTTTGTTTACATTAAGAATAAACAAGTTTTTGGATTAAATCTTTGGATTCTGAGTGTTACATCTTCCACAAAACTCTAAAATAATTATGTTGTAATTCTCGTGAAAAGGTCCTTGCCAATAATTGCCATTTATCATTTTCAAGGTTAAACACCAATACGTGAACTTATACATATTTCAATTAACACTTTCTCTAAGGAGTTTTATAAATTCATATTCATACATGCATACATAAATACATCCATACATAATACAATCATCATATTTACCTTCAGGGATGCTGCCGTTGAGCATGTGAAAGTATTTAATATGTTTTTGGTTTTTTAAAAAGCCATTTAATGTTATTTTGTTGTTGTTCGAAATTTTACTCAAGGTCAAGGAAACGAGAGTTGGTTTTTTTGAGTCCTGCGCAAAAATCTGGTGGAAAATTGTAGAAATGTTGCTAATAAAAATAAGTGTTGCAGCAACATTTTGTAAGTTGTTATAACAACTCTAAAAGGATGCGCACTATAAAAATTATTGAGGCGTATTCTAAATAAATCTCTTTTCAGAGGAAGTATTTTTTTTTAGTTAGAAATTTTTAGATTATGAGAATGAGAGCGATACTACTGACCTAGTCAACTATATTTTATTTTTCTCAAATATTTAAGATAGTTTTTAACCAAATATGGTATTGTTTTAGAAAAGAAATTGTATATCACGTTTTCTTTAACATTTTGGAAACATCACAACATTTCAAATAAAAATTTTAACCAATTGATTACACTAAAAAAAAAATTTGGCTAAATTAGCGAGAAATTTTAAAACTAAAAGAAACATTCAGTTTAAGTTAAATTAGTCTAGAAGAAAATAAAAGTGACTTTCACAAAATAAATTAGAATTTTAGCGTTCTTACTGTAGAAATTATAATAATTTTCGCTAATCGAAAAATTGTGAAATTTTAAATTGTCAAGGATTTCCCAAGCTTTTGTAATTTGAAGAATTTTTTTTTTACTAAAATAAAAAAAATTCTTCTAAAAGCCTTCAGAATCTGAATTTTTTTTTGCGATAAGTCCACCGAATATGAAAATATTTTCTATACAAAAAATCATCAGAATTTCAGATTTTTTCTATTGAAAAAATCCCTCATAATCTGGAAATGTTTCTATTGGAAAAAAGTCCCCAAAATCTGAAAATTTTTCTTTAGGAAAAAGTCCTCAGAATCTTAGAAGTTATTATAGAAAAACCTCCTCAGAATCTGAGAATTTTTCTATAGGAGAAAGGCAGAGAATTTTTCTCTAGGAAAAAGATTCCAAAATATGAGAAATTCCCTATAGAAAAACCTACTTCGAATCTGATGATTTTTCTATAGGAAAATGTCCCCAGAATCTTTGAATTTTTATACAGAAAAAGCCCTCAGAATCGAAAATTTTTCTGTAGGTAGAATTCCTCAAAATCTGTGCATTTTTTATAGGAAATCAAATTCTGAAAATTTTTCTACAAGAAAAGTCCTTAGAAAATTAAAACTTTTCTCTAAAAAAAAATCCTCAGAATCTGAGAAATTTTCTATAGAAAAAACTCAGATTTAAAAAAGTTTATATAGGAATAAGTCCTCAGAATTTGAGAAATTGTCTATATATATATAATACATATGAGAAATTTTCTATATATATATAAACTCAGATTATGAGAATTTTTCTATAAGAAAAGGTCCTCAGAATTGAGAAATTTTCTGTATTAAAAATGTGACAATAGACAATATTTATATTGGATAAAAGTCCTTAAAACCTGAGAAGTTTTTATAGGAAAACGTTCTCAGAATCTGAGAATTTTTCTATAGAAAAAACTTTCCAGAATATAAGAAATTTATTATAGAAAAAAATACTTCGAATCTAAACATTTTTCTAAAGAAAAAAAATCATCTGGATCAAAAGATTTTCTATAAGAAAAAATTATTAGAATATGTATATTTTTGGAAAAGTTCTCAGAATCTGAGAATTTTTCTATTGGAAAAAGTACTTAGAATCTGAAAATCGTTCAACAGGAAAATGTTCTCAGAGTCCGAAAATTTTTCTGTAGTCCTCAGAATATAGAGGTTTTACTATAGGAAAAAGTCTACAGAATCTTAGGGGTTTACTAAAGGAAAAAGTGCTCAGAATTAAAAGCTTTTCCAAAGGAAGATATCTTTAGAATCTAAGGAGTTTTCTGTAGAAAAAATCCTTATTATATTCACCAAATCTCAGGTTTATTCTAAAGAAAAGGGTAGACATTTTCTGAAAATTTTTCTTTAGGAAAAAGTCCTCAGAATCTGAGAAATTTTCTATAGAAAAAACTCAGATTTAAAAAGTTTATAATATTATTATTATTATAGGAATAAGTCCTCAGAATCTGAGAAATTGTCTATATATATATAAACTCCGATTGTGAGAATTTTTTCTATAAGAAAAGGTCCTCAGAATTGAGAAATTTTCTATATTAAAAATGTGAGAGATTTTCTTTACACAATATTTATATTGGACAAAAGTCCTTAAAAACTGAGAAGTTTTTATAGGAAAACGTCCTCAGAATCTGAGAATTTTTTTTATAGACAAAAGGCCTTAGTAGCAGAGAAGTTTTCTATAGAAAAAAGTTTCCAGAATATAAGAAATTTATTATAGAAAAAAATACTTCGAATCTGAACATTTTTCTAAAGGAAAAAAATCATCTGGATCAAAAGATTTTCTATAAGAAAAAATTATTAGAATCTGTATATTTTTGGAAAAGTTCTCAGAATCTGAGAATTTTTCTATTGGAAAAAGTACTTAGAATCTGAAAATCGTTCAACAGGAAAATGTTCTCAGAATCCGAGAATTTTTCTGTAGTCCTCAGAATATAGAGGTTTTACTATAAGAAAAAGTCTACAGAATGTTAGCGGTTTACTAAAGGAAAAAGTCCTCAGAATTTAAAAGCTTTTCCAAAGGAAGATATCTTTAGAATCTAACGAGTTTTCTGTAGAAAAAATCCTTATTATGTTCACCAAATCTCAGCTTTATTCTAAAGAAAACAGTAGACAGAACACAGCCCGATAGACTCAGAATGTAATTGCTTTTCTAAAGAAAAATATCTACAGAATCTTGAAGTTTTTTTTTAAAGAAAAAGTCATTAGGATCTGAATATTTTTCTATAAAAATAGTTCTTAGAGTCTAAGAAAACATTCACAGATATTTATTGCAAATAGTTTTCAGGTGTATAATAAAAATAAATCTAATGTTGAATTTTATATCTTTCTTAAAGTTTCTTATAAGTTTTTGGTTTTATAAAACATACTGAAGCTGTTAAAAATCCTAAAAGTCCTTCCGCTATTAAAAATGGCTTAATCTTAAAAGTTTTTGTATTTATCCTGCATTCTGCAAAAAAAAAAAAAATGTTTTAAACTTTATGTTTAAATATTCATGTTTGGTTTAACTTTTGTTATAACTTTTTTTTCAATTAAATTCCCTTTGAAAATTGTATTTAAAAAAAAATTATTTCGTTACATGAGTTTTTTACATGAGTGCGTTTGCTTGCCAAAATAAATGAAATTATTTGGTAATGAAAAGTTTGTTTTTTGTTAATTTTAATTTACCAAAGTTTTTCAATTACCTGTTGTTTAACATTATAAAAACATTCACAAAATTTTTTATTTAAACAAAATATTTATAAAAAACATATTTAAAACCCAACCAATTTACCAACCAACCTTCGACCTTTGTTTATCAAAATTTTATGGTCTGTTTCAAACCATCAACCACTGAATGAATGAATATATTTTCCATTTTCAAAAAGGTCACGATGATGATGTCGGTTGTTGGTAGGTAGGAGGATGTTGATAAAATAGATATTTTCAGTAAATAAAACAATATAAATAAGAAAAAAAAAATTAAAAACTATTTGATGTGTTCTTTCTTTATTTAGTATATGGTAATTTTATGTCCTTTAAAAGGATTTTTATTTTTTTATTTTTGTTGATATATCATCACCTTGAATTTTATGTAAATGTCAGTTAATAATGAATAAATTATTTAACCATGAATGCTGTGATTAACTAACGGTAGCTAAATTTATTTTAAATATTTTAAATCACAGATGGACAAATTAAGTTGAGATTTTATACTGAAACCGAAGGAACTTTAATTCAAATTTTAATAAAATCAGTTTTAAAGGACAACATCTTTAGAATCAAATAATTTTAATTAAAGAAAGAGTTCTTATTAGGGGTTTTTCTATAGGAAAAAGTTCTCAGAATCTGAAGGTTTTTCTATAGGAAAAAGTTCTCAGAATCTGAGGGTTTTTCTATAGGAAAAAGTTCTCAGAATCTGAGGGTTTTTCTATAGGAAAAAGTCCTCAGAATCTGAGGGTTTTTCTATAGGAAA
This sequence comes from Delia radicum, assembly GCA_021234595.1. NCBI lineage: Eukaryota > Metazoa > Arthropoda > Insecta > Diptera > Anthomyiidae > Delia > Delia radicum. Next base: position 38,321,734 of record CM037855.1, on the reverse strand, counting down.
AAGTCCTCAGAATCTGAGGTTTTTTCTATAGGAAAAAGTCCTCAGAATCTGATGGTTTTTCTTTAGGAAAAAGTCCTCAGAATCTGAGGGTTTTTCTATAGGAAAAAGTCCTCAGAATCTGAGGGGTTTTCTATAGGAAAAAGTCCTCAGAATCTGAGGGTTTTTCTATAGGAAAAAGTCCTCAGAATCTGAGGGTTTTTTCTATAGGAAAAAGTCCTCAGAATCTGAGGGTTTTTCTATAGGAAAAAGTCCTCAGAATCTGAGGGTTTTTCTATAGGAAAAAGTCCTCAGAATCTGAGGGTTTTTCTATAGGAAAAAGTCCTCAGAATCTGAGGGTTTTTCTATAGGAAAAAGTCCTCAGAATCTGAGGGTTTTTCTATATTAAAAAGTCCTCAGAATCTGAGGGTTTTTCTATAGGAAAAAGTCCTCAGAATCTGAGGGTTTTTCTATAGGAAAAAGTCCTCAGAATCTGAGGGGTTTTCTATAGGAAAAAGTCCTCAGCATCTGAGGGTTTTCTATAGGAAAAAGTCCTCAGAATCTGAGGGTTTTTCTATAGGAAAAAGTCCTCAGAATCTAAGGGTTTTTCTATAGGAAAAAGTCCTCAGAATCTGAGGGTTTTTCTATAGGAAAAAGTCCTCAGAATCTGAGGGTTTTTCTATAGGAAAAAGTCCTCAGAATCTGAGGGTTTTTTCTATAGGAAAAAGTCCTCAGAATCTGAGGGTTTTTCTATAGGAAAAAGTCCTCAGAATCTGAGGGTTTTTCTATAGGAAAAAGTCCTCAGAATCTGAGGGTTTTTCTATAGGAAAAAGTCCTCAGAATTTGAGGGGTTTTCTATAGGAAAAAGTTCTCAGAATCTGAGGGTTTTTCTATAGAAAAAAGTCCTCAGAATCTGAGGGTTTTCCTATAGGAAAAGTCCTCAGAATCTGAGGGTGTTTCTATAAAAAAAATCGCCTAATTTTATATAAAACCCATAATCTTTTTGCGACTGTTTTCTACAGGAAAAAGTCCTACGAATATTAGAAAACCCATCAGATTCTTATAAATTTTTCCTTTAGAAAATTTTAAAAATATTAGAGAAAACCAATCATATTCTGAGCAATTTTTTCTGTCAGATTCTGTGGATAGTTTTCTTTACAAAGTGAATGAAAGATTTATTAAAATGGATGAAAAAGCTTCATAATTTAAATGAAACCATTTCTAATGAAAATTTTTCATAAGGCTTATGAAATTATAATGAATAAAAGGAACAAATTTCGGATTCTAAGAAATTTTTTTATAGGAAATTCTTAGTTTCGGAGAACACTATTCTAAAGAAAAAACCTTTATACTCTGGGATCTTCTTTCTAAAAAATCCTTTGATTCTGAGAATTTTGTTCCACAGGAATACCTTGAATCTGGCTGAATTTTTTTCTATAGAAAAACTCTGAGTCTATCTAGATTTGTCTATAAATAATGTCCTCAGATTATGTGGATTTTTATATAGCAAAATCCAAAATTTTTTAAGACTTTTCTACAGGAAATTCCTCTTTCTGAGTACATTTCCATATAAAAATGTTCAGATTCTTGAGAAAAATCCTCATAGTATTGAGTTTTTTTTTCAATAGGAAAACTCTTAAATATTGAATACTTGATTCCAAAGGTCAACTTTAAATTTCGGGTTTTTTTTTTCAAATTCTAATATTTTTTCTATAGCAAAACCCAGCATAATGAAATTTTCTCTGCTTTTGAGGATTTTTTCCTATAGAAAATTCTTAGAGTCTGAGGATTTTTTGCTATAGAAAACTTCCCAGATTCTGAGGACTTTTTCATATAAAGAAATTATCTGATTGTTATGATACTTTTTAATAGAAAAATTCATAGATTCTTTCCAATATTTCCTATAGAAAAACTCTCAGATTCTAAGGACTTTTTCTTTTAGAAAAAATCTCAGATTCTGAGGACGTTTTCCTGTAGAAAAATTCTCAGATTCTTATAACTTTTTCCTATAAATAAATTGTAAGATTTTAAATTAGTTTTCTATAGACAAATTCTCAGATGCTAACAAGATTTTGCCAAAGATAAGCTTTCTGAGTATTTTTTTTTCTCAGATTCTGTGGACATTTTGCTGTACAAAATTCTTAGATTCTGAGGAAACTTTCTGATAGAAAAATATTAGATTCGAAGTTTTTTTCTTATAGAAAAATTCTCAGATATTGAGTATTTTTTTATAGAAAAAATACTGCGGACTTTTTCTTATAGAAAAATCGTAAGTTTCTGACGAATTTCTTCTATTTACAAAAATTCTTAGATTCTGAGGAAACTTCTTATAGAAAAATATTAGATTCTAAGTTTTTTTTTCTTATAGAAAAATTTTCAGATACTGAGTATTTTTTTATAGAAAATATACTGAGGACTTTTTCTTATAGAAAAATAGTAAGTTCTGACGAATTTCTTCTATTTATAAAAAACCATTCAGATTACGAAAACTTATTCTATATAAAAGCTCTAAGATTTTAATATAAAAGTACTTTTAAAGACTTTCAGTACCTTTTTTTTTTGAAATTAACGAAATCTGTTTTGTAAAATTTAAAAACGTTCAAGATTTTGTTGCGCTAAAGATGGAAAAATCTATAAAAAATTATTTATTAAGTTACAGCCACAAAAACATATTTTTTTGTTCCCCTGTATTATTTGCCACAATATTTTATAGTTTGAGGTAGGATGGCGCCTTAAACCCAATTTCCTTTTCCTTTTGTACTTGAATGACATCCAAAGTGCTTTTTTTATTGAAACTCAACAACCACAAGTGTAATGTGTAACATGCGAATAAATTTTTCTATATGGTTCACACAAAAAAAAATATAATGACAAAGGCTGAGATAAACAAAATATTTCTTGATTTTTATTTTGCATGGTTTTCCTTTACAGTGGGATAAATTAATGTTAAAAAGAAATCTGTAAAAAAGAAATTTAAGTTGATTGAAAGTAAATTTTTGCTGTAAATTTTTTTAACATTTAGTTAAATGGAAATAATAATTGGACTTAATAAATTGGTTTAAACGAAACTGAAATGAACTAAATTTCTGGTTAAAAAAATTCAGTTTAAACTAAAATTTAGTACATAAAAGAAAAAAGATGAATCAACATGATTGTAGACACGAAATTATTATATTATGATCCTAGTGACCACAAATATGAATTTGACTGACATTTGCATATACTATTTTATTATAATTTAAGATCATTATGTGATTATTAAGATAATATTATGGTATGTGATTATTAAGATAAGATTATATTATGATTGTTAAGACCATTTATAATCATATTATGATCGTTACATACTTCAATCATAACATTTCTGAATTTCTATTATATTTTAGTAATATTAGCTAATGGTTACATCTACCAACTTATTTTTCACTGTGTTAGCAAATTTTAAATCAGAAAATAAGTAATGGTTTTAAAATCTGCGTGTTAAACAAATTCAAAATTGATTTTCCATATTTTCGAATTGTTTCAATAATTTTGTTTGTGTATTTAATACATAATTATACAGATGACTAGGGCAAGGAATTTGATGCAACTAAAAAAATGGTATTAAAAATGAAAACAAGTAAATGCATTACATTTAGTTTTACAAATTTTTTCTTTGTACCCTCCACAATGAACCCCTACAAATGAAAGAACAAAAAAATATTAAAAAAAAAATATGTTAGAGGTGAACACAAATTTTAAGGTGCAAAACATTTTGGATGTAAAAAATAAATTGTATGGGGTAAAAACATCTTTGTGATAAAAAACAATGTTTCAGGTGAAAAAAATTGTGTGGTAAAAAAAAATTGAGGTGAAATAAGAATTTGAGGTGGATTTTAAATATTATTCACCTCTTAGCGGCTGGTGGAAAAATATGACTATGAGTTGTATTAATATACAGTGCATTATACACGAATTTGTAGGTACCTTCACATTTTCACTTATAACTTTTGAACAACTGAACCGATTTTGCTCATTTTCAATACCAAACTTTCGGGAAAATTTACATCAATTTATTTAAAATTGAGCAGTACGTATTGCGTTTTCACTCCTTTATCGGCATTTCAACAGACAGCCACACATTCGGACATAGCTAAATCGTCTTTAAATTCCTATATTTCGCCACGTTACAAAAGATTAAAAATGTAGAAAATATGTGCTAAATATTCAACTACAAATCGACGCTATTTTGTTCAAAACTTGATGATTCGGATAAATAAAGGGTCCGCCATCTAACGTTTTTTTTTCAACTAGTACTTATTTCGTGAATGGTAACACTTAGCTCATGTCTGATTTGACAGATAATTAGTTTTATCCTTCCGCTGAACGAATATGGTCCGTATGTTCGTTATCTTGTGAAAAAAGTGAAAGAAACTGGCATCCTCATCGATAAACCAAAGCGTGAAAAGCCAAAAACAGTGCGTACACCCGAGAATATTGCTGCTGTGACAGAAAGTGTGCGTGAAGCGCCATCAACATCAATTCACCGTCGTTCTCAACAATTGAACATTTCGGAGACATCATTGAGACGAATTTTGCATAAAGACCTTGGTATGACGCCATACAAAGTCCAATTGGTTCAGGAGTTCAAAAAAAAAAAGTTATTTGGTGGACCCTTTATTAACCCTATATCAGTTTTAGATTAACGAGGAAAAAACATGAACTTGCATGAAATTTCTTGCCCTACAGATGACTTTACTAATATGATGATGACAACCCCCAGCTAAGAAATTACTTACACACACAAACATTTGCCAGGGTATAAATAATATTTCCACATGTTTGACAAGTATGTCACTTACTAAACATTGGATTATTGTCTTTTTTCCGTTATGCTAAGGATTTAGTTGAATATTAACGTGAATTACGGAAAGACCTAAAAGCGTATTCGTTCGTTTATAAAAAAAAAATAATTTATTTAACAATTTCAATTTCATCAACAAAAAAAATCGAAAGTGTTTAATAATTTTTCTAAAAAAAACCTATTTGTGTCATTACCACGGAAAAAAATTAGTGTTATTTGTTTGTAAACAAAAGTTTATAACAAAAAAATATAAAAATGCTGATAATATCATCTTGTCATTGTATTTAATGTTTAAATATATAAACAATTAGGGTAACACTTGTGTTGTAAATTATTTTAAGATTTAAAAATATTGGGTAATTTTAACCCAAGGGTATATAAGGGTTAATTTAAATTTTTTCTTCAAAAATATTAATTTTAGTTTTTGGAGTTTATGAAAATCCCTAAATACAAACAGCATTTTTCAATAGATTTTCAGAAACAAGCCATAATATAAAAAAAAAAATTAACTTTGACCTTCCAAACACAAAAAATTTTAATTATTGTAGATCTTCTAAACTACTGGTCCAATCGGGAAAAAATGTTTATTTTAAAATGGAACTTTGACCCCCGCACAGTGCTTCCAAACACAAAACAAAATGGTAATTATTATGGATCTTCTAAACTACTGGTCCAATCGGGAAAAATGTTTATAAGAATTATAAAAAGGGACTTAGTCTTTTAGAAAATAGTTTCAATTGTCACCCTGTTTTAACACAGAGTGTGCTACAGGGTGTCAAAGTTGACCATATCGGATATATAAAAGTTTTAAGGGCGTATTACTGTTACAAATGTGTACCGATCGATGTCACTGATTTTAGACTTTTTGTAATTTAGGTTACCAGACATTTTTGCTAATGACTTCAAAATCTCTTTCAAAATTTAGTTAAGAATAAAAACAAAATTCAGTTATAACCATCAGCTTTATGGGTAACTGCGGTAAATATTGATAAACGATGCTCCAAAATTTATATTCTTTCGGTACAGAGTAATTGTAATTAAATGGAACTATTTACAACATAAATTTAGTTACTTTCGTCAATATATCGTTGGATAGCCTGCAAATAGTGCCATGTGTTATTTTGAGTTTTTTTTTATTGTACCATTGAGAAGCTCTATTGATCATTAGTGTACGACCGAACAGTTCGGCAAAAAAACCATATTTTATCGGCTTTTTGATATCTAGAGGCAATGATGACAAATTTTGGTATTGGAAGCATGTTTGTTGAGCCGATTTAATTCGATTTTGTGTATAAAATTTAAGAGAAAAGCCGAAGTTTAGCTATAAAGTTAAAAGTTCGGCCGCCGAACTATTTTCAATTTGGCCGAACTTTCTGAGGCCGAACAGTGAATTCATTGCTTAACTACAGACTTTTCTTCAAATTTGACACTCAAAATAGCATCTAATCAGCCCAATAAACATTTTTCCATCCGCCAAATTTGTCCATAATGCTTTAAAATACCGAATACAGACCAAATGCATTTTCTGGCCGAATTGTTTGGTCGGACACTATTGATCATACATATATTTACCAAGCGGTTTTGCGATATCTTAATGTGTTTAGAAGATAAAAAAAAGTGCTATGTGTAATTCACTTCCAGGTTAAAAATCAACATATATGCATCCATTTATGAACATGTATGAACTCATTCATGCTCATATATGAAGTGATTCGGAGTCATATACCACCATAGAGAATTCATATATGTTCATAAGAGTTCATATGTGATCATATATATAAATATTACCTAAATTTCGTTAATGGTATATGCACACATATGAATCATGTATGTTTAAGAATGGCTTATGAACACATATGAATCATGTATGGATGCATGTGGACATGTATGAAGCATGTGTGTTCATGTATGGATCCATATATGTCAATTTTTAACAGGGTTATAAAACAATTTTTTTTTCTATGAACAAAAAGTGTTATGTCTACAAACTGGTATGAACATATTTTAAAAAAAAGGCTCCTTCGAAAGGTGTTATGTGCAGGTTTTCTTAACCCTTTGACTACCCTTGTACACAACAGTACACATTTTTAAATATTTTTTTTTTTATTTTTATTTTTTTTTTTTAATTAATAATCATATAATTACAAATTATATACTATAGGTTTTCTTAACCCCTTGACTACCTTGTACACTACAGTGTACACATTTTTAAATACATTTTTTTTTTTTATTAATTAGTAATCATATAATTACAAATTATATAATATTACCCTAACCGAGCACTAGCTACTATGGCTTTCGGCGCGTTGTAGCGAAAACAGACCAGTGCCTCTGGTGGGAATCGAACCAACGACCCCCGAACTGATAAGCCAGCACGCTACCAACTAGCCTACCGGAACGCACTTTTTTTTAAATAAATATACAAAATTGTATAATGCAATAAAACTTTCGAAAAAAATCATTATACGCAGAAATTGTTCATCAATTTAATATAGTCGCGATTTTTGTTAACACACTCCTATTTTTTAATCAGCCTTTAACTCCGAAAAAGGGCGTTTGGTGTATCTTGTAAACTAAGAAAGGTAGAAATCACGCATGTAGCTTTATCTAATGACCAGGTCAAAATAAAATAAAGCATTTTTCGTTATTCGAATGGTTTAGCGGTGAAAATGTGTTGAAAAGTTTTAAAAATTTGATGGGTTCGAAAGAGGGGAGGGGGGCATATATGTAAACATTTTTCTTTTTAATAAAAGGACCCCTAACAATAATCTGAAGTCAAATAGAAATTTATACACAAACAAAAAGCTGGTAGTGAAAGGGTTAAACACCAAGCACCGGTTTGTAACAGAGATTAAATCAGGATTGTTTTTTGAATTTTAGTAAATGAATCATTAAGGCATATGATGTCAATAAAATATCTAAAAAGGATAATGTGAATCAGTTTTATCGCTCTCCTGAAAACCTTGAGATGTAATTTAACTCTAAAATTTTGCTTCAAGGGCCGCTGCTCAAAAATTTTTTATTAAAATGAGTTGTCGCCTAATCGGAGTGTCCGTTATGACAGTCTTCACTATATTTAGTATTTTTTCTTTTAAAACCTTGACATTTTTTTGTATAAAATTGTTCAGCCATTTTTTTAGGTTTTATGAAATATTAAAATGTCGATATATCGCAAAAAATATCAAATGGGATTTTTATTCTTTCAGGTTTTGAAACAAAATATTATGTAGAAACCAAACAACCAGCATGAATGTCTTGTGAAACATTCGCAAAACATTTTTTTTCACAAAAACAATTTTTTTTTGGTCCGATAACAAAAAATCTGTTACATTTTGAAAACATCTACACACAGAGAAAAAAGTGCCAACCGAATTGAAAAGTGTATTTTAATGGTAACAACTTATTAATTCAGTTAGTACAATGATATTTACATTAGATTTCTAAATATTTTGTAATATTTTGGGTTTATAACTAAAATTCAGTTGAATTAACCGATCTTTGTTGTGAAAACTAATGTTTAGTTATAGCAACCGACTGATATTCGTAATAACCGAATTCGAGTAGTAGTAGCCGAATTTCAGTTGGCAAATAACTGAATTTTTCTCTGTGTGTAACAAATTATAGCTACCAATGAAAAAAGTTTGCATTTTTTAAGCAAAATAGCCTATTTTTTTGCTACTTTTAGTATTGAAAATCATCAAAGCTGGCAACAGTATACACAAGAGAATGTTTTGCAAAACATTCACACAGACCTTTGGTAGAAATTTTCTATTAAAGCCGATTTTGGATACATATGAGCCAAGCTTCTTTTCAGAATCGTGTTTAAAGTAAAAAAGAAAATTAAAAAATCAAATAAATAAAAATAGAAAAATTCTTAGTTTCGAATACAAGTTTTTTTTTTAAGAAAAGGTTCTCAAAGTAAGATATTTTCATTTAAAATTCTTTCTTTTTAATTTTAATTTTTGTATTCTATAAAAAAAATTTTATTAAAAATTTGCCAATTATATTCTTGGATGGGCATTTTTTGCTATATTCGAAATTTTAAAACAAGTGTCACCCTAGCAAAAAAAATTTTAATGTAAATGAATGAATAAAAAAAAGTTACAAAGAAGCTACGTCATTGTTATCACCTTAATCTTTATCATTATCATCTTGAACATCATTATCATCATTATCATCATTAAGATGATGAGTACAAAAATGACAAAATATTTTTATTGAAAGGTGCCACAATTCTTTTGTGCTAAAACTAAAATACTTAGCCAAATATTGATTTTTTGCTTTTTAAAGGCAAAAAAAAAAAACGAAAAACAAGATTTAAGTGAAACTTAAATAAAATTAAAAGTTATTTTCTAAACCATTTTTCTTACAAAATGTTATTGTTCGGCTATTGTTTCAATAAAAGACATTGGGAATCCAACAAAAGACAACATGTTTTTAAGAAAAGGTAAATATTATTATCAAATTTATTAAGTTTTTATACACTGCGTTGCATAACTATAATTACAAATGATTTTTGCTATTTTTCCAATATTACAAACATTTTTTTTTAAAACTTATAACTCTTTTTTAAGGGTGCGTAAACTTTAAGAGAATACTTAATTGATTTAAGAGAAAAATTGTGTAACAATATTTTGTTAGTGTTTCATAACGAAAAATTAAAGAATTATTTTTGATTTTTTATGATATTTTAATCAAAATACTGCGTGGTTCATATCTATCCCGAACTGGACCGGAAGATCTTAATGAACTTCGGATATGTCGTAGAGAATACAAATTTAAGGGACCCGTTTTTTTTTTTTTTAGCTGCCCAATCTCTTGTTTAGGCGTTACTAAGTGGGTTCAAAAATTACCACATTTTACGTTTTTTTCGGTTTACTTTTTATTAAAAGTAAAACTATAGACAAAATTTAGCACCAAATCAAAAGTTTTTTGAAGACACATTCACTGGTGTATAAATTATGCTCAAAACACAATTTTTGTTATTATAAAAATTGTGTTTTGAGTAACATTAAATCTGGTGTTTTATTAAGAAATTTTAGTTCTATTTAGCTAAAAATAATGCATATCAATGCCTATTTAATATGATCGAGGGGGTGTCTGAGCTTTTTCCGATATTCCTAACCGTTCAGTTTTTATGCCATTTTTGCCGAAGTGCCTTTTTCCTCTATATTTCAAATAATTCATAAATATGGCAACTTTGGGTGCACTATATAGGCAATATGGCTACAAAAATTTTTGGTTTTTTTTGAGTACTTTAACCCTGCGTACAAATAAATCAAGTTTTCATAAATTTAAGACAAGTTTTTATACAAAAAAAAAAAAAAATGAATGTTTAACAATAGTTTTTAACCTAAAACGTGGAATTGGGCAGCTAAACAAAAAAAATATTTGTCTCTTTGTTTAGCTCCTTTACAACATATCCAAAGATCATTAAAATCGGCGAGTTCGGATCGAGATACCTTCCTTGTAAGTGATTTTGAAAAAGGGAAAATTTAAGCCTATATAAAAAGTGAATTAAGTTTTCGGGAAATTGCTTGAAAAATAAACCATTCACATGGGGTTGTCACAAATTTTGCACATAATCCGAGTGTTTACGTTAAAAATAAAATAGGCGGGCTTAAAAAATGCTTTCTGATCGGGATCGGCGTAAAATAATCAACTATGCCAACAACACAATGAAGAGTCTCAGGGCCATTATTACAACTTGCCAATAGCTAAAGTTCGGATATTATCTGACAGATTATTAGTTTTTCGTTATTATAAGTATACTTTAAGCTAAAAGTGACCGATAAGCTAAAGGGAAGATGTTGTTGCCTTTAACTTTAAACGTAACTTTTATGTGTTTAAAGTTCCCACATTTTCTGCCCTATAAAGAAGAAGAAAATAACGAATTTCACAACCGAATTTCACAATTATTGTTTGTTTTGTAAGCAAATAAATAAAAGTACGTTGCCACTATGTAATTTTATAAACCAATTCATAAACCAATAATCGGTTTTTTAGTTTGGTGCTGCCACATTATCAAAAATATTAATTTTATTTTATTGGGAAGTTGTAATAACGAAAAACATTATAGCTCACTTTATTACCCACTTTAGCTAAAGTTACCTTTTACTAACATTTACTTTAAAGGCAAGTTGTAATAACGGCCCTCAATCTGATAATCGATGAATGTAAGGTAAATGTGTCCAAATCACCCATAAGTAGGTTCTTAAAGAATTCTCCGAGAATTACTCGCCAGAAGCTAATGTCTGTGCCACGGTTATAAGATCGCTACAAAACTGTGCGATTTGAATTCGCCAAAAGGAATTTATATACCAGCTGGAGAAATGTAAGTCAATAATTTTGCAACGCAGTGTATAATTTATGCTAAAGCGTTTGTAATCAGATCTATTAAAAAAATCTTCGTTTTATCATATAAAACATTAACTATTTATTAATTATAAAAGTGGAGGCATAAGATAATTAATGATCTTTTGTAATATTTTTAATAATGGCTCATTAATTTAAGTTTCAATGAAAACAAATTAACGAACTTTACATAAATACCGCAAAAACTAGATAATATTTTAATAAACTTTCACTTTGAATTACAAAAAAATGGCAAAAATTGCCTAAAAAAATCAATTGTGGAATAAAAAAAAAAATATTGATACAGTAAAACCCAGTGCATACTATCAAATCCGAGTGGCTCCAGTTCTCCAAGAAACTCGATACTTGAGCAGTTCTAAAGTTCGAACTATTCGTCGAGTACCTCGAGTAGTAAAAGTGTACGTTTTGTTCGTTTGAACTCCCCAGCAAATTTTTTTAGAACTGGTTACCTCTGAATCTATGCCAGAACAACTTCTTTTACCACCGGTTGTATAGAACCGTTTCTATAACAGGTTCCTGGGAGACAGAACTTAAGTCTTCACGATCCCAGAACCAGTTTTATAACTGATTCTAGAACCGGTTCTAAAACAACCTGTTCTTGTTTGGAGAAAAATAACCTGTTGTAAATAGGAAAAATTTTATAAATTAGACAATATAATTATAATTGTGTTCTTCATAATATCACTGTAATACAGTATAAGTTGTTCTGTAACCTGTTATTTGGATTTTACTGTGTTACTGGGTCAAAGGTAAATATTACACACAGAAAACAGTTTTGTAGTTGCAACCGTTTTTTTCCCCAACCGAATTTTTGTGGTTCCACGTACTATCACTATTATTACATTTAATACTATTGTAACAACCGAAATTTATTTACAAATTTCGAATTTTTATTGTTACAATTGAATATTTTATGTTTATGGACTATAATATTCTATAAAAAGATTCACATGCGTTCAACAAAATTTATTTTATTAACAAAAAAATGATGTGCCTCGAACTGGGCTCGAACCGGCGATCTTCCGTTTGTTAGGCAAGTGCTTTACCTCTAGACTAAACCCAATTTAAATATGTTTTTTAAAATTTTAACCTTAAATATTTTCTAGTTTCAAATTTAAATATATGTCTAAAAATAGATTTGTATGTACAATGGAAATTCTGTTGCTAATCTCAATATTTTAATACAGTTACCAAAACTATAAAAAATATATATTATATTAAAATTATTTTATTATTGAAAAAATCTTATCCGCGAACTAGGTTGAACCGACGACCTCCTGCTTGTCAGGCAATTACTTTACCTCTAGCCTAAACTCAATTTGAATTAATATTTTCAAATTTCGACCTTGAATATTTTTTTTCTTTCAAGTTTAAATATGAATGTCTAAAAATAGATTTGTATGTACAACAGAAATTGGGTTGCTAATCTTAATATTTTATAAAAACTTTATATTACTTTATAATTGGTAACCCTGCAGGCACACGATCAAGATTTTCTTGATAGTCATTTACATATACTGTTTGTCAAAATATGTAAAAATTGACAGCTGTGACGTAGGCTGCACGCAAGTTGAAAGCAATTTCAATATTTGAGAAAAGAAAAACAAAAACAATTTCAAAAGAATTGTAATCAGCTGTTTTCTTGAACGTAAATTAATACACTCCACTTGAAAGAGAAATCTGAAGCAAGTTCGTTTCAATTTTAAAAAGTGTTGGTAAAAAAGTGTGAGTGTATTAAAACTTGATAGGCAAAACTTGATCGTGTAACCATCAAGTAACGCAAACTGATATTTTAGATAGAGTGATTGTTTATTGTAGGCGAAACTGATATTCGATTTTAATCGCAAATATTTTATTCAAGGGATAAAATCTCCGAAAAGTGGTTGGTTGTTGGTATTAAATTTCATGTAAAAGATAATATTTTTTTAATATCGATGATTAAAACCTTAATTGAAATTAAAATCAATTGAATAGATACAAAATTATTCTAATTGATAGTACAATTTCCCTAATTCAACCGAATATAAATAAACTTTTAATTGAATCAACAAATATTTTAATTGAAAGTCGATTTTAGTTTTTTCTGCAAAGCGCTAAATACAAATTTTTTTTTTTTTTGTGAACTGAAAGAGTTTTTTTCGAGTAGTAGGACACAATGTTCGTCCGAGTGAGGTGAGATTTGCTATTAATATTCTTTGGAAATTTTTCTTTCCAAAAAGTATAAATTTTCTATTTTCATCTGTAATATTTACCTTTTTTTACAAAAGTTCAAACCAACAAAATGTGCACTTTCACAGCAACTCGAGTAGCTCGAGTTACATGACTACTCGAAAACGGGAACCCTGACAAAATCCACTAAATTTGAGATGAAAAGTATATAAATGTATACAAATCGCGATTTTGATTCAAAATTCTACACTTAGAATACTATGTAGGTAAAGATTACTGCAAATGTAGTTAAAAATAAGTGAAATTTCATTTAAAGAAAGGATGACTTACATTCAGTAAATTCAACTAAAAATTAATTGCGACTGTCTATATGACGTTATTATAACACTGTACTAAAATACATTATAAAATTTGCCCTGTGGCGATTGTCTCAACTTAAAACGCAAAAGTTGTCAACCCTGAACGTAAAAACCATATGTCAATCTGGTAACATTGTAAAATAGAGACGGAGGAGATTGGAAAAATAAACAAAAATCTAAAAATAGAATATTTGTGTTGTTAGTGTTGTCACTTCTGAGTGACAATAACAGAAAAAGCTAATAGGAAAGAAAACTGCAATTTAGCTGCATTAGATTCGAGGCCATACTTGGATGTGATCGCTAAACGGTCATGACTTGGTATTGTTACGTTTGTAATGTAAGATGAACGCAGGTTTGATTCTTACAGCCGCAGGTTGTTGAAAAATTTATCATATAGAGACAATCTGACAATTATAAGACACAAATAATAATATAATTTAAATGGAAATCACTGATGAGCCTGTCCATAAAAAGGCAGAAACTAGTCTAGTCTGATTTAAAAAAAAAAATAAAATTAAAAGTAGGAGGTATCTCTCCAAGATTATGGGAGCTACTTCTTCTCCAGGAGACACGCTAGCAGATTAATGAATAAAACATCATTCTAGGTGACCGTTAAGGGGTTAAAATTTAAGTTGAAAGAAGGCCTTTTTAGTCGTGTTTTTATAGCAAAATGTGCAAATCTCGGGATAGAGATATTTCAGAAAGTAGGAGGAGTCTTTCCAAGATTAGGGTCTCTATTTCTTCTCCGGAAAGACGCTCTAGCAGATTAATGTATAAATTATATTCGATTGGGTTGAATTCGATTGGGGCACTCTAAATGGGTCAAAGTGGGATTTTTCAAAATTTTAAACTACGGGTCAAAAGTCGGGACATCAGAATTCGTTTTAGAGGTATGGTTCCTTCGGCAAAGTTTCTTATTTTGATCCCTAGAATACGATTTTCCTTGAACGTTGAGCGATTTTTTTTGCCTCCATACATATCGACCCGGCCTAATATACATGTTAGTAAAAAAATAAACAAACATTTATTTTTTAAATAACAAAAAAACTACTGTAAAAAATTAATGTAAAATCATAAAACAGTCAATTGATGTGGTTTATTTTTTTAAATGAACTACAATGTTAGTAAAAAATTTGATTTATTCTGCAAATGACTGACATTTTCATTAAAACTAAAAAAAACTGTATTACAACCCAAATATCTTCATATTTTTAAAGCAGAAGTTCCCTGAGTGTACAGTTAGATAATTATGTAGACAGAAATTACTACAAATTAAAGTGAAAAATAACTACAAATACAATTACAAAGGCGATGACTGTATTTTTAATAAAAATTACTAAAATTGTAGTAATTTTTAATTACTAAAAAAAAACAACTACAAAAGTTTGTAAAACAACCGTTTAAAATTGCCAAAATAATTAATGTTAAAACAACGACAAAAGTAGTAAAAGTTAAAATACCCAAATACTTCTGAGATCTTTAAAATACCTTCAGACGAATACTTACCATCTTTTAAAGTGCAAAATATTTTGCTTTCATTCATCGTCTATATAAAATAATTAAATTGTAGTACATATTACTATTTCTATTATCAACTTCCCTACATGACATTTACTATACAATCTATCTATAATGAAAGTTTTTGTATTTGTTGTTTTATGAACTTTTTCCTGGACTTTTGTAAAATTAATATTGTGCTACTCGCTTCGGGCATAAAAGATGTTTAACTTATGATATGTATGATGATGATGACGCTGATTTTTTTTTTTTTTTTATAATCTTAAAATATAACTTTATTACACCACATTATAACATTTGTTTTGTTTTCTTCTTAAAGTCGTTTTATGCTTTTTGCTTTTTATGTTAAAAAAAAAAATATATTAAAAAGTAAAAAAACAAAAAAAAATGTAAAAAAAGAGTACTAAAGTCGTAAGTAGTACATGATTGTAGTTAAACAAAATTATGATTTGAATTTGTTGTTTTTTATGTGAAACAACCGCTGCGCTGCAAAATAACAATGAAGCGTTTGAAATTAACACCAAAGCGTGCGATTTTTTTTTTCTTCTTGTTTTTTGTTAAAAGATTTTCTTGTCTGACTTTTGTTTTAGTAAATAAAGAAAATAGCACAATTTAAAACATAAATGAAAATATTGTAGTAAACTGAGTTGACGGATCAAGAGATTTTCGTGAAGTTTTAGGGGATTGTATACCCGGTCTTGCCCGGGGACTAAGTCTTGCTCTGGACTCAGTTACTTTTAAAATAACACATATTACACTAAAATAATTATTCTTCATGATATTAACCCTCTAACCGGCAAGCCCGCCTGCGGGCGGTGTATTTTAAATTGGCCATAAAAAGTGTGCCATATGAGTTTTTTTTATAATAAGAATTAAAGCTATTTTTAAAGAAAACTAAATTTACAAAATATTTTGTAAAGTAAGTTTTTATGTGCATGGCACGGTTTGGAAGCGAGAAAGCGTTTAGGTTAAAATTTCGTAAAATTTCAAAAAATAAATATTTTGAAATGAGCACAATTTTCAAAAATTTTGAAAACATATTTATTAGAGTTAATTTTGAAAAATGGATTTTTGGATATTATCACTTTTTAGAAGATTTTTGTATCAATAAAAATAATGGCGTATTATTTTTTTTTATAATTCCAACTCCTTCCCGTGCCTATAGGCGACTCAAATCCAATAAATTATTATATAAGGTGGCGCAAAAGTAATCCTCCTATCAGAAAATGCTATACATAATAAATACATAATAAAAAAAAAACATCGGAAGGTTATTTTTGCGCCACCTTATATAAACCAATAAATTATTTTGTATTCACTAAAAAACTAAATTTTTAAACTTTAATAACTTTTGAACGGATAACTACAAAATTAAAATTTTTTTACCATTTTTCTCAGATGTAAGTATTTTTTCATTGTAAAAAAAATTTAACAAAAAAAAATATTTTAATTTTTTTTTTTAAAAATATTTTTTTGGACCACTCTAATTATGCATTCTGTTGCATTCCAAAAACTAAAAAAAAACCTATGGGCCTAAGTTTTCCCGTAGAATCGAATACTGAAGTACGATTTGACATATATTTAGCCGTTTTTGTTGTATGGGAAAAGGGACCCAAAATCCGCGATTTGAGTCGCCTATAGGCACGGGAAGGAGTTGGAATTTAATAAAAAAAATACGCCATTATTTTTATTGATACAAAACCTTCTAAAAAGTGATAATATCCAGAAATCAAAATAAAAAAAAAATTTGAAAACTAACTCTAATATTTATGTTAACTAGAAACTAGTGTATTCGAATTACTCGGGTTTGGTTTTGTTCGAGTAAATGAGTGACTCGATTAATCGAATAAGATTTAAAATTTTTTATTTTGTTTATTTTATTTTTTTTATCGAAAATTTATTTAAATGATTTTTTTGTTAAAGCTCTGCCTAATATGGAGGCTCTAGCTTTTCTAAAACTTCGGGTTCTGATGAGATCTTTAGCCAGATCGAAATACTAGTATCAACCTAGCTAATATGTTTGATTTGCTTTATTTTTGTAAATATACAGAGGTTGAAAAGCTTAAATCGAAAATAACATAAAAATAATCTCGATGTATATAAAAACAAAAAACTAATAAAACTGTAAATTAAATAATTTTATTTCAATAATTTTTCCTTTAAAAATGCATAAAAAACCCCAAAAAAGTGCAAAATTAGTAGTTCCGAAAAGTATTTTATTTAATTCAAAAATGTTTAAATTTTTGCATTAAAAATAAAGGGTCCGTCAAATAACTTTTTGTTTTTTGAACTCCTGAACCAATTGGACTTTGTATGGCGTCATACCAAGGTCTTTATGCAAAATTCGTCTCAATGATTGTTGAGAACGACGGTGAATTGATGTTGATGGCGCTTCACGCACACTTTCTGCCACAGCAGCAATATTCTCGGGTGTACGCACTGTTTTTGGCTTTTCACGCTTTGGTTTATCGATGAGGATGCCTGTTTCTTTCACTTTTTTCACAAGATAACGAACATACGGACCATATTCGTTCAGCGGAAGGATAAAACTAATTATCTGTCAAATCAGACATGAGCTAAGTGTTACCATTCACGAAATAAGCACTAGTTGAAAAAAAAACGTTAGATGGCGGACCCTTTACAAAAATTGTTTTTTTCGGAATTTCTATATTTTTATATATTTACTTAGAATATTGTTCTAACTTAAGTCAAAAAATTTAATATAATATTGTCATATAAGATTGTAGTTTTTGCTTTTAAAAAAGTTTGATAATTTTCATGATAGACAATACAGTTGTTTCATTGGCATCACCCAAATCTTCAGTTATCTGCCATAGAAAAAGATAATTGGCTTAACTCAATTTAAAACTAAAAATAAATTCTTAATTAATTAAAGTAAATAATAAAGTATTTTAACAAAATCAATTAATTAAAAACTAAAAATAGGTTCTTAAATAATAGACAATTGAGACGTTTTACTTTTTTCTTTTGTTTTCTAAAGATCGACTTTTAGCATTTTTTGCAAAATCAAAAATAGAATGACATAGCAGTCCATGCCATGGTAAAATATAAGGAAAAATTATATTACTTTTTCACCGTCATTAATAAATAAAGGAGTTTTGTTTCGATTTTATTTTGCTTGCAAAATAGATCATTTTTAATATATGCGATTAAGTTGAATAAAGATCCGAAAGAAAGAAAAGAGTGACGGCTAAATCCGACCTGTAACTTCAAAAGATGATGAATTCTGTTTAATTAGATTTAAGAAAAACATTATTACAATCTAATAGTTTTGCAGTTGTTGCGATTTTTTTCTTGAAAATTTAGATATATCAGAATTTTGCTTAATTTCTGGAAATCGTCTTTTTGCCATTTTTACTCACAGTTTTTTTTTTTTTTTGCTATTTTTGATTTTTCATATTTGTGCTTAAAACATCTTTTTCTTAAGATTTTTAAGCGTTAAAACTGCCTTTTTCAAATATTCTTAGCTTTAAATAATAGTTTTCAAATTTTTTTTTTTACTTTTTCTTTTAAAGTGTATTTTTTAAAGTTTTTGCAGATTTGCTATTTTTTTTTTGCTTTTTTCCAATCTTTTTTTTTTGTCATAAACACAACGGATTTTTCTGTTTTTTGTCTTATCTAATCATAATGTCTGTAATTGTTCAAGGATATTTATAAAATATTCTTATTATTAAATATATTATTTAAAAAAAAAAATATATAAAATGTGATATATTTTTAACAGATTTTAACAAATGAAATCAGGACAACACGAATTTCATGAATATTTTGGTTTTCAAAGACGAGTCGAAAAAACCCTTGAGAATGTTGCAAAAGTTAAAAAAAAAACTGAAAAGTTTAATTACTAGTATATATGAAGAAAAACGAACACAACTTTGTCAGATTTTAACAGATTTTAACAAATGGATGCTCATTTATTTATCCTTTAAGTTTAAGCTTTAAGAATATTGTTGTTTTAAAAGAAGATTCGAAAAAATCCTGTAAAAGTTTAAAAAGTTTAAAAAACATTTAAAATTTTATTTGTTATTAAGAAAATCTCTACATATTTTTATAAATATTTATAAGTAATATAACAAATAATATACTAAAGATCAGGTAATTCAGGTAAATTCAGAATCGGCTAAAAAATGAATGAGTTACAAAATTTTAAATGCGCCAGTCGCAAAAAATACTCTTTTAAAGATATCTCTAAAATTTTAGGGTATATTGCAACTTCTCAAACCGGTTTCGTAATGTGCTTAGCTAGACTTCCAACCTACACTAGGTCATTTGACGAGTGATTTTTCTGTGAACCATAGTGTTGTTTTCGTATTTGAGGTTTCTTATTTTTTTTCAAACCGTTTTTTTTTTCAATTTTAGTTTTTTTTTTTTTTATTTTGGATAATGTTTCTTTCAATTTAAGCGAACTTTTTAAATTTTATAGTTTTTTTTTTGTAATTATTTGCGATTTTTTAAATTTAATCAATTTTTTGTTCAATTTTTGCGATTTTTTAAATAAATTTTAGCGATGTTTTTTTAATTTTTGGAGATTTTTTAAATTTAGTAATTTTTATTTTTTCAATTTTAATGATTTTTTTTAAATTTGGGAATATTTTTTAATTTTTGGAGATTTTTAAATTTAATAACTTGTATTATTTCAATTCTTACAATTTCTTTGTGATTTTATTAAATTTTGCAATTCTTTTTAATGTTTGGAGATTTTTTAATTTTTTTTTTTAAATTTTAACGATTTTTTAAATTTGGCAATTTTTTTTTTAATTTATTGTCATACTGGATATTCTGTGTGCACTAAATTCATTCTTACTTGAGTTTGAAATCAAACAAAAGTTTAATTTAAATTTTACAATAATTTTTCCTGTGAGATAGGGTTTCACTTGAATTGTGCAAACATAACAGCCAGCTTTTTCACCTGTGTTCATTGTGCTCAGAATATTCAAACGAAGAATAATGTTTTTTCTATGTACACTGACATAATCATCTGCATGATATCAATGAATTTTTGCATTATAAATATGAATTGTCAGTCGAACTCGTCTATTGAAACTTTTCATTAAATTAATGCAGTTTTTTTATAAAATTTAATGAAAAATTTCATATTATTAAAAATTTCATACAACTAATTTTTTTTTTTAATTTAATTTATTTATTACTGCAACTATTATTATTATTTATTACAAGCAATTTATATCACATACGTAGGTTAAAAAAATGTATACATTTTATGATGAAAAATATATTGTGTGTTGATGTGTTATGCCACTACAGGGCTTCATTATTGGTTCTGACGAGATCAAAGGGTTTTAATGAAAAAGTTTCATTAAAAAATTTTTCATTAAAACTATGATGCTTTTTCATTAAGTTTAAGAAATGTTTTATTCACATTGTGAATAAAATTTCATTAGTTTAGTGAAAAAAATTTCATTCATTAACTCACCCATGTAATTCTCTCTGTGTACTTGTTGTATTGATTTACTTTGTTATTTTATCTGTTAATAAACATAAATTTTGATTAAAATCATTATTTTTTGCAATTGTGGTACTTTTTTTTTATATTACCACTTCCCCCACAAATTTCTCACTTCACCCCCAAAATATCTGTTTTTATTTAGTCCATTGGACGATTCAAGAAAATCGTTTGTGTGGTTTTTAAATAAGTATGAATTGCGTTATAAATTCACCCCAAACTCCCCTACTATGTTTACACAATAAATTTCTCATAGGGAGTTAAAGTTTCCGTTCGAGTAATGACACCCATTAAAATATCAAATTGTTTAATGGCGTTATAAAATCGAAAAATTGGGCTAGTAGGAAATGTTAGTATTTGTTATTTTGGCGATTTCTCTTAAAGATTTTAGGAATTTAATTATAACTCAAACTCTATAGTTGTTAAAATAATAATGAAAATTTAAAACAAAAAAATTTCCATTGTAATAAAATTATTAAACAAGTTATGTTGTGATGTCATGCCATGCCATACCATACGATGTGATATTTGATGTTGTAAACTAAATTAAGTAAAAAAAAAAACTAAAGTATACTTTGGGGCTTTTGAGAAGAAATGTATTAACTACATACACAAGTTGAAATTGTTTTAAATGCGTGTGTGCAATATTTGCAAATGGTTTTTATTACAATTTCCATTGTGATTAAAAATTATCGTTTTATTCATTAAATTA
Organism: Delia radicum; assembly: GCA_021234595.1. Taxonomy (NCBI): domain Eukaryota; kingdom Metazoa; phylum Arthropoda; class Insecta; order Diptera; family Anthomyiidae; genus Delia; species Delia radicum. The sequence goes on along the minus strand of CM037855.1, from coordinate 38,300,297 downwards.
ATTTCAATTTAATATTCTTTTGCCTTGAACTTGTTATGAACTCTTTGCTTTTTACTATCAGAATGCATGCATCATCATGTCTACTAATTAAAACATTGACATTGCACTTGTTCAATTATTTTTTTGTACTTCAATTTAATTACACAGTGCAACACGAAAAAAAAATAACCATATACGGACACCACTACGTGATAAAAGACTAAAAAAAAAAGACCCGTGTCTTCCAATTTTTCCGAAAGTCATCTCTTTTGTTTATGGGCCGCCAAAGATTTGGGGCCTCGGTATAATTGTCGCAAAAAAGTGATCATTTTCTCAGGCTCATATCTTGCAAACCGTTCAGAATTTCGATTTACTCTCTATGGCAAAGTTGTAGCTCTTGTCATAAAGAACAAAAATTGCGAACATATAAAATCTAAAAAACTTCACCTTCCAGATCAAAATCGCAAAAAACTTAAAAAAATTCGATTTTTTTTACCTTTTTTCCCGTGTTCAGGTCCATAGGTAGCAAACCGTTCAAAATTCAAGGAAACAATTAACTACAAAAATTTACCTAAGATCTCAATAAACAAATTTCTTTATGTTTTACACGTATTTTTATGTTTTACAATTTTAAATAAAAAATGCATTTACTACAATATTTCACAATGGGGTAATAAAGAAGAGATGAAGAAATGAATAATAAAATTTGGTGGGCCTTTGACTCTTCGACCTATTATCCGTTAAATGGTCAAATATATACAGGTAAAGTTGGCACTACAAGAGATGTCAATCAAGGCGAACGTGTTGTCAAAGATTTGGTTGATCCATACAAAGGAACTGGTAGAAATGTGACTACGGACAATTTTTTTACATCTTTCCCACTGGCCAACGAATTGATTTCTTGGAAGTTAACGTTAGTTGGTACTTTGAAGAAAAATAAACGATATTTGCCAGAACAATTTAAGCCTTCAAAATCCACAAATGTAAACGCGAGTCTTTTTGGGTTTTCAGAAAATGTGACCTTGGTGTCTTACGTTCCCGCAAAAAACAAAGCTGTAGTTCTAATGTCTACAATGCACCACAATACAAATATTACTGGACCAAAAGAAAAACCAGAAATAATTACGTATTATAACGAAACAAAAGGCGGCGTAGACACTATGGACAAAATGTTGTCTCAGTACACGTGCAAGAGAGGAACACGACGTTGGCCTCTGGCTTTATTCTATAACCTTATTGATACAGCAGCTCTTGTAGCTTATGTAATATTTATGGAAAACAATTCAGAAGGAACAGTCAAAAGTTCTCGTCGTCGACTATTTCTGGAGCAGTTGGGGGAAGAACTTTGTTTTCCACACATAAAATCTCGTTCCAAAAATAAGGCTGTTGTTGGCAGATTTGGAATCAAGACAGCCATTGAATGCATCTTAGGTATGTTTTAGTAACTATTAAAATTATGTAGCTAAATTTAAAACTTATTTCAGGAGAGCCAATCTTGGGTACAAGTGTCGATGACGAATTTGTTGAAGACGAACCACTAGAACGTGATGCTGCTGGTCGAATTAAACATAAGGGCAAGTGTTACATATGTCGGGAGAGCACAAAATTAAGAAATACTAGACAGTCCTGCGCCACGTGTAAGAAACCAGTATGTGCTGAACACGCCTGTACCCAAACAAAATTCGAACATTGTTATATGGGCCAATCTACTTCACGCTACAATTTAAGATAAATTTGTCAAAATTATTTTGTATTTTGAATACTATATGAGTATAGCAATGTTTTTATATAATAATTATGCTTTCTATACTATTTAAAGACAATTTTTATAAATAAAATACCAAAATTCTGAACCAAGTCACCTGGGTCGGTTTTCGGGTAACGACGTAGAAAAATTGAAAAACTAACAAAAAAAATATAAAGGAATAATCGAATCTTAAATAATTTAACAGTTTCTGGTAAAAATAAAAAAATTATTAATAAAGTTATCAATGATTGAAAATCAAAGAAACCCACCCGGGTGGGTTTCGGTAGTGCGAGGGTGTCCTAATTTAAGCTTTCATCGTTCTTCAGATCGCAGATGGCTTGTACACAGAAACAACTAAAGTCGAGTTTCAATTAAAATATTTGTTCATTCAATTAAAAGTTTAATTGAATTCGGTCCTATTAAGGAAATTGTAGTATCAATTAAAATAATTTTGTAACTATTTAATTGATTTTAATTTCAATTAAGGTTTTAATCATATCTATTAAAAATTTAATTGAATAATGTTTTTAATTTCAAACAAATTCTTAGTACATATTGTTAAAACTTTAATTAGAATTTTGGGGGGGAAAAAATTTGCTAAAATTCGATAAAATAGCCAAAATTAAAAAAATTACGAAATTTGGAAAAACTCACAAATATGTATTAAAAAAAAACGCCAAAATTTAAAAAAATCTAAAAAATGGAATAAAAATCACTAAAAATTAGAGGTTGGCAACCGTTATCGGTATTGGATACCGGTATTTTGTGAATATTTCATTTTGTCAATATTTCATTAATGAATTTCTTAATAGCTTTAATGCAAATTGTCTCTGGAACTCGTCCATTGAAACTTTTCATAGACACCCCTATCTTGAATATCTTTTCCCTCGAATTGTTTTCCCTTTTCACTCAATTCCAATCGTGAATAAAAGTTCCCTCGAAATTTGTTCCATTTGTCTAATCATTCACTCGTGAATAGCATAATACAATTTCAGGTGAAATTCACCATACCAATTTTCACTTGAGGGAGAATGAAAATTACATGGGAACAAATATTTCCTTTTTTTATACACGATAGGGGTGAGAATATTTGAAACAGGTTTCATTAAAGTCAATGTTTATGAAATGTTTGTAGAATTAATGAACATCTTCATAAAACTAATGAATCATTCCGACAATGAAGCGTTTATAGAATTTATAAAACAGTTTCATAAAATGTTTTAATATTAAGATCATTGAATTAATAAAACTCTTTATTAATGTCTTACAAAATGCTTTGGAACTAAGCCAATGAGGTACCGCTTCATATGATTTTTTAAACAATTTCATAGAAGTCCAAAATAATTACAAAGCTATGTTCAAATAATAAAGCACTTTATAAAATAAGTTGAACACTTGAGAATTAAATCCTAAAACTAACGTTTAAAATGTATGAAAATTAATGAAATTATGAAAACTTATGAAAAAATATAAGGCTTTGAAATAATTTCATAGCTCTAAAGAAAATTTTTAATGAATTTATGAAGAGATAATTTAGAAATCGAATGATTTTTTTTTTATGAAACTATGAAATTTTATGAAAAATTTCTTAATATTATTAAAATTTCTTGGATATAATGAAATTCTTCATTGAATCTATGACAAAAATTCTATGAATTTAAAATTTTTACATTTTAAGCAACCCATTATTATATGTGACGATGGCTCAGGTGGTAGAGTTCTCGCCTAACAACCAGATAACCCAGGTTCGAATCTCAGTGCGACCACGTTTTTTATTTTATAAAAAAAATAGTAATAATTTTTGTTTATACATTTTTTTTATGAAAATCTATTTATAAACACTTTACTTTTCCGAACCCCGTAACGATATAGGTAACCAGTTACTTTACCTCCTACTAAGTAATAAGTCCACCCATTACTTTTAGACTCATCGCCTGTAAAATGCATCTGTGTACTATATGCGTGGAGCCCTATAGCGATACATTACTTTATTTGGTAATGTGTGGTTGTGCTGGGATGTTAGACATGATATACAGTGGCGGACAAAAGTATTCACACAGCAGCAAACTTTATTTTTAATCTTTTATATTTTTAAAAATGAAACCCACTACCCGGATATGGTATTCAACAAAATTGTTTATTTACTTATAAATTATTAAAATACAGCTTTCATTTTAAAAATATAAAAGTTTTAAAATAAAGTTTGCTGCTGTGTGAATACTTTTGTCCGGCACTGTATAAAAGCATAAATGAATTGTTTGAACAATATATCATTACTTTCCAGCTTACAAAAAATAAATTATACGTACTTATATATGTTCTTACTAGAGTTAGAAAAATAATGAGTGTAAAAATAGATTTTCCAAAATTTTTTTTTAGAACATTAAGAGGAAAATTTACTACTTATTAGTAAGTCCTTTTTATTTGTATTAAAGTAATGCAGAGAGTAAGCTGGTGTCATTACTGGTAGTGAGAATAGTAATGACATATCATTACCGTTTCTACACTGTAAAGTATAGCATTTAGAGATATGTCAGATGGTAGAGCTGTTGACTAACAAACTTGAGTCCCAGGTTCGAATCCGGTTGGGCCCATTTTATTAAAAAAAAAAATTCTACAAAAAAAATGTTTTCATTAAATTTAGTTTTTTGAAAATTTATTTTTTAACTCATTATTTTTGTTCATACTAGTAAGCATATAGGTAACCAAATATTGGGTATACAAGTTAATAATGTCGATTTTTTTGCTTGAAAAATGCATTTATTATAATAACAAAATGAATAGATACATTATTTAAAGTATTGTTCATCGTTAGCCACTACTTGTTCCCATCTTTCTAGTAGCATATGGATTCCGCGCCAAAAGAACTGCTCCGGTTTTGAGGTAAAGAATGAATCAAGCCAATTTCTGATACCCTGTTCTGAAGTGAAGCGTATTCCAATAAGGGGCGTTTTGCATCGATCGAAACAAACGGTTGTCAGAAGGGGCAAGGTCTGGACTATAAGGCGGGTGAGGCAAAACTTCCCATCCACTGTTTTCCAAATAGTTTTCGACCGGTCTTGCAACATGTGGCCGAGCGTTGTCATGATGTATGGCCTCTTGTCTGGTAGAATATTCTGCTCGTTTTTCGTTGATTGCTCTCTACAAACGAATGAATTGTGTTTGGTACAGGTCCCCTGTGATCGTCTGACCCGATTTCAACAGCTCATAATACAAAACACCCTTCTGATCTTATCAAATACAGAGCATTACCTTAGCGCCATGGATATTCGGCTGGATGGTTTGCCGGGCTTTACATATGACTTTTTGCGCTTGGGGTTATCGTAATGTATCAATTTTTTATCACCAGTAACAATACGACATACAAAATCGCCTTTCAACGTCTCTCGGCTTCAATTCATTTGGGACCCAATTTCCTTGCTTTAGAATGAATCCCAATGCTTTTAAAACGTAGGGATATGTCTTGATAATGCAAGTTCTTTTTGTTTGCATTTGACAACAATCTTCGTGGAGTAATGCTTCCAATTCAGTAGCCGTTTTCTTCAAATGAAAGAAGGTTATCAGACTTCTCCGCAAAACATCTTTTTAAAGCACGAAATTCGACATTATTATAGCGATTGAAAAAAATGTGTGTTTTCACTTTGGCGTCTTACGAATACTGAATTATAATGACAGATGTTTACCCTCCAAAATACCATATTTGTTATTATTGACACAAACCATATTTTTTTTTTTTTTTTTTTTTTTTAATTTTAACCAATACTCAGGGGATGCCCCCTACTCATGCAGTGCATTGTATTGATCAGGAAAATAGGGTATGGGAGGGAGGAAAGAGGTAGTAGTGTTTGTGGATATTTGATTTAAATTTTTCTAAATTGTAAGTAACAGGGAAGACTTCTGCGGGAAGTATGTTCCACATACGAATCGTTCGACTAAAAAACAAATTTTGTCTGTAATGCGTTGTGCGAAACACAGGACAATCAACTACAAACGGATGTGTACTACTAGATAAGCGAGTATTCCGAATAAAAACTCGGGCTCGAGGAATAAGTTCACTTATCTCAGATGAGCACCTCCCATGGTAATATCGATAGAAAAGTGTCACACAACCCACATTCCGACGATGGTCCAATGAATCAATAGAGTTGGATACACTACTGTCAATGATAAGCTTCACCGCCCTCCCCTGAACACGGTCCAGAAGCTTCAGAATAGACACTGAAGCCCCTGCCCATATATGATAGTTGTATTCCATTTTTCGGCCGGATATAGCTGGTATAAATAGTAAGGAGATCGGATGGAGTGAAGTAAGTCTTCCACCGTTTCAGAAAACCAAGACACTTGCTTATTCCAACGGACATCACACTGTATTCTCATGCCCAGAACATCAAGAGTATCCGATTCCTCAATACCTATACCATCCATAGCTACAGATGACAATGTTAATTCCACAGGGTTAACATACAACATTGGGTCTTGCGTGCATAGTTATGCCATGGTAATGTTTTTTTACACTGGTATCTCAACAAATTCCAATTTATTTTTTAAATACCCCACTGTGCATTTTAAATATTAAATTAAGCACCAAATACGCAACTCTTAATCATTGCATTTTTTGTTTTTCATAATAAAAAAAAATAAAATAATATAATATTAGCGGATTGTATTCCCTCAATTCATTAATTCAAATAACCTCCCACATATGTTAATCAACCCAAATAACATCATCAGCCTCATCATGAACAACATCATCGTCATCTCAATATAATATTTTCCTTGTAATATAAACAAGTGTCACTGTCATTGTCATTGTCACTTTCATTGAAATTACTTATTTCATATTTTTTTTTTTTGCCATCTCTCTATCAAATTGTTGACGCAGAATGTGAATTATAAACCATCATCACCAATTTGTAATTTCTGTTTTGAAATTCATTTTCAAAATAAACCAAAAATATTTTAACCCCCTCGTTTTAAGAGCAGCAACACATTAAGTGGTTTAAAATTGCCGACATGTGCAAAAAAGAGGAATTTGAAACTTTTTTTTTTATTTGCTTAATATTGATCGAATTCTATGAATAATAATTACAAGAGTTGAGTTTATCATTTGACACGTGTATGAATAAGGTGTGTTTATGGCAATGTCATCATGTGGATGTTTGCCAAGTCTTTAGGTAATAGACGTTAAAATGTTGTTTAGGGTTTAATATACACTCATAGAAAAAAAACGCGTATCTACAACTACAGAATTTCAATAAAGTTGAGAATTACAGTCTGCTAAATTTATGTGACGTAAATTTTAAAAGAAATTTTTAAATTTTGGTTGAGAGTTGTAGTTTAATTAACTAAGAAATTAGATAAATCAATAGAATTTTGAATCTTAATCATCAGGAAATTTCTGGTAACAAGGTTCTCTTCGGATCTGAACAGATTGTAAGTCCATATTTATTTGTCGGGAATATAAGTGGTTTAAATTAACTGGCAAATTGGTAAATTTGAGAATCACGAATTACTAAATTTTAGTTTGAAAAATTAGTTCGAATACGGATGAAATTTGTTGTTTTTTTTAGTGTACGATAACTACACTAAAAAAGTCCGTAAAGTTAGCAAAAAAGTTAGTTGAGTCAGGAAATTTTTTGGTGGGACTGTCCTTGCAGAAAAATTGCTAATATCTGCAAAAGTGTTTTACTGAAAATCAGTGAACTGATTTTTAGTAAAAAAATTAGTAAATTCAGCAAAATATTTGGCTGACACTGAAATCAACAACATTTTTTGCGGGACCTTAGTAGATTGAAAAAAAAAACTAAAAAAACTTGGAATAAAATTTCAACTTTAGTTAATTTATTTTGCTTTATTTTTATTTATAAAGGGTCCGCCATCTAACGTTTTTTTTTCAACTAGTGCTTATTTCGTGAATGGTAACACTTAGCTCATGTCTGATTTGACAGATAATTAGTTTTATCCTTCCGCTGTATACGCTTGAACAACGCTGGGAAATATTGCGACATTATTTTGAAAATCATGGTAATGTTGCAGAATGTGTGCCGATACACCCAAAACGAGTCACTGTTTGGTGCGGATTTTGGTCCAGAGGCATAATTGGGCCATTTTTCTTCGAAAATGAGCAAGAAGTGGCCGTTACAGTCAATGGCGATCGTTATCGGGGCCATGTTGAACGAATTTTTGTTCACAAAAATTGAAGAGGAGGAAATACAGCTGCACACAATCGATAATGTGCTTAAAAATTGGACCCATGGCCAGCCGAGGCAGCCATTTGAATGAAGTTATTTTCCATTATTAACCGGAAGGATTGTACTTTCAAATAAAAAAAAAAATTTGAGAAAATATTCAGTAGTTTTTTTTTATAGCATTTTCAAAAAAAAAAAGTTATTTGGCGGACCCTTTATTTTTTAATTAATGAATAAACATTGCATGGTTTTTGTTTAACAAAAAACAAATGATCTTGAACTTGCATAATCTTGCTCACATAATAATTTTATTTTGTCTTTAATTCAATTAATAGACAATTACTTTGACAAGCCGGTGACTACACAAAATTTAAGTTTTTTTAATCCGCAATGTATATATATATACAATACACATTGTTGGCGTCCTTTTGTGTTAGTATGTATGAAAAACAGATACAAAAATCTTCCATGGTTGATTTTTTTATATGTCTTAAAAGAGTTGTACTCTTTAGTATCATTTTCCATGTCTCTATTACATTTTGACATGCCGCAACATATACTTTATTCGTATATATTTCAATCTGGTTGTCATCCACAGTTTCAATGTGTTTATCGGCACAATTTCTTTAGCAAAATAAATTAGTAAAACATTAGTTCAAAAGAGTTAAGTGCTGAATAAGTATAACCAAAATTTTAGCTGAAAACATAGTTTCAGCAAAAAATTTTCGGAAAATTAGTATACTTGATTTACAAGACGTTTTACTAACTTTTCTACTAACAAATTTTTTGGATGTGTATACAAAAGAAAAAATTAAATGAAATGCGTTTGCATTTTGTGTAAGTCTTATAATGGTTGTGTTTGTATCTTTTCTTTTTTCTCTACTTAGTCCTTACAAGCTGCGAGATCTACATCCAGTCTTTTTACTTGTTCACCATGCTATAAACGTGTTTATCAGCACAATATTGGTAGCAACGTCAATTTAAGTTAAACATGAGTTCAAAATTAGTTTTTTTTGGTAAAAGCGTTTAACTAAAATTTTAGCTGAAAGCGCGATGTCAGCAAAAAAAATGCTGAAACTAAGTTATATATTTAAAACAGAGATTTAACAAAATTTTTAACTAACTTTATTTTAGTGTAAGATCTTTAGCTTAATAATTGATTGAAACGTAAGCAACAGAAAAAATGAGTTCAACTGAATTATAACCCGTTTAGCAGACATTTTGAACTAACATGTTTTTTATGAGTTTAGGTTTTGTTGTAGGTATTTTGTCAATACATTAAGGAATGCTAAATGAAAAGTTTTAAATTTAAGAATTTAAAGAGACTTTTAAGATTGAAAATCAAAAAATTAAAAGTTTTGCAAAACCAAAATTTTCAAACATAATTTACAATTTGTTTTTTTTATTGTAATTTTTTATGTTTTAAAACTTTTGTAATTAATTTCTGACATGGGACTAGCGACTTGAAATAATCAGTCCTTATTAGACTAGAGTGGCAGTCCTTATATTGGGCGCCATGTTTTGTAACAATCTAAATTTTTGAATTATAGATTTTTATGTCTATTCCTTAAGATGGTCATCGTTGTCACTCTAAATGTCATTATTTGAAAGTCTTATTAATCTTCTTTAATCTCTAAAAACATAATTAAAATCGTTTTATACTTAAAAAACAAAAAAAATTACCAGCAAAAGTAGTGCTTACTCGTAAACAGTTCTGGAAGGCATTATTCAATTCCTGAAATATTTCCAAAATACATGACTTTTGTTCGTGATGTCTCACTAGTTATTTCTCTTTTTAGCAGGTGCAAATCATTTCTTTCATGTGACCTAAGAAGCAATTAATTCATGCCTTCGTAGGAAATGAAAAGCGCTTTTACAACGTTAATGAATTTTCCTATAGTTTAATGAGATTTTTATAAAATCCATGAAATCGATTCATTGATACTTTATTGCTACATTATATCGTCACCTAAACTGCGAAAGGACGTAACGAACATATTTACTTTTTTACATGAGAAGCAAAAAACGTAAACAAATATTTTAATAATAACGTTAATAAAACTGATAGAGTTATGGGTAAATGTAGTTCGATGCAGTGCTTCATAATCATTCAACTCTACTTTAATATTTGACAGGGCAACCAAAAAAATGCGCAAACACAAAAACATATAAGATTCGAACTTTATTTATAAAACCGCTTTTTATCGTAAAATTCCAAAATTTTGTGTATGCATATAGTTTAGCCAAACGAATCATAATCATCAATAAAATTCCATGGGGTTAATTTAGATCCACTTCGATCTAATTAGATCCAAAAATATAAGTAATTTTTGGTGTATTCAATGTGATATTTTGAGATTAAATTAGATTGACTTAAATAAAATTTAAAAAAAATTAAAGAAAAATAATTTAGACATATGTGGATATATAACTATGTATGGTGTTATATAAAACAATATATAATTATGTCTTATATGCATTACAAATATTAATGATTAATATTATAATATTAATAGTTAAGAATACAATTTCACAATACATTTATAATGATCATAACATATTTGTAGCAATCATAATATTTGCACTATAACCATATTATAGTCCTATTTATCAAATTATGATCCTGGAAAAGAATTTCGTGATCAATTATTACCACATTATGATTATTGCAATCATATTCACCCCTATCGTGAATATTTTTTCCCTCGAATTGTTTTTCCTTTTCAATTCCAATCGTGAATAAAAGTTCCTTCGAAATTTGTTCCCTTTGTCTGATCATTCACTCGTGAATAGCAAAATACAATTTCAGGGGAAATTCACGATACCAATTTTCACTTGAGCGGAAATGAAAATTACATGGGAACAAACATTTCCCTTTTTATTCACGATAGGGGTGATTATGAAAACTTCAAGCACGTGTCTTTTGTGTATTTTTTTCATAATTCTTTATTTTTTGTATGTTTACAGTTTAATTTGCGTAAAAGAAATTTGTAATTAAATCACTTTTTTTTATCAATTTTTATTTATATATAATCATACATATTTGAAACTAAATTGTTAATCTTGTGTCATATATGGAATCTTAGATAATTATACACTCAAAAAAATAAGTTAGTAGAAAAGTTAGTAAAACGTCTTGTAAATCAGGTATACTATTTTTCAGCAAATGTTTTGCTAAAATCGTGTTTTCAGCTAAAATTTTTGTTATACTTATTCAGCACTTAACTGTTTTATACTAATGCTGTACTAATATTATACTAATGTTTTACTAATTATTTTGCTAAAAAAAAATTGTGCTGATAAGCACATTAATAGTGTGGACGACAGCCAGATTGAAAGATATGCGCAGAATGAAGCAGATGTCGCGTCATGTCAAGATGTAGTAGAGAAAAGGAAAATGATACTAAAAAGCACAACTCTAATAAGACATATAAAAAATCAACAATGGAAGATTTTTGTATCTGTTTTTCATACATAAAACAAATTGAGGATTAAAACAACTTAAATTTTGCGTTGTCACCGGCTTGTGAAAATAATTGTCTATTAATTAAATAAAAGACAAAATAAAATATTTAAATTTAATATCTATTTATAAACTAAATGTTTATAGATTAATAATCTAGTGTGGTCAAATTGCAAACATACATAAAGAGACATGTAAACAGAGTAAAGCGAAAGACAAAGACACACATCTTATCTTATGGTTCCTTTTTCTTATTGCAAAAAAGGGTTGTTTTTTCGTTTCGTTTGTTTTTGTTTATTTTTTCGTTTCGCTTCTATAATTATCTTCGGCAGTTGCGTCCTTTAAAATATAGCATCATTTAGACAACCATTGATGTAAGTAGTTGAAAGAAAATTTTTGTTATGTTATATATATTTATTTCTATATATTTTCAGATATTAAATTAATTCATGTCGTCAATGTGGGAAAATGAAAATTTTTATGTTTCGTAATTATTGTAAATTATTTTTAAAAGAATCACAGAAATATGTTTTATGATTTTCAGTAAAAAAATTAACTAAATTACAAATTTTCTACAAATTTTTTGCTTTTTTTTCAGTCTACTAAAATTCAGCAAAAAATTTATTAATTTTTAGCAAGGCTTTTTTATTGCTAATCCACTAAGTGTTAGCAAAACTTCTGCTGAATCTACTAATTTTGTTGCTTAAAATCAGCTCGCTGACTTTACAAACTTTTTTTTGAGTGTACACCATTTAATGTCGTATATAATTATATCTTGAATTGCATTATACAAATGGCACCATATATAAGCATATCTTATATCACACACGAATATATTTTTTATAAGACAGTATATATTATTATATCTTCTATTGTGTTATATATGATAATGTATCATTATATATGACAATAGAGCTACCATATCTTATTATGTATAGCATAAATATATAGTAATATATCGTTATATATGTTTCCACATCAGAAACATATAATTAGATGTGGCCATGACTGACGCCATATATAATCTCATAATATAATATATTTTAATATGATAAAACATAAGACCATATATATTTTTTTTTACACGGGTATGGCGATTAAGAAAAATCTGAACCTGCTTAATTTTAGTTTTATACTTCAAATAACTCTTTAAACAACTACATTACATATTTCCACATAATTTTACTACACACAAAGTATAAATTAAAAATGATTTATTTGCGATTATGAATGTATTCTTTATCATTAACAACTCGTAGCCCGTATACAAACTCACCCGCATATCCTTAGGCAAAAGGACATAAACAATTTCAAGGAAATCAAAGAAGAAAAATTAACGTAATTAATCATTTCATGATACAAAAAAGCAAAATAAATCCGAAAATAACAAGTGTTTACAAAAAATAAACAGATTTGTTTATAAAATATATTTCGTAAAATTAAATAATTTAATTTGAGTTTATTTGAATTTTAAGGCATCTTTCAATTACATGTTTAGAAATTTAATGTAAAACGGAAACAAGTGAATGGAAGTATCCTAAATGGTTTAAAATGAAAAAAATGTTTTAAAATTGAATTAACAAACAGATATTGTATTGTATGAACAAAGATTTAAAAAAAATTTCAAAATAAAAATGAAAATGTTAACAAAAAAAAAAAAACATAAAATAAAATAAAGAAAATTAACTTTGTACGCAGTGCAGCCATTGCTGGTGTTGCATACAAAGCGCCACAAAGTTAGCAATCTAAATGATTGTGCAATACATATGAGGGAAACAGTTTAAAGAGATCCCTACACTGAGAAAAATTTCAACAAATAGAGATGCTGTGGTATAAATGTTTAACACTCTGGACTGTTACTTACACAGATGCATGACTTAGAAAAATCCACCTAAATTTTTAAACATAAAATATATAGAGGGCTTATATTCAAAACTTGCTATCTGCAGTTTTCTTGAAAATGAGTTTTTGATGGCAACTTGTTCACTGATTAAGTTGTCATATATCATATTAAATTTGAACTGAAATTTTTTTTCTTCAACATTTTTTTTCTTAAATCTGTGATTTTGCTATCTACTATACGTAGTTTTGCGAATAAAAAGTTGCTATCTGCATAAAAAAAAAAATGGTTTTTATTATCATAAAACCTAAAAGTGTTGGTTTTGAATCATTAAAAATAATAAAGATATAAACAGCATGAACTATTCAAAAATTATATATTATTTTATTATGACTTTTGCTAACAGAGCTATGAACAAAAGCTTCAATAAGTATACCTAACCACCGCCAGATTATTCTCTACATTTATAATAATCCATAGGTAAAATACACAAAAACTGTTGTTTATTTTACGAAAGTTTTGGTTATTTTGACAATATTTTGAAAATTTTTTTTAATATACCCGACGAAAAAAGTTTATATATAGTCATATATAGATTGATATAATCACATATAGTTACATATGTGGCCATATGTAACGATATATATTTGCATCTCACATTTATTTTTACGAAAAATTTTAATATGGCGCTATATATCGTCATATATTGTTATATCTCATGTTATATATAAGTTTATCTTTTTTATCGCATCAATATACATGATATAGCTAAATATGTGATCTTATATACTACAAGGTGGCGCAAAAGTAATCCTCCTATCAGAAAATGCTATAAATTTTGCGATTGGCCCCTAATGTCAGTTCTGTTTTGACATTTGTGTAGTAAACACATGCGAAATACACGTTAATAAACAATGTTACGCTACACTGCTCCAGAACGCGGAATATTGGTGACTATTTATTTGACCAATAATCGGTCGGTGATTTTGGCACAACGTGAATTTCGTCGCAGATTTCCTGGCCGTCCAACACCTACTGGTGAAACACTGCGACGTTTAGCCGCTCGCCTCGAAGAGACTGGCACAACACGAGATGCTGCCAGGCGTGGCAGACCCCGGAGTAGCCGTTCTACAGAGAATATTGCTGCTGTAGCCGAGGATGTCATGGAAGCGCCGTCGACATCGCCCAGACGACGTGCCACGCAAATGGGTATCAGTCGACGGTCTTTACAGCAAATTTTGGTACAAGATTTGAAGATGTTTCCGTACAAAGTCCAGACGGTGCATCAGCTGTTAGCTGCTGACCGCCAATCGCGTGTAACATACGCTCAAGCCATCCTTAATCACCACCAAGAGGAAGATGATTTTTCATCAAAAATAATCATGAGTGATGAGGCCCATTTCCATCTTAGCGGGTACGTAAATAAGCAAAATTTACGCTTCTGGGGCACTGAAAATCCGCGTGTAACCCACGAAGAGCTATTACTCCCGCTCAAAGTCACTGTATGGTGTGCTGTTTTCGCTGGAGGAGTCATCGGACCTTTTTTCTTCGAAGACGTCGCGGGCCAAACGGTTACTGTGAATGGTGAGCGCTACATAGCAATGATCAACGAGTTCTTTTTGCCGCAACTTGATGAATTGGGATTGGAAAACATATGGTTCCAACAGGACGGTGCAACGGCACACACTGCACGTGCCACAACCGATATGCTGAAGGATGCATTTCCCGGACGCCTAATCTCCCGTTTTGGCGATTTGCACTGGCCAGCAAGATCGCCTGATTTGACCGCTCCAGACTTCTTTTTGTGGGGCTTTTTGAAGTCGCGGGTTTATGTCAACAAGCCTCAGACTCTTGCAGCTCTTAAAGACAATATCCGTCAAGAATGTGAGGACATATCGCCGGAAGTTTTGGCCAAAGTGATGGAAAATGCCATAAAAAGGGCTCAAATGACAATCAACTGTGGCGGCGGCCATTGACATGACATCATATTCTCGACTTGATGTAAAAAAATTAAAATACCAAATAAAAATAATCCACAAGAAGAATCAAAGTTTTTCATTTTTTTTTAAATTACAGCCAAAAAACATCGGAAGGTTATTTTTGCGCCACATTGTACCATGTATATATGATACCATAAAACCAAAAAAATTCTATAACTTTTATATATAATAATATATGGCATATAATTCTATATAAATATGTGTTAAAATTAAAAAGAAAAATTTATATATAATTATATATAAACATATATGGTAAAAATTAACAAAAAAAAAATCTTTTGTTTCTACCCGAGTAAAAAAAATCATATATAATTATATATATTTATATATAATCCTATATAGCACCATATATATATAATATATATCTGCCTTATATAATTATATCTAATTTTATATAGTATTATATAATTAAATAAAATTATATATACCCATTTTTGGGATATAACTATATACACCAATTTCCGTATATAATTGTATATAATTTGATATGGCTTATATAATTTTTTTCAATCGCGGTACATAAAACAAAATATAAAAAAAAACAAAATTCAATGTAATTAAAAGTAAAAAAATTTAGAAAAGCTACACTTCAAAATAAAAGTTCAAATTTATATCGATATATTAAAAAAGACTGACCATCAACAGCCCGTAGAGAAATCTAAACTTCACAAAAGGAAAATTATTGAAGTTCGAGGCCATAGCATATATTTCTTTATTTCGATATTGTCCCAACAAATAATCTATAGAGTTGTTTGTTTTAAAATTTATTATTTGACCTTTTCAGGAATGTGTTGAGAGATCTATTTCGGGAATTTTCTATGTTCCCATCATCAGAACACGTTTTCAAAGAAAAAAAACGTACAAAAAAAAAAAAAAATCCCACTTTGACCCATTTGGAGTGCCACAATCGAATCCAACCCAATCGAATATAATTTACACATTCATCTGCTAGAGCGTCTTCCGGAGAAGAAATAGAGACCCTTATCTTGGAAAGACTCCTCCTACTTTCTGAAATATCTCTATCCCGAGATTTGTACATTTTGCTATAAAAACACGGCTTAAAAGGCCATCTTTCAACTTAAAATTTAACCCCTTAACGGTCACCTAGAATGACGATTTATGCATTAATCTGCTAGCGCGTCTCCCAGAGAAGAAGTAGCTCCCATAATCTGGGAGAGATTTCTACTACTTTCTGAAATATCAAAGTGTGCTTTTTCAAAATTTCACCCTACGGAACAAACGTCGGGACATGAGAATTCGTTTTAGAGGTATGGTTCCTTCGGCAAAGTTTCTTATTTTGATCCCTAGAATACGATTTTCCTTGTACGTTGAGCGATTTTTTTGCCTCCCTACAAATCGACCCGCCCTAATGTATATATATATATATCAGTATTTAGTTAAAATACAAAATAATTTTGTACATTTTCGTATATTTTACAAATTTGTTTTGTATTATTTACGAAAACTTTATAATGTTACAATTTCTTTTGTACTTTACGCTAAAAATAATTTACGAAATCGTATTTGTATTATTTACAAAAGTTCTAAGTTTAAGAAATTTGTTATACACGAACATTTTGTAATATTTACAAAATGTTTGTACATTGTACGAAAAAAAATTTAGAAAAAAAAAAATTTTGTATTTTTAAGCATGGATTATTATGAGTGTATAAATCAGAAATAATTGTAATATCGATATCCTTAAAATACCCTCACCGAAATAATCTAAAAAGAAAAATCTCTGTTAATAAATATATTTTTCCATAGTTTGATGATAAACTAGCCACACTCACAACAATCCATGCTAAAAATACGAAAAAAATGTCAAAACAACGAAAACTTTCGTAAAATAAACAAAATTTCGTTTATTTTAAGAAAGTTCTTGTTAGTTTGAATTTTTTTTTCGTATTTTTATGCATGGATTATTATCAGTGCAGCCATTGAAACTCGGGCATAATGGGGCTAAAAATATCGGTGTGTATTGGCATTACCTGAATAACTAAAATAACGTTACCCTTAAAATACCGTTACCGATGTAACTAAAATAACTTTCACGCTAAAAACCCGTAACCGAAATAACTGAAATAACGTTACCCCTAAAATACCGTTACCGAAGTACAAGAAAATAGCATTACCGTTACCGATACCCGCATCAAATCGGTTACCATCCATGATAAAAATACAAAAAAAAATGTCAAAATAACCAAAAGTTTCGTAAAATAAACGAACGTTTTTGTTGTTTTGACAACTATTTAATAAGTTTTAGTAAAACTATAAACTTTTATTGCTAAATATTGCTTCTGCCTAATTATTTCGTTAAGTGTATGGAATACAAAAAAAGGTTTTCCAAAACATTTGTACTTTGTTCCAAACAACAACAGCATAATCAAAATGACTCCAGGCGTTAAATGTTTGTTATAACATCATTTTTACTCATACCATAAAGTGAATGCAATGAACAATATGAAAGCGGATAAATATGTCAGGGCATTTGTACCATACACACGTGGGTGGGTTGATAAGTAATTTAATGAAAAATAATTAAAGGATTTCCAAAAAAAATTTACCGTAGCTGAGCTTGTTAAATTACAAAAATCAGCGGTTAATCGAATTGGGACATCAAATCGTAAGTAGCCCAGAAAATTTCGCGTTTTCTAGGAAACTATTTGCAAAAACTTACTCCAAATGAAAGTGAAACACTACCAGAGGAAGGCAATATAATTAAAAACAATTGGCAGAAATACCAACAAAATGCAGACAACCGAGAAAAAAAATGTTCAAATAATTTTGGGTGATGAAAAATTTTGGATTTTATTTTGATGACTTGAAAAAACTACCGAGAAGGTACGGTAGCGAAGTTTGAAATAAAAGCACTTATTTCGGCAGCCATTTCGGCAAAAGAGATATCGCATCTTTACATCCAGGTTTCAAAAGCTATGTGGCTGTAAACGCGGATGTTTACATTAATAAATGTTTAGTAAATCTGAAACAATTTTTCAGAGATAGACACTAAAGACAACATATTGTTTTGTCCAGATTTATCAAGCTGTCATTTTGCCAAAAACTGAAAAAGGGTAAGAGTAGTGTGGTCAGGTGCCGTTATAAGTATTATGAAAAATCTATTCCCAGGCAGTTAAAGTATCGGACCATTTTGATCAAAAACTGTACTTTCCCCGTTAATATAGCTCAAATGCCTGATGCAGGAGAATGATTCTGAGACCAGATTTCGATTCAGAGTACCTTATACCTTTAGAAAAGGATACCTTAGTTATTTTTCGGTCAGAATCTTTAGGCGTACTTACATGTACTCACGAGTGTTTCTCACATAGCAAGTTCATAATCATATTAAGTTATCTGAATGTTAAGACTTTATTACATATTGCTTCAAATATAACCATATTAATTTCATAACAAAAGTGATTTCTTATATAAATTTAAAATAAAAAATTCTCACATTTTAAAATAAAACCACATAAATGTATATTTTTGAAAGACGCAATATTTTCTTGAAAATTTTTAAACATCTATCATACTATTGACTAAAATTATATGTACTCAGATATATTTTTATCCAATTAGATATAATTTTATGTCCCGGATATGGACAAATCTCAGATTAAATTGTATCAAATTATATCTAATTTGATATAATTAGATATATGCAGATCACTTATATTTCGGATCAATTTGTATGCTTTTATATATGGGAACTTATAAAATGAGTTACAATTATATTAGACTCCATATTAAATTTTTTACCCGAATATTTTTGAATACCACATTTATATGAAAAGCATTTGTTGGTTTGAGTTCAAATTGGCAAATAATAATTCTTGTTTAATTTTATCTTGGAGTACCACAATATAGGCAATACAGGTATCAAAGTTTTTTTACTACCGTGTACAAATAATTCTTAAAATGCTATTAATACTTCCCCCCAAAATACTATTGAAGCTTTACCCCAAATTAAAGACATTAACAAGAAGAAATTATTAAAGCACACTCCGCTAATGAAATAAAGTATTCTTTAAAAGCTATTTTGATACGTACACAGCCTAAATAAACAGAAAAAATTTTAGATGTCCTACCAACTGCGTCTCCTAAGCGTTTAAAGCGCATGATACAAAGTATTCCAACACCAAAATCATCAACATCCTTTAACAGTGAAGATGCACTAGCTCTTATCCTAAATTTGGGGTTAACGAGAAATAAATACGGTATTTTAAGAAATGTTCTCATTGAAGAAAGATATAATATTTTTCCTAGCAGTAAAATATGTTAAAAAATTTAAAATTTTTTGTGAATATTAGATTATTAATACTTCCCCCAAAGTAGTATTGAAACTTCGCCCCTAATTGAACATATTCCCAAAAATTTTAATAATTTAAACCAGGAGTGCCCAAAAGTTCCTTATGGAAGAGCAAACACCAATACATTTAAAGAAAAACTAATTTTTATTCAACATTTTTTGTTGTAAAAACCAATACATACAAAGAAAAAAGAAAAAAATATTTCAATGTTTACCAGCAAAGCATACGAAAGTGTTGTTGCTTTGCGCTTGCGTGTATAAAGTGAAGAACGACAAAAAAACTAATAAGACAAAGTTGTTTGTGTATTTCGTATTGCTAGTGCTGAGCGCTCTATATGTGTATTAAAACACACAGCCTATAGCTAAGTGTTTTTACACAAACAATTGAGTACCAAGCGCATAGGCCGTGGGCACCCCTGATTTAAACAAATTGCTATTTTTTTTGTGGATATTTTGTGTGATTTATAGAATTGAATTTTATGGGCATTTTGTTAGTTTTGCCTTTTTAGAAATGGGATATTATAAATACGTGCGATAGAGTATACCGACCATTTTCTTATTTGGAGATCTTTTATTGCTTCTACTAAATCACTTTTGCCTATAGTTGGCTGTGTTATTTGTTAAGTATTTTCGCAGCATTTCTCCTAAATTGATTACAAAATTTACATTTACAAAATATTCTACTAACACAACATAAATACGCTCTTACATTGCTTAAATTGCTATTAATATTTCCCCTCAAATTGCTATTAAAACATAACCCCAAATTTAACATTTTCTTTTTATTTTATTGTAATAATTGCTATTAGCTATAATTTTGGATGTATCCATGGATATTCTTGAATGATGTCTTTTTTTCTTTTTACACGATTAATATTTTAATCGACTATTCGAGATCTATATAAATTCAATTAATTATCAGTTCTCCCACATAAGTTTCAAATATAAAATAAGTTGTAATTTTGCTTTATGTATGCATTTTACTCCTATACATAACAAGTGCCTATGTTAACACATTCATTACAAATGCATCATAACGTCCCAAAACTCCAGTCTATCATAATCATCAACACTCTCATCTACACACCATCCCCATTTCCAAAACATCATGAACAACAAATTATAAACAGTTTTATTAAATTAAAAGGCATTTTTTTGCTACGTTTTAATACCTCAATTACTTTTTTTAGAAAAATTTTTCATAATGGGGGTCATAAGTCGATAGTACATAATTACTATTTTAAAATAAAATTTAAATGTTATAAAATAAAAAAGCTTAACAACTTTTTCATAACATAGAATTTATATAGAATTTTTTTCGAAATTTGTAATATTTTCTTAGTTAAGAAATATCAATTTATGACCTGCACAGTAGGGTTATAACTTTTGTTTGCAAAGTTTTTACCTATCACCACATGATAAGTGAAACCGTGAAAATAATAAAAAACGCTTTTTCGGTCATGTTGAAACAAAAACTTCCCGCATTAAGTGACATTTCTAAAGATGTATTTTTTTCACGTTTTTACGATTTAAGTTGCATTACTGGACCAAAATTATAGCGAAACAATGCTAAAGTCTTTTACTACAAAAATCCGAGAAACACGCCGAATTTAAAAACTTTTGTGTCCCTTAAGATTGATAGGCATCGTTCGATTCTAATTACTTTAAAATTTAAGCGAAATAATAATTCTTAGTTTAGTTAAACAAAAAAACCGCGAGAAAATAAAATTGCGTTTCTTTTTTTTTTTTATGGAGTATACGGCAATAATAGGTAAAATTTGATGATTTCAAAAAAATATCAAGAATTAGCATATTTTGATTCCCATATCGTGAAACTACGTTAAAGTCTGTTACTACTGAAAAATTGTGCCGAACTTCAAAAAGGCGTATGTGGGAACTTTTTTTGAAAACCGCGAGAAAATAAAATTTCGTTTCTCTATATTTACTTTATGGAGTATACGGCAAGAATAGGCAAAATTGTATAACTGCAAAACAATATCAACAATTTGCAAATTTTGATGCCCATATCGTGAAACAACGTTAAATGAATAAATTAATTTTGAATTATGAAAAAAAGTATGTTACTACCAAAATCCGGGAAACACGTCGAATTTAAAAACGTGTGTGTCCTTTACGATTGATAGGCATTGTTAGTTTAAAATTTTAGCGAAATATTAATTCTTAGTTTAGTTAAACAAAAAATTGTGTCGAACTTCAGAAAGGCGTATGTGGAACTTTTTTTTGAAAACCGCGAGAAAAGAAAATTTCGTTTTTTTTATTTACTTTATGGAGTATACGGCAAGAATAGGTAAAATTTTATAACTTCAAAAAAAATATCAACAATTTGCAAATTTTTATGCCCATAGCGTGAAACAACGTTAAATGAATAAATTAATTATGAATTATAAAAAAAAGTATGTTACGTACTACCAATCTCGCGAAACACGTCGAATTTAAAAACGTTTGTGTCCTTTAAAGGACACAAGTTTCTGCAGAAACTTTTTTGAAAACCGCGACAAAATATAATTGCGTGTCTTTATATTTTTTTATGGACTATACTGCAATAATAGGTTAAATTTGATAATTTCAAAAAAATATCAAAAGTTATAACCCTATCGTACAGTTTTCGCTAATTTTATTATTTTTTTTGTTGATGCATTTCTTTGGAAAAAAAAAACAATAAAACTTAAGAAAACTTAAATGAAGCATAACGTTTTCATGTGCATTAACTGCAAAAAAAGGGTGTATCTGAAATTTAATGGTTGTTAAAAAAGCATTTTTCTTTTTAAGAGGGAATTGAAACCGAAAGTAAAAGTGTAATTAAAACTAATTTGAGAATAAGTTTTACTTTTTTTTTCATTATTAAGTGTATGAAGTTTATGGCACTTATATACATAGTTAATAATGATTATAATCTTAAAGGAAGTGTTTAATTAAAAATTTTATTAAATAAACCAAAATTAAACTTAATGTCTTTAAAAAAAAGGACTTAAGTTAACAAAAACATAAAGAAACCACTAACGTTTAGTTAAATTACTGAAATCTGTTGTATTTTTTTATAATTAATAGACCTAAAGTATTTGAAATGAACTAAATTGAACTTAAATTAAAACGAAATTATACGCATGGGTTCTACATTCCGAAAATGAAGTGAAAGTGAAACTTCCGCTCAATTTGTGTTCCCAATTCCACATAAGTGATTTGAAAAGAAAAATTTCATTTTCATTTTGTGGAATTAAAGTGATTTGATGTGTTCTATAAAACAATTTCACTACGAAAAAAGTAATTGTAAAACGGTATTCGTTAACTGAGTGAAAAACCAAACTTTTTAGAAAATAAAATTATTTTGAATATTAAACGTAAAAAAAAAAATCAAACAATGTAAGTAAATGTGATATGTTGTTAATATACGTTTATTTAACTGAAAAAGTGTTGTATTTTTTACGGGAAAACACATGAATCCATTTTTAACATTCATGGAAAAAAAATCTGGTTTGGCCAAAGGTTTTTAGAGGGGCGACAAAACAGTTGAAGACCAGTTGTGGAAGGACTTAGCAAGTACATTAAACAGCTTAGGACCTCCAGAAAACGATGCAACTGGTTGGAAAAAGGCTTGGGCTGATTGTAAGGCTACCATTCGTAAAAAATTGGCCGAAAATAGAGCAGAGGTAACGGCAACAGTTGGAGGACCCAATAATATCCAACACATATCGTCCAAAGAAGATTCAGTTGCCAAACTTTCTGGCCTTTATATAGCAGTCGAAGGTGTTCCAGCTGCTAAATCATTCGGGACGACTAGCAAAGGGTAAACAACCACAAATTCATCTACTGAATTGTCAAACTTAGATGGCACCAGTTCCGACAATGTAGTAAACGTGATTTTACAAAAATTAAATAAAAATGACGAAGGTACTGAAAATATAGAAAATGAGGAACCGCAACCGATGATTTCCCTTTTTGATTTCTCTTTTTGATTTCTCAATTTCTTCGAAATTGAAATCTAATTCATTTCGGGCATATGACAGTTTTCAAAACATTACACATATTTGTTAAAATTTTTGACGCTGTACTTCTTTCCACTGCTAGATTGAAGTCTATTGCGATCATTTGTTGGTAAATTCCGAAGTAGCGTAGTGATGTGCCCAATTGCAAAATAATTGGAATGCTTGTCTTTTTAGCCATTGGTGATAATTCTTCTAAAACCATCATAAATGCATACTTATTTAATCTAAAATACGCAATAAAACTATTTTTTTTATTAATTTTAAACACTTTCGATTCAGTTTTAATTATTGTCTTACGATTTTTCTGGTAGTTCCAAAGTATTTTAACAGTCACGAAGCCTTTTACTATTTAGATTTTCCGTTCTTTGTTTTTCTTTTTTAATTAAATACCAGGAAATCACAATTGCGAAACTCATTTTATATTATTTTAAAAATAAGTATTTTTTTGTTTAATTTTTATTTTTGTTAAAAAATGCACTCTTCTTTATTGCAATTTCATTTACTTTAAAGTGATAATTTGGTTTTTTCCCGCATTTTTTTTATGTTGTTGCTAAGAACAACATGAAAATGAAATCGTCGTGAAAAAAACGATTCACTCGTTTTTCAGAACACAGCGGAATTGTAAATGTGGAATTAAAAACGATTCCACTTTCACTTCGTAGTGGAATATAGAACCCAGGATATAGTTTTTTTGGGTATGAACTAATATTTATTTTCTACTAATATTATTTTCTACTAATTTAAGTAACTTTTAAAGCTTTGTTTTCATAAAATTTCATTAAAAAAACTAGTTTTGTGACAGTTAATTTTTTTATTATCTTGAAACCTAAACAGTTTTTTCTGAACTAAAGTTAACAAAAGCATAGTAAATCAACTAGATTTTAGTTAATTTAGAAATTAATTACAAAACTCAGTTGAATTTTTAATATAAGTACCCAGCCAGAAATTACCGATGGTCTGAAAAATCAAGCAGTGGTAAAGCTCTTCATTTTTAGTACCATAGTCAGAAATTCAAATTAAAGCACTGGCAAATCCCTTACTTACAAACGCTTTCTTAACGTTGGCGAAATGTACTTTGCCAGTACTTGATTTATAAAATTATTAAACGTAAAAATATTAAAGCACTGGAAAAGTCCTGATTAAGAACGCTTTACCTACGTTAGTAAAAAGTGCTTTTAAAGTACTGATTTTAAAAAATTTACGACACTTTGCTAAAAAAAATTTAAATTGTGTTTTTTTATGTTTGTGAAACATCTTTTTAAGATCAACTTTTTTTTTGATTTTCCAGCTTTGGCAAGTTACTTTCAATAAACTTTATGCCAGTGCTGGCAAACTAGCAGAACCAACGGTTAGCCAGCTGTTATCACTTATTTACGTTTTAAGCTATAACGTATTATATGTCTCGTTAGCTTAGTGGGTAGAGCTCTCGTCTGCCAAACTCGCGGTCAATCTGGCGAAACCCGGCCAAACAAATTTAAAATTCATTTTTTTAATGAAAATGAAAATTATTCAAGCCATACTCTATATTTCTTTAAAATATTATTGTCCTAACAAAAAATCTATAGTTTTTTTGTTTTCAAATTTATTATTTGACCCTTTCAGGAATGTGTTGATATATCTATTTCGGAAATTTTGTAGGTTCCCATCAACAGAAAACGTTTTGAAAGAAGTGACAATTCCATGCAAAACATCAAACATTCATATAAATTCAAATTTATTATTTGACCCTTTCAGGAATGTGTTGATAGATCTATTTCGGGAATTTTCTAGGTTCCCATCATCAAACGCGTTTTTGTGTTGATAGATCTATTTCGGGAATTTTCTAGGTTCCCATTATCAGAACACGTTTTGAAAGCGGTAACAATCCCATGCCAAACATCAAACATTCATATAAACTAGTTTACTCACTACATGAGAACTAATATATGAGCTTAAAGTTAAAGATTCATTTTTTTTTAATTTCATTTACGAAAATCAATTCTTAAACCACATATTATTATGTTTTGCCAGTGCTTCGCCAAAATTGGCAGTGCTTTGCCAATGCTGTAAAAAGGGAACGGCCAAGTCCTGCCCGGTGTTATCATTTTGGGGTTGGCAAAGCACTTAAATCTTCAGAAATCCAACGCTCTGCCAACACTGGGCCAACGCACTGGGCCAACGCTCTGCCGTTCGTATTTTTCTGGCTGGGTAGACTTAAATTAGCTGAACTTAACTAAATTAAAGCTAAATTTTAGTTTCAATTTTTAAACTTATATTAAGTTCATTTTATACTAGTTTTAGTAACTTTTGTAACTGTAACAAAACTATAATTTTTGTTTATCTCGAAAACTAAGCGAATCAAAAATGTTTTTTAGTGTAGGCGCGGTTCCAGAAAACGATTTTGGGGAGGGAAATTAGAGTAGTTTTTATTAAATTTACTAATTTTTTTTTACACTTTTGTATTGAAAACTTTTATTTTGTGTTGAGTAAATGTCCCATTTTCCCTGCCCCTGGATTCGCGCCTGCATTTATACTCATCTGTCAGTTATATTAATGTTTTAGTCTATGATGACATTAAACTTCGTTTTATTTTTTCTTTCATTAAGTTTATAAAACAATTCTCACATAATATTAAATTTTTAAAGCAAATAAAGTTGAATAAAAATAAATTATTCCTTTTCTTCTTCTTGCTAACCACTAAATCTTTAACGCATCCATAAATCTTTCATGCTAAATCAATTATAAAAGCTGGCGCTTTAAATCTAAACTTCGAAAAAAAAAAATGTATAAAATTGAAAAATTCACAGCCACACACAAATTTAGATGAGTATAGAATACCTGACTGACATTTATTCTGCATAAATAAAAAATAAATTGAAGCAGGCGTACAGTATCGAGTACGTATTCTGTTATATTGAAAATCGAGATTGATTAAATGCAGCTATAAATTAATCAACACATGTTTGGATGAATGAAAAGTGCAAAGAGGATAAAAACCAATTTCGTAGAATTTAGTGTTGCCATATGGGAAAGATTTGCGCACCAGAAAACAGATTCGGTACTAGCAATTGTATTTGTAGCGAATTGAATGGTTCGGTTGTAGCTACCGCATATTTTGGTAGTTATTATCGATTTTGTTTTGAGGCAATCAAAATTCTATCGTCGGTAGCCACAACCGACTCTGCATGTAGCAAAGAAATCTAAAGAGCACTGTAGTATTAAAGAGAATAATGGGAACTTGAATTAGAACTTCCTGTTATACTGATAATATAAATCCAAGAGACAAAAGGCAAACTTCCTATTAATCGTCTCTTAAAATTAAGCTTGTCCAATAGGGTGGGGCGATTTGAACATCTTAATGGGCGCTTCGCGTTTCTGATTCTTGGGATTGTACTGAGCAAAAAAGTCCACTAGACCATAATTCTACGGTGAAAATCGAGCTTCCAGATTTTGACTTTTTAGCCGTATTTTGTGAAAGTAACAATGTGTGGGATGGACATATCTCAGGAAGTAGGAGGAGCTTATCCAATATTATGGTATCAATCTCTTCTTTGAAGATTCTCTACCAGATTAATGCATCATTCATATTTGTGGGTGGGGTTTTAGGGCTTTTTTTGCTGTATTTTGTGAAAGTAACAATGTGTGGGATGGACATATCTCAGGAAGTAGGAGGAGCTTATCCAAGATTATGGTATCAATCTCTTCTATGGAAGATTCTATAGCAGATTAATGCATCAATCATATTTGTGGGTGGGGGTTTAAAAGGTTAATTTTTAATTTCAAAATAGGGCTGTTTTGCCGTAAAGTCAAAATCTGGAAGCTCGATTTTCACCGTAGACGTATGGTCTAGTGAACTTTTTTGCTCAGTACAAACCCAAGAATCCTTCCATACAAATCGCCCCACCCTATTGTCCAAGTAATAATTCCGATTTTGCCAAAATTCGGTTATGTAATAGAGGAGGCAAAGTAAACGGACCCATATATTTTTATTTTCGGCCTATCTCAAGTCATAATTAAACAATTGGGTTTTTTTTTTATTAAGCACTTTTTCCAAAGCAATTGCACGCCTAAAGCTACGGATTCCTTTAATTTTTCTCTTCTATAACATACCATAATTTTAGCGAATTCTGAATTCTCATTTGGGAGATTTACCTTATCAAGTGCCTGTTTGCAGCCTCACAATGACTGATTTATCTTGCGGCTTTAACATTTTTATAAAGTAAGTTTTGCATAAGCATCCATCTGACTTTTGTTGTCTTTTAAAAATAAAAAAATATAAAAATGTTCATACGCCCACATTGATGACAAGAATTAATTTAATATCTGAAAATATATAGAAATAATTATATATAACATAAACAAAATTATCTTTCAACTACTTACACCAATGGTTGTCTAAATATACAAACCTTTTTTGCAATAAGAAAAAGGAAACATACAAAATTATCTTAGATGTGTGTCCTTGTATTTCGCTATAGTCTGTCTAAGTGACCGTCTATTTGTTTGCAATTTAAGCACACTACATTAATAATCACTTTAAAGATTTATTTTACAAAACACAGTTACCCCCGTATTCATAAAAATATTAAACAGCATTTCAAATACATTTTAGTTAAAACACAAATTTTAGCCTTACAACAGTATTCAAAAACAAATATTAGCTTTTACACAAGCTATAATATAGGTATTTTAAACTAATATTCGCTTATGAATGCAGCTTTAAGGATTAAAATGTGTTTTAACTAAAATGCATTTGAAATCTGAATTAAGATTTTTTATGAATATTTATTAAATTTAAATATTTTATATTTAAATTAATTAATAGGCAATTACTTTGACAAGCCGGTGACGATTCAAAATTAATTTTTTTTTAATCCACATATGTATAATCATTGTTAGCGTTCTTTTGTATAAAAAAACATATACAAAAATCTTCCATGTTTAATTTTTTTTATATGTCTTACAAGAGTTGTACTTTTTGGTATAATTTTCTCGTCTCTACTACGTATTGACATGCTACAACATCTACTTGATTCTGCGTATCGTCCAATCTAGTTATCGTCCCCACAATTAATGTGCTTATCAGCACAATTTTTTTTAGCAAAATAAATTAGTAAACCATTAGTAAAACATTAGTTCAAAAAAGTTAAGTGCAGAATAAGTATAACTGAAATTTCAGCTGAAAACAAAATTTTAACAAAAAATTTGCTGAAAAATAGTATACCTGATTTTCAAGACGTTTTACTAACTTTTCTACTAACTTATTTTTTGGAGTGTAATAATGGAAAAGAATTTAAGAGGCGCTAGAGGAAGCCAAGACTCAAAAACCTGATTTTTTGAGCTTATAATATTGATGATGATGATTATGGATTCAGTTTTGTTGCCCCGGCCAGTCGAACACAGCTTCTCAAAAATAAATCCCACGCAGCACAGTGGTTCCAAACACAAAAAACATGGTAATAAATATAGATGTTTTAAACTACTGGTCCAATCGGGAAATGGTGTTCCCAAAAATTGAAAAGCGGGAGCTAACCTTTAAGGAA
Source organism: Delia radicum (assembly GCA_021234595.1). NCBI lineage: Eukaryota > Metazoa > Arthropoda > Insecta > Diptera > Anthomyiidae > Delia > Delia radicum. Next base: position 38,271,245 of record CM037855.1, on the reverse strand, counting down.
AATGTTTCTGTGGTCACCCTGTTTTAACACAGGGTGTGCTACAGGGTGTCAAAGTTGACCATCTCGAGTATGAAAGAGCTTTAAAGGGGTATAACTTCTATAACCATGCATCGATTTTAGTGTTTTTTGGACTTTTTTAAATCTAGGTTACGAGACAAAGCAAAAACATGCTTCATGTACCATAGTAACTCTTACAGTTAAAAAAATATTTCACTTTGAATTTCAAAATCTTCATTTTTCGCCTTGACTTTTTTAATAGTTTTGCCAATAGATTATTCATTTTTCAAAGAAAATGCTCAAAATTTTTTCAAGTCATTCTAATGACCTTTCTTAAACTCCTAAAGAAAACTTTTTTGAATTATCTTAAGCCGTTTCGCAGTGATACTATTTTAAACTCAAAAATTAAAAGTGTGTTCTGAAAAATGGGGTTTTTTGGTCAGATAAGGGGTAACTTCACACACCTTTATATATATTTTGCTGATATTTTTTGGATTAGTTTTTTACATAGTTTGATAGAGTAGACTTCAAAAATGCTTAATGGTATAGTTTAAAGCATTTTTGGATATGCACCCTACGTCCAGCATTGGTCGAAAATGATGAATTTTTGAACGGAATTCTATGTTTATGACCGTGATAAAAAAAAGTCACGCCACTTAGAGACGATTTGAAATTTTTATACTGTAAAGAGATTTATTCTAATGAGTTTGCCACTTCATTTGCCGCCGCCCGCTCAAAAACGTAGCCTGGAGAGCAAATTTTGTGGAAAAAGTCATTTTTTCAAAAGCCTTTTTTTGATTTATAAAAAAAGCGTACTTATATTATCAATTTCAGCAAGATTTTATTTTATTTTTAATAAAACGTAAATAATTGTCCTACATTCCAAAAATCTTTTCGATATTGCTTATGGTTATTTTTACATAAAACATCAAAGTTCAATGTAGTATATCTAACTATAATTAATTGTACATTTATTGGCTTTTGCTTTCGGTAATGTTAAAAAATTTAAATAATTTCAGAAATTTTTTTACATATTATTAAATTAGACTTAGTTATCAATTCAACGATGCATAAATCGTTTATCTAGTGTAATAAATGAATTCAAACTATTGCGCTTAAATCAGGCATTTCAGGTCAAATTGCAGTATTTAACAAATTTATATATTCAGGTATACAGAGCGTGTTGCATTATATTTCTCTAAAAGGGTTACGGGTTTTTTTTATTTTTTTAATACTATTTCAAAAACCTAATAAGATATAAATGCAGGTAGAAAATGCGTTTTATGATGTAACATTTGCATAATATATTGTTCTAATTTTCCATATAAAACAGGTAAATAACTACCATATATTCATTTATTTGAAAGACAAAATAATGTTTTTTTTTTGTTCTAAAGATAAGGTTTTATTAAATTTAACTGGTACAGTAGTAATTGTGCTAAAAATATGAATATATTCCTAAGGACTACACATTTTCTACAAAGTAGTCTGAAGTATCAAAAGTTAAAAGGTCGTTTATATGCATAGATTCAGAATCTTCCTTTTCAATGTCTATGCTTATTTTTGGTAACCATTTTGTTCTTATGGAGTAAAGTACTGGATCCGATGATATTAATAAAAATTCCATCAAATCGGAATTTTGAGCTATTCTGGAGCACTTACGTGTGTTAAAAAGCCTAAAATGTTTGACGTCTCTATTTCTGGCCTCCTGGGCTTCTTCAGTCAGTTCGCCTAAAGGCAACATACTGTTTTCTATTATTTCTTTGGCATGAGCTAATACTTTATGTACTGTTGGTGTCATTGGCCTCCAAGAGTACATGGTGAGTATAATGTCTTTTGTTTCATTGGCAAAGAGTTTAAATTTAGCCACATTAATAGGTTTTTTACTGTTAATGACTGCTAATATAACTTTAAAACGTTTTAGTAGGTTTTTATCGAGACCCGTAATTGAGGAGGTAGTTTCTGGATCTTCGAAAAAACGCCTTGCTGTATTTCCGTCATTGGAACTTCCAAACCCCTGAAGGGGCGTATCAATGATTAATCCAAGTCTTAATTTAAATTCATCTTGAATTCTTTTCTTCTCTTCTTTTCTCATGTTGTGTAGATCAGTGTTTTTGTTTACGGAAAGGCTTAGGTTTCCTGGAATAAGGCGGTATTTGAGATCGTATGCGAGGTGTAAACAATATTCCATAAATCTTATTCTGGCATGAAGTGGCGATATCCCAAACCTCAGAGCGTTTTCGTTCATAGAAATTGTATCACTATCTTCATGAAACTGTGAACTTAATTTTCCACATATATTACATTTCCAAGTAGATGTTGTGTCTGTAATTGCATTTGCAACTTTTCCATCAATCATTGTAAGTTGTGGTTGAAATGAAACTTTAATAACTTGTCCAGATATTTCCACGTAAAGTGGAGACAAGCTCGAAATTTCCCTTTCTATTGAATCTACTAAACTTTGTGTTGAAATCATGTCTTCTTTTACATATTCAAATCGTATTGGACGACATAAAAATTTAGATCCAGGGGTTAAATTCGTCCATATATCATTTGCAGACGAGGTTGAAGGTAATTTATTATACAACCGCATTCTTAACGGCACAAAAGAAGCCATAAAAATTGATGAAAAACTTTTTTCTTTGCTGCTTCCAGATGGTTGTTTGTATTCGGAAAACCCAGATGTGCCATCACAGCCCCATTTGAACATTAACACGACATCAGATTGCTTGCATCTTTCAATATCTTTGCTGCTAAATGTGGACATAATTCTAGAAACAGTATTGTCAATTAACTGTGATAGTTCAACTTTTGCGCCTTCAATAGAGGCATGCACTGGGGATGTTATTGGTTTTAAAATATTTTCTTTTGTTTCTTTTATTGCTTTACTGCTAGGAAAAATATCATATCCTTTTTCAATGAGAGCTTTTCTTAAAATACCATATTTATTTCTCGTTAACCCCAAATTTAGAAAAAGAGCTAATGCATCTTCACTGGTAAAGGAAGTTGATGATTTTGGTGTTGGAATACTTTGTATCATGCGCTTCAAACGCTTAGGAGACGCAGTTGGTAGGACGTCGACAATTTTCCCTGTTTCTTTAGGCTGTATACGTGTCAAAGCTGCTTTAAAAGAATCCTTTATTTCATTAGCGGAGTGTGTGTTAATCATTTCTTCCTGTTTTACCTTCTTAGTCCTAATCTGGACCTCTTCATAATCTTTTTTAGGGCGGCCCCTTTTTTTCTGTTCAATAACTACTGACATCTCCTTATTAAGCCAATCTTGACTCTTCTTCATAAATTTTTGTATAGAATAATCGCAATCTTTAATCCTTTTTTCATAAATTTTGTAAAAATTTTCAATTTCATCTGGCTTTATATTTAAGCCATACGAGTAGACAATGGTATCAATCAGTTTTCCTATTTTTTCCGATCGTATATCAGTATTGGCAAGAGTATCCCAAATTACTTTACAAAGGGAGCTATATTTTATTGTAACCTCCATGACTGCTTAACTCAAATAACCTCCTTTTAAAATTACTACGCTTATATATTACAAATATTTGTTTTTTTATAAACAAAAAATCGAGCAGGTACTGGATTTGTAAAAACAAAAAACTGAAATAGGTAAAATAAAAAAAAAACGCATTATATTAGCCCATTAAAACAATATGTTATGCAAATGTTACATCATAAAACGCATTTTCTACCTGCATTTATATCTTATTAGGTTTTTGAAATAGTATTAAAAAAATAAAAAAACCCGTAACCCTTTTAGAGAAATATAATGCAACACGCTCTGTATACCTGAATATATAAATTTGTTAAATACTGCAATTTGACCTGAAATGCCTGATTTAAGCGCAATAGTTTGAATTCATTTATTACACTAGATAAACGATTTATGCATCGTTGAATTGATAACTAAGTCTAATTTAATAATATGTAAAAAAATTTCTGAAATTATTTAAATTTTTTAACATTACCGAAAGCAAAAGCCAATAAATGTACAATTAATTATAGTTAGATATACTACATTGAACTTTGATGTTTTATGTAAAAATAACCATAAGCAATATCGAAAAGATTTTTGGAATGTAGGACAATTATTTACGTTTTATTAAAAATAAAATAAAATCTTGCTGAAATTGATAATATAAGTACGCTTTTTTTATAAATCAAAAAAAGGCTTTTGAAAAAATGACTTTTTCCACAAAATTTGCTCTCCAGGCTACGTTTTTGAGCGGGCGGCGGCAAATGAAGTGGCAAACTCATTAGAATAAATCTCTTTACAGTATAAAAATTTCAAATCGTCTCTAAGTGGCGTGACTTTTTTTTATCACGGTCATAAACATAGAATTCCGTTCAAAAATTCATCATTTTCGACCAATGCTGGACGTAGGGTGCATATCCAAAAATGCTTTAAACTATACCATTAAGCATTTTTGAAGTCTACTCTATCAAACTATGTAAAAAACTAATCCAAAAAATATCAGCAAAATATATATAAAGGTGTGTGAAGTTACCCCTTATCTGACCAAAAAACCCCATTTTTCAGAACACACTTTTAATTTTTGAGTTTAAAATAGTATCACTGCGAAACGGCTTAAGATAATTCAAAAAAGTTTTCTTTAGGAGTTTAAGAAAGGTCATTAGAATGACTTGAAAAAATTTTGAGCATTTTCTTTGAAAAATGAATAATCTATTGGCAAAACTATTAAAAAAGTCAAGGCGAAAAATGAAGATTTTGAAATTCAAAGTGAAATATTTTTTTAACTGTAAGAGTTACTATGGTACATGAAGCATGTTTTTGCTTTGTCTCGTAACCTAGATTTAAAAAAGTCCAAAAAACACTAAAATCGATGCATGGTTATAGAAGTTATACCCCTTTAAAGCTCTTTCATACTCGAGATGGTCAACTTTGACACCCTGTAGCACACCCTGTGTTAAAACAGGGTGACCACAGAAACATTTTCCTTAAAGGTTAGCTCCCGCTTTTCAATTTTTGGGAACACCATTTCCCGATTGGACCAGTAGTTTAAAACATCTATATTTATTACCATGTTTTTTGTGTTTGGAACCACTGTGCGCAGTGTGTTGTCATACCAATGTTCGGTTACATTTCCCTGATCCTATATATCAGTTTTATATCATCGTTCGTTATAGAGGGAGAATGTCTATCTTAAATATTTGAGTGTATCTAGGTGTAGTACTTTCAACTATACACTCAAAAAAGCCTGTAAAGTCAGCAACATTTCTGCTGGGAGGTCCTTGCAGAAAAATTTGCTAATATCAGCAAAAAAGTTGCTAAATTCAGCAAAATTTTTGTTGAATAGCCTTAAATTGAGATTAGGATTAGGATCGTGTTCATCTTTTTATTCCGGAAGGAACAATTTTTTTTTTTCGATTTGTTGACCAGTGCCATTTGCATCGTATTTAAAAGGGACTGCTTTCTTTGGAATTATCATGTTTAATATGAGAACATTTTTCGGTTGGAAAACGGTACCGTGAAATAACTCCCAAATGAAATAAGTCCCAATGAAATAACTCCCAATGAAATAAGTCCCAAAAAAAAATGAAATTAGTCCCAATTTTAATAAATGAAATAACCTCCAAAGAAAAAATGAAATAAGCCCCAACATTTGGGAATTATTTCACAGTAATAAAATAACTGCCAACAAAGAATGAAACAACTCCCAATGAAAAAAGTCCCAAAAAAAATGAAATAATTCCCAATTCAAAAATATCGAATTCTGCGATTCGCGGCCGTGCCGCGCCTATAGGACGCGAACTACGGTGGCGCCGCATTACCCGAAACGCGGCCGCGCAGCAGGACGCGAATCGTACGCACCGCTTTCCAGAGGTGGCATGTCATAGCGTCCAATGACATAATGTCCATGGACGTTATGTCACCCGAAAAGTGTCATAATGTCCATGGACTTTATGACAATTTTTAATTTGACAATTTTGGACATCATGTCACTTTCAAATGTGGCATAGCGTTTAGACTTTTTAAAATAAAAAGATTAATAATATTTAGTATACAATTCAATTTTTTTAAATATATGTATATCACAAAATAAAACTAAACTTATAAATCGTATAATCGCACGCAGCAAAAACTTTATTTCGCGAAGCCGCCTGCCGCGTTCTACGGAGGAAAAAACCCCTAAGAGCGGCCGAAGGCCGCCACACAGAAACACTTGTTTTTACAAATTACTTGATGTCTTAAAAATATAAAATTTCAACGGATTCGACATCTGATTTGAAAAACAAGTTCTTCTGGGTGGCGGCCTTCGGCCGCTCTTAAGGGTTTTTTCTCCGTAGAACGCGGCAGGCGGCTTCGCGAAATAAAGTTTTTTCTGCGTGCGACACAAAAGAAACTTCAAAATTACTGATCTGTTTTCACACTGGAGTATAATGTCCATGGACACCCAAAAAGTGGTATAATGTCCATGGACACCCAAAAAGTGGCATAATGTCCATGGACACTTTTCGAGTGACATAACGTCCTTGGACATTATGTCATTGGACGTTATGACATGCCACCAAAATTACCAAAATTCTAGCAAGAACTGCGTTCCTTTTGGTAAAATAACTCATTGTATTGCTATTATTTACTTTACGATAATTTTAAGACAAGAATGCATAAAATTTACCAAAATGTAATTTTAATAGAAATGAAATAACTCCCAACAAAAATGAAATAACTCCCAACGATAAAATCAAATTTAAAAATGAAAATGAAATAAGTCCCAACAAATGTGAAAAACTCCCAATGAAAAAATAAATGAAATAACTCTCAACAAAATCTGGTTGGGAATTATTTCATTTGGGAGTTATTTCATAACGAAATAATTCCTAACTGAAAATAGGGATATGGAAAAAAAAATTGTAATATGGAATATTTTTTGGGAGTTATTTAATTTTTTTTTGGAGTTATTTCATTTGGGAGTTATTTCACGGTACCTTGGAAAACTCTCACATTTTAAGATTTTTTTTTTAATAAAAAAAGACTGAATTGTAAAGAATAAAGTTCAGAATCTAAAAAATTTTAAATCTTTGCGACTTTCTCTTTTAAAAAATATCAGATTTTGATAGCCTTAAACTTTTAGGACTTAATTTTAAAGAAATCACTCAGATTTAAAATTTTTATGTTTCGAAAGAACACTGTAGATTATAAAGACCTAAAAAATATAATTTTTTTTAATAAATCTTAGCTTTATACATGTTTAATTTAAAAATTTTAGTGCAATTTTGGCTGTCATTATGTGTAATTTTGAATGCTTGAAACATTCTTTCATAAAACAAATTGATCTGGCAACACTGACTATATATATGAAAAATAAAACATGTATATATTATTCAAATGATATGGTACACTTAGTTTTATATTGAAAATTGAAAAATTTTTCATTAAAAATTGTAAAAGAATAATTTAATTTTAAATACAATTTCCGTTATACTTATTTCCTGTCATTTCACATACTAACAAGGAAGGTATCCCAACCCGAACTCGCATATTTTAATGTACTTTGGATATGTTGTAAAAGAGCAAAAGAAATAGACACGTATTTATTTTAAATTGCCCAATCTCATGTATAAGGTTTAAAAAGTGGGTTTAAAAATGCATTTGTTTTTGTATGAAAAAATTTCTTTAGTTTACGAAAACTAGATTTATTTGTACGCAGGGTTAAAGTGCTCAAGAAAATAAAAATTTTGATAACCATATTGTCAGTAGGGTGGACCCAGACTAGCCACATTTTTTAATTATTTTAAATAAAGGAAAAAAGGCTCTTCGGAAAAAGGCTAAAAAAACAAAAAACACACACATTTTTATTCTCCGCAACATATCCGAAGTTCATTAAGATCTGCCAGTCCGGGTTGGGATACCTCCCTTGTAAGAGATGACAATTTTGCTAAGCATTAATACGTTTATTTTTGTAACATGAACTGATGTTATGTTGTAATGTTACTATGGCCTTCTTTTACAGTTGGCCGGGTTGGCAAAAGCAAAAATGTTCTTCTTTGGCAAATAACAAAAATTAGGTCATATTTAAACTTTGTTAGTTATGACGATGATTTAACTAAGCAAAATTATTACATTAGTTTTTATAGAGTTAAAAAAATTAAAATAAATAGTATTATGATGGTTTAAATAAGAATAGTATAATTTAACACTAAATATAACCGAAAGGGGTTTCTAAGGCAAGATTTTAAAAAGCAATTGTTGGGAAAAAACTAAAGAAATCTGAAATAGTTTATGAGAATTGTAAATAAAGGGTGATTTTTTAAGAGCTTTCGGATTTGATAAAAAAAAAACACATAAAATTTAGCGAAATGTATGAAATGTATGAAATCTCTATTTAGGTCGATAGAACGATCTATATAATGCAATGTTTTAAACATGATTTCATGTAAATGTTGACCGCGGCTACGCCTCAATTCATACAATTTGTTCAAATTTGGCATACTGTGTCCAACATATCGGCCGGTATCTCAAGAATAAATTCTTCAATATTGGCTTCCTGTGCGTCAACCGTTGCGGGCTTGTCCCTATAGACATGAGTCTTAACATAGCCCCACAACAAATAGTCTAAAGGCGTTAAATTGTACGATGTAGGCTTCCAATTGACCGGTTCCAAACGTGAAATAAACTGTTCACCGAACTCGCCTCTCAATTGGGCCATTGTTTTGTGTGCTGTGTGGCATGTGGCGCCGTCTTGTTGAAACCACATGTCACCCAAGTCCAGCTCTTCTATTTTGGACAAAAAAAAAAATTATAATTATCGCACGGTAGCGCTCGGTATTCACAGTAACGTTCCTGCCTTCGTCGTCTTTGAAAAAGTACGGTCCAATGACGCCACATAATCCACACCAAAGAGTACATTTTTCGGGATGCATTGGCAGTTCTTGCAATGCTTCTGGCTGCTCTTCACACCAAATACGGCAATTTCACTTGTTCACGTTTCCATTCAACCAAAAATGAACTTCTTCGCTGAACACAATTAGCATTTTCTCAACCGAGCATGAATTTTGATTATTCACGTTTCCATTCAACCAGAAATGAGCTTCGTCGCTGAACACAATTTGCACTTTCTTAACCCAGCATGACTAATCTGCAAGCGTTGCTCGTTTGTAAGTCGAGTCATGGCTTAATTATAGACCAAACTGTTCATGTTTAACAGTAGCATGTTACCCGGAAACAGCTGAGCTGCCAAAAACAGTGTTGCCAAAAAGAAAGTTCCTAAAAAATCACCCTTTATTTAAAATTTAGTTGCTAAAATTTCTAAGATTCTTAGTTAATTTAGCCAATAAGCTATACACTGATAATAACTCATGCCTAGAAAAACAAAAAAAAAAAATATCAAAACAACAAAAACTTTCGTAAAGTAAAATAAAATTTTGTTAATTTGAAGAATGTTTTTGAGGTTTTGACAATAATTTCGTATTTTTATGCATGGGTTATAATGAGTATTTAAACAACTTTTATTTAATTTATTTTTAGCAATTGAAAATTATTATTTTTTTATTATAAAACTACACTCAAATAAAAAACTTAGTAAAGTCAGCAAAAAATTTTGCTGAGTCAGCAAAATTTTAGTCAGGAGGGTGCTTGCAAAAAAAATTGCTAATCTCAGCAAAATCTCGCTGATTTTCAGCAACAAAATTAGTAGATTCAGCAAAAGTTTTGCTAAAATTTAGTGGATTAGAAATTTAAAAACCCTTGCTAAAAATTAATAAAATTTTTGCTGAATATAAATAGACTGAAATATCATAAAACATATTTTTGTGATTATTTTTAAAATAATTTACAATACGTTACATAATATAAAGATGTTCATACTCCAAAATTGACGACATGAATTAATGTAATATGTAAAAACTAGAGAAATAATTATATATAACAAAAACAAAATTGTCTTTCAACTACTTACATCAATGGTTGTCTAAATGATGCTTCTTTTAAAGGAACGCAAATGCCTCAGATAATTATAGAAATGAAACGAAAAAATAACAAAATATAACATATACCACAATTTTTTTGCAGTAAGAAAAAGAAAACATAAAAATCTACCTATTATGTGTGTCTTTGTCTTTCGCTTTAGTCTACCTGTTGTAATTTGTTTGCAATTTGACCACAATAGATTACACAAGGCAACAATTTTGAAAAAATTTTAGGGGCTTTGAAAACCACTATACAATTTTGATGTATTGTGGTCCCAGTAGTACAAATATGGTTCAATTTTGAAATTCTATGGAGAGGTTTTTTTTTAAAAAATTTTTAATTAAAATTATAAATTTTTTTAGACGTGTCTCCACATAATTAATGATAACTAAAAAAAAATTAGTCCGATATTATTCAAATAAATTTAGAAAAACTGAAATTTACATAGCCTTTAATCCGTTAATATATTGCGTTTCAATCGGCTCAGTAGTTTCAGAGTTATAATAAAAAATTGAGGGAAAAAATATTTTTTTTACGTGAAAATAGCAAATTTTTTTGGTTAAAAAAAATCATAAAAAATCGAAAACGGCAAAAATCGTTCAGATTTATTGCTTTATCGCAAAGCCACATGTAATAGGAACAAAATGAGATATCGATCATAAAAATCGATTGATTTTTTTCGAATTTATTCACAATTAAGTGAATTCGCTCATTTTCACCAAATTTTAGTTTTTTGTCTGATATACATAAAATTGAGTAGTTAATGTTCTTCTTTCGATTGATTGAATTTTGAAAACATTTTCCCCATGCTATGTACAAATTTTCACATCAAAAATGCATTACATAGTAACATTCGTGTATTTTTTGGCAAAACCCTACCTAGAATATACTGATTCTATTCTTCGGAAAGACATTTGTGTTGCATGAGCTTAAATGTAAATAAATAAATAAATTAAATAGTAGAAAATTTATATTTTATTATTCACATTTATTATAATAAATAAAACAAGAAAATAAATAAATAAATATGTATTATAAACTACAAACTCTGAAATTTTCTTTTAGTCGATTTTCTACTATTGTTGAATAACGAAGTGTTACTCTGAATACTCCAGCAAAAATCAGCCATCATGTGTGCATCCCAGCGACCCTGGTATCGTTCCTCCATTGTCCGGATATCTTGGTGGAATCGTTCGCCCTGTTCTTCACTCAAGTCTCCTAGATTTTCAGGAAAACGATCTAAGTGACTGTGCAGGTAGTGTAATTTGATGCTCATGTTGCATCCAAGATTCTGGAAGTGAGTTAACATCTCTTCAACGTGCGCAACGTAATCATCACCCTTGTTATTTCCTAAGAAATTTTGAATAACCCATACAAACGAATCCCATGCATTCTTCTCAATTTCTGACATTGAACTGCCAAATTCAGTATCGTTCACCAATTTGCGAATTTGTGGGCCATCAAATATGCTTTTGTACTTAAACAAAAATAACACTCGGATGCGTGGTTCGCTGTTTCTCTCCATAGCATAGGCTTCAAAATTTCCAAGTGTCGTCTGTAAAATGAAAAAAAAAATTGAAATCAGGAATATGAAGAATTCAAATTTTAATTAAGAAATATTGTAATTATAAAATATTCCAAATCTATTAATTTATACTTACTTTACGTTAGAAGACTTCATAGATAAATTCAATCGACATGGAATGCATATAGTACTCGGTGTCCAATGCTGGTTCAAATTGTGCGGATAGATATTATAGCAATCTTGATATGACTTTTGCAATGAAGTTAAGAACCACTTCCGTTTTTTTCCCGGTAATATATTGGCCGCACACATAACAAAATAAATCTGGATCGTTTTTACATGAAAATGTTCTGGCTTTCTGGCTCATTTTTATTAATATTTGAAAATTGTTTTTAACTTCTAAGCTGTATGACTCTAATTTTTGTGTAGGTATTAAATGATGTTTGCGTTATCGCAAACACTTCTTGAATGAAATAAAAAGGGTCAAGGAGATCTTATAAATACTGATACTATAATTTGGGATAACCCTTGTGTGGATACAGTTTGTGTGTGCTGCAAATTTTTTATTATTCCCAAGAATCCTAAAAAACATTAAGGACTTTTATGAAAAAAAAAAAATTATCCGTTACAGGTAGCTAACGGAAAATAAGAGCACTTCAGCGTACACGCACATTTATGAGCGTTTTATTACTATCCTACCGCAATCGTAAAAATTAAACAATCTTTTGTTTATTACTTATTTTTTTTTAATTATTAGAATCATAAAAATGTCATAGAGGTTTTTCCCAAAGGGGTTTTGCCAAAATGCGTGTCGTAAAATGCACCTGAGTTTTTATGTTCTGCATTTTCATTATGTAGGTACAATTTTCTACAGTGCTTGTAAATATGCGATACCTTCAATTAATTGTAAATAAAAATGTAAAGCATGCATCGATTTTTATGATCCATATCTAGTTTAATTCGCATGATATGTAGCTTTACTACAAAAAAATAAAAAGTAATATTTTTTGCAGTTTTCGATTTTTTCCAGATTTTTGTTTTTCAAATTTTTTTTTTTTTTTAGCATTTTTTTTTTTTTTGCTAACAATTTGTTTCATAACTTTGAAACTATTGATCGCATTAAAAAAATTTGTACAGTTCTTTAAAGATATTGTAAACCTTAATTTTTGTAAATTTAATTTGACAAAATCGGACTAGTTGTTTTTGAGTTATGACAACATAAGTGGAGAAATGGCTCAAAATATTGTCAATTTTAAAAAAAAATTTTTTAAAAAAAAAAATTATCCATAGAATTGAAAAATTTTACCATTTTTGTACTTAGGCAGCCATGATGCATCAAATCTATATTGTGGTTAGTCAAGCCTTTTTTTGCTGTTGACCTGTGTTATTAATATCTATAAACATTTAGTTTACAAATACACATTTAATCTTTAATAATTAATCTTAAATTTAAATATTTTTATTTTGTCTTTTTTTTTAAATTAATATACAGTTACTTTCACAAGCCGGCGGCGTCGCAAAATTAAAGCTGTAATCCACAATTTTGTTTTATTTATGAAACACAGATACAAAAATCTTCCATGGTTGATTTTTTTATGTCTTACTAGAGTTGTACTTTTTAGTATAATTTTCCTCGTCACTACTACATCTTGACATGTCGCGACATCTAACTCATTTTGCGTATAAATTTCAATCTGGTTGTCGTTCACACTGTTAATGAGCTAATCAGCACAATTTGTTTAGCAAAATAAATTAGTAAAATACTAGTTAAACATTAGTTCAAAACAGTTAAGTGCTGAATAAGTATAACTAAAATTTTAGTTTAAAACATAATTTTAGCAAACAATTTGCTGAAAAATAGTATACCTGATTTACAAGATGTTTTACTAACTTTTCTAATAATTTATTTTTTTGAGTGTACGTAAAAATGTCAAAATAACAAAAACTTTAGTAAAATAAACGCAAATTTGTTAATTTTACGAAAAAAAAAAAATTAATATAAATTCGTATTTTTTTAAATGAATTTTTACGAGTGTATTAACACATTTTGTTTAATTGTTTTAGTAATTGTAAATCATTATTTTAATTATTTAAAATAACTTAAATATTAAATTACATTTTTCTTCTTCCATTTTTCTCTTTTCAGCATGTCTGGCGGTTTAATGTCTTGTGTTAGGGAAAACTCCCCACCTTTAGAGATGGATATTAATGTTTCGGGGGCCATTATCCCTGCCGGAACCAAGCATTAATAATTCCGACTTAATGGGTAGTTTACACTCCTCATCTCACCATAATATTATGTCTTCTACGCCGCTGGCGGCTCAATCATCTTCACATATAGATGTTGTTGGTAGTGGTGGAGGTAGTACACCACATGCTACACCACCTAATACAGGTAAGTTTAACTATACATTTTTCAATACATGCAATTTTCTTCTTTGTATCCTTAGAGATACTTCAGTTTGTCCTTTTTGTTTTTGCTATTCTGCAATACTGGCAATTGCTTTTGGCTTGTGCTCTGCCCATCATGGCATATAATGTTTAAAAGGTGTTCTTGTTGTTTGAGAACCTTGTTGAAAGTGATATACTTCATACAAGTTTTAGGATTTTGTTAGGTTTTTTTGTTTCTAGCCATGATTCAATATAAAGCGCTTGAAACTTACAAGGTTCCTTTTATTATTTAAAATAGCTTTGTGGTTTTAAGTGATCACTTAAAAGTAACAACACTTTGACCTTTTATTACATACAACATTAAAATAGTGGAGATAAATTAGGTAGAGTGAATAAATTTTAATCTTTGATTTAATATAACGTGTTAATGTCTTCTAAAATTTAATTAGTTACGCCGTGCATTACAATTTTTTAGAGTCTTTAATATAGCCTCAAAATAGGAATCTATTGCTAAGACTTCGCTGACTATTATTTTTATTTTTGAATGCATTGTTTTTTTTTTGTATTGTTTAACAGATTTCGAATGAATATAAAAAAAATAAATGCTTAAAAAACCAAGGATGATTAATATTCTATACCTACGTTAAAAAAAAAAGTTAGTAAAGTCAGCAAAAAATTTTGCTGAGTCAGCAAAATTTTAGTCAGGAGGGTGCCTGCAAAAAAAAATTGCTAATGTCATTGCTAATGGGCGTTGTGGTGTAATGGTTAGCGCGTTGGACTGTTACACAGATGGTGCCGGGTTCGATTCCCGGTGCCGACAACAACAATTTAGAAAAATTATAAATATGAGTTTTCTATCGCTCATATGTATCGCAGCTCCCGCCTTCGGTGTTCCCATAGCACTTAACCCCACCGAAGTAAAGTAATGAATCAGGGCTATGAATTTAAAAGCTTCAATAAGTTCGTCAACTCTCCATCAGGTGGCGAGCAACAACTGTTCTTAGACTTATCATCTCGCGCAATTACAGTGTTGCCATGTTTGAAGCTCTTCATCTTTCCCCACCTTTCACCTCTCTACTATCCCCTTTACAAAGAAAGCAACACATTAATTAATAGGAAGAATTTCCTGAGTGTTGCTTTCTTTAAAAAAAAAAAACTCAGTGGATTTGAAATTATAAAACCCTTGCTAAAAGTTAATAAAATTTTTGCTGATTATTAGTGGACTGAAATAAACTCAAAAATTTGTAGAAAAATTATACTTCAGTAAATTTATTTGCTGAAAATCTTGATTTTTTTTTAAGATTCTTTTAAAAATAATTTACAATACGTTTATATGTTATGTTTATATGTTTATACACCCAAATTGACGACATGAGTGACATGCAATATCTAAAAGTAGACATAATTATATATATCATAAACTTTCAACTACTTACATCAATTGTTGTCTAAATTATGCTATCTTTTAAAGGAATGCAAATGCTGCAGATAGTTATAGAAACGAAACGAAAAAATAACAAAATATTACATATACAACCCTTTTTCTTTGCAATAAGAAAAAGAAAACATAAAAATTTATCTAAGATGTGTGTCTTTGTCTTTTACTTTAGTCTGTGTACTTGAACGTGTATTTGTTTGCAATTTGACCACTCGAGATCTCTATAACATTTTGTTTAGAAATACAGATTTAATCTTTATTAAATTTAAATATTTTTTTTGTCTTTTATTTATTTAATAGACAATTACTTTCACCAGTCGGTGAGAACGCAAAATTTAAGTTGTTTTAATCCGCAATTTTGTTTTATGTATGAAAAATTGAAACAAAAATCTTCCATGGTTGATTTTTTTTATATGCTTACTAGAGTTGTAGTTTTTAGTATCATTTTCCTCCATTTCCATTTCCTACTACATGTTGACATGCCGCAACATCTAATTCATTCGGCGTATATCTTTCAATCTGGTTGTCATCCACATTATTAATGTGATTATCAGCACAAATTTTTTGAAAATAAATTAGTAAAACATTAGTAAAACATTAGTTCAAAACAATTCAGTGCTGAATAAGTATAACTAAAATTTTAGCAAAAAATTTGCTGAAAAGTAGTATACCTGATTTACAAGACTTTTTACTAACTTTTCTACTAACTGTTTTTTTTTTGAGTGTAACTTGTTATTTTCTAAAAAAAATCAAAATATAAGAAAATCCATGGATAAATTCCAAAGTTATAGCTAAAATTTGAGTCCAAAACAAAAAAAAATGAAAATTTCAAAGGACCACGCTACGTATGAGTTATAAAATAATACTCATACGTTTAGGTTGGCTTAGGTATTGGTGTAATACAGCTGCGGTCATTAAAATAGTAGTGCTTTAAACCATTGTTCTTTGATGTTGTGCCATATATCCATTTTATTTCCGAATTAGAAAATTTGTTCATTTTCTGAAAAAATACTTCATTCTCTACTTTTAGAGTGTATTTTAACTTACGATGATATACATATGTTCGATTTTATCTTTACTTCCCAGCCAGCAAACAAACTCAGAAATGAGTCAAAAATGGGCTCAAATAATATTATTAAAAATCAAATTTGTTGTATAAAAGTGCTTCATCCAAAAGCACCTTTTTTGGACTCAAAAATGATTAAGAAAAATGAGTGTATCAAAAAAAATTCCCTCCTAAATCTGAGGGAATTTTCAAAGATGTCATATGACAATTTTTAAAATTGGCAATACCACGATATTTTTTCGAAAAAAAAATCAAAACTCGTTGCACTTAAAAAATTAAAATTTCATAATTTTGGTAATCAGTATTTGTTCATAAAAATTAAATGTTTAAAATATCTTTTATCTTTCATATTCTGTCAAAGTTTACAAATATTTTTTTAATTAAATAAATAACATGGTCTCGCTGAGATTGGAACCTGGGGTCTCTGGTTGTAAGGCGAGCACTCTAGCCACTGAGCTATCGTCACATATAATAATGGGTTGCTTAAAACAATTTCCCACCGAACCCCTTATTACCCTATAATTAACGAATCAACTTAATTTACGTTAAATTTTTTGTTCATTTTCATTTACATTTAAAAGTCATTTAAAATCATTGTTGTGCTAAAAAGGATTATTCATTTTGGTATATCCTTCATCAATTTCCAATCAAAAAATTCATTATAGATGGTCGTCTGTCTGTCTGTCTGTTGGCTGCTGCATCAATAATGATAAAAAAAAAACAAATGATGTTGTGTTTGTTGACTCCTTGTTTTGACTTTAATATTATTTAAGCCTTTTTTTCTTTCTTATACGTTATTGTGATAACTGAGGTTAAATCCCACAAGTATAAACAACATCATATCATAGTTATTGATACGATATGATTGTGCTGTCAAGCCTTGCACAATGCGGTTGCTTATAAAGAAGAAGACAAAAAAAAAATTTAAGCAAAAAAGGAGGCTCATATTACCATTATTTCCTTAAATCAATTGGGATTTGCAGATTTGTAATAGCATTTCCTATAGTTAAAGATAAAGCAGAAAAAAATATGAAAATTGCTTTTGAAGGATAAATAAAAAATGTAAAGAAAACAATTTCATAAAGTTAAAATCTTTAGGGGGCCATAATATCAAAGGCTTTTTATTTAAAAAAAGTAGGAAAGGGAAATAAAAAAAAATATGAAAATAAAGAGCTACTGAAAATGTAAAAAGTTCTTATTTTTTGTCGGCATGAAATTTTTTGTAAGATACATTTTCATTAACACTTTGTAAGAAACTACAAAAATGATTTACAGAGAAACAAATTTTGTCAATCAAATTTCAATTAAACTTAAACTTGGAAATAGGACGGCTGTTTCTAGTGAGGGGACGATAGGAGCTGGTTCTGGGGAGTATATATCCTTTCTATCTTGCTTTATATCTATCTTTCAATATATCTATCTGTCTATTTTTATTCTTTCTTATTTTTTCACTGAAGGGATTCACAATGCACCGTATTGGTCTACGAGTGGAGATGTGCCTTTGGGCACATAACCCTTCCTAACCTAACCTAAACTTGATTTGATTTAAAATTCACTTTCAATTAAATTTGAATAATATTTATGAATTATTTATTTGGCGCTCACAAAATGTCCAGTTTTTAAAACCGCAATGACAACAAAGCAAACAAAATGCCAAAATTGAAAAAATCGCCAAAATTGAAAGAAATCGCAACAATTGAAAAAGAAATCGATTGAATTGCACAAATCGCTTATATTTTCAAAATTGAAAAAATAATGGCATAAATAAAAAATATTTTCCAAACTTTTTGGAATATTGGCGTTCAATTATGCCGACTTTTTAAATTTTTTTTATATTGTAATATTAGCGAGCTTGTTTAATTTTGGCATTTTTTTTTTTTTTTTTTTGTATATGTTGACAATTTTTTGAGATTTTTTTCTTTTTTTTATAATTTTTGAGATTTTTTTTTTTTTAAATTTTGGTGATTTTTAAAATACTGTTAATTTTATGAGGTTTTTTCAAATTTGGTCTATTTCGCGATTTTGGCGATTTTTGAAAGTTTTTTTTTTCCTATTTTAACGATTTTTTTTTAAATTCTGACGATCTTTTTTTTTATTATTTTCGCTGGTTTTTCCCCCAATTTTGTATTTTATTTTAATTCTGGCTGTTTTTTTCTCAACTTCTCTTTGATCTGAAAATAAGTTCATATGTAATTGCTTTTTCTTATGAACTAAGTTTTAGTTCATTTACTAATACCATATATGTTGTATTTTTTAATTTTGTATTTTTTTCTTAAAATTTGTTCAGTATGTTTTATTATGTACTTATGAACTAAATTTTACTACTAATATCACACTCATAGAAATAAACCTGTAAAAATAGCAGAAAAAGCTACTAAAAATCAGTTAAAAATGAGCTTGCAGAAAAAACTGCTAAATTTAGCAAATTTTTTGTTGCTAAATATTAATAAAATAAGAACAGCAAAAATAAGCCAAAACTTTTACTAAATATTTGTAGACTCAAAATGGCAAACAGAAACTGTAATGTTAACAAAATGTTTGCTATATTCACCTCAAATTTAGTAGAATGCAAATAACAGTTAATTTTTCTAAAATCAATAGAAATGTTTGCTAAGAAATTGTAGATTGTTGATTTCATAAGGCCAGACTTCATATTCGCATTAAAAAATATAACTAAAAAAAAACTAACAATTTCACATTTTTTAATGATTTTCTTTTGTCTACTAAAAATCTTTTTGCTGATTTTAGCACAATATTTTGTTACATTCAATTAACTAAAGTTTAGCTCAACATAACTAAATATTTGAAAACTCAGCAATTTTTTTTTTTGCTATTCTTATATTACTAATATTTAGTAAAAAGATCTGCTAAGTTGAGCAGTTTTTTCTGCAAGATAATTTTTTTATTTTTTTTTATTTTGCTATTTTTACAGTTTTATTTCTATGAGTGCAAAAACATTGGTTAATTATCTTTTTTGCTCGTTAAAAAACATCACTTTTATGCATCTTTACCACGCGCTAAATGTCCGCCTTTACTTCAGTTTGCTTTTATTTTTTCATATATAAAAATAGCAAGTAAATGGTATGAAAAGAAAAACAGTGAATCAACGTCATTCAATCTTTAATACATTAAGTATTGCTGTATAAGTATCTTATAATTAGGGCAACCAAAAAGCAGCTCTAAAAATAAGGTTTTAAGCGCTAAAACAGATTTAAAACAGTAAAATAATCTGTTAAAATTTAAAAATAAGCCGTGAAATTTAAAAAAATAACCATTAAATTTCACAATTTTTAAATATTTTACTTTTTAAATTTTTAAAAAATTAAAGCCAAAAGTTTATTTTTGCGCCAGTATCTCTATTTTAAGCGAAAAAATCAGTCATTTGTAAAAGAAATTTCATTATTGCCTAAATTTGTAGCTTATATAAAAAACAAACCACATGAAATTACTGTATTATGATTTTACATTAATTTTTTACAGTAGATTTTTTTATTTAAAAAAGTAAAAACAAATAAATGTTTCTTTATTTTTTACAACATTTGTGGTTAATTTTTATTACATTTGTGGTTCATTTTTTGAACAGTAAAAAACTAATGACAATGTTAGTTGAATTAAATGATATGTAAGTCGTTCCTTTTTTCAAGTGAAATTTAATTTGTTTTTAACTACATTTGCAATTTACCTACATACTATTCTAAGTGCAGTTTTTCTTAAGCTTCAAAATTCAAATTGTTGTAACAAAAGATTTAGATACACCAATTTGTTATCCCCCCCATCACGTGTACCATAAAACTTTCAGCTTTCAAATAAAAAAAAATCTTCAAAATATTGATTGATACAAAGATTAAAAAAGCCCTATTTGAATAGAAAAATGCTGAAATAAGCTTAATTTTTAAAGAAAATAAGCTAAAATAAGCAAATATCAAAAAATAAGATAAAAAAAGCTCCAACAAATAAAGCTTACATTTTTTAAATTTCAAGATCAGAACTTGTGTTCAATCTAAATTATTCTATCCTTTCAAATAATAATTTTTGGTTGCCCTAGTTAAAATGTATGAATTTTGTATATACTTTTCGAACGTACGTCAGTCAGTCAATTCAAATATTAAGGAAATGTAGAGAGAAGTTGGAAAAAAGAAAACCCTACAAATGCTATTCGCCTTTAACACTTTAACAGCAGCAGTGCAGCAGCCCTAACAAGAGTTAAACAGTTTTTCCTCAATGATTTTTCTGCTTTTGTTTTTCATTTCTTGCTGTATATAGTATTTTTGCTGACAAAACAAATTTTACGTATCTATGGCAACGATATTATTAGATGTTGCATTATTTTATATATGTAAACGCACTTGATATACAAAAGCAGTCTGTGTTATTTATTTAAGGGAACTTTAAAAATTTTATCAAAAAAAAAAAAAAATCGTATATTCAAAGAAGTTTTCTTAATTCTGAAAACCTTACCTAAAAGGGCTTTTTTAAAAAAACTTTACTAAATATTTGTAGACAAAACTGTAATATTAATATAATTTTTGCTATATTTACCTCAAATTTAGTAGAATACAAATAACAGTTTATTTTGCTATAATCAACAGAAATTTTTGCAAAAAAACTAGATTTGCCGATTTTATAAGGGCAGACTTTTATTCGCATTAAAATTAAAAAAAACTTTAAATATTTCACATATTTTAATAATTTTTTCTTTTACTAATATTTAGGAAATGTTTTTGCTGATTTTAGAAGATTATTTTTACTTTCAATTAAATAACTAAATATTTGTAAATTCAACAGATTTATTTTTGCTATTCTTATAACTATTACTAAAATTTAGTAAAAAAAATTGCTTATTTTAGCAGCTCATTTTTTACTATTTTTACAGGTTTGTTTCTATGAGTGTAGCAACGCCCAATTTCGCTTTTTCCAAAAAGCGAAAATCTTTATATCTTATAAAAAAAGAAGCACATAAAAATTATTTTTTATTTTGGTTTTTTTATCTTGGTAAGAGCAACAATTTTTGTCCAAAACTTGTCTTTTATATGAGTTAGTTTCAGAGATGCTCTCTAAACTATTTGGCTCATATTAGCTAAAGTATGCAAGGATAAAATGCTAGGATTTCATAGCTTCAAATTCTATGAATTATTTCTCTAAAACACATTTTGGATTTAAAGTGAAGTGAAAACATCACACACTAGACTGGCTCACGCTTGTAAGACTGTTGGGTTTTAAAAATAACATATTAAAATAAATAGTTTTCATTGGCTGTGGCCTTTATCGTATTTGTACCCACCCTAGAAAAGCTATGAAACTTCTTCATATTTCTAAAACATTTCATAAATATGAAGAAGCCTGTCATCAATTTGTTCTTTTATGACACAACATTATCATATTTATGAAGTGTTACATTGGAAGAATATCAATAAAGTTTTTCTTCATATTAAAGAAGTTTTTCATAAATATAATGATTTTTTTCCCTGAGTGAGTCAAATATTTTTCGGCCTGAATCTTTAGCTGTAAAATTTACTGTAACATGTACTCCCGAGTGTTCCCCACTGTATAACTTGGCATATTATTACCATATATTAGTTATCTAATGATGTTTGTATTGAATACATTTCATACTTTATAAACACATTATTTAGTTGCTACTGTAATATTACAATTATTTTTTGTGCACCGCAATACACTGGTGACTAGTTTTACGGATTTTTAACTCATAGGAAATTCAAACTGTTACAAAATATATTATCGAATCTGCAAAAGACATACCAAGACGCAGAATTAAATAAGAGTATCATTGGGACAAGGTATTGGTATTTAACAAAATACAATACAGATAACCCTAGATTTACGTGGTTATTTTTTAAACGATTTGGTATAACTCATATTATAAGTGTCCCTTATACAAATTAGGTGAAATACGCTCGTGCTTAGGCGAATTTAAATTTATCTAATGCGTTTTTCATTCACGCTGTGTTTTCGCCTCTTAAATCGAGGGTTATCTGTAGTTATTTGTATTCGTAATAGTAGTAGCATAATTGGTAGTAACTATCCATAAACAATGAACAAAATCCAATTATATAAAGTTCATCATAAGGTTACAACATTTTTTCTTCAATTCACCCAATCTGTTATTTCTAATATTTAGCTGTATTGTACGATTTTTTCCGCTACATCATCATCATAATCTGAATGTTTTGGTTGATATAAACACATGTTATTTACAACTTTTTTCTTACTTGTTTTCCTCGTTTATTTGTATCACCCTAAATTATTAACACTTTTGCTGTGATGGGAAAGTAAACCAAGTTTGGAATCTTAAAATTAGGGAAACACTTCCAGAATAGTGGGAAACATAATATTCCCTCCATTAACAAAGCAAAAATTGCGCAAAAAATATTTCAATCGAATACAAGTGATAGAATTTAAATCGGCTGTGACGAATTTTGATTTTCCGTTCAGTAAAATAGAAAAAGAAATTTGGAAACAATTAAAAAGAAATTGGAAAAAAAAAATTATTATGATGAAAAAACACATTTTTTAAAGCAAATTTTGCGGACAATTTTGTATACTTTACCTTCATTGAAATGAAAAAAAAAAACACAATTTTTTGAAAACCAATTTCTCAAAAAAAAAAAAAACTTCGCAAAAAATCGCACACTAAAATCTTACGAAAATACTGGCCGCATGTAACAAACAAATTACATTGTGTAAATGTTATAATGTTTTCGAAATCTCGATAAATATTTTTAGCGTTGTTTTAGAACATAAATTGTCATTACACTGCGGGAAATGGACCAGTCACTAGTATTGTCACGTGACTAGATCTTTGTGTGTATGAACCTGTCCTAGTTTTGGTCATGGTATATGAAAGTGACCGGTACTTTTAATATGGCTTGTCATAGGAGGTGGCAATTGCTACCTTTGGAGGACCTTGTGACGTGGCGAATAACTTGATGACGGTAACCTTTCACCGTACCGACTTAAATGAATAAGCTACGGGACATGTTAAAAGTAGGTCGTGTTAAAGTATCATAATTTAAGGATTTATGTGATATGCAAACAGTACCAGTTTGAAAATAATTATCACGTGACTGGTTTAGGTGTACGTATCGTAGAACGGTATAAAAATGTTTCATGGAATACTAGTCACATATTAAGCGAATGTGTTCTGTTACACGAGTAGTTAGAATGCAATAAATTAGTTTCGTACCACTGCACTGTTCTAAGGGGTACATATTGCCGTGCATGCGAAAAGTAATTAGTAAGTAGCCTGTCACTTTTAATTCGCCTTGTGTTATATTATATACGGATTGCTAAATTACCGGATCGGAACCAGTCACAGTCCAAAACAGTGTGTCCTAGCACCTGTTTAAAAAGGAGTAACAAAAATTAATTTTAAAACAAAATATGTTCTTTACACAACGAAAAACTTAACATTTACTTTGTTGGTCACTATCTAAACAGTTCCGTATTCAGTTTTTTTTTGAACCAGAGCAGTGTTAAGTCTTCATGTCACAAAGTCGATACAGATCAAATTCCTTTAGTGTTATGTCCGCTTTGTAGCAGTCAAGGGACTGAATAATTGGGGACTAATTGACATATTTTCATTCACTGCTAACGGTTTTGAACCAGTTCAATGACCAGTAACAACTTTAACTGCAATGGCCCTAGTTACTTTAGTACACTTTTACTTTTTCTCCAGTTATATGATATATCTGGTACCAACTAGTCAATGTTTTAACAGCATTACTATAGTCACGTGATTGGTCATTTCACACAAATTAACACTTTTTGGTACACCACAATTTTGGTTTCACCAGTTTCGGGGCGTCCCACCCAATGATATATCACAGAATTGTAACTTTGATCAGTCGGCCCTTCATTTCCCGCAGGGTACTTATGCAATGACGTCATAATTTTTTAGACTAATATCGGAGAACCTTTACCCGTCAACCGATTCTGATCATATTCAATACCAAACTACATATAATATCAGCAAACAATTTGACCAAAAACTACCAGCCCCATGTCCTTATTGACGGAGCATATCGCATTTCAACAGACAGACGGAAATCGAAATTTATATTGAGGATGGGATACCAATTTTTTTTTTTTACCAGTTACAAACGGATTAGTGAGATAAAATATAACAAATTATCTTCATATTTCGAGGTATTTTTGTAATTGGGAAAAAGTCTTAACATTAAAAAAAAAAAAAATTGTTTAGGTATACTTCCCCTTGCGAAAACATAGCTTTAAAGATATTTATATTAAATAAAAAAAAGTTACTACAACATCGCTTTTATTGCCTTAAAGTTTGTACCACTCTGATGTTTTGAATTTTTTACATTACATATTGCATTTATTTATTTTTTTTTTTGCAAATTTAGTTTAAACCATGTATAAATAAAGTCTCGTGAAGTATGTTACATTAACAATCCGCAATTGTTTGCCATACCTATTGTTTTATAGGTTGTTTAGTATATTTTACTTGTTTTTTTCTTTCTTATTTTTAGCTTTCTGACAAACTTGTCTGTTGAAATTTTGCAAATTGTTATTTAGATGTTGCTGATGGTTGTTTCTTTTTTTTTTTTGCCATTGCGGATTAGTTGAATGTCTATTGTTTTTAAGTTTTAGTTTGGTTTGTTAAAATCATAAAAAATCAATGTTGCAATAAATTTGTATAAATTAATATTAAAATATTTTTAACGCCATCAAAAGTATTCTACAATAAATGACAATTGTTAAGGAAAAAATAAAACTTTTGTGAAATTCATAAATTTAGTTTTGAATGGAAGTGAATCATTGCTAATATTAGCCCGCCATCAATTCAATTAAGATTTAGTTTCCATACACTTAGAATACTATGTAGGTAAAGACCACTGCAAATGTAGTTAAAAACAAATGCAATTTCAGTTAAAGAAAGGACAACTTACATTTCAGTAAAGTTTACTAACATTGTCATATGTTTTTTAATGTTCAAAAAATTAACCACAATTGTAGTAAAAATGAACCACATGTTAGTAAAAAATAAACAAACATTTTTTTTTTAATTTTTTTAAATAACCAAAAAACTACCGTAAAAAATGAATATTAAATCATAAAACAGTCATTTGATGTGGTTTGTTTTTTTAAATGAACTAAAATGTTAGTAAAACATTTTATTTGTTCTACAAATGACTGACATTTATATTAAAACTGAAAAAATGTATTACAACCCAAACAACTACATATTTTTTAAGCAGAAGTTCGTTCCCTGAGTGTACTTTACTGACCAGTCAGTTTTACGTGGCGCTGTTATACTAGATGGAAATTGACAGCTAGTGACATGTTACAAACCTTACTTTAGATAGGTCACTAAACTTTTCTTAAAAACACAGATCTGCTGCATGTCCTGAAGTATGTCACTAGATTATCCTGGGACATGTCACAGAACTATCCTAAAGGACATACATCGGGAACATGTCCAGTAGAGTGGTTTTATAAAATCGATCTTCGATTATTACAGGTGCTCAGGTCTAGGATTGTGTCATTTAGTGTAAAAATGCTATTCTGAAAGTTTTAGCTCAATCGGACTATGCCTTCCCGACCCCATTCAGCCCTAAAGTTTAGAAAACGGAATACAAGGAGAAACAGTCACTTTTCTCAGTTTTTGTAAAATGTTTCAAATGTCGTAAATGTTTTTACTGAAGAAGGTAAATTAATCGAAATGAAGATATAATTATGTTTTCAAAAAGGTATAAAAAACACAAAATCGGTTAAAAACTAGCCCAGTAATAAATAATGCCCCAGACCACTAAGGTGGCAATTATTACTTGATCGAGAAATTCGAGCACAAATTTTAAAAATGTTTTTAAATTGATTACTGAAATATATTTTTTTACTTAAAAGACTCAAATTTGTGAGATGTAGAAGAAGTTTTTTTTTTTTTGGATAGCGTTAACCTGTCCTAATGTGATGTCAAAAACGGACAACATTTTTGGGGTGTTTTTCAAATCTCCAATTCAAATTTAAAAAAAATTTCTTCAACAAAATCGCAAAAATTGAGATTTGGACTCCAGTGACTTGTGTAAAACATGTTAGAGATCGAAAATAAAAAATTTTAAAAATATCCCCTGGCACACTTGGGTAGGGCGACGATTTAATTTTTGCAAATTTCGAGGAAATTGTGTTTTTTTTGGTAATTTTTGCCTTATTTGTTGTCATAAAATATTTAAAATCGAAAACTACCGTTTGTTGTTTTTGTTTATCATCATGACTTAAGGTTGAAAATAAAAAAAATTTGGACGTCATTAACCCATGTGGACCAGAGGCCCCAAGAGACCCCACACTTATATATTTCAATTTACAAAAAACGTTGAAGATTTTTTACTACTTTGAATTTTAATAAACGTGATGTAAAATATATAAACACATAAAACATTTGTGCACTAATGCCAAATCATCGCGAAGTTATTCTTATATAGATAAAAAGAAGAAGACATTTATGAAGGAGTGTCTTTAAAACAGTTTTGAAATATGTCAAAGATATTTCTTTTATATATTTCAAAGACATTTCGCTTACTACATTGATTTAATGATCATAATCATTCTACTGATTGTGAGTGTTTATGTCTTCAATTACACTGTGTAACAAATTTGGGGTTGCTGATTGTATTATTAATGACTCTAACATGAAATAAAAAAACGCCTATCAGTAGATCAAAACCCCCAAATGTTTTTGAAAACTTACTGAGTTCAGATTTAATTTATATGGCCTTTGAAGTTGGACTTTTTTTATGCCAATTTTTCGATTTTTGTATATATATTAATTAAACAAACTACCCAGGCGAAAATGGGTTCGTATATGCACATATATGGGCTTGTATGTGACAATTTCCCCTTATGCAAAAAACGATAAAATAGCCAAATTTCAAAAGGCTATAAATATTAAACTAGGGCTAGGTTTGGCTGATAATCTACCTTTATTTGCCGTTGGTCTCATTAAGGATACAATTTCTTGTTGCACAGTGTTATAACAATCAAATAAATGGAATACACTTCTTTTAAAGGGGGATGTGGAAAACACCTACATAATGTCGTCAATATCGTCATTATACTGATCGCAAAAAGAAAGAAACTAGTTTCTTGTATATCAAAACAGTATTCAGTCTATCGTTACATTACCAATTATGGATTAACATTTATGCACCTTTGTGGTAAATTGGGTGTATAAGATAGACGCACCTTAAGAAATCCCATTATTATATTGTGAACTATTTCTAGTCCCATATAAATGATGTGTGTATTTAGCACAGACACCTCCTTATTAGACTTTATATAATTTCTTCATTTACATTTCACAGGTGGTCTAGAATTAGGTATTGAAAAAGAAAAAAATACTCCTCAAAAAGTGAGCATGGGTTTTGGAAGCACTATATTTCCGATTCCAGTAAAATATATTAAAAAAAAACCAGTAGATTTCATTTGAAGGGCTTATTGTAAAAACAGCTAAATTCATATTTTTTAGCATTTTTTAACCTATCAAAGGCGAAAACAAACTAAAAATAAAATGTGGCTTATCATGTTTTTACAATAAGCCCTTCAATTTAAAAGTTATGACAACACAGGCCTACACAATTTTAGAAAATTTCAATACCCTCAGACTAAAGTATACAGTACAGTGTTATTTTAACGTCATTTAGACAGACAGTCGCAAATAATTCTTAATTAATATGCATTTGACAAATTTAATTTAGAAAGGTTAAGGTTAAGAAGCAGAATAAACGGGTTTCTCTAAAAATTATGAACACTATTAATTTTCAAATCAGACTATACTAGTTTCTGCCTTTTTAATGGACAGGCTTCAGCAATGATTTTCCATTTAAATTGTATTATTATTTGTGTCTTATAGTGGTCAGATTGTCTCTATATGATAAATTTGTTCAACAACCTGCCAGCCGTAAGAATCGAACCTTCGTCTTTTATTATATTACAAACGTAACAATACCAAGTCATGACCGTTAAGCGATCACACCCAAGTATGGCCTCGAATGTAAGGCAGCTAAATTTCAGTTTTGTTTTCTATTAGCTTTTCTGTTATTGTATATTATACTCACAAGTGACAAATACTAACAAAAACAAATATTCTATTTTTAGATTTTTTGTTTATTTTCTAATCTCGCATTTCACAAGGCTTTATTTATTCTATTTAATTATTTCTTAAGGCTTTATCTTAACATTAAGTTTAAAAAATCCCCGATTTTTTTCTATATTCAGGACGTGAAAACATCGCGAATTAAGCTTTATTCACAAAATTTGTTACATCATCCAAATGTCCTACCTACCAAATACTGTTTTAAGCTTTCCAGTATCTTCCCAGCAAAAATATTGCTTACCCAAAAGCAGTTCTGGTAGGTAGTATTTAATTACAGAGAGATTCCAAAGCAAATCCAGAAGGCATGATTTTTGTACGCGATGTCCCACTTGGTATATCTCTTTTCAGCAGTTGAAAAGCGCTTCTTTTATGGGTTCTAAGAAGCAATGAATTCATGACTTCGACATTTGACTTAGTATTTTTGCAATAAATACAATGGACGATTTCTCAAAGAAGAAATAAGCTAAAAGAAAAGTTAAACCTGAGTTTTGAAGGCAATAGGGAGGACTTTCAGATGACATAAAAACATTTTTTGAATAAATCATAATACGTTATGAACGTCCCTAAATAGAAAAAAAAACCCAGATTATTCTAAACTTGAGGTTAATATATCTCAAAACCGCAATGCGATGGAGGAATTATGAGGCCAAATTCGGATTCAGCACACCTTAAAGGCTACATTAGTCTTGCCGTTACGTGCCGTGACGAATCAGCTGTTTCGTTATTGGTTTATGTGTTGTGCTTTTTTGAAAAACGTACTATCCATAAACCAAAATCAAAACAGCTGATTCGTTACGGCACGGTATGGCAAGACTAATTTGGCCCTAAGCCTTTAGAACAGTATGCTTTATGCTCTCACAAGGAAGGTATCCCAACCCGAACCGGCAGATCTTAATGAACTTCGGATATGTTGTAGAGCAAAATTCATGTTTAGGCGTTACTAAGTGAGATCAAAAATGATTCCAGTATACTTTTTTTGGATTATTTCGTTCTATTTAAGTATAGACTAATTTTTCATCAAAGCTTCACACATGCACTGGTGTTCAAATTATGTCTAAAGTCTTTCAAGTATCTTTGTTATTAAAAAAAAAAACTTGATTTGTGTAACATTAAATCTGGCGTTTTATCGAGATTTTGCAGTTGTATTATGCTAAATAATTATTTAATTCAATCGAGAGGGAAGGGTGTCTGAGCTTTTTCCGATTTAAAACATCGTTCGGTTTTTATACGATTTTCCACGTATATTTCTTTTTCCCTATATTTATTTCAATCGAGAGGGAATGGTGTCTGAGCTTTTTCCGATTTAAAACATCGTTCGGTTTTTATACGATTTTCCACGTATATTTCTTTTTCCCTATATTTAATTCAATCGAGAGGGAAGGGTGTCTGAGCTTTTTCCGATTTAAAACATCGTTCGGTTTTTATACGATTTTCCACGTATATTTCTTTTTCCCTATATTTCAAATAATTAAAAAATGTGGCAACTCTTGGCCCACTATACATATAGTCAATTTGGTTATCAAAATTTTAGTTTTCAATCCCTATACTCACTTTTTGTGGAGTATTTTTATTTTGTCAATACCTAATTCCAGACCACCTGCGGATTTTAAAAATTTGGTTAAACATGACAATTTTATGTAATGTTTCATATGGATAAAAGAGACACTTCATCAATTAGTACTAGCCAATAGTTGGAACATTTTCTTAACCCTTTAATAGCGATTGAGTTAAGAAATTTTTCAATTTTATTAGTTCATTTTTGCATGTTAATGCTTTTTAATTTATTATCCGATTAATTGGATTTTTTAAATTGCATATAATTTCCTAGTTGTGTTTATTATTTATGGGCATGATTTTCTTTGGAAAAAATGTTGTAAATTTATATATTGTATTTAACTAAATTGTTGCAATATTTAAAGGTAGTAATTAGTTTTTGCCATGTCCGCACCCAGAAAATAGAGTCAGTCATAGCAACCATATTTGTAGCCAATCGAATGGTTCTGTTTTTTTTGAGTACACTCAGGGAAATTCTGCTTTAAAAATACGTAGTTGTTTGGCTTGTAATACAGTTTCATTTGGAGAACAAATTAAATTTTTTACTAACCTTGTAGTTCATTTAAAAAAACAAACCACATCAAATGACTGTTTTATGATTTTACATTAATTTTTTAGAGTAGTGTAGGAAACCATTACCATATACGTGACCAGGTAGAAATTGCCAACCGTACCAAAAAAATAGTACTGGCAAAAAGCTGATAATTTGTAAAACCGTATTGAAAATTACCAAAGCTACAACTAATATTGTACTCGGAAAACACTATTTGGTTTGCAACGCATGGGTTTGGCCAGTGCCACCCGCTAAATTCAATGCCAATATTGTTTTTTTTTTTTACCAACCAATTAGAATCATTTTTTTTTAATATTTTTTAATATTTCTCATTTAAATAAGATGTATTATACTTAGGCCGCAATGTGTTGCTTCTTTTTAAATGTGTTTTATTATAAATATTTCTCAAAATTAATTTAATTTAAGCTTTCTGAAAAGCACACAATTTTTGAATTACCCACGTTATGTCAACGGTAGCAAGTTCGTTCAAACCAACGGTTGGCCACTGTTTCAATCGTGTAACAGGACAATACCTTCAAGATTGTTGTTCTGACAACACTGTACCGATTTTATTTTTCTGCCTGGGTGGTTATAGAAGTACACAGGTATAAATTGCCAACCGTACACTCAAAAAAATAAGTTAGTAGAAAAGTTAGTAAAACGTCTTGTAAATCAGGTATACTATTTTTTAGCAAATTTTTTTGCTAAAATCGTGTTTTCACCTAAAATTTTTGTTATACTTATTCAGCACTTAACTGTTTTACACTAATGCTTTACTAATATACTAATGTTTTACTAATTAATTTTGCTAAAAAAAAATTGAGCACATTAATAGTGTGGACGGCAACCAGATTGAAAGATATACGCAGAATGAAGTAGATGTCGCGGCATGTCAAGATGTAGTAGAGAAGAGGAAAATGATACTAAAAAGTACAACTCTAATAAGACATAGAAAAAAATCAACAATGGAAGTTTTTGTATCTCTTTTTCATACATAAAACAAAATTGAGGATTAAAACAACTTAAATTTTGCATTGTCACCGGCTTGTGAAAATAATTGTCTATTAATTAAATAAAAGACAAAATAAAATATTTATTTATTTAAACTTTTATATTATATATAACTTATAGATTAATAATAGTGTGGTCAAATTGCAAACAAACATATACAGAAATGTAGACAGAGTAAAGCGAAAGACAAAGACACACATCTTAGGTATATTTTTATGGTTCCTTTTTCTTATTGCAAAAAAGGGTTGTTTTTTTCGTTTGGTTTGTTTTTGTTTATTTTTTCGTTTTGTTTCTATAATTATCTCCGGCAAAAGCATCATTTAAACGATAGCATCATTTAGACAACCATTGATGTAAGTAATTGAAAGAAAATTTTTGTTATGTTATATATATTTATTTCTATATATTTTGAGATATTAAATGAATTCATGTCGTCAATGTGGGAAAATGGAAATTGTTATATTTCGTTATTATAGTAAATTATTTTTAAAAGAATCACAAAAATATGTTTTATGATTTTCAGCAAATAAATTAACTAAATTACAATTTTTCTACAAATTTTCTGCGTTTTTTTCAGTCTACTAAAATTCAGCAAAAAATTTATTAATTTTTAGCAAGGCTTTTTTATTTCTAATCTACTAAGTGTTAGCAAAACTTTTGCTGAATCTACAAATTTTGTTGCTAAAAATCAGCTCGCTGATTTTCAGCAAAAGATTTTGCTGACATTAGCAACTTTTTTGCAAGCATCTTCCTGACTAAAATTTTGCTGACTCAGCAAAATTTTTGCTGACTTTACAAACTTTTTTTTTTGAGTGTACACAAAAATAGTACTGGAAAACCACTGTTATTTTTGTAAAATCCACCATGTTAAAAATTACTAAAGGTACAATTAGTATTGTACTAGCAAAACACTCTTTTGTTTGCGAAGCATGTGTTTTGCCAGTACCACCAGCAAAATTCTTTGCCAATTCTTTGTTTTGTGATGAATTTCACTTTCGATAGAAATAAAAAAATGCATGTTATTATTTCAGAACATTTTAATTTTAAACAACATTAAATGTCATAAATTGGAATATTTGATTTAAATAATTCGATTGATAATGGTTTTATTCGATTATGGGATTTCTGAAACAAATTATAATCGATTAAATTTGCAATTTCGATCGCCAGTGGAATTCATCATAATCCCGATTATCTATTTTATTTTATTATATTTCACATATTCAAATATGATGTAAAAGACTAATACCGAAACGTATTGCTACTTTTTAAATGTGTTATATTATAAATATTTCTCAAAATTAATTAAATTTAAGTTATTTTGAAAGCATAACAATTTTTGAATTGCAAAGGTTATGCCAACGGTGGCAAGATCACGCAAACCAACGATTGGTCACTGTTATCAATTAGGTAACAGGACAATACAATCAAGCTTGTTTATCCCACATTCTCACAACGCATAACCGACGGTTGCCGACGCTTCGCCGACGCTTTGCCAACACTGTGCCGATTGTATTTTTCTGCTTGGGTATATATTTGGTAATGACAAGTACTTACAATTGTCATTGTAAATCTCATTGCTTTTATATGGGAATGTCGCGCAAAATAATGAGATATCATTACTAAACACGTTACGAAAACTACAAAAACATGTGGTTACCTATGGAATGCAGTATGGACAAAAATAAAGAGTAAATGAAAATAAAAACCAAATTTAATAAAAAAAATATTTTTTTTATTGAAAATATTTTTTTAAATAAAATGTGATCACACTGGATTCGAACCCGGGCCTCCGGGTTGTTCAGTCAAACCGCTCTACCATCTGAGCTATCTAGATATGTTATACCCAGTGTAGAAAAGCAGTATCATATAAGTATATATTTAGTAATGACAAGTACTTACAATTGTCATTACAAATCTCATGACTTTTATATGGGGATGCCGCGTAAAATAACGACATATCAGTACTAAACAGCTTACAAAAACTACAAAAATATGTGGTTACCTATATGCTTACCAGTTTGGATAAAAATAAAAATAAAAATCTGAAAATAAATTAAAATATAAATTTAATTTTAATAAAAAAATATTTTTTTTTTATTGAAAACCACACTGGATTCGAAACCGGGCCTCCAGGTTGTCAGTCAATCGCTCTATCATCTGAGCTATCACGACATTTTATAAAAAATTAATTTTAATAAAAAAGTATTTTTTTTTATTGAAATTTTTTTTTTTAATAAAATATGCCCACACTGTATTCGAACCCGGGCCTCCAGGTAGTCAGTCAATTGCTCTACCATCTGAGATATCACGACATAGATAAAATCATAAATGACTTGCTTGCACAAAATGTCATTATATTCCAGATTACAAAAATCAAAATAAGTAGTTATATATGTACTTACTAGAAGTGAAAAAAATAATGAGTCTAAAAACAGATTTTCAATAAATGTCTAGATCATTACTTTACATTTAAATAATGATAAAAATAACTACTTATGGGTAACACCATATTTTTTTGTATTGAAATAATGGGAACATTAACTAGTTATTAGTAAGTCCTTATTATTTGTGTTAAAGTAATGCAGAGAGTAAGCTGGTGTATTTACTGGTGGTGAGAAAAGTAATGACATGCCATTACCGTTTCTGCAATATGATACCTTGACTGGTAATAATTATGGCGATCATCCCAATAAATTTGTGGATAAATGGCAATATTGGCTTTTAGAAGCACTTAAATATGGCTACTCCTTGTCTTTTAAAATCCATCCAAAAATCTTTTTCAATTACAAAAGATAAATTCTTATTTTATTAATTTAAAATTCGCTATATTGTATTACGAAATATAAAACAAAAAAATGAAACACATGCGAAAAAAATTCATATTACTTATTGAATATTGCTAATAATCATTTGAAAAAAGAGTGTGTAAAGCTCCACTCTTTACACTTCAAAAGCCGGCTAGTCTAGTTAAATAAAATCTTGTATGAGTAGAGTGAATGTTTTCGTATTCTATAATATACAATTGTTTTATATCTTTTTCTTGCTGAGCGAGCGAATAGTTAGTGCTTTAACAACTCTAAAGCTTAATTAGAATACCCAGTAGGAAAAAGTCAATTAACACTGACAAAAGTCAATTAACACTTTGTAAGTTAAAATTTAGCATTTTGACCAAAAACATATGAGGAGTTTCGGCTAAGAGTTAAATTTTTATGTAAAAAAAAAAAATATTTTTTTTTGATGTCACATCAATGAAAGTTGGCATAAGTATTGGGAGCTATTTTTTTTGGTTTTTTTAAATTTTTTTTTGCATTCGTTATTGTCACATAAAATATGACAGATAAGCCAAAATATCTTATGACTTTTTTTTTACTAACAAATGTAAAGTAGTTGCGATTTTTTCTTTCTAAAAATTGTGTGTTTATCCAAAATCGCGATGAAAAAATTTTTTCCAATTCTTTATAGCATATTTAGGATATGTGTGGTCAAATTACTGGCAATCGTCTGATTACACCAGTAATTGAAAAAAAAAAACCTGGGATGATTTTTTATAACAAGAAAACTTAATATGGTCCAAAAAATCAATAATCATCAAAATTTTTTAAACCGCCTCTGATTTTATAAAAGGCATCGAATGGGCTTTCATTTAAAAAAAATTTCATCCGATTTCGTGCAAAGCCTTGGATGTGCCAGATCAAAATAAGTTTAGATAAATACATCCCGCTTACCGCTAATAATGACGTAAAGTAAAAAATGAAAAACCAAATCGGTTCTACGCGTTAAGGCACGTCTTTTGATGTATTAAATTTAAACAAAATGCATTAATTGCTACTAAAAAAAATTAGAAAAAGATTTGTAAATTTCGCACATTTTTCAAAAATGCCATAATATTTTTGCAATTTATTTTTTATAAACCCGCCAGTGATTTTTTTATGTAAACTCTCAACAAACTCGGTTTACGCAAGAGTCCACCAAATTTCGAATAAAACCTCGAATGTGCCTCGCGAAAAACTGGTATTTTAAAAAAATTACGTTTTTTCTTTCGAACTTTGATCTGCTGAAACTCCTTAACTATTCGTGGCACATTAACGGGCTTAATTCCAAAATGTTAAGAATTACAACAGCTACCAACTCTAGTTCAACTTTTTTCATTTTATAGAGGGGGCCGAAATCCCTGATCAAAAAACCTCGAAAATTTAAAAACTTTAAATTTTTGGTTTCAAAAATTAACCGTCTTATAACTTCTTACCAAGCGATGAAGCATCTATCAAACCAACATATATGTACTGACTTTGTGTTATGCCGGAAAAGATTGAAATATAAGGAGATCTTGTTTACACAATTGCATTTACAGTTTTTCTAAATTCCAAAAACTGCCGGTTTTTTTTAAACATTTATTTCAGTTTCACTGAGTTGAAATTTAAAAAAGATTTTGTGATATGTTTTCGATAATTTTTCGACAGTTTTCAGTTAATATTTCGAATTTTATATATTTATGCGGTTAGAAAGCACCAAATTTCAATTTCATGTGCTTTTAAAATTTATTCGTATTCAAAAAGTAATGAAAGCTAGGACATGGACGATTATGTTTGAAAATACATTTTTTAACCCATCAAAAGTTTTTAATATGTTTTCGTTAAGGTTATTACTTGGGTTCCAAAAAATCTGAATCCTCACTAAAAAATCATGAGACTGAACAGAGACACATCCCGCAGTCTATTAAGATCACCGAAGAATCTGCTTAACAGATATCTGAGTCGCCGCTCCTTCAGTT
Source organism: Delia radicum (assembly GCA_021234595.1). NCBI lineage: Eukaryota > Metazoa > Arthropoda > Insecta > Diptera > Anthomyiidae > Delia > Delia radicum. Next base: position 38,234,860 of record CM037855.1, on the reverse strand, counting down.
CCGGACACTCGCAAGGCAGATACTAGGCACGGAAAATAGCGCACAACTATTCTGCCCATCGCATAGTGACGCAATAAAAATTCCTTACAAAACCGAGAAGAGTTGGCGTTCTCCCTGGATTAATCAACGACCATAGGGTCCACGATGTCCTACAATCAGTCAAGGCAGTCCACCTAGCTCTCGTCTCCCTATCCAATTTGTATTCTATCACACCGAACAGCTTCAGCAGAAGATTCAGGATATCCGTCTGTACCGGGCCCCAAACCGACACCCTTCATCGCTCACTTAACAGCCAACTCGCTTTCTGGGATCTACTATTTTTAGTACACTGCATGACATTAATGATTAATGAATTTTTGCATAAATCAATGAAATTGACTGCAATTCGTTCATTTAAACTTTTCATTAAGTTAATCCCAAGTTTTCATTAAATTGAATGAAAATTATCATTTTAGTAATTAAAAGTTTCATACACTCAATGCAGAAGTTTTATTATAAAACTAATTTCATAAAAAGTATACAGCTTTTCATTAATTTTAAGAAAATGTTCGTTTATTTTTGCCAGAATAAATTCTCTACCATGTCACCGCCTCCATTATAATGAGCCGTCCGTATACACCAAAATTTTAATACTTCAAATAAAAAAGTAAGCGGCCCAGTACTCCCTGGTCCGTACAATCACCTCGAAAGTAGTTTTTTATAAAGAAATCACGAAAAGAATTTTAACCCACAAACCGACTTCAGCTTTTTTGCAATGAAATGTATGCCACTTGTTCGGAACGGAAAATAAACAATATGTTCTTCTACCAACATTTTGTTCGTTAACTATTTTAGGCGATATTTGACAAAATGGGTTGAAAGAGAATCTCATGAACTAATCCATAAAAATTAATAACTTTGTGCATAAATTATTAATCTTACCAAAATATAACTACAGTCCAAAAATTACACTTTTTGTGCTTTTACTTAAGAAGATATGGAGATTTTCGTTTTTCGATTAAACTTAAAGGCTTTGCTAATACTACTTAAGATAATCTTTCTGCCAAATTTCAAATTAATTCGTCTATACGTTTTCAAGTTAAGGTGATGTCCTTTACATATATCCTTTTGGAATTCTGTATGTACTTGGACCAAGTTACTTATTGAATATTGCTAATAATCATCAAGTTAAGGTGATGTCCTTTACATATATCCTTTTGGAATTCTGTATGTACTTGGACCAAGTTGTAGTTTTTTTTTTAAGTTTAAGTTTCAATCTTCCTTGTGTTCAGTATCAACGGATTCTAGCCAACATAAATATGTTTTCAAAATTTTTGAAAATTTTCTTAATTTCAAAATACAGTAGAATCTCACAAGTTAGACCTCTCACAAATTAGAACCGTCCAGAAATTAGAACTGGCCATTCCAATGTATTGTACGCTCTGAAATTAGAACCTGTGGTTTTTTTATTTTGTTTTGTATTTTCACTACAAATTATTTTTTTGCAATGTATTGTACGCTCTGAAATTAGAACCTGTGGTTCTAATTTCTGGAAGTTTTTTTTTTTTTTTTTTTTATTAATTAATAATCATATAATTACAAATTATATACCAGTGGTCGGCAGAAAGAGAGAATATGAATGTATTGGTGTTGTACACTTTAAGAAATAAGTTTTTTTTCTTTACTAATCTATACTAATATTAGAAAGAGGTAATACTATTATTGTTTGTAGGAGGTAATCTCCGAAACTTCTCATCCGATTTAGAAAAATTGTTTATTAATATTTAGACTGATTGAATGAATGAATGAATAAATGAATGAATGATTGAATAATTGAATAAATAAATGAATGAATGAATTACTCTTCCTATACAAAATATATTGAATAAATGAATAAATAAATAATTAGAAAAAATTAATAAGTAATGAAATAAATTATCGATAAGTCGATATTTGTATTCATTGAATTAAAATAATTCATGTTCTTTTTTTTCTCTATTAAAAAAAGTAAAATTAGTTCAAAATAAAAATTACAAATATTAATCATAAAAAACATATTTCATTTTGTGTACTTAAATTATTTGTTCTTAAAAAGTATTCCATTAGATATCACCATAGTTTTATTTGGTTGCTATATTGCCTTGTTAGGATTATGATTATTAATAAACATTATTTTTGTTAACAAAATAAATGAATGAATAAATAAATAAAAAAAATAAATTCAATAATTCAATTCAATAATTTCAATTCTCTAAAATTTTAAGAGTGTACTTTATTTCTTCAACAAAGCGGCATAGACCTACTTGGTTGATAGCGAACATACGACTAAAAGAAATAATAGTATTTCTTGTGCTCTTAGCTGTGAGTTTTGTTGACATTCGTGTTGTGTACGTGTAAATAGCCGATTGTGTTCGGTTCCTGAGTGCTATGAGTGCCGATCACTGTTATATACTATTACCCTAACCGAGCACTAGCTACTATGGCTTTCGGCGCGTTGTAGCGAAAACAGACCAGTGCCTCTGGTGGGAATCGAACCCACGACCCCGCACTGATAAGCCAGCAAGCTACCAACTAGCCTACCGGGGCGCACAGTCTTTTTATTTGTTTTGTATTTTCACTACAAATTATTTTTTTGCTAATTGAAGTAAAAATAAAACGGATAATCCCCGAGTTATTCGTGGTGAGTACTATTCGGTCATATGCACGTGAAATATGATATGCTTGTACAAAATTAAATACCTAATAATAAAAAAAAATTTAAAAATTTTTCTATGAATTTAATATGTTCAATTAATTAAAAATTATTAAATAAAAATTGTTTTATGTTAAAATAAAGCTTACATAACTAGTTTTATTATAATTTTCTGTAAAACTAAAAAATGTCCAGAAATTAGAACTTTTCAGAAATTAGAACTGCCCGATGTACAAAGTGGTTCTAATTTCTGAGATTCTACTGTATATATTTTGTTGAAATTTTACGAAATTTTAACTTTATTGCTTTCTTGCTTCCTAACCATGCCATGCACACAAAAAACTACTTTACAAATTTATTTTCTGTCGAAATAGCTTAAATTCTTATTATAAAAACCTCATTTGGCACAGTAATGACCAATTTAAAATACCCGCCTGGAGGCGGGCTTTGGGTAATCTTCATAGAATTGAGCATTTTTCTCTATGTGTGTAAAAAAGAACAACTCACATGCAGAGTTCTTTTAGTGAGCGCTCTATGAATTGAGCTGGCTGCATTGACTTTAGAGTGGGTTAAACATCACTGAATAAATTATCTTTTATCGAACATAAAATTGAATTATAATGTCCCTAACATTATACAAATTTCCTATGTCTGCAACTGATAATGATGGCCACTTAAAATTGCAATTGTCAAGGTTAAACTGCGGTAGCCTGTACAAAGGGAGGTGCAATCTCTTGAGACAACGCTCTTCCAGGATAATATCATGTTTCATGAAGTTTGTAGTGCAAAACAAAATTGTGATACTAATCCCAATGTTCACAAACTTCTACTACAATTTTATGCTTATATTGGCGACTAATTAAGGATGACTTGGTGTCGCTTAGAAGCCTGTAAATATGAAATTTTAAATATGTGTTTCCTGGGTAATGGGATAATTCACAGATAAGGTACTTTTAAGTATTTTCGCCAGGATTGCGAAAAAACGGAACACATCCGCTAAGTGGGGATTTTTGGAACTTCATACAGGGCTTGTTAAAAGTTTCTTCCTTGAAGGGCTGCCGACATCTTTTTGTCTAGAAATTTAACTGAAACGGTACTTTTGGAATTTTCACCACAAACGAGGAAAAATGAGGGTTCAAAAATGAAGGTTAAAAAATGAAGAGGTTCTCCTTAACGTCCTGGGCAAAATGCTGAAGTTAGGAGCTTTTTTACGCAGGTCCCCTCTTTAGCGAACACATCGCTATGAAAGGTTTTTGGAAATTTCTGCAATGGGAATATTGTCCTTTTCGCTGAAAAGGTACTTTGGAAATTTTACCAGAAACATGGTAAAAATGAACGACCTTGGCAAAACGCAGAAGTTAGAAACATGAAATTTGGTATGCAGGTAATCCCTTTCGCATACACAAACCGTTTAAGTAAGGAACTTAAAATTTGATTTTTTACCACCGGTATACTATTTGAAAACGTTCACAGGGAAGGGCAAACGTTTTCCCTTTAACGGCCGAGAAAAATGATTAAAGTCTCCTCCTTGTGAGGAGAAAGTCTCTTCTTTTACGTCCTGCCCAAATCCCTCTGGCTATAAACTTGCAACTTAAATATGTTTCCTGGTGTATGAAAGAGGTAATTTTTAAAACTGCGGTTAAAAAGGGAACAAGTCGCCCATAATTACACAGTCCAAACCGGTGCAGTTAGAAAATTTAATTTTGCAATGCGAGCATCTACTAAGACTGGGTTTTTAAATATTTGAACATGAAGTGACAAAAGTGAAAACAGTTTCCCTTAACGTCTGAAATTTAAAATATATTTTTATTGAGGTATGGAATAATTCACTAAAAATATACTGTCCGGCTTTGTCTAGACATACATTCTTATTACTTTGATCGTCGTATTTTCAAGACCTATCCGATTTTGCAGATGCCGAAGTTCTACATCTTCTAAGCTTTACAAGAAGCTTTAAGTAACTAAACGATTTGATTTGAAAGCAAATAAACTTCTACTTCATGCCAATGCAATATACCTCAGACTCTAGGTGCGATGGTAGTCCAGACAGAGACTGGTTTCCCTAACTGGTGAGGCTTCAAACCCCAGCCAAACAGGCCTTTAACATATTACCAGACTTTTCATTGGCTACTTTACTTTTGTTCACTATGTCCCAAAAGTAAGTAGTAGGTTCCTATTATTTACAATGAACGACTATGTAGGGGTACCTATTATATTGTGATATTGTCCATCACCGAGGTTAGAAATCATGCTTTCCCTGGAATACATATTTTTTTAATTGCTCCGTAATTTTTCCTATTGGGTATTACTCTCAAGTGCTTTTCTATATTACCGCTTGTTATTTAGCTTTAAATAGATGTTTGTTAGTGAGTTATTGGATATTGAATAATTTTTGGTTACAATCAAGTTATTCGTTACAAAATTCATTCAAACTAAAAGTTTACTATAAGTTACAATACACTGACAGTTTTATTTATGGATATTTGCTCACAATTCTATTTTCTAGTCTGCTCTTATCGGTGGATTTTATACTTACAGGTCTTTTGCAGGCAGACTAAAAATAATGTGCAGCAAAATATGTCTAGAGCCTAGGCAATAGACAACGGTTGTAGCACATAAACCTTTACAAATACGAAACATGTTCCTTTAGATACAAGCGTATACAATGAATGAATGTTCTCACAGATGTGTATTAGGGTGTCCCTTAAAAACGATTTGTCGATTTTCGTTCATTACAGCCCCCAGTTTTAGTGCAAGGGGTTTTAAATGGAAGAAACCGATTTTTTTTTTTGTAAAACGTTAACTTGTGCCCAATTTGGACGAAAATTGCCAATTTGTAAAAAAATTGTTTATTTTTTAACCCTCAAACCAACCTAAGCTTTTTTTGCAATGAAATTTATAAAACTTGTTCGGTACGAAAAACAAACAATATGTTCTTCTACAAAAATTTTGTTCGTTGTCTATTTTAGGCGATATGAACCAAAATAGTCTAAGAGCGAATCTAAAAAACTATTGTATAAAAATAAATAAGTTTAGCCATAAATTATTGCGCATACCAATATATAAATAACTACAGTCCAAAAATGAAGAAGTAATGGCGATGTTCGTTTTTTGAAAAAACGCGAAATTTATCGAAAAACGGAATTTAACATTAACATATATTGCTTGAACTTAAAGGTTTTGCTAATAATACTTAATTTAATCTTTCTGTAAAATATCATAAAAATGCGTCTATACGTTTTCAAGTTAAGACGATGGCATTTACATTTATCCTTTTGTATGGTATACCAAAATTTGAACTTTTTTTAAAAGTTTAAGCTTCAATATTACTTTGTGTTTTGTAGCAATGGTTTAAAGTCAACATAAATATAAATTTTCAAGATTTTTGAAGTGTTCATTTCAAAATATTTATTTTTGAAATTTTAACGAATTTTAAACCATAACGCTTTCTCGCTTCCCTTTGTGCCTTTAAAATCTTTTAAAATTACATTTCATTTTGTCTAGTCAGGTTTGAAATCATAATTAAAATGTTACTATTATAAATAGAAAAACACTTAATAAATGTGGGAGAAGTACACAAAAATCGTGTGGGGATCAGCGCTACAGGGAGTGCAGCACTTTAGACCTAAGCGACTAGGTCATCCCCAGCCTCATTCCAATCCACCACCCATACGAAACTCAAGGTTTGATCAGGTATATATATCAACTAACCACAGAAAAACGGTGATGTTAATTGATTAGAAGTTTAGCCAACAGGTTTCTTACAAGTTTAGCCAACAGCTTTAAATTTTAAAGCTTTTATTTGGTTTGGTTGCCAGTCCAACTGCTATTAGCATTGCTGGGAACGAATTGGGAATCCGGCATGTATATGCCCTTGACTAGGGCTTTGTTTGTATGATCCTGTCCTAGTTTCGGTCTGTTATATGAAAGTGACCGGTACTTTTACCATGAGCTTGTCATAGGAGGTGGCAATTGCTACCTTTGGAGCACCTTGTGACGTGGCGAATAACTCGACGAAGGTTACCTATTACAGTACCGACTGAAATTAATTAGCGACTGGACAAGTTAGAAGTAGGCAGTGTTAAAGTAGGATAATTTTAGGATTTATGTGACATGCAACAGGACCAGCGGAAAAATAATCATCACGTGACTGGTATAGGTTTACGTATTGTATAACTGGGGAACAGCTTTTGATGGAAAACTAGTCACATATTAAGCGCAATGTGTGCTGTTACTGAGGTAGTTTGAATGGATTAGATTTGTGAAGTACCACAGCACTGGTCAATGGAGTACATGTCGCCAGGTATGCGAAAAGTAATTAGCAAATAACCTTTTACTTTTTATTCACCGTGTGTCATATTATATACGAATTGCTAAATTGTCCGTCCGGAACCAGTCACTAAACTTCCCCAAAACAGTGTTCACAAAAACCTTCAAAAGTCACAACAAAAATCAATTTTAAAATAAGTTTATTTCAGTGTTATATAACTGATTTGAAGCAGTCAAGGGAGTGAATCTATTCCACTTATTGCCATGTTTTCATCAACTGCTAACGGGATTGAACCAGTTCAATGACCAGTAAGAACTTTAACTGCATCGGCCCTAGTTGCTTCAGTACACTATAATGTTATGTTACTTTTTCTCCAGTTACATGATATACCTGATACCAACTTGTCAATGTTTTTGCCACCATTACTATAGTCACGCGATAGGTCATTTCACACAAATTAACACTTTTTGGTACAGCACAATTTCGGTTTCACAAGCTTCGTGACGTGCCACCCAATCATATATCACAAAATCGTCACTTAGGATCAATCGACCCTTCATTTCCCGCAGTGATATTCCAGTTGATTGTTTCCTGTTAGATTTTACATTGCATGCAGAGCTTCGAAAGAATTAATTCGATTTGAGCTTAATGCACAAAAAATTTAATTCAAAATTAAAAAAAATGCTTATATTTCATTCCATTGAATCCATTCCCTAGTGAATAAATTACTAGCTTCATTCAAAAGCTTTAATAGATATTGGATGAATTCCTAACTTGAATGAAGAAATTTAGTATCATTCATTTAATACAAAGAAGTTTTACATTACACACAAATAAAAACATAACAATAACGAAGCATAAAACGTGTTTTTCTTTTGTTGTAGACTAATTATAAGTAATTTGCTTTTGTTTTATGAAAATATTTCAGTGGCATTATGACAACTTTCCTTAATCATTTGACTTAATGAATGAAAGCAAATCTTTCGTAATTTACTCTTTCACTAAATTAATTTTAGAAAATTTTGAATCATTCAAGAAAGAATTCATTCAAAATAGAATTCATTCATTTTATTTAAAGCTTTTAAAAATTAAGCTAAGATATCATTCCATGGAAATTTTGCTTTTTGGAATGAAATTTGAGTAACATTTCATTCATTTTGCCAAATTTGAAGTAAAAATTAATCCTTTTCAAACTTTGACTGCATGGTACCTGTATGTTTTTTTCGAGAATTTTGTATGTATTGCTGATCTTTAAAAATTGCATTTCATTTTGAATAGTCAGGTTTGAGATCATAATTAAAATGTTGCTATTACAAATGGAAAACACTAATTGTAAATAAAGGGTGTTTTTTTTATTAGGTATAGAACTTTGAAATGGAATAAAAGAAAGTTGAATTTTTAAATTGACATGGAATTTACTTTATTCGAAAGATAATCTTCTAGCATTATAATTGAAATATGACTTCCGGCTGGCTTGAATATAGTCTAATCTTTAGGTCCAATTTTCGATGACTTTTTCCAACATTTGTGGCCGTAAATTAGCAATAACGCGGCGAATGTTGTCCTCCAAGTGGTCAATCGTTTCGGGCTTATCGGCGTAGACTAGCGACTTCACATATCCCGACAGAAAATGGTTCAGCGGCTTAAAATCGCACGATTTTGGAGGCCAATTCACGGGTCCGAAACGTAAAACAATACGGTTACCAAACATATCCTTCAATAAATCAATAGTGCCACGAGTTGTGTGACATGTTGCGCCGTCTTGTTGAAACCACAGCTCCTGCACATCATGATTGTTCAATTGATAAACGAAAAAGTCTGTAATCATTTCTCTATAGCGGTCACCATTGACTGCAACGTTCTGACCAGCATCGTTTTAAAGGAATTACGGACCATGATTCCACCAGCCCATTAAGCACACCAAGCAGTCAGTTTTTCTGGATGTAACGGTGTCTCAACATACACTTGAGAATTATCATCACTCCAAATGCGGCAGTTTTGTTTATTGCCGTATCCATTTAACCAAAAGTGAGCGCTTCATCGCTAAACAAAATTCGCAAAATAAGTATTTCGAACAGAACCATGATTTTCAAAATAAATTTGCACAATTTGAAAGAGCGTTGTTCAGGCGTCAGTCTATTCATGTTGAAATGCCAAACCAAGCTAAGCATAAATCACTTGACAGCTAACAAAATGGCCGCCAGTTAAAAAAGTGTTGCCAACTTAAAGTTCTATACCTGTATAAATAACACCCTTTATAAGAGAAGAAGACAAAAATCACGTATAATGAACGAAAATCGACAAATCGCTTTTTAAGAGATAGCCTAATGTGTTTGTATGATATTGTCTGTCGTAATATAGCTCTTGGTGTACCTCTTGGTGTACCTCTTGGCCTCTCTTGATTGTTGTTGCATTTTTTAAAACCAATACCGATTACTTTTCTCTGCTTCTTCTTCTACTTCTTCATTTAGCTTTTTTTGTTTTTAACTACCGGCTGTATAACATGGTGATAGTAGTGTAGTAAAGTGTAGAGTGTATGAATATGATTTTTTTTTTGTTTTTTATACAATAATGTACACCACCACAACAACATCATTCCACAAACTATACAATGCCATAGCATACCATGTCTGGTCTGTGAGTGTAAATTTGTTTTTGCTATTATTATTATTTTGTTTTGTTGTTGTCTGTATTAAGCTTTTGAATTTTTTTGATTTTCATAGCGATTTCATTCTGTGAAAATTACTTCACCTGTAAAGGTGAACCATTGGGTTATTGTATTTTGATTTTATTTTTTTTTTGTGTTTCCATCGTTTGTTCGTATATTTTTTAAGCGTATCTAAAATATTTTGGATCGGTCGCATTTAGTCTATTACCAGTAGAGTAGTACGTATGAGTGAGTTAATGTCGTGTGTACAGAAGTAAAAACCGCAAGTGAACCGTAACGCCGCACTTTTCTGTGTCTTTGTGTTTATACGGGAATTTAAAAATTTTGTTAGAATTTTTAAAACAAAAAGTTATTATTAGAAAAAATAATAATAATAATAATAAATCTTTGAGATTTGAAATAATTCAATAACTCATAAATATATATACATATATCGATTATTGGTTAAAAGAGGCCTGTTAATAAACTAATAGTTTATTAGTAATTTTAAACGCCGTTTAAAATTAAATGAAGTGTGAAAATTAGTGCTTAAATAAAAATTGGCATTTTTGTGTTTACCTTAGAATATTAAAATATTTTGGTATTAAAAATAATAAAAAAAGTATAAAAATAAACAGAGAGTTCAAATATTTCGGCAGATTAAATACATTTTGTTGGATATTAACAAAACACTAGCGGATTTTTATAGGTAATTATGAAAAACAAATACCGTACCAACAAAATAGTATTTGTTAAACCTAACGTGTTAGAAATTACTAAAGGTACACTTAGAATACTAAAGAATGGCCCATAGAGTGGGTCGCACCCCATACAAAAAAAAAAAAGTTGTGCCGGTCACCCCCTAGAATTAAAGATAATTTGAAGAAGATTGAAAAAAAAAATTTTTATTTTTTTTTTGCCACGCCCCTTGACCCCGCGCATTTGGTTTTTATTTCCTGTGGCTTCATTTATAGTCCGATCGTAACGTGTGATATATCATTGTTTTTGGAATGACAACGGCTACATTTTCTACTTTGATCACTTTTGACTCTGACGTCAAATTCTAGAAGTGACTTCTGGAAACTCGATTTCTACCACCCTCGAGTACCAAATCGAGTTTCCAGAAGTCACTTCTAGAATTTGACGTCGGAGTCAAAAGTGATCAAAGTAGAAAATGTAGCCGTTGTCATTCCAAAAACAATGATATATCACACGTTACGATCGGACTATAAATGGAGCCACAGGAATAAAAAACCAAATGCGCGTTGTCAAGTGGCGTGGCAAAAAAAAAAAAAATTTTTTTTCAAATCTTCTTCAAATTATCTTTAATTCTAGGGGGTGACCGGCACAATGGCCCAGTTATAATCTGGACGCACAAAAGTAGTTATAACTTTATAAATAACAGACACATTTTTATAAATTATACAACAAATTAAAGGAAATTTATTCAGCTTTAAGGAAAATCATACAAATAAATTAATTTTCTTTGTTAGGAATAAAAGAACGGACATGTTTGTTGATGCTCCCCATTAATTTTTGCACATCCTTCGGCTTTACTTTTTTAGCACTCTGGTTCCATTTTTCTAACATTATAACTTCATTTTTTGCTTCTTTAATACTCTTCTTCAATTTATTTTTACATTTGCCCAATATCTTTCGATTGGTCGAAATTGTGGGCAGTTAGTTTTAGAAATTTTCGAACCCCTGAATGTTGGTTTTTCTAAGAAAGTGTGTAAAATTTCTTCACGTCTTTTTTGTTTCATGGCGTCTGTGCGAAATACTATTCGAATGACAGACTTGAAAATTATGTCAAATAACGGTATATGTCTTGTCTACAACATATGTAAATGGTTTAAAATTTCATACACTGGGGGCGCTGTAACAACGTTATGAATGCACAACGTAACAACGTTATGAATAACTGGGCCATTCTTTATGTACGTAAAGACCACTGCAAATGTACTTAAAAAACAAATGAAATTTCATTCAAAGAAAGGACGACTTACATTTCAGTAAATTCAACTAACATTGTCATTTGTTTTTTAATGTTCAAAAAATGAAACACAATTGTAGTAAAAATGAACACCATGTTAGTAAAAAATGAACAAACATTTTTTTTCTATTTTTTAAATAACTAAAACCTACTGTAAAAATGAATGTAAAATCATTAAACAGTCATTTCATGTGGTTTGTTTTTTAAATGAACTACAAGGTTAGTAAAAAAATTTAATTTGTTCTACAAATGACTTACATTTACATTAAAAATAATGAAACTGTATTACAACCCAAACAACTACATATTTTTAAAGCAGAAGTTCCTTGAGTGTACAATTAATATTGTATTTGGAAAACACTATTATGTTTGTAAAGCATGTGTTTTTACCAGTACCCACCGTAAAATTCTTTGCCTATATTGTTTTTATTAATATTACAACCAATTTGAAGTATTTTATTTAAATATTTTATTACACCCAAAAAAGGATTGTTTGGTATTAATCATTAAAATTTATTTGATAGGACGTTATTTTATTTGGAACTACCAATAATCGATATAAATCATTACAATTTATTTGATAGGACGTTATTTTATTTGGAACTACCAATAATCGATAGGAATCATTAAAATTTTTTTTTTTTTTTTTTTTTTATTTATTTATTCAGTCTACAGATATAAAATCCTTACAGACTATAAATTTAAATTATTAAAAATATTACAGGTTTTACAAAAAATTTTAAATTTGATTAAGATAAATAATTAATTTCCGTTTCACATTGTCAAGACTTGTGTTAAAATCAATGACATGATATAATTGGTTAAAATCAGAACAAATACGGCGAAAAGGATCTGCATTAGCATAGTTTGTTCGTACAGTTTTTAGGTGAAGGAATTCGAAATTTCTTGTTACGTAAAAAGGCGTATTAAGATCGAGTTTACTTAGTAGGTATTCAGAATTTATTGTTCCATTTATTAGTTTTAATAGAAATGTCACATTTAGCATTAGTCTTCGACTTTTTAGCGTAGGCAGTCTAATAAGAAGTAAACGGTTTTCATAAGAAGGAAGATTCACGAGTGGATTCCAGCAGAGATTTCGGAGAGAAAATAGCAAAAATTGTTTTTGTACCGACTCGATGGATTTCGAATGTGTTTCATAGAATGGATCCCAAACAACAGATCCGTATTCCAGAATTGGCCTCACTAACGTTGTGAAAAGTTGTTGTTTATTTGATAGGACGTTATTTTATTTGGAACTACCAATAATCGATAGAAATCATTACAATTTATTTGATAGGACGTTATTTTATTTGGAACTACCAATAATCGATTAATAAGGTAAAAATACTGTTCTGAAAATTAAAAAGAGGAAAAGGAAATATTTAAATATTTTATTACACCCAAAAAAAGGATTGGTTGGAATTCTGTCGAAATCATTAAAATTTATTTGATAGGACGTTATTTATTTGGAACTACCAATAATCGATTAATAAAGTAAAAATACTGTTCAGGAAATATTTATTTTATTTAAATATTTTATTACACCCAGAAAAAGGATTGGTTGGTATTAATCATTAAAATTTATTTGATAGGACGTCATTTTATTTGGAACTACCAATAATCGATACAAATCATTAAAATTTATTTGATAGGACGTTATTTTATTTGGAACTACCAATAATCGGTGAATAAAACAAAAATACTGTACTGGAAATGAAAAAGAGGAAAAGGGAACTAAAAACAATCCATTTATCTAATTATTGATATCCAATAATCAACTTTTCAAATAAAATTCGGTTAGTAATTGTGTACGGTAGAAGCAACCATTTATTTTGTGATAATACAAGAAAATTGGTACCATCTATTAAATTTGTTTAAAAAATTGTCGATAATCAAAGGTGATTACTGCAAATATGGTTTTGGCAATCAAATATGTCGCGAAAATAAGAGTTTCGGTAATACCAACCGAATTGTGGATTTCATTGTCTATAGAATCAACTAATGATTAGTATAGTTAAACAAATTTGAGACAATGTTGGTTTTCCTAAAAACATATTTAAAAACAAATTTAACACTCAACATTTCTAAGTGTTTGTGGTGTAGTGGATAGAGAGTATGCCTTTGCACTCCGAACTTCCGAGTTCAAATCTCGGAAAAGACAAACACAAAAAGTTTTTTTTTGTTATTAAAATAAAATATTCAAATGTTTAAATAGCAAATAAAGCAATGAAAATTAAAAGTAATTGTTTTGCAATTAGTAGGACAGAGAACTATTAATCTGAAGGCCACTGTTCAATACCAGAAAAATCAAAATAGTTTTTTAATTTCAATAAAATTTTGGGCATCCTAATAATATTTATTTGGAATGTAATATTGTATTAGCCAACTGAATATTATATTTCATGACTAAAAATATAATTTAACAGAATAAGAAAATTTAATTCTCGGCTAAAAACACTGATAGTTTTTGACCCGAAAAAAATGAACTTCGATGAATCCTTTTCGAACTATTAGGGGGGAGTCCCCTGAGTGCGAAAGTACATTTGGAAGTGTCAGATTGGCTCCAGTTTTTGAGAAATCGGTATATATCTATTTTTCATGGATATTGCTAAGTCTGAGTTTAGAAAATTTTTATTCGACTGTATTAGTTTTTTTTTGCCTTCTTAACTTTCTTTTACGGAATGTTTTGACTTTTTTTTCAAAATTTCACGTAGTTTAAACCATTAATATTGATCAAAAGTAACGATTTTTGACAATTTTTAGCCATTCTTTCAGGTTTTTAGGTCGTCATTAATGGAGCCAATATGACACTTCCAAATGTACTTTCGCACTCAGGGGACTCTCCCCTGATATTTCGAAAGGATTCCTCGAAGCTCATTTTTTCGACTATCACAGTGAAATTAGTTCATGGATTGTATAGAATCTGACCAATCGAACCAAGCATTTTCCAAACACAAGTCTCAAGTCTTTCAAGTCTTAACATAAATAATGCCTAGTTTTTATTAAAATATCAATATACTCATAAAAATTGTTATGTCAGGGTTGCCATATGATAATTTTAATTTTTTTTAGCCACAATATATTTCCACAATATTTGAAAAATTGGTTAACTTACAAAAATTTCATTTATTTCATTTATTTTTGAATTAGAATTTGTCCATAAAATTATAAAATAAATAAATGTATAAAAAAATTTCAACCGTCCAGCAATCATATTATGTCAAAGTATACATTTTTAGTGCTACTACACTGCGTTACAAAACTATAATTTTGTATTTGTATTTGTATTTATTTAGTCTATGGAAAAAATCCTTACAGACAATATCATAAAAATTACATAAGTAGATACCTAACATGAAATCACAGAAATCAGACATTCAAAGTTAAAATTATACTACGTTTAACAAAGTTAACATTTTTTGAAAAATCGATACAATTATAAAAATTATTAAAATCATTGCTCATTCGTAAAAGAGGATCAGCATCAGCATAATTTTGACGGTGAAATGAAATAAATAGAGGAATATAGTACCTCGTTGGGCGTTGAGGAACATTAAATAACAGGTTATTGACGAGGAATTCCGAGCAAATTTCACCATTAATCAGCTTGAATAAAAACGTAACATTCATCATTTTTCTTCGGCTTTCCAAGGTTGGCAGCTTGATGCGAGCCAGTCTAGTAGTGTAGGATGGATTAATTTCACAAAATTATGAAAGTTAAAAAGAAGTAGAAGAGTTTAACCGGCATAAATGTAAAACCAATGGAAAATATGTAATATTTGACAAAAACACAGTTCATTTACTTTTTAGTTTACTATTTAAAAAGGACTAAAACAATCAATTAGTGTTTCATAACTATAAATACACTTAACTTAATATATAGAAATTTACAAAAATTTAAGTAAAACATTTAAAGCAGAACTTTTAATAATGCATGAGGCTACCGTTTTTTTGAATCAACACGAAAATTTGATCAGACATACGGTCTATCAGATTTATTCTAAGTTCTACCGTCAAGTCGAGCAGTTTTGTGGCGGGGTAATAAATAACCTTGGCACAGACATCAGCTTTTGGCGATTAATTCTCTGGGAATCCTTTAAAAAACCTACTTAAGGTTGATTTGAAGATATTTAACTTACATTCATCGATTATCTGATTGAGACTATTTATTGTGTTGCTGGCACAGTTGATTACTTTACGCCGATCCCAATCAGAAAGCTTTTTTTTCGTGCCACCTGTTTTTATTTTTTACCATAAACACTCGGATTATTTGCAAAATTTGTGACGACCACATATGAGCGGTGTAATTTTCTAGCAACTTTCCGAAAACTTAAGTCACTTTTTAAATAGGCTAAAATTTTACATTTTTCAAAATCACTTAGATATCAACCACTCTGCATTTTATTTTATTTACTGCTGTAAATATTTGTAGTTGTTTGAGTTGTAATACAGTAATCTGTTTTTAAGTGAAAAAACAGTCATTTGTAGAACAAATTAAAGTTTTACTAACCTTGTAGTTCATTTAAAAAAACAAACCACATCAAATTACTGTATTATGACTTTACATTCATTTTATACAGTCTTTTTGTTATTTAAAAAAATAAAACAAATTTTGACTGCATATGTGATTCATTTTTACTACAATTGTGGTTCATTTTTTGAACATTAAAAAACAAATATCAATGTTAGTTAAATTTACTGAAATGTAAGTTGTCATTTCTTTAAGTGAAATTTCATTTGTTTATAACTACATTTGCAGTGGTGTTTACCTACATAGTATTCTAAGTGTAGTTCTGAAACACCAACAAAATATTATTACACAATTTTCGTCTTAAATCAATTAAGTAATCTCTTAAATTTAACTCAATAATTAATCAGTTATCACACTTTTTAAAACAGTTAAAAGTTAAAAAAAAAGTTTGTAATATTATAAAAAAATACCACAAATCATTTGTAATTATAGTTATGCAACGCAGTGTATTTTCACTAGAGTGCACTTAAAGGCATAAACAAATACAAAAATTTCTTATTGGAGTATTGTTCTCTATATCTGCAAATATGGCTGGCATAATGTCCAACGGTGCCATGACTTGGCCTTAACGGGTTAATCCGTTTGTCAAAAACACTCTGTAGTTTTATTACAAGTGTTTTTAAAATTAATCTTTCATTAAATGAAGTATTGTTTAAAAAATCTTGATAACCGTTTTTGCAGTTTTTTTTTTTGGCGCTTCCATTCAATGATCGTAAAACACTCTTATTATTTCCACTGTATTAATCAATTTTTCATATTTATTATTAAATTTCTTATTCAAATTTTATTTCCTGTTTTAAAACATTCATGTTATTGATTTTTCATTTCTTTTTAAATTTTTTTTCTTTAATTGAAAAGAAAAAAAAAATATGAATAAAATTGAATGAATATTGTTTAAAAAAGAAACAGGCAAGTATTGTTCATACATATGAAAAGTTAACATCCCAAGTAGATGTGTTACTCTTCTGTCCTGTTTGGGTCAAAAATGACCCAATTTGAAAATTAAAAACTACACAGAAAACAGTTCTTTAGTTTTTACCAACCAAATTTTTGTGGTTCCACGTACTATCACTATTATTAAATTTTAATACTATTGTAACAACCGACATTTATTTACAAATTTCGAATTTTTATTGTAACAATTGAATATTTTATGTTTCGGACTACAGTACTCTATAAATAGATTCACATGCGTTCAACAAAATTTATTTTATTAATTAAAAAATGATATGCCTCGGACTGGGCTCGAACCAGCGATCTTCTGTTTATCAAGCAAATGCTTTATCTCTAGCCTTAACCCAATTTAAATAAATTTCAACCTTGAATATTTTCTAGTTTCAAATTTAAATATTTGTCTAAAAATAGATTTGTATGTACATAGAAATTTGGTTGCTTATCTCAATATTTTATTAGAGTTACGGAAACTATAAAAAAATTTTATATTATTTAAAAAATTATTTATTAATAAATAATACTTATCCGCGAACTGGGGCTCGAACCGACGACCTCCTGCTTGTCAGACAATTACTTTACCTCTAACCTAAAACCCAATTTGAAATTGTATTTCAAATTTCTACCTTGAAATTTTTTTTTCAAGTTTAAATATGAATGTCTAAAAATAGATTTGTATGTACAACAGAAATTAGTTGGGTTGCTAATCTTAACAATTTATTAAAGTTACCCAAAACTATTAAAAACTTTATATTATTTTAAAATTGCTATCGAAAACTTTTTT
>CM037855.1:38034983-38216913 GCA_021234595.1 Delia radicum | reverse complement strand
AAATTTATAAAACTTGTTCGGTACGAAAACAAACAATATGTTCTTCTACAAAAATTTGTTCGTTGTCTAGTTTAGGCGATATGAACCAAAATAGGTCTAAGAGCGAATCTAACAAAACTATTGTTTAAAAATAAATAAGTTTAGCCATAATTATTGCGCATACCAATATATAACTACAGTCCAAAAAATTACAATTTTGTGCTTTCAGTAAAAGAAGTAATGTCGATGTTGGTTTTTTGAAAAACTTCGAAATTTAGCGGAAAACGGAATTTAAAATTAACATATATTGCTTGAACTTAAAGGTTTTGCTAATAATACTTAATTTAATCTTTCTGTAAAATATCATAAAAATTCGTCTATACGTTTTTTAAGTTAAAGACGATGGCATTTACATTTATCCTTTTGTATGGTATACCAAAATTTGAACTTTTTTTAAAAAAGTTTTAAGCTTCAATATTATTTTGTGTTTTGTATCAAATGGTTTAAAGTCAACATAATATAAATTTTCAAGATTTTTGAAAATAGTGTTCATTTCAAAATATTTATTTTTTTAAATTTTCCGAAATTTTAACCATAACGCTTTCTCGCTTCCGTTTGTGCCTTTAAAATCTTTTAAAATTACATTTCATTTTGTCTAGTCAGGATTGAGATCATAATTAAAATGTTACTATTATAAATAGAAAAACACTTAATAAATGTGGGAGAAGTACACAAAAATCGTGTGGGGATCAGCGCTACAGGGAGTCCAGCACTTTAGACCTAAGCGACTAAGTCATCCCCAGCCTCATTCCAATCCACCACCCATACGAAACTCAAGGTTTGTTCAGGTATATATATCAACTAACCACAGAAAAACGGTGATGTTAATTGATTAGAAGTTTAGCCAACAGGTTTCTTACAAGTTTAGCCAACAGCTTTAAATTTTAAAGCTTTTTATTTGGTTTGGTTGCCAGTCCAACTGCTATTAGCATTGCTGGGAACGAATTGGGAATCCGGCATGTATATGCCCTTGACTAGGGCTTTGTTTGTATGATCCTGTCCTAGTTTCGGTCTGTTATATGAAAGTGACCGGTACTTTTACCATGGGCTTGTCATAGGAGGTGACAATTGCTACCTTTGGAGCACCTTGAGACGTGGCGAATAACTTGACGAAGGTTACCTATTACAGTACCGAGCTGAAATTAATTAGCGACTGGACAAGTTAGAAGTAGGCAGTGTTAAAGTAGGATAATTTTAGGATTTATAGGTTTACGTATTGTATAACTGGGGAAACAGCTTTTGATGGAAAACTAGTCACATATTAAGCGCAATGTGTGCTGTTACTGAGGTAGTTTGAATGGATTAGATTTGTGAAGTACCACTGCTCTGGTCAATGGAGTACATGTCGCCAGGTATGCGAAAAGTAATTAGCAAATAACCTTTTACTTTTTATTCACCGTGTGTCATATTATATACGAATTGCTAAATTGTCCCGTCCGGAACCAGTCACTAAACTTCCCCAAAACAGTGTTCACAAAACCTTTAAAAAGGCACAACAAAAATCAATTTTAAAATAAGTTTATTTCAGTGTTATATCCGATTTGAAGCAGTCAAGGGAGTGAATCTATTCCACTTATTGCCATGTTTTCATCAACTGCTAACGGGATTGAACCAGTTCAATGACCAGTAAGAACTTTAACTGCATCGGCCCTAGTTGCTTCAGTACAGTATAATGTTATGTTACTTTTTCTCCAGTTACATGATATACCTGATACCAACTTGTCAATGTTTTGTCACCATTACTATAGTCACGCGATTGGTCATTTCACACAAATTAACACTTTTTGGTACACCACAATTTCGGTTTCACAAGTTTCGTGACGTACCACCCCAATCATATATCACAAAATCGTCACTTAGGATCAATCGACCCTTCATTTCCCGCAGTGATATTCCAGTTGATTGTTTCCTGTTAGATTTTACATTGCATGCAGAGCTTCGAAAGAATTAATTCGATTTGAGCTTAATGCACAAAAATTTATTCAAAATTAAAAAAAATGCTTATATTTCATTCCATTGAATCCATTCCCTAGTAAATAAATTACTAGCTTCATTCAAAAAGCTTTAATAGATATTGGATGAATTCCTAACTTGAAATGAATTCAATTATATGTTTATTCAACATTTTGCTAATTGAATGAAGAAATTTAGTAAAGGGTCCGCCAAATAACTTTTTTTTTTTTGAAAATGCTATAAAAAAAACTACTGAATATTTTCTCAAATTTCTTTTTATTAGAAAGTACAATCCTTCCGGTTAATAATGGAAAATAATTTCATTCAAATGGCTGCCTCGGCTGGCCATGCAGTAGCCTAGGACGATCGGTCCAATTTTTAAGCACATTATCGATTGTGTGCAGCTGTATGTCCTCCTCTTTAATTTTTGTGAACAAAAATTCGTTCAACATGGCCCGAATAACGATCGCCATTGACTGTAACGGCCACTCCTAGCTCATTTTCGAAGAAAAATGGCTCAATTATGCCTCTGGACCAAAATCCGCACCAAACAGTGACTCGTTTTGGGGTGTATCGGCACACATTCTGCAACATTACCATGATTTTCAAAGTAATGTCGCAATATTTCCCAGCGTTGTTCAAGCGTATACACAACCATATTCGTTCAGCGGAAGAATAGAACTAATTATCTGTCAAATCAGACATGAGCTAAGTGTTACCATTCACGAAATAAGCACTAGTTGAAAAAAAAAAACGTTAGATGGCGGACCCTTTATCATTCTTTTAATACAAAGAAGTTTTACATTAACACACAAATAAAAATGTTGAATCATTGAAGAAAGAATTCATTCAAAATAGAATTCATTCAAAATATAATTCATTCATATTATTTAAGCTTTTAAGGGTGTTTTTTATATAGGAGCAATTCCATATGAAAGCGATCACCTTTTGGACGACCCCTCTCCGATTTTAAAATAAATAGTCTCAATCGATTGCCCAGCAAAAAATAATGTACCTACATATTGTTTTTTTTTTATAGTGACTGGTTTAGTGGTGGTGTGCACCACTGTCATGTGACAAAATTGAAGAATTCTTCATAAGGGACCTCATTGAAAGTTATTTTAAAAAAAAACTACTAAAGCGATCGCAACGAGTGATAGCTCGTTGGAAAGGTATTGAATCAGGCTTTAATTGAAAAATAAAATTTTTCTAATTTTTCTCAGAAATTTACCTTTTTTCCCATGAAAATTAAATTTTCCGATTTTCCACAGAAGCTCCTAAATTTTCCGGCTAATTTTATTTTTTTTGGATTCCTCATAATTTTTGCTTTAAGAATCAGCAATAAAAAAATGGGGCCCGACTCCTTGTTTGGACAGGAGAAGAGCATTTAAGAGACCACCTTGTTCTCATTGTTTTTATATTTTTTATAATTGAATTATTTTTAATTATTTAACAAGAAAAATTAGGAAAATTTTATTTTTCAATTAAAGCCTGATTCAATACTTTTCCAACTAGCTATCACTCGTTGCGATCGCTTTAGTAGTTTTTAAAACAACTTTCAATGAGGTCCCTTATGAAGAATTCTTCAATTTTGTCACATGACAGTGGTGCACACCACCACTAAACCAGTCACTATAAAAAAAAAAAAATATGTAGGTACATTATTTTTGCTAGGCAATCGATTGAGACTATTTATTTTAAAATCGGAGAAGGGTCGTCCAAAAATTTGCCAATTTGATCGTTTTCATATGGAATTGCTCATAGAACTTTGAAATGGAATAAACAAAGTTGAATTTTTTATATTCGAAAGATTATCTTCTGGCATTATAATTTAAATATGACTTCCGGCATATGATTGCCACGACTGGCTCGAACATAGTCTAATCTTAAGGTCCAATTTTCGATGACTTTTTCCAACATTTGTAGCCGTATATTAGCAATAACGCGGCGAATGTTGTCCTCCAATTCACGGATCCGAAACGTAAAACTATAGGTTACCAAACATATCCTTCAATAAATCAATTGTGGCACGAGCTGTGTGACATGTTGCGCCGTCTTGTTGAAACCACAGCTACTGCACATCATGGTTGTTCAATTGATAAACGAAAAAGTCAGTAATCATTTCTCTATAGCGGGTCACCATTAACTGTAACGTTCTGACCAGCATCGTTTTTAAAGAACTACGGACCAATGATTCCACCAGCCCATTAAGCACACCAAACAGTCAGTTTTTTCTGGATGTAACGGTGTCTCAACATACACTTGAGAATTATAATCACTCCAAATGCGGCAGTTTTGTTTATTGACGTATCCATTTAACTAAAAGTGAGCGTTTCATCGCTAAACAAAATTCGCAAAATAAGTATTTCGAACAGAACCATGATTTTCAAAATAAATTTTTGCACAATTTGAAAGAGCGTTGTTCAGGCGTCCCACAGTGGAGTGAATCAAATAAAACATGGTAATAAATATAGAACTTCTTAATCGTTAAGCAGGAGTATAGCTTTCAGAAAATTAATTTTGAAGTCACCCTGTGTTAACACAGGGTGAGCACTAAGGTGCCAAAGTAGACCACAAAAAACTTTTAAAATACTGTAACTTCTACAATTATGAACCGATTTCGATGATTTTAATAAAAAATGAGATGAGATTAATAAAAAACATGCTTACGGTAATGTGTAACCTCTTAAAGTTTAAAAATTGTGTGATGTTGAACATTAAATTAAAATTTTTTGACAAGTTTTTTTTTAGGTCTTAAGTTAATAACTCCTTTATAATAAGTGGTAATATATCGAATATTTAAAAAAAATATTTACTTTTCTTCTACTAGATTATAAAAAAAACGTATGAGTGAAGCTACTTTTTCTCAAAAATTTTACAATTTTTTTGACCTATTTCAAAAAATTGACTTTGCAGATTTTTCTTTACTCAACGGTTACAGATAATTAAATGAAACTTTAAGCACAACATTAACGATAAAAGTGGCAATACACAAAATTTTTTTTAATGTCTTACCACTTATTATAAAGGAGTTATTAACTTAAAACCTAAAAAAAACTTGTCAAAAAATTTAAATTTTAATGTTCAACATCACACAACTTTTCAACTTTAAGAGGTAACACATTACCGTAAGCATGTTTTTTATTAATCTCATCAAGCGGATTCAAAAAGTATAAAATCATCGAAATCGGTTCATAATTGTAAAAGTTACAGCATTTTGGCACCTTAGTGTCCACCCTGTGCTATCACAGGGTGACTTCAAAATTAATTTTCTGAAAGCTATACTCCTGCTTAACGATTACATATATATTTGGTCTTAATCGGTCCTTTAGTTAAGAAGTTCTATATTTATTACAACTTTTTATTTGATTCACACCACTGTGCGTCCGTCTATTCATGTTGAAATGCCAAACCAAGCTAAACATAAATCACTTGACAGCTATCAAAATGGCCGCCAGTTAAAAATGTGTTGCCAACTTAAAGTTCTATACCTGTATACAGGCACGTAGCTAGGAATTTGTTTCGGGGGGGGGGGGGGGCTTTTCGATTTTTTATTTTGATTATATATTTTTTTTTGCACACTAGAGTAACAGCTTTTTTTTTTTTTTTTTTTGTTTGCTAAATTTTTGTTAAATTTTTACCTACAATGTATTAATAATAGAAATCGCATAAAGTGCGTTTCCTTAAAATGAATTTTTTCATTTTTTACTTATTGTGTTCATTATTTTGCGAACTTTAATGTCAATATCGCGAAACAACGCTTTATCTGTTTGATCACAATCCGCGAAACACGTAAAATTTGAAAACGTTGTGTACTTTAAGTTGTCTAATTACGTTAAATATTTAGCTAAATATTAATTTTTAGTTTAATTAAATAAAAAAAGGATTATGAGGAAAACTTTTTGAAAACCGCGAAAAATAAAATTACTTTATATTTTTATGTGCTAGTATACGTCTAGGGTAGCTAAAAATTGATATATGTAAAAAAAGTAAAAAAGTTTCAACTTCTAATAACCCGATTAAAATTAATATGATGCTTTATATAATCATACGAAATTTTATATGAGTCTTAATACAGTTTTATCCGAGAAATGGGCATAATAATTAAATAACATCCGAATAATGACGCGATACAATTTAATACGATTTTATATAGCGGTATAAATTTATATCTATCCAGTTTTTGATTTTTAAACGTCATGAAAATTCAAAATATCTGTTAATTCTTTTAGGCTTTAGCCGCTTGCAAAAGGTTAACAACTTCTAATAACAAATTCCATAGCATGTGGAAATTTTATTTATAAGAAAATTGTGTTTTTTTAAATATGATATAATATCAAAATATATATTATTTTGCAATGAGTAGGTATATAAATATAACGTAATTATTAATTGGATACGTTTTAGCGTATTCTAAATGCAATATATAATTACCATTCACGAAATAAGCACTAGTTGAAAAAAAAACGTTAGATGTCGGACGCTTTATATATGACATCATATTAAATTTTTTATACGAAATTAATTTTATATATGAATTTATATAATTATGAATTTATATTAATTATATGAATTTATATTAAATGCACTGGCAGACAAAACCTTATAAGTATATAAACTAATGTATTATTTTATGCAAAAGTTTTAACTCGGGAAATTAAAGATTTATAACCGTGCAAAAACAAATTAAAAGCAAATATCCTACATAGTTTGCCTGACACTTACAAGGAAGCTTTTCCGATGGGTTCCCTTTGAAATTAATGAAATTCGGATAGGTGATAAAGCAGCATAAATATATGGAAAAAGTATCTATTTTTAAAATTGGTGGTGACATTTAACACATCTTTGTATGAAAATATGTTTAAAGTTTAAGAAATTTAGACTTATTTAAAAACAGCGTTAAAATGCTCGAGGAAACACACATTTTGAAAATCATTTTGACACAATGTCGTGGACCCCGGCTGCCACTTATTTGAATTATTTTAACAAATTATCACTATTTTTTCCCCTTTTTCATATATCCGACTTTTTTTAAGATCGGGGGCTATACTTCATGTCTTGTATTAAAAAAATCGTAAATTTTACAAGCAAGCGTGATTGTAGTCTGAAAGAAATAATAATAAAGAAAAAATATAAAATTATAAAATTTAAAAATATACCTGACATCGCCTAGGTTTTATTAAAATAAATTATGTATTTCGAATTCACTTTGATTTATATTTTAGACAATTTCAAACGCTTTTCAAATTGTCTTTAATCAATTTTTTAAATAAAAACCCTTTAAAATGTCTAAAAAAAAACTACATCGTTATAACACAAAGATGGTTAGCTGCTTGATTTTGAAATGTCGCATTTCAAGGACCGCCGATAGAAATTGGTTTACATTTAGTCTAAAAAAAATTGAGAAAATTTGAGCCACATTGGACCACGTTAACACATTATGCATATCGATCAAAGTTTAAGGCTTTAATTTGTTTCAAAAAATTAAAACAATATATGAGATATCGTAATATATATCGTAAAAAAATACTGAAAACTATGTTACCAGATGCGTGCGTAGCAAACCAAATTTAAATAAAAAATTGCACTGTAAGTAAAGTAACGTTTCTCTACGGCACAAGTAAACTTAATTTTGAGTCTTAGATTATGTCAAAATACAACAGAAAAAATCATTGTCAAAAAAATTTCAATTAAACTTTTGTTCGATTTCAAACTTACTTTCAATTAACTGTTTCATTGAAAATGAATTTGGTATAAAAAAAAATTTCAGTTTTTATAACGTATAATAACAACATTGAAACAAATGCAAAAATTTGAAAAAGTCGCCAAATTTGGTGATTTGTTTTAATTTTTTTTCGAATTTTGGCGTTTTTTTTGGAGTTTTTAAACTTTCTGCAATTTTGAGGATTGTTTTTTAATTAAATTTTTTGCGATTTTTTCAAATGGTCTCGATTTTTTAAATTTTGGCGATTTTTTTTACAATTTTTGGTGATTTTTTTAAAATTTTGTAATTTTTCCCAATAGTAAACAATATTCAATTAAATTCTTAATAGATGTGAATAAAACTATATGTAATTGAAATTAATATTAATTTAATAGATACAAATTATTTTAGTTGTTACTACAATTGCATCAACAAGACCGAATTCAGTTAAACTTTTTTCTGTGTAGACATATTTAATTTTTAGTTTGCATTGTCTCAAACAATTTTTTGATTATATTTTAAGTCAAAGACTTCGAAATCTCTTATGGAATGATTTTATTTAGTGCTTTTTGTCGAAAATCAACTCTAACAATGATAGCCGCCCATTTGCAGGCGATGTTTTCTAACGAAATTTTAAGATTCGAACCATATAAAACTATTTCCTATTTGATCCAAGTCAAAAATAAATATTTTCATATTAAATTTATCAATAACATTATTACTTTCTAACGAATTGTATTAAGTTTTTAAATTTGTCAAATCATTTGGGGGGGGGGGGGCTCTAGCCCCAAGCCCCCCCCCCCCCCCTAGCTACGTGCCTGCCTGTATAAATAACACCCTTTATAAGTGAAGAAGACAAAATCGCGTATAATGAACGAAAATCGACAAATCGCTTTTAAGAGATAGCCTAATGTGTTTGTATGTCTGATATGTATGTATGTATGTATGATTTGTATGTATGATATTGTCTGTCGTAATATAGCTCTTGGTGTACCCTCTTGGCCTCTCTTGATTGTTGTTGAATTTTTTAAAACCAATACCGATTACTTTTCTCTGCTTCTTCTTCTTCTACTTCTTCATTTAGCTTTTTGTTGTTAACTACCGGCTGTATAACATGGTGATAGTAGGTGTAGTAAAGTGTAGAGTGTATGAATATGATTGTTTTTTTTTGTTTTTTTATACAATAATGTACACCACCACAACACAATCATTCCACAAACTATACAATGCCTTAGCATACCACGTCTGGTCTGTGAGTGTAAAATTTGTTTTTTGCTATTATTATTATTTTGTTTTGTTGTTGTCTGTATTAAGCTTTTGAATTTTTTTGATTTTCATAGCGATTTCATTCTGTGAAAATTACTTCACCTGTAAAGGTGAACCATTGGGTTATTGTATTTTGATTTATTTTTTTTTTTTTTGTGTTTCCATCGTTTGTTCGTAATATTTTTTAAGGCGTATCTAAAATATTTTGGATCGGTCGCATTTAGTCTATTACCAGTAGAGTAGTACGTATGAGTGAGTTAATGTCGTGTGTACAGAAGTAAAAACCGCAAGTGAAACCGTAACGCCGCACTTTTTCTGTGTTTTTGTGTTTTGATACGGGAATTTAATAATTTTGTTAGAATTTTTAAAACAAAAAGTTATTATTTGAATAAATATTTAATAATAATAAATCATTGAGATTTGAAATAATTCATTAACTCATAAATATATATACATATATCGATTATAGGTTAAAAGAGGCCTGTTAATAAACTAATAGTTTATTAGTAATTTTAAACGCCGTTTAAAATTAATGAAGTGTGAAAATTAGTGCTTTAATAAAAATTGGCATTTTTGTGTTTACCCTTAGAATATTAAAATATTTTGGTATTAAAATAATAAAAAAAAAGTATAAAAATAAACAGAGAGTTCAAATATTTCGGCAGATTAAATACATATTGTTGGATATTAACAAAAACAAATACCGTACCAACAAAATAGTATTTGTTAAACCTAACGTGTTAAAAATTACTAAAGGTACACTTAGAATACTAAAGAATGGCCCATAGAGTGGGTTCGCACCCCATACAAAAAAAAAAAGTTGTGCTGGTCACCCCCTAGAATTAAAGATAATTTGAAGAAGATTTGAAAAAAAAAAATTTTATTTGTTTTTTTGCCACGCCCCCTTGACCCCCGCGCATTTGGTTTTTTATTTCCTGTGGCTTCATTTATAGTCCGATCGTAACGTGTGATATATCATTGTTTTTGGAATGACAACGGCTACATTTTCTACTTTGAACACTTTTGACTCTGACGTCAAATTCTAGAAGTGACTTCTGGAAACTCGATTTCTACCACCCTCGAGTACCAAATCGAGTTTCAGAAGTCACTTCTAGAATTTGACGTCGGAGTCAAAAGTGATCAAAGTAGAAAATGTAGCCGTTGTCATTCCAAAAACAATGATATATCACACGTTACGATCGGACTATATATGGAGCCACAGGAAAATAAAAAACCAAATGCGCGGGGGTCAAGGGGCGTGGCAAAAAAAAAAAAAAAATTTTTTTTCAAATCTTCTTCAAATTATCTTTAATTCTAGGGGGTGACCGGCACAATGGCCCAGTTATAATCTGGACGCACAAAAGTAGTTATAACTTTATAAATAACAGACACATTTTTATAAATTATACAACAAATTAAAGGAAATTTATTCAGCTTTAAGGAAAATCATACAAATAAATTAATTTTCTTTGTTAGGAATAAAAGAACGGACATGTTTGTTGATGCTCCCCATTAATTTTTGCACATCCTTCGGCTTTACTTTTTTAGCACTCTGGTTCCATTTTTCTAACATTATAACTTCATTTTTTGCTTCTTTAATACTCTTCTTCAATTTATTTTTTACATTTGCCCAATATCTTTCGATTGGTCGAAATTGTGGGCAGTTAGTTTTAGAAATTTTCGAACCCCTGAATGTTGGTTTTTCTAAGAAAGTGTGTAAAATTTCTTCACGTCTTTTTTGTTTCATGGCGTCTGTGCGAAATACTATTCGAATGACAGACTTGAAAAATTATGTCAAATAACGGTATATGTCTTGTCTACAACATATGTAAATGGTTTAAAATTTCATACACTGGGGGCGCTTGTAACAACGTTATGAATGCACAACGTAACAACGTTATGAATAACTGGGCCATTCTTTATGTACGTAAAGACCACTGCAAATGTACTTAAAAACAAATGAAATTTCATTCAAAGAAAGGACGACTTACATTTCAGTAAATTCAACTAACATTGTCATTTGTTTTTTAATGTTCAAAAAATGAAACACAATTGTAGTAAAAATGAACACCATGTTAGTAAAAAATGAACAAACATTTTTTTTTCTATTTTTTTAAATAACTAAAACCTACTGTAAAAATGAATGTAAAATCATTAAACAGTCATTTCATGTTGGTTTGTTTTTTAAATGAACTACAAGGTTAGTAAAAAAATTTAATTTGTTCTACAAATGACTTACATTTACATTAAAATAATGAAACTGTATTACAACCCAAACAACTACATATTTTTAAAGCAGAAGTTCCTTGAGTGTACAATTAATATTGTATTTGGAAAACACTATTATGTTTGTAAAGCATGTGTTTTACCAGTACCCACCGTAAAATTCTTTGCCTATATTGTTTTTATTAATATTACAACCAATTTGAAGTATTTTATTTAAATATTTTATTACACCCAAAAAGGATTGTTTGGTATTAATCATTAAATTTATTTGATAGGACGTTATTTTATTTGGAACTACCAATAATCGATATAAATCATTACAATTTATTTGATAGGACGTTATTTTATTTGGAACTACCAATAATCGATAGGAATCATTAAAATTTTTTTTTTTTTTTTTTTTTTTTATTTATTTATTCAGTCTACAGATATAAAATCCTTACAGACTATAAATTTAAATTATTAAAAATATTACAGGTTTTACAAAAAATTTTAAATTTGATTAAGATAAATAATTAATTTCCGTTTCACATTGTCAAGACTTGTGTTAAAATCAATGACATGATATAATTGGTTAAAATCAGAACAAATACGGCGAAAGGATCTGCATTAGCATAGTTTGTTCGTACAGTTTTTTAGGTGAAGGAATTCGAAATTTCTTGTTACGTAAAAGGCGTATTAAGATCGAGTTTACTTAGTAGGTATTCAGAATTTATTGTTCCATTTATTAGTTTTAATAGAAATGTCACATTTAGCATTAGTCTTCGACTTTTTAGCGTAGGCAGTCTAATAAGAAGGTAAACGGTTTTCATAAGAAGGAAGATTCACGAGTGGATTCCAGCAGAGATTTCGGAGAGAAAATAGCAAAAATTGTTTTTGTACCGACTCGATGGATTTCGAATGTGTTTCATAGAATGGATCCCAAACAACAGATCCGTATTCCAGAATTGGCCTCACTAACGTTGTGAAAAGTTGTTGTTTATTTGATAGGACGTTTATTTTATTTGGAACTACCAATAATCGATAGAAATCATTACAATTTATTTGATAGGACGTTATTTATTTGGAACTACCAATAATCGATTAATAAGGTAAAAATACTGTTCTGAAAATTAAAAAGAGGAAAAGGAAATATTTATTTTATTTAAATATTTTATTACACCCAAAAAAAGGATTGGTTGGAATTCTGTCGAAATCATTAAAAATTTATTTGATAGGACGTTATTTTATTTGGAACTACCAATAATCGATTAATAAAGTAAACATACTGTTCAGGAAATATTTATTTTATTTAAATATTTTATTTCACCCAGAAAAAGGATTGGTTGGTATTAATCATTAAAATTTATTTGATAGGACGTTATTTTATTTGGAACTACCAATAATCGATACAAATCATTAAAATTTATTTGATAGGACGTTATTTTATTTGGAACTACCAATAATCGGTGAATAAAACAAAAATACTGTACTGGAAATGAAAAAGAGGAAAAGGGAACTAAAAAACAATCCATTTATCTAATTATTGATATCCAATAATCAACTTTTCAAATAAAATTCGGTTAGTAATTGTGTACGGTAGAAGCAACCATTTATTTTGTGATAATACAAGAAAATTGGTACCATCTATTAAATTTGTTTAAAAAAATTGTCGATAATCAAAGGTGATTACTGCAAATATGGTTTTGGCAATCAAATATGTCGCGAAAATAAGAGTTTCGGTAATACCAACTGAATTGTGGATTTCATTGTCTATAGAATCAACTAATGATTAGTATAGTTAAACAAATTTGAGACAATGTTGGTTTTCCTAAAAACATATTTAAAAACAAATTTAACACTCAACATTTCTAAGTGTTTGTGGTGTAGTGGATAGAGAGTATGCCTTTGCACTCCGAACTTCCGAGTTCAAATCTCGGAAAAGACAAACACAAAAGTTTTTTTTTGTTATTAAAATAAAATATTCAAATGTTTAAATAGCAAATAAAGCAATGAAAATTAAAAGTAATTGTTTTGCAATTAGTAGGACAGAGAACTATTAATCTGAAGGCCACTGTTCAATACCAGAAAAATCAAAATAGTTTTTTAATTTCAATAAAATTTGGGCATCCTAATAATATTTATTTGGAATGTAATATTGTATTAGCCAACTGAATATTATATTTCATGACTAAAAATATAATTTAACAGAATAAGAAAATTTAATTCTCGGCTAAAAACACTGATAGTTTTTGACCCGAAAAAAATGAACTTCGATGAATCCTTTTCGAACTATTAGGGGGGAGTCCCCTGAGTGCGAAAGTACATTTGGAAGTGTCAGATTGGCTCCAGTTTTTGAGAAATCGGTATATATCTATTTTTCATGGATATTGCTAAGTCTGAGTTTAGAAAATTTTTATTCGATTGTATTAGTTTTTTTTTTGCCTTCTTAACTTTCTTTTACGGAATGTTTTGACTTTTTTTTCAAAATTTCACGTAGTTTAAACCATTAATATTGATCAAAAGTAACGATTTTTGACAATTTTTAGCCATTCTTTCAGGTTTTTAGGTCGTCATTAATGGAGCCAATATGACACTTCCAAATGTACTTTCGCACTCAGGGGACTCTCCCCTGATATTTCGAAAAGGATTCCTCGAAGCTCATTTTTTCGACTATCACAGTGAAATTAGTTCATGGATTGTATAGAATCTGACCAATCGAACCAAGCATTTTTCCAAACACAAGTCTCAAGTCTTTCAAGTCTTAACATAAATAATGCCTAGTTTTTATTAAATATCAATATACTCATAAAAATTGTTATGTCAGGGTTGCCATATGATAATTTTAATTTTTTTTAGCCACAATATATTTCCACAATATTTGAAAATTGGTTAACTTACAAAAATTTCATTTATTTCATTTATTTTTGAATTAGAATTTGTCCATAAAATTATAAAATAAATAAATGTATAAAAAATTTCAACCGTCCAGCAATCATATTATGTCAAAGTATACATTTTTAGTGCTACTACACTGCGTTACAAAACTATAATTTTGTATTTGTATTTGTATTTATTTAGTCTATGGAAAAAATCCTTACAGACAATATCATAAAAATTACATAAGTAGATACCTAACATGAAATCACAGAAAATCAGACATTCAAAGTTAAAATTATACTACGTTTAACAAAGTTAACATTTTTTGAAAAATCGATACAATTATAAAAATTATTAAAATCATTGCTCATTCGTAAAAGAGGATCAGCATCAGCATAATTTTGACGGTGAAATGAAATAAATAGAGGAATATAGTACCTCGTTGGGCGTTGAGGAACATTAAATAACAGGTTATTGACGAGGAATTCCGAGCAAATTTCACCATTAATCAGCTTGAATAAAAACGTAACATTCATCATTTTTCTTCGGCTTTCCAAGGTTGGCAGCTTGATGCGAGCCAGTCTAGTAGTGTAGGATGGATTAATTTCCACAAAATTATGAAAGTTAAAAAGAAGTAGAAGAGTTTTAACCGGCATAAATGTAAAACCAATGGAAAATATGTAATATTTGACAAAAACACAGTTCATTTACTTTTTAGTTTACTATTTAAAAAGGACTAAAACAATCAATTAGTGTTTCATAACTATAAATACACTTAACTTAATATATAGAAATTTACAAAATTTAAGTAAAACATTTAAAGCAGAACTTTTAATAATGCATGAGGCTACCGTTTTTTTGAATCAACACGAAAATTTGATCAGACATACGGTCTATCAGATTTATTCTAAGTTCTACCGTCAAGTCGAGCAGTTTTGTGGCGGGGTAATAAATAACCTTGGCACAGACATCAGCTTTTGGCGATTAATTCTCTGGGAATCCTTTAAAAACCTACTTAAGGTTGATTTGAAGATATTTAACTTACATTCATCGATTATCTGATTGAGACTATTTATTGTGTTGCTGGCACAGTTGATTACTTTACGCCGATCCCAATCAGAAAGCTTTTTTTTCGTGCCACCTGTTTTTATTTTTACCATAAACACTCGGATTATTTGCAAAATTTGTGACGACCACATATGAGCGGTGTAATTTTCTAGCAACTTTCCGAAAACTTAAGTCACTTTTTAAATAGGCTAAAATTTTACATTTTTCAAAATCACTTAGATATCAACCACTCTGCATTTTATTTTATTTACTGCTGTAAATATTTGTAGTTGTTTGAGTTGTAATACAGTAATCTGTTTTTAAGTGAAAAAACAGTCATTTGTAGAACAAATTAAAGTTTTACTAACCTTGTAGTTCATTTAAAAAAACAAACCACATCAAATTACTGTATTATGACTTTACATTCATTTTATACAGTCTTTTTGTTTATTTAAAAAAATAAAACAAATTTTTGACTGCATATGTGATTCATTTTTACTACAATTGTGGTTCATTTTTTGAACATTAAAAAACAAATATCAATGTTAGTTAAATTTACTGAAATGTAAGTTGTCATTTCTTTAAGTGAAATTTCATTTGTTTATAACTACATTTGCAGTGGTGTTTACCTACATAGTATTCTAAGTGTAGTTCTGAAACACCAACAAAATATTATTACACAATTTTCGTCTTAAATCAATTAAGTAATCTCTTAAATTTAACTCAATAATTAATCAGTTATCACACTTTTTAAAACAGTTAAAAGTTAAAAAAAAAGTTTGTAATATTATAAAAAAATACCACAAATCATTTGTAATTATAGTTATGCAACGCAGTGTATTTTCACTAGAGTGCACTTAAAGGCATAAACAAATACAAAAATTTCTTATTGGAGTATTGTTCTCTATATCTGCAAATATGGCTGGCATAATGTCCAACGGTGCCATGACTTGGCCTTAACGGGTTAATCCGTTTGTCAAAAACACTCTGTAGTTTTATTACAAGTGTTTTTAAAATTAATCTTTCATTAAATGAAGTATTGTTTAAAAAATCTGATAACCGTTTTTTGCAGTTTTTTTTTTTGGCGCTTCCATTCAATGATCGTAAAACACTCTTATTATTTCCACTGTATTAATCAATTTTTCATATTTATTATTAAATTTTCTTATTCAAATTTATTTCCTGTTTTAAAAACATTCATGTTATTGATTTTTCATTTCTTTTAAATTTTTTTTCTTTAATTGAAAAGAAAAAAAAAAATATGAATAAAATTGAATGAATATTGTTTAAAAAAGAAACAGGCAAGTATTGTTCATACATATGAAAAGTTAACATCCCAAGTAGATGTGTTAACTCTTCTGTCCTGTTTGGGTCAAAATGACCCAATTTTGAAAATTAAAAACTACACAGAAAACAGTTCTTTAGTTTTTACCAACCAAATTTTTGTGGTTCCACGTACTATCACTATTATTAAATTTTAATACTATTGTAACAACCGACATTTATTTACAAATTTCGAATTTTTATTGTAACAATTGAATATTTTATGTTTTCGGACTACAGTACTCTATAAATAGATTCACATGCGTTCAACAAAATTTATTTATTAATTAAAAAATGATATGCCTCGGACTGGGCTCGAACCAGCGATCTTCTGTTTATCAAGCAATGCTTTATCTCTAGCCTTAACCCAATTTAAATAAATTTCAACCTTGAATATTTTCTAGTTTCAAATTTAAATATTTGTCTAAAAATAGATTTGTATGTACAATAGAAATTGGTTGCTTATCTCAATATTTTATTAGAGTTACGGAAACTATAAAAAAATTTTATATTATTTAAAAATTATTTTATTAATAAATAATACTTATCCGCGAACTGGGCTCGAACCGACGACCTCCTGCTTGTCAGACAATTACTTTACCTCTAACCTAAACCCAATTTGAAATTGTATTTTCAAATTTCTACCTTGAAATTTTTTTTTTCAAGTTTAAATATGAATGTCTAAAAATAGATTTGTATGTACAACAGAAATTAGTTGGGTTGCTATCTTAACAATTTATTAAAGTTACCAAAACTATTAAAAAACTTTATATATTTTAAAATTGCTATCGAAAACTTATATTTTAGATATAGTGATTGCGTTTTGCAAGCGAAACTAATATTCGATTGTAACTGCAAATATTGTATTCGAGGTATAAAATCTCCGAAAAGTGGTTGGTTATTGGTATTAAAAGTAATATTTTTTAATATTGATAAGGAAAACCAATAGTTTGAATGACGTGTTTTGGTTAATTTTATATATTTTCTGTTTACAATATAGTTTAATTGTTCTGATGATGAATTTTAAGTACTTGCAATTAAAATTATTGAATAATAATTAAATTTGTTGGTTCCAATGGAATTCCAACCAATTTATTCTCTGTGTGTAATACTATAATGATATGTTTATAGTCCTAGTTATCATATAATGATCATGGAAAGCATTTCGTCAAAATTTTTTTCCATATTATGATTATTGCAAATGTATTATGATTATATCCTACTACACGATTACAATTTATTTTGCGTGAGTACAACGAGTGTAAAAATCACTTATTTTTATCACTTTTTAGTTAATTTATAACGCTTTTATGTATAATAAACAATAACTTCATTGATGCGTGTCAATTAACTTTTGCCTAGGCTCCATGGTTTGAGACTGCCTATTTATTCCTTATTTCACTAAAAATATCACCATTACAATTAACAACATTTCGTTGTTTTTCTATTTTTATGCATTTTTGTTTTATATTGTTTAATTTGTTCGGTGTGATTGCCTCTCACAACTTCTTTTCACAAAATCTTAAACAAGAATGACACTAAAAGAGCAAAGACGTTCATAAAAAACAGATTGATCATCTTATAGTTGGCGCAACTATAATATGACTCTACATAGGGAGATGAATATGATAATAAATTGTAGACAATAGAATAATATGATAACCGAAAAAGAGATTTTTACAGTAATATGATTAAAGCAACCATATTATTGGTGAAATATGATAGATAAAATAATAATTTAATTGAAACAACCATTTATGGCTGTAGGAAACATAGTTTTGTGGCCGCAATCATATTGCAACCATATTTTTTATCTGCGTGTAAATTAGATTCGACTTGAAACTTTTTGACCAGGATCGATAATTTGTAGTCTTTTTATTAAATGCATGTCATAATATTCACCTTTGCAATTTCTTATCTGTAGAAAAATCAGATTTTGAGCGAGCAACTTTTACTCCCATATTGAGAGAGAGCCAAAAATGGGAGCGTAAGTTTCAAGTAACTTTTCTAGTGCTGACTAAAATTTCCTCCAAATCTCATTAGTCTTTCAAAAATTATTAAGTTTTTTTAAATAAAAAAAAAAAAAAACAACAAAAATTTTATGGTAGGATTTTAAAATCCTAAGAATTGAATTATGTTTCATTTTGATTGTTACTATTTTTTACTATTATCACTTAAAGGTGTCCTAAATTTGTAATTATGAAAGAAAAAAATGAATTACAAAAAAGTACGTTTTCTAATGATTTTAAAACTGGGTCAATTTGACCCAACAAACATAACAGGTAGGGTGTAATTTTAAACAGTACAGAAGTGTTAAGATGAAAAAAAACCTATAATATATAAAATAGATTAACGTATGATATAATAACAATTATGAGATGATTACTACTTATTGAAAATGATGAGTTATTGACTGGTCTGTGTATGAACGAGTATTATAAGTAAATGACTTTATAAATGATCTTTATAAAATGACTTTATAAATTGTTAATGCTATTGCTTTGATTTGAAATTGAAGAAAATTACTTAATGTTACACTTTTGATAAAAAAAGATGGAAATAATAAAAAATAGATTACTTTAATTTCATCTTCAAATAATTATTTTTCGATTAAAAATTTTTAAAATCTAGAACTTTTAAACAAATGTTTGCCTATAGGTTTATAAAATAGACTTTTAAAAAACTTTGCTTAAATTATGCAAAAACTTGGCAAACTTTACCAAGTTTTATGCTGAGAAAACTTAAAACTTGTTAACTTCTTCTAAGTTTCATATAATTTATAAAACCAAATTCGGGAAACCCGTTTTTATGTAAAATTTACCAAGTTAGCTAAAAAAAATGGAACTTGGTAAAGTTATATTAAAGATATTTTAACAATTTAAATTTTGTATAATTTTGTGGACAAATCTTTATTTAAAAATATATAAAAAATTTATTTTATTAAGTCAACCGAGTTTTAATTTTTTTAGGAAATATAGCGTGGTTTTTGACCATATTTTAAAATCCTCATATTTCAACTCTGATGTTATTATTTTTTACAAAAGGTGTATTAATCTTTTACAATTGTAATTCAGAAAATATTAATTGGAATTTAGAATATCCATTTGAAATTCAGAAAATATCAATTGAAAATCAGCTTATCTATTTGAAATTCAGAAAGTATCAATTGAAATATAGAAAATATCAATTGAAATTCAGAATATCCATTTGATATTCATAAAGTTTGGTTTAAAATTCAGAAAATATCAATTGAGATTCAGAAACTAATCAATGTTAATTCTGAAAATAACAATTGAAATTCAGAAAACATTTCATATCAAGTTTATTTAATATTTTCTGAGTTTCAAATGATATTTTCTGAATTTCAACTGATATTTTCTGAATATCATTTGATTTTGATAAATTGATGTGTTTCTGAATTTTATTTGATGTGTTTCTGCATTAATCGAAATGGAATGTTTGAAATATTTTCTGAATTTCAATTGAAAATCTAAATTTCAATTGTTTTAAAAATTTCACATAAATATTCTGAAATTCATTCGATGTTTTCTGAATTTCTGAATTTCAATGATATTTTCTAAATTCCAATTGATATTTTCTGAATTGCAGTTGAACAGGGTGTAGTATTTTAATAATAAATATCCATTATTTATGTTTTGAGTGAAAACGGAATAAATTTTGAAAAAATGTTACACTTTGTGTATTTTAAAAATTCATTGTCCGATCGTTCAGATTTTTAAAAATTATATACAATCTATGAGATAATTTCTAGCAGAGAAATAAATGTTCATATTTTCCCATCAATATAACAATCAAATATATAATATTATAATGTTTTATATTTTTAAATAATTTTTTGATAAGGTCCCATAATTTTTTCAAACAATTATTTGATAACTTTGGATAACAATTTGGCACAATTTTTTTACTCCCGATTATCTTTATCTAGTAAAAAAATATAGCCGTTTAAAAGTACTGGGTCGAAAAAGGAACACTGTATTAATAATGAGTAAAACAAATTAATTTTTGCCCTTTTTGTTTGGGATCTTTTTCAAAAATTATTTAAAAACACCGTAAGTTTTATAGGTGGATGGAATCAATATGTTTTATTAAAATTGGGAATAAAATTCTTACCGTTTACAAAAACTAATATAAAATATTTGATTTTTTAAATTTTATGTATTAAAAACTGCGTTAAAACGTGCATAATTTTAATGGCAATTTGCGAAAATTGTTGCCCATTAGTGCAAAAAACTGGGTACGCCAATAAAATCAGAGTGGCCGAAATATTTAGGACCAATGGATAATACTCTTTTTCAAGTTGCACTGTGTATTAAAACGTAATTTTTTTCAAAAAATTAATTAATCCGACATGGAAAATGCTTTAAATCTTGTTTGAAATTAACTTTTAATTCTTATGAAAAATTATATTTTATATTCCTTTTTTTTTTGCAATTACACAATTAAACGAAGAAAAATGTGTACATTCAAATCGAAACTTTTTTAAAATAGTGATAGCGGAAATAAAACTCGATGTCAGTTTTGACATGCTCATGCAACAACACGAAAATAAAACGAAACAGGAACAGAGCACAATAGGGAATATTCCCCTAAAAATTAATTTCAAATTTTGAAATATCTTCAAACGTCACTGAAACTTGTGCATTGAAGCTTTTCATTAAATTAATGCCGTTTTTTATAAAGTATTATCAAAAATTTCATATTATTTATTAAAAATTTCATACGACAAATGAAAAAGTTTCATTACAAATAGTTTCATTAAATCTATGAAACTTTTTAGTGAAGTTTAAGAACTTTTTCATTCACATTATGAAGAAAACTTCATTAGTTTCATGAAAAAAAATTCATTAAGATTCGTACAAGGAATTCTCTCTGTGTAGAATTCTTATTCTATAAAATTTTCAAATTTGAGTGCTCATATTCCCACGCTCCTTAAGAGAGAAAAAAATTAAAGTGTTCCTAATGAGGCATTAGTCTATATAACTGTAAATTATGGGTTCCAAATTATCCAGCGAATCTCTGACATGTTCTTAATGCGTTACAACTTGTATGTGTGATAAAGCGACAAAACTTTTAGAGTAGCCCAGTTTAGTGCATATAGTGGAAACCTGTATAAATTTTTTTCAAATTAAGCTTTCCAACTTATTTTCAAAACATTTTGTTGAATAACAAATTGTTTTTTCTCGGTGTACTCTATATAATTATCAAATATTCTGTCTTCCTGTTTATCATTCAGACAAATTGTATAGTCAAATAAGTTTCTTATCTAACCACAAATTAGTTTGTTGGTAAGATGTGTGTGTATGTTGACAACCAGGAATTTAAATATTGCATTTCATATGATATAAATTTGGTATCAAGTATTATAACATTGCCATACATTAGCCAAATTAAAGAAAACTCATCAGACTACAAAATTTAACAGTGAAAACTAGACATTTATCGCTAAAAACCTGACAATAAGTTTTTAGCACATAACAGGAAATAAATTTGAATTTATATAAATTTTGATAAGTATTGACAAGATTAATGAAAGTTGTGATATAGAAATGCTTTCTGACATTTAGACATTTATTTGAGGTAAATTATGACAGATTACTAAAGTTGGAAAATATTAAATACAAGTATATTACCGAATTGATTAAATTGTAAAAGTAAGAACAGCAAACATTTCTTTTACTGATCTTCTTACAGAATTTGTATTTAATATGTTAAAAATCTACTCAACATCAACAAAACTCAAGCAGAAAAAAACATTATGTTATGATAGTTTGAAACACGTAACAACAATAATATTATCCTCATAATCATATTATGATTGTAGATGATAACAAAATCGTCATCAATAATCATTATATGATCAGTTAGAATCATGTTTATGATTGTTAGTATCATGAAATGTTAATTTCTTGTCCCCAATCATGTTCAATTATATTTTCTCTCTGCGTGTTATTGTCAACAAAATTTTAATTCATTTTTGATTTAAAGTATATTAATTTCAATTAAATTTTTAATTGAGAATAAATTTGCATAAAAGCCTTAAAAGACCAAACATTAAAACAGAAATTTTTTAATATCCACACGCACAGAAAAAACATGGTGGGGGCAACCATATTCGAAGATCATCATACATTTTTGGATTTATTATTGCGACAACCATATAACTATGGTTGTGACAACCATGTTACTATGGTCTCTTTCTTAATCATAATATGATAATTAGACTACCATATAAGGCTCCAAATTGATCTCAATATTATCATATTATGGTTATGGAAATGTATATAAATTATCATATTGTGATTCCTACAGTATTCTCCCAGCATTCTGTTGAAGCTGAATTAAAAAGTTATGCATTTTTTTTTTAAATAGTACAAACGTATATTTATTTATTTAATAAATTACAAATTTAAATAAACTTATTTTAATTGTCTTTCCGCTGACGACTAAGATTTGTGTCATAGCTAAGTTGCGATGTTTACATACATTTTTTATTTTAGTATCTAAAAAAGCAAAACTAAACTTTCTCGTTTTTAGCACAAATCTTATTTTGTCAAGAAAAATAAAATAATGGAAACATTTGATTGCAGCATAAATACGCATTATTGTTAAGAATACAACTTCGCAATATTTTTATATTGATCATAACATGTTTATTGCAGTCATAATATTTGCACGATAACCATATTAAAGTCCTAATTATCATATTATGATCATGGAAAAGAATTTCGTCTCCATATATTACCATATTATGATTATTGCAAATATATTATGATTATGTCATACTACAGACGTGTGTTTTGTTTACATTTTTCTTTCACTTTTTAAGGAAAAAGCCAAACATTTTGAGGAAAAAGGCAATTTTAAAGCTAAAAAATCTTAAGAAAAATTAAAAATGGCAAAAAAAGTAAATGTGAGTAAAAATGTGGAAAAATGTGAAAAAAAATGCAAAAAACATATTTGCCTTTTCAGATAATCATATAGCATCCCGTATAAAAAAAATAATTTATATTTTAGTATATCTACTTATACAATTTGATATGATTATGTATATACCATATACAGTTTTATATTGTAGCATATATTATTTGATATTGCTCATATGTGACCATATCAAATTATGTTAATTTCTTATCGCAAAATCGTGATATTTTTTTTACAAATATAAATCTACACAAAATTATCTTTACTTTGAGTTTAATAATGTCGACGTTTGTATCAGGATATCGCGCTGGTGTTGCAAGGAATGATTACCCAGCAAAAAATAATATCGATTTGATAAGAAGTAACAACATTTGTATGCTTCCAAAATAGGGAAGGCATTCTGTTCTGCTTCCCTAAATGACTACTTTCAAAGCAGTGAATAATCCATACAATGAAGCAGTAAAGAATGCACACAATGAAGCATTAATGTTGTCAATACACAAAAGAAGCACTTTTTATTGCCTACGAAGCAGGAATGGCAGGCAATGCCGCTAAAATACTGTTATCGTTATCCCTAAAATACCGCTACCGAAATTATTAAAATATCGTTATCAGTAAAATACCGTTACTGATATAACTAAAATACCAATATCCTTAAAATACCGTTACCGAAATAACTAAAATACCGTTATTGCTAAAAAAACCGTTACCGAAATAATTGAAATAGCGTTATCCCTAAAATGCCGTTACCGAAATAATTTCGCAAGATCAAAACAAAATATTTGCCGTTAATAGATATATCTTCCCAAAGCTTGATCATAAACTAGCCAGTGATTAGAGTTCGGGCACAACGGAGCTTAAAAATATTACCTGAATACAAAAATAATGTTGCCCTTAAAATATCATTACCGAAATAACTGTAAAATCGTTGTCCTTAAAATAACGTTACCGAAATAACTCAAATACCGTTAACGCTAAAATACCCTTATCGAAATAAGTGAAATACCGTTAACTCTATAAAAAAAACCGATACCGAAATAAATGAAATATCGTTATTCCTAAAATACCGTTACCGAAATAAACGAAAATAGCGTTACCCTTACCGATAAATTTATTGCTTCTTTGAGCACATGAAGGAAGCGCTTTTCACTTTGCTGAAAAAGAGACATAGCAAGTGGGACAACGATAATCATGCCTGCTGAATTTGCTATGAAAGCGCTCTGTAATTAAATAATGGCTTCCGGAACTGCTTCTG
The DNA here is from genome assembly GCA_021234595.1 of Delia radicum. Lineage (NCBI taxonomy): Eukaryota > Metazoa > Arthropoda > Insecta > Diptera > Anthomyiidae > Delia > Delia radicum. The sequence continues at coordinate 38,192,296 of CM037855.1, read as the reverse complement.
GGTAAGCTCAATTTTTGGCTAGGTAGTTATACTCAAATGAAAGATAATTTTGTGTAGATGTTTATGCAAAAAAACAAAAATTCACAATTTTTCGGTTTAATTTCGAAAAATAAGCAAAATTAAAACATGAAATTTGCCGAGTAGTATAATATTTTACGAGCCAAAATAGCTGTAAAAAAAACTTAAAAAAGCTTTTTAAAGTTCAAAAATCTTAATAAAAATCCCAAAATCTTTATAGCTTAAAAATCAAATCGGATTTGGTTAAGATCGAATAGGAAATAACAAAATTATTTAAGTTTTTTATATATTTAAATAGAATTATATGTGATGCCATATTATATAAAAAAGTGATAGAATTTGTTTGGGTTTTATTGTATCATAAATACTTATATATATTTATACATGGAAGTATATATGATCGCATATTTAGCTATATCAAGTGTATATGATCAACTTATATATAACATGAGATATAACGATATAAAATAAAAAATATGAGACATAAATATATATCATTAAATATGGCTATATATGTAATACAAATTACTAATTATATATAATTATATCAAGAAATATATAAGTATATATACACTTTTTTCGTCGAATTTTTACAAACAACTTAATTGATCCATGTTTAACTAAATTTTTAATTGTATTTACAATTATTTTAATTAAAGCTCGTTATTAGTTTTTTCCTGTAAAACTTCTTCTCCTCATATCATACATGCTAAATAGTCCAGTAAAATTAGGGTTTCACCTCGGAACACCAGGTAATAGGCTGGAAACTCGTATATTGCTTTATTTTGGTGTTCTAAATACTGTCTCGAAAGTCTCATAAAATCTCGTGTCTGCGTCGTGAGTTATTCAAGGTCAAAGGTCACAAAAATCAGTTTATGGCGATTATCTCGGTTTCTATAGCTCCAATTATGTCAACATATATTATAAAAATTGTAGGTCATGCAATTTGTAACACATTTTGTTACAAACATTTTTTCGTGCGCTCAACCGTTTTCGAGATATAGAGCAAATACTGCGGAACGCACACACCTACCTGCAATTATTAACGGTCAACCGTGAATCTCGGTTAATAATATCTTATATAAAGTGAGTAAATTACTAAAATATCACTAACAATGAATAATTTATATTATTTATTATATAATTAAGAGAATTTAAGAATACATCCTGAGAATTTATTACTTTTTTAAATATGTTTACCATGCTTAAGCGAACTTCGCTTATAACGAACTTAATTGTCCGGTCCCTACAAGTTCGTCATAACGGTACTCCACTGTATTATCTACTAAATAATATAAATTATTCATTGTTATTGATATTTTAGTAATTTACTCACTTTATTATATTATTAATAGAGATTCACGGTTGACCTTCAATAATTGCAGGTAGGGGTGAGCGCTCCGGAGCATCTGCCCTCTATCTCGAAAACGCTTGAGCGCATGAAAAAAGTTTTGTTACAAAATTTGTTACGAATTGCATGACCTACAACTTTTAATATAGATGTTGACATCATTGGAGCTATACAAACCGAGATAATCGCCATAAACTGACACGAGATTTTATGAGACTTTTGAGACAGTATTCAGAACACCAAAATAAAGCAATATACGAGTTTCCAGCCTATTAAATGGAATTCGAAGGTTGACCCCTTTTTTTGCCTTATTTGACTGGACTAAAAGGCATCCATGTCCCTTAACTGTTTCAAATTTTAATCTAATAATATAATTTAAACCCACCATAGAAAAAACTTTTCACTTTCCTTTGATAAATAAATAAAAACTTTTAAACAAATTACACATCCATCGTATTTGTAATTAATTTGTTAAACAAATATTGTTCATGGGCATAGTATGTAACTAAATTTAGTTAAATACTTTAGTAAATGTGTTTATTGATTTTTTTTTTTCTGAAACTACAATTTTTTACTTAAAAGAAAAAACAAAAAAACTACAAAAAACAGATTAATTTTAGCAAATAAGTCATGAGGAAACACCTTCCCTTTTTTAAAAAACAAACATCGAATTTCAAAAAGGTTCACAAGTACTTAAAGGTTTTTTTTTTGTTGTGTAGTCAATCTACTTAAAAGTTATTCCAAGGTTACAAATGTTTTGTTAGTAAATAAAAAAATGTTTAAATTGAGTTAATAAAATTTCATTTTATTATTTTAGTTAAACATGTTGTTAACATAAAACAAATAATTTTAGTTTATAAAGAAAAATCAATGAAAAAAATCATGTTTTAAAAGTCAAGGATAAGGACAAATTATGTATTTGAATGTCGTGCTCGGATAAGGATCTTCTTATATTCAATTGTTTTTTCTATTTTATTATTTATTTTAAAGTAAATAATTTATGTTTTTTCTAGATAAAATTCGACTGACTAAAAGATTTCAATAAAACATCTTTGCACTTTAAGTTAACGATATCAAAGGTCCACACTGCGTATGATTAATAAAAAATCACTCATACGTTAGAGTTGACTGATGCTTTCTTTCTGTTAAGCGATAAAACTAATTCTTTATGGAAATGTCATAGATCCGCTACACATTTTTCAGTCATACTTTGCAGATGCTTGATTGAGAAATTCTCATATTTCTTTGTTTTACAGCGCCATTTAGAGAAAATATTAGCAATCAAAGTTTGAAACTTGCACAGAATATGAATCCTTAACGGTTGAAGATATTTTGAAAATGTTATTTCTGTATAATTTTATATATGAAATATTATTACTTTAATTAAGCGATGTTAAAATTTTTTTTAAAAAATATCATAATTTTAGTCCATTTTTTAAATTTGTCATATGGCAACCCTGACATTATAATTTTTATAAGTGCAGTACACTGCGCTGCAAAACTATAATTGCACTCAGGGAACTTCTGCTTTTAAAATATCCAGTTGTTTGGATTGTAATACAGTTTCTTTATCAGTCATTTGTATAAAAAATTTAATTTTTTACTAACCTTGTAGTTCATTTAGAAAAAAAAAAACAAACCACATCAAATGACTGTTTTATGATTTACCATACATTTTTTACAGCTGATTTTTGTTATTTAAAAAAATGAAAAAAAAGTAAATGTTTTTTTAAGCATTATCGGATAGGCAATAAAAATACCTTAGGTTAGGTCGAAAAGAGGATTCGTAGAAGGGAAAATACTTCCCTAATCCGACTCAAGTCCCTGAGGACTTACACTAAAGCCAGAATGTCGGCTTGTTGTGCGCTCTAAAAAATCGGTCCCATGTCTATTTCCTATCCCAGGGACTCCGTCGCACTGACGAAATTCCTCAACCTCTTCCATCCTATTCCCCTAAGATCCCCCATTGTGGATATTGGGTCATTGGATAGTAAAAATACCTTTCCAACGAGGTATAATAATTAACCCATTACAAACCAGTTTAAATATTTTTTTCGTTTTTTTTCATGTTTGTTTTATGAAAAAGCCTATTTGTTTTAAAAATTGCTCTTATTAAGATTACGTTAAGTGGCCAAGAAGTTGTGTGGACAAGATATTAAGCTTTCATATAAGGTATAAAGCACAATAAAAATTTTGTTGTTTGCATTAGAATTTTACACTGGTAATCCCAGGAAACTGAAAATTTTATTTTTATAGTTTTATTCTTGTAAATTTTTTGACCAAATGTAGAATAGTATTACCATATAAGTGGTTATATAAGTACATGTTTGGTAATGGCAAGTACTTACAATTGTCATTACAAATCTAATTACTTTTATTGAAAATATATGGTTTCAAAAAAAAAAAAAAATTAATAAAAAACAATTTAAACAACTTAAAGTTTTTTTTTTTAAATCAATTGTGCTCATACGGGATTCGAACCCGTAAAATAAGTGGTTATATATGTACTTACTAAAAGTGAACAAATTTTTAAAAAAAGTGCCCACCCGCTATTTGAAACCGTGCCTCCAGGTTGTCAGTCAACCGCACCACCATCTGAACTATCTCGATATATTATACTTGATAGATAACAACATAAAATCATAAATAAAAAGTTATATAAAGGGTCCGCCAAATAACTTTTTGTTTTTTGAACTAATGAACCAATTGGACTTTGTATGGCGTCATACCAAGGTCTTTATGCAAAATTCGTCTCAATGATGTCTCCGAAATGTTCAATTGTTGAGAACGACGGTGAATTGATGTTGATGGCGCTTCACGCACACTTTCTGCACTCTCGGGTGTACGCACTGTTTTTGGCTTTTCACGCTTTGGTTTATCGATGAGGATGCCAGTTTCTTTCACTTTTTTCACAAGATAACGAACATACGGACCATATTCGTTCAGCGGAAGGATAAAACTAATTATCTGTCAAATCAGACATGAGCGAAGTGTTACCATTCACGAAATAAGCACTAGTTGGAAAAAAAAACGTTAGATGGCGGACCCTTTAGGTACTTATTAGAAGTAAAAAAATAATGAGTAAAAAAAGATTTCCAAAAAATTTTAGATCATTACTTTATATTTGAAATAATTATAGAAATAAGTATTTATGGGTACACTGATAATAATCCATGCATAAAAATACCAATAAATGTCAAAATAACAAAAACTTTCGTAAAATAAACCAATATTTGTTCATTTTACGAAAGTTTTTGTTGTTTTGACATTATTTTCGTATTTTTAGCATGAATTATTATGAGTGTAGCGCATTATTTTTTGTATTAAAATAATGGTCAAATTAACTAGTTATTAGTAAGTCCCTTGTATTTGTGTTAAAGTAATGCAGAGAGTAAGCTGGTGTCATTACAGGCAGAGAGAAAAGTAATGACACGTCATTATATTTTGGTTATTGGGTGATCCGAAATGTTGACTGTTTTTGGTTTTTTACTAGTAAAATTATCGCAAAACGTCGAAATAGGTGTTCACGTATTTTCCAAATTACTATCAAAATATACAATTTTCATTTAGATCTGAAGTTCTATGCAGTAAAGGGTTAACTTGATTTTATTTTTGAATAAATTACACACTTGGAAAACAATATTAACACTAAATATTACTTTTATTATTAACTTTTCACTCTATTTTTCTATATCATTCTTGACATATGTCTGCCTGTGAAGGATGTTATATTGTTTGATTTCATTTTTTGTCTGCAGGTAACATTTGGATGCTAATATTAAAGAGCTGAAAAAAGAAATCACTTTTACGATTCACTTTTCACGATATTTTTATAAATTATTTTCGCCATATGTTTGTGAAGGGTCCGCCAAATAAGTTTTTTTTTTGAAAATGCTATAAAAAAAAAACTACTGAATATTTTCTCAAATTTCTTTTTTATTTGAAAGTACAATCCTTCCGGTTAATAATGGAAAATAATTTCATTCAAATGGCTGCCTCGGCTGGCCATGCAGTAGCCTACACAAAAAAATATTCAGTAGTTTTTTTTTATAGCATTTTCAAAAAAAAAAGTTATTTGGCGGACCCTTTATATGAAGAATAAAATATTATTTATTTGGTAACTTTTAGTCTGCAGATATAATTTTGATGAAAATATTAAAAGAAAATATGTACAATATAATACAATAAATTTTATTATTCACTTTTCAATATTTGTCTGGATCATTCTTGTCTGCCTGTGAAGGGTCTAATATTTTTTTATTATCAGTTTTTATCGTCATCCGGTAGAATTTCGATGGAATTATTAAAAAGCTGAATGAAGATACATATAGTATTTAATTATATTCCCGTGAATAAATAAATTTTGTATTACAAAACTTTTAATTATTATCACGTTTATGCGTCTGTTTTCTTTAGCGTTTTTTTTTAGTAAAAACACAAGATAAAAAATGTTGTTCTCATTGTCTTTCACAAGAAATTTAATAACATACAACATATTGTTTTTGTGTGCGAAATAATTGATAAAAATCACATGCACTTTTAAAATCATGGTTTTTGCAGTTTTGTATTAAAAAATTTAATATATTTTTTTTTCCTAAATAAAACAACTGAAATTGCAGTTAAAATAACTACAATCGCTTTATTACACAAAAACAACATTAATGTATTAACTACAGAAATTTTCTGGATGTAACTAATTGGAAAACGTTTATAATAAAGCTGGTAAAAAAAGAGTAGTGGTGTACCGATATTTTCAGATAACTGATATGGTACCGACTATGGTGCCGATATTTTCAGATAACTGATATGGTACTGACTATGGTACCGATATTTTCAGATAACTGATACAAAAATGCGACTATAATAAAACAATCAGCCTTAAAAATACAACTTTGCTGCGAGAAAAAATCAAAATCGAAATTTTATAGAGAAAAGTTACTAGTTTTAAAACAAAATTTAGAAAATAAAGTTAAAACGTTTAGTATCGTTTTCAAAAATAATTCAAATTTAGATATTAAACATAAAGAATTTTTATCGAAAATTAAAAAAAAAAAAAAAAAAGTTTTAATGAAAAAATAACGTCTCGGGTAAAAATCTTAATATGGAGTCTAATATAATTCTATCTTATTTGATAAGTTCCCATATATAAACAAATACAAATTGATCCGAAATGTATCTAATTATATCAAATTAGATTTATATGATACATTTTTATCCGAGATTTGTACATATCCCGGACAATAAATTATATCTAATTGGTTATAAATATATCTGATTTTATATAATTTTAGCCTTGAGTAGATATGCTTTTTGTGACTTAAAGTTATGCTTAAAAGTATTTAATTTGAAAATTAAAATTTCAACAAATCGACAATTTTAAGGACCCTAATATTTTTAAATGGAACATAACAAAATGTTTAAAAATTATCAAGAAAGAATTTCGTGTTTCAAAAATAAATAATAAAGTGTTTGTTTTTATCTGAATTTATTTATAAACAAATGACTTCAAAATGATTTAATATGGTTTTATGTAAAGCATGTAATAAAGTCTTAACCTTCAGATAACCTAATTTGATATTGAACTTTACAAAAATATGTATGGGATTATATATAAATATATATACAATTTAAAGGAACATATTTTCAGTATGATGTCACATATAGTTTGATAAGACTTAGCACGGGATCATATACTTATATTCATATCGAGATTATAATTATTATTATAAGGCATATGTAGATAAATATGTAGTAAGATTTGGAGACAAATATAAAATAAAATATAAAAAAATCTCAATAAAAATTATCAGATGTATTTGATATAAACCGTAATACGAGGGCAGATCAATAAGTCCGTGACTTTTTGAATGAAACACAGTTTATTTTTGCAAAAAAAAATATTTTTTAACATCATCTCCTTTTAGCTTAATACACTTAGTACAACGTTTCTCCAATTTTTGTATCCCTTCCAAAAAATATGATTTTTCGAGGTCCATAAAATAGGCATTTGTTAGATCAATAATTTCATCGTTAGATCAATAATTTCATCGTTCCACAGAGCCATTTCTTTAGGTTTGGAAACAGGAAATAGTCACTGGGGGTTAAATCCGGAGAATATGGCGGATAAGGTACCAATTTTTGAGGTACCACGTTTCTGATTTCTACGTTAATGGAATTCCATATGGCATTAGAGGTGAAAGCTCTTTCTTTTAAACCTTATTTATGCGAGGGCGGATCAATAAGTCCCTGACTTTTTGAATGAAACACAGTTTTTTTTTTGCAAAAAAAAAAAAAATATTTTTTAATATAATCTCCCTTTAGCTTAATACACTTAGTTAAACGTTTCTCCAATTTTTGTATCCCTTCCAAAAATAGGATTTTCGAGGTCTACTAAATAGGCATTTGTTTGATCAATAATTTCATCGTTGGAGCTAAATCTCTTTCCACCGAGCCATTTCTATAGGTTTGGAAATAGGAAATAGTCACTGGGGGCTAAATCCGGAGAATATGGCGGATGAGGTACCAATTCGTAGCCCAATTCATGGAATTTTGCCATTGAGACTGCACACGTGTGCATCCGTGCAATATCTTGATGAAAAAGAACTTTTTTCTTGGCCAAATGGGGTCTTTTTTTAAATCCTCGTTAAATCGGTCCAAAAAGTTGGCATAATATTCGTCGTTTAATGTTTTTCCCTTTTGAAGGTAATCGATGTGGATTATCCCACAGGCATCCCAAAAAACTGTTGCCATTACATTATTGGCCGACAAACTTACCTTGGCCTTCTTCGGAGCCGGTTCACCCGGAGAAACCCATTGTTTAGACTGCTGCTTGGTCATCGACAGTTACAAAACGCCGCAAAAACTCATTCGAATTGCGGTTAAACAACTCCAAACAATCCTTTGAAGTTGTAACACGATAACGTTAATGGTCAACTGAAAGCAAACGCGGCACCCATCTTTCAGACAGCTTTCTTATACCCAACTGATCATTTAAAATCGAAACCACACAGCCATATGAAATGCCTATGGCATCAACAATCTCACGCGCTTTTACTCTTCGATCGGCCAACACCATATCGTTGATTTTTTCGCCATTTTCGGGTGTATTGACCTCAATTGCCCGTCCAGAAAGCTCAGCGTCATTTGTACTTGTGCGACCACAACGAAAGTCAGTAAACCACTTTTTTACTATTGAAATCGTTGGTGCAGAGTCCCCAAAGTATTTATCAAGCTTTTCCTTGGTTAGATTGGCGGTTTTTTTTCGCAAAAAAATAATGTTTAATGAGCACTGGAAATTCACTTTTTTCCATTTTTAAAAAAAATCCACGATGTTGTATGTTCTGAACAGCTGTTAAACGTAAATTAAATGACGGAATTTGCTCAAAATTTGACAGTATTCTATTAACTGGTGGTACTTGATGGGAGCAGTGTTGTATTTCATATAACTACGAGGGAAGTTCGAAAAGTCACGAACTTATTGATCCGTCCTCGTATGACTCCATTCAAAGTCAGATATGACTTAATCATTTTATATATGAGTACATAAAACTATATTTATCCGGGGTATCATTAGGTTAGGGTTAGGCCGAAAAGAGGATTCGGAGAAGGGAAGTACATAGTAAGTAAGTACATATATAACAACTTATTTTTGATTTTTTGTAAGCTGGAAAGTAAGGATGCATTTCAACTACACGCTTTAACAACAGAACTTTAAATGCATGTTAGGTTAGGTTAGGTTAGGTTGAGCTGGCCGGTCAAAGACCCCGCATAGACCATTAGGTCCCTAGCGTTACCAGATAAGGAACGATAACCCCCACGTTAGGTCAGTCGTTAGTGATGGTAGCCAGAGTTCCCCACACCCTCTTAGCAAATGTTAGAAGTCTCAAGATTCCGATTTCTGAGATTTCTCCCAGATCGCGGAATAGGTGGTCCCCTAAACATTTCGCCCTTGAGCGTGCAAGAGCAGGACAATGGCACATTAGGTGTTCCACCGTCTCTCTGTCCCCCGGTACCCCACAGAATCTACATTCGTCACTCTGCAGCCTTCCCGCTCTCTTGGCAAGAACTGCCGTCCAGCAGTGACCAGTTAAAATCCCCACAAGAAGTCTACAGTCGCTCCTGGACAAGGACAATAAAAGTTCGGTCGCTACGGGATCGTAGGATTTCCACATGACTTTAGATACTCTGCATGTTTCGGTATTTTTCCAAACCGCATCAGCTCTTCGCATCATCGTGGATTCTACATCCCTTTTCAGAGACCGAAGTGGCACGCGAACGTCCAATGCCATTTCAACTGGCAAATGGACTCCCCGTTTAGCCAGTTCATCCGCAACCTCATTCCCTTCAATACCCCGGTGCCCACGAACCCAATAGATGTGGACTCTCCTTCCGGACCCAAGTCTCCCTAGAGAGTTCTTGCACTCTTGGACAATCGAAGAGTAGGTCAAGTTGGCGGCGATAGCTTTGATAGCCGCCTGACTATCAATAAAGAAATTAACGTAACTGCCCTCCGTTTCAGAAACAAGAGCAAGGTCAGCAGCCATTTTGGCCGCCATAACTTCCGCCTGAAAGACGCTGCAGTAATCGGGAAGTTTATATGACTCCTCGATACCCAGCTCTCGACAGAAAACCGCTGCCCCGACCCCCTCCTCCATCTTTGAACCATCAGTGAAGAAGTTGAAGGTTCTGTGGTCAGGACGAAGGCCTGCCAACCAGCCGTATTCACTCAGGGTAACACGCAAGCCAGTGGTGAAGCCAATTTTCGGGATGGTGTAGTCACTGCTACAGATCCTATCCTCAATAATCATCCCGTGACCATAAGGTCTCGTCGTAAATCTCCCCGTAGCACAAAGGCGAACGGCGGATTTCCTGGCGGCGCCCTCCGCCACTAGATTAATCGGTTGTAGATTCAGGATTACATCCAGTGCCGCGGTAGGCGTGCTGCGAAGTGCGCCTGTTATACAAAGTTCAGCGAGTCTCTGCGCGCTCTCAAGCCGCCTACAGTAAGACATTTTCTCTAACGCTTTCCACCAAACAAGTACTCCATAGAGTAAAATTGGCCTAGCCACTGCCGTGTAAACCCAGTGCATGAGTTTGGGAGATAGACCCCAAGTCTTGCCTAGCATTCGTTTACATGCATAGAGCGCATTTGTAGTCTTTTTAACTCTCTCCTCTACATTGAGTTTCCACGACAGCTTGCTGTCCAATAATGCATGTTAGTATTAAATATTTTAACACAAAAAAAAAAAAAAAATACTGCTTACCAGAAACAATTCTGGAAGGTATTATTTTATTGCCGAGCGCTTCCGATACATTTCCAGAAGGTATGATTTACGTTCGCGATGTCCCACTTAGTATGTCTCTATTTAGTTTCTCTTGTGCTCTAAGAAGCAATTAAAATAATAAATGAGAAGCGCTTTATTTGTATTGAGAACATTAATGCTTCATTGTATGCATTCTTTACTCCTTAATTGTATGCATTATTTACTGCTTCAAAAACATGATTTCAGGGAAGCACAGCAAAATGCCTTCCCAATTGCTTTATTGTATGCAAGACGGTTAAGCGCTTTCTGGGAAGCATACAAATGTAGTTACTGCTTACCAGTATTTTTGCTGGGACAGTATTTAATTAATATGTCAAGTTTGTATTTTTGTTTAATTTTCCCTTAAGATGAACCGCGAAGCTGTTAGAAATATTGAAAAAATAAAAATCAAAGCATACCAAAATTTGTGTTTTCATATATGAAACCTTACGACCTTTAGCCGAACAAAAACCATCGCGCAAGAACAATAAAGGTCAACTATAATCTTTTAACAAAAAAAAAACATTTAAAATTTCACACTTTTCAAATTAAAAATAAAAGACTCCATCTCAACTTGAAAAGCAGCTCTTAAAATAAAATTACATTGGAAAATTGTCAGATTAAACACAAGTAGTTTTGAAAAACTACTAGTTTTTCGTTGAAGTGTAATTTTTAAAAATTAAATTTTATTCATAATATCGTACCTGGGTTTTCTAAATGGATTAACACTTGCCTTCGTATATTGTTTACCATATCTTGTTATGTTATCGATAATAAGAACTAATTATTGCTAATTACATATTGTTCCAATATTCATTTATTTAAATAAAGATATGAACGTCAATTAACATTTTAAAAAATATTCTTACACCCAGAAAACAGACTCGGTCATGGCTACCGTATTTGTAGCCAATCGAATATTTCGGTTGCTGTGACCAAATTTTTCGCTTAAAACCACCGAAATTCCTTCACGATTATAGAATTTTAATTTCCTTAACAGAAATTCGGTGATAGCTACACTACGAAAAAAAAGTCCGTAATGGCTACGGAAAATGTTGCCGTTATTACGGGAAATTTAACTATTTTGAGCCTTGCGGTATTTTCTTCTAAATTCAGCAACACATATCTGCTGAACTGTAGTAAAATGAAATTAGTAGAAAAAACTAGTAGCCGCTACTTAATTTTAGTAAAATTTCAGTAAACTGCAATTTAAAATTAATTTAGTAAATCCAATAGAACTTTACACAATAAAAATAATTTATTCATTTATCTATCGTATGGCATTAGTATAAACAAAAACAATTATAAAATAATTACAAGTTTGATATAATTTTTATTAAAAATAAAAACTATGTTTTTATGTGTTAGGTTAGGTCAAAAAGAGGATTCGGAGAAGGAAAAATGCTTCCCTAATCCGACTCAAGTCCCTGAGGGCTTACACTTAAGCCAGAATGTCGGCTTGTTGTGCGCTATAAACAATCGGTCCTATGTCACATTCCTACCCCAGGAACTCCGTCGCACTGACGAAACTCCTCAACTTCTTCCATCCTATGCCCCTAAAATCCCCCAATGTGGATATTGGGTCACTGGATAGTATTTCGACCAGGATCACGGCAAATGCCGTGAATTCACAGAGATAGTGTTTCAAAGTCTCCTCGTCCTCCCCACAGGCCCTACACACTCTCGAGTCTGCCCTACCAATACAGTGGAGATGGGCCCTTAGTGTCCCGTGAGGATTTCCATCAAAAGACTCAGTTCCTTCCTACTGAAATTCAGAATTTCCCACGTCTTGTCCGTGTCAAGGTTGCCCCAGAGAATCCTGGCAACACCCGCATTCTCCCAGATGGTCCTATGCATGGTGTCAGCCCATTCCACCAGCTCCGCCTTAAGAGCTCGAAAAGGTTTAGCGTTCCCCAAAGGGGAAGATCCTCCCCTAACCAAATCATTAGCCACTTCGTTTCCAGCTATACCACAGTGTCCCGGCACCCATATAATCTCAATGCGTCCCCGTTTTTATGCGTTAGGACAGTATCCTAATAAAGAAATGTAGAGTATGGCCTCGAAATTTTAATTTTCATTGTAAAATAATGATAAGTCAAATTTGTTAATTACATTTCGCTTCCATTGTAAAGAAAATAAACATAGAATTGAATGAGAAATCAAACTATATATTAATATCCCATGTGTGACAGCCACTGGACAGCTGAAGGTCCTGCGTTTTTTAATTCAGTAATGTCTTGTGTAAATCTTCTTTGTGGGCACTCTGCTGTTATATGGAACATGAATTGTACAACGTAATAAAAAATTTGATTTATTTAAAGCATCGGCCAATCCACTCTAAATCGGCTAAAATCTGACCTTGGTTTTCAGATTTCTATTAAATTTTACATTCAGAAACTTTATAGACCAACTTAAAGATTGGTGTTTTTAGTTTTTCAAATTTCGAAAAATTCACTGTTTAGTTTTTTTTTCGAAAAAATGAGAAACATGCAAAAAGTGTGTAAGTCTGCGTATTCGCATTTTCTTTACTATTGATCGGATCATCAATATTTAAATTGCATTGGCGTAGTACTTTTATACTGCACATTTAAATTTTTTTCCAGAGTCAAAAAGAATTGCATTTTTTATGCAATGTATTTTAAAATGCATTTTTTAACGTTTGGCCACTCTCAATTTTTAAAAAGGAATGCATATTTGCAAAATATGGACTTTTCACCAAATAGTTGCACATTCACTGTTTTGGTTTCCGGGGCTTTAACTATTTTTAATGATTTTTTTTTTTTTAAAAAGCTTATAGCACTTTTGCATAGAAAAAATCTATTTGTTAATTTTTTTTTATTTTTCAGATTTATTAAGATTATAAATTTATAAATTTAAACATCTCTGTTTTAAAAACTATACATTTAATTTTGTGGATTTTCCTGTAGGTGAAAGATAAAAGAATCTACTGAAATATTCTGTATTAAAAATTTTAATTTTTAACCCATTCCAGCACACGTTTGCCATCGAATATCAGATTTTTATGGAAAGAAAGACGAGATATTTAAAGGATCAAAAATTAAATTTTAACAACTTAATATTTAAGTAGATTCGTTTATCTTTCATGTAGAGAAGAAATCTAAAAAATTAAATGTATTATTTTTAAAATAGAGACATTTAAATAGCTCAACATTTTTAAATTTAATATTTTTAATTTTGAAAAATTAAACAAAAAAAAAAACACATGCTTGTTTTTTCTAAAGAAACTTTTTTTTTCAATAAATCGTTAATAATAGATAAACCCCGGCACCCAAAAAAAGAGAAATTGTTGTTTTTTTTTTTAGTAAAAATTCCATATTTTACAAAAATGCATCTTTTTTCAAATCGAGAGTTCCCATATTTGAAAAAAGTACATTTAAAAAAGAAATTTCATAAAAAATGCATTACTTTTTAACGCTGAAAAAACTTCATTCCACAGTAAAAAAGTAGGGGAGTATACCATTACTGTGCAATTTAAATGGTGATAATCCGATGAATATTAAATAAAATACGAAAATATTCAAAATTACACACTTTTTGCATTTTTCTCATTTTTCAAAAAAAAAAAAAACTAAATCGCGGCGTTTTTTTTTCGAAAATTGAAATACTAAAAACGCCAATCTTTAAGTGGCTTCATAGAGTTTCTAAATGTAAAATTTAATTTAAATCGGAAGACCGAAGGTCAAAAAATTGCCTTTTTGGCCAGTGTTTGGTGGAACGGCCGATACATATTGTTTTTGTGATTAACAAAAAGTTTTGCTAAATTAAGCAACTGGTTTTCAAAAATTAGTAAAACTTTTTGCTAAAATCAGCAACAAAAATTAGTACAAAATTCAGTAATTTGTAAAATGAGAATAACATAAAATTTTGCTAAAATAAAAAGTTGTACTAAAAATTAGTACAAAAATAAAAAGTTGTACTAAAAATTAGTACAAAAATAAAAAGTTGTACTAAAAATTAGTACACAGATAGTAAAGTGTGATTGAAAATATTTTCTACTAACTTTTTTTTCTCAGTGTACCAAAAAATTGGTAGCTACAACCGACCCTAAAAGATTGTCTAGAATTACTGCTACTACGACCGAGTCTGTTTTCTGGGTGTAAGATTAATTATAACAACATTTTATCAACCGGATAACAACAAACTGTAGTTAATATTTAAAACAAAACGAAAAAGCCCACTTTAAAATGCACACTCAGCATAGATCAAGTACTTAATAGTACGTACAAGTACACTGAAAAAAAAAAATAAATTGTATAAAAAGGAAATTGTTATATGCAAATGATTTCAGTTCAAACAGTAACTTAGATTAAATATCTGTTAAATTGCCAACGTATTTTTTAGTTTACCCACATATTTCTCTCAGTGTGTGTTATAAGTAAATTTAGTCGATTTGTTGACTGTGTTTTTTTCTTCTTAGCTTGTTGGTAGGTAGGTAGATGGCATAGAATTGAAAAACAAACAATCACTTATGACCTTCTGAAGTCAAAACCACTTACAAAAGCATGCTACAATAATAAAATAATAACAGAAATATAAGCTAAAAAATAATAAAATAAATATTATATAAAATATTCAAAAAAAAAAAACACCCAAACCATATTAACAATCTTAAGAGACTGAAAAGTTAAATTACTTCGTAAGTAAAAAAAATGAAATATTAAATAAAACAACTTTTTTCAAGAACTTTTGTAATAACAAATCGTGCAGTATGCAAACAATTTTAAAAGAATTTAGAATAAAGAACAATATATTCTATAAAAAAGAGGTTAGAAACACCAACGTGACAGTAAAATATATTAAAAACAGTCTTAAACAACGTAGGGCCCACAAATCTAAATGTTAGTAAAAAAAAAATAATATAAAAATATAAATCCACTGAAAATTGAACCCACAAGAAAATCATCCCAACCCTTTCATCTCGATTTTTGTAATATTTAGCCTAAAAGTGCCCCGAAGTTGAAACTTTCACAGAATATAAATCCTAGACGGTTTAAGATACTTTCAAAAAATTTTTTTTTTTATATATAGTGGTTTTTGATAATTAGTTTTTAAATGTTATATGGCAACCCTGTCATTATACCCAGGTAGAAAAATCCAACCGTAGAAAAAACTAGGATCAGTGGCAAACCACTGTTATTTTTTTAAAACACACTGTGCTAAAAATTACCAAAGGTAACTTTGGTAATAAAATCAGGGAACTTCTGCTTTAAAAATGTGTAGTTGTTTGGGTTGTAATACAGTTTCTTAATTTTTAATGTAATTGTCAGTCATTTGTAGAACAAATTTAATTTTTTTTCACTAACCTTGTAGTTCATTTCAAAAAAACAAACCACATCAAATGACTGTTTTTTGATTTTACATTATTTTTTTACATACGTTTTTTGTTATTTAAAAAAATAAAAAAAAAAATGTTTGTTTAGTTTTTACTAACATATGTGGTACATTTTTACTACAATTGTTAATGATTTTTTGAACAGTAAAAACAAATGACAAATGTTAGTTGAATTTAATGAAATATTAGTTGTCCTTTCTTCAAGTGAAATTTCATTTGTTTTTGACTACAATTGCTGTCGTCTTTACCTACATAATATTTTTAGTCTAATATCGTTCTAGGAACACACTATTTTGATTGCAAATCATGTGTTTTGCCAGTACCACCCGCAAAAATTCTTTGCCAATATTGTTTTTACCAATATTACAACCAGTTCGAAGCATTTTATTTAATTATAATTCACACATTTAAATATGATGCATAAGACTAAGACCGAACTGTATTGCTGCTTTTTAAATGTGTTTAATTATACATATTTCTGAAATTATACATATTTCTTAGCCATATATGGCCCTTTATGCTCGGTTATTTAATTGAAGAATAATAAATAAATAAATAAATTAATTTAATTGTAGCTATTTTAAAAGCACCAAATTTTTTGAATTACGAACGTTATGCCAACGGTGGCAAGTTTCTTCAATCCAACGGTGAACCACTGTTATCAATCGGGTAACAGGACAATACTGTAAATATTGTTAGTCCCACGTTCTGCCAACGCATTACCGACCGTCGCAGACACTTTGCCAACACTGTGCCGATTGAAGGTCCTAACTTAGAGACATTTAAATTGTTGACTAGTATTTTTTTTGAAAAATAAAAACCGACGACTTTTAGAGTGTTTTTTTTTAATTTTTGAGTTTTCCCTCGTACCATTTTAATGCAAATCAAAAAATTTTAAAATCCAGCTACTTTGGGTACTAAATAATTTATTCATGTGTGAAACAAAATGAAAGTTTCTTTTCAGATAAGTACCCAAGGCTCCACGATGGCACCCGATTTTGCATTTAAAAAAATGTGTCTATAATGAAATGGTTACCAGGGTTGCCGTGGTAGTCCGAATTCTAAATTATAATTTTTAAAATACGATTTAAAATTGTGTATTTCAATCGCAGTAATATTTTTTTGAATAAACTATTTACAGTGGAGCATGGGTAGAACGAACACCGGTTATGACGATTTTTTTTTATAACGCACGATTTTTCTGTTTCCAACGCATTTACTAACATATTTCATGCAAAATAATACGGTTATAACAAACATCGTTTATAGCGAACTAATTTGTTGGACCCTTTTAGGAATTTTCAAAAAAACTTTTACGCTTGCAACGCACACATTAAAAAAAATCGAGATTTTTTAACGAAAAATGCGCTGCAAATTTTAAAAACTTCAGCTTTTTACTTGAAACTTCACTAAAAAGTAGGCTTCGGCATTTTAGGTCTTTCTAAAGATCGCTCTTTACAGTTAAGCTAGTTTCAATGAACTAGGTCGCTCTTCTAGTTCAACAGCACTTTATCCTAAATTGAGCTGTGCGACACGAACTGTTTGAAGTGAATCAGCTGATGCGAAACAAATGTGTAACTTTCTATAAAATTTACTATCGGAGAATAATTCAACACTTTAAAATATATTTAAAATGTTTGTTAAATCATAAAATGGTACGTAATTATCCAGTTTTCCAGTTTTCAGGACATTTTATAAACTCAAAATTGAATTTTTTATTAATTCTCAGAAATGATTGTATTTTTCAAAGAACTAGGTAACAGTTTTTCGAAAGAAAGAAGAAATGAATAACGTCTCCTTTAAACGTTAAAAAAAAATTGAGCTGGCAACATTAAAAAAAAAACTCAAAAGCAACATAAAGAAAAGAAATATTACTCAAAAGACAAAAAGAGCGAAAGACCTAAAAGAGCTGATGATTGTGATCCAGCTCACTAGTTCAAAGAAAAGACTAGTTCAATTGAACTAGTTCGTTCACGAACTACACAACTCTACTGAAAAGAATTAAAATATGCACGAAATGTAATTCAATGAAAGAATTGTTTCAAAATTACAAAACAAAAATTTAAAAACTAGGAGAGTTAAAAAAAAAATCCTATAATTTTATTCATTTTTGAAAAATGTTTACCACGCATATAGCGAACTACGATTATAACGAACTAGATTGTCAGGTCCCTACGAGTTCGTTATAACCGTGCTCTTCTGTTTTTTTTTTATAATTGCTTAAATATTTGTATCCAGCATAAAAATATATCCGGTTAAAAGTACCGAGTTGAAAACGGAACAGTTGGTCCATAATGAGTTATGATTGTCCTGTTTTTAGGTGCCAACTCTGATGTTAAAAAGGCAGTCAAAAATTAAAATGAGCTATTGCAACACGACGATTTTTTTCCTTTTTCTTAGAACTGTTTTTATTTTCCTAAAATTTGAATCTGTCTAGGCCCCCCTGGGTTATTATTGTACATCACTGTTTTAAAGTAGCGTGGCGTATTTTTTCTAAACTAATTATTAATTTTATTTAACAAGTGTTAAATTATTCTAATTATTTAAATTTAAAAATTTTCAAAATAATCAATTACACTCCTACATAAGAAGTTTATGTAAAGTTTCTAAGATTTTATTGAAGTGTCAAAAGTGGGCTTTGATAAATCTATTCAATATAAATTTAAACAAGGCTTGGATTCCAATTATAGTCAAATTGTTACAAAAAAACTTAACGCTGAAATTAAAATTTACTACTTATATAATATTTATTGCTTAACTTTGATAGAATATGTACATAATTCAATACACTCAGAAAAGTTTGATTGTTACTAAATGACAGTTGTTTGTGTAGTTATCAGTAGTTGTTACAACATTTTTCTATGAAATAAGAAAAAACAACTAGTATTTCAGTTATTTATTTTAAAAAGAACAAAAAAAAGTACTGTATTTTCTTAACAGTTGTTTGATCGTTAACAACTGTTAAGAATATTATAATAAACAACTACCAAGAGCGTATTTTTACAGCAAATTAGATTTGCCAGTCGTACTGTGTTTAGCAGTACACGTACATACTTTTATTTCCCAATTGTACTTTTTTCCGCATAACACCTAAAGAGGTACGCAAAAGTACTTTTTTCTTGCCTCTGTACTTCTTTTTGTACTTTTTTTTATTAAAAACATTAAATTAGAAAATTTTTTCTTATTTAAAATCAAATATTTTTTCAGAGTTTAAAAAAGCAAATCCAGGTTATTTGAAATGCCCCGTAACAAAGCCTCCTGCATGTCTGATCAGCGCTTCAAACTTTGACGATTTGTCTTCATTTTGACGTTTTTTTTTTAATAAAATTAAATAATTTTATCCAATGTTTAAATACACACAGAGAAATAAAGTGACTACCGAATTGAAAAGTGTATTTTACTGAAAACAACTAATAACTTCAGTAAGTACGACGATATTTACATTAGTCTTTGGAATGTTTTGAGCGGTGCACCTAAAATTCAGTTGAATTAACCGAACTTTGTTGTTTAAACTGATGTTTAACTGCACTAACCAATTTCAGTTGGCAAATAGCAAAATTTTTCTATGTGTGTATTTTTCTCTATCATTTACTGACAAAATTTTATTTTTTCAGTAAGTTTTTTTATATCAGCATTTTAATTTTTAAGAATTTTATTTAAGGATAACGATTCATTACATATGCATATGTAACAAACTCATATAAAGGAAAAAAATGGATATTTTCACTATAAATTAAAAAACGTAATTTTTCGCCATTTTAAAAAGATGTAACACAGAGTTTGATAGTGCGAATTTGTTACTTTAAATAGCTTTTTAAATTTTACAGATATCTCCTTTTTAGAGATTTAGCACTAATAGCGAAAACACCCTACCAATGAATGTCAAATGACCGTTTCTCCGAGAAGAAATAAGATATTGCAAGGTTGAGCTGGCCGGTCAAAGACCCCGCATAGACCATTAGGTCCCTAGCGTTACCAGATTATAAACGATAACCCCCACGTTAGGTCAGTCGTCAGTGATGGTAGCCAGAGTTCCCCACACCCTCTTAGCAAATGACAGAAGTCTCAAGATTCCGATTTCTGAGATTTCTCCCAGATCTCGGAATAGGTGGTCCCCTAAACATTTCGCCCTGGAGCGTGCAAGAGCAGGACAGTGGCACATTAGGTGCTCCACCGTCTCTCTGTCCCCCGGAACCCCACAGAATCTACATTCGTCACTCTGCAGCCTTCCCGCTCTCTTGGCAAGAACTGCCGTCCAGCAGTGACCAGTTAACACCCCCACCAGAAGTCTACAGTCGCTCCTGGACAAGGACAGTAAAAGTTCGGTCGCTACGGGATCGTAGGATTTCCACATGACTTTAGATACTCTGCATGTTTCGGTATTTCTCCAAACCGCATCAGCTCTTCGCATCATCGTGGATTCTACATCCCTTTTCAGAGACCGAAGTGGCACGCGAACATCCAATGCCATTTCAACTGGCAATTGGACTCCCCGTTTAGCCAGTTCATCCGCAACCTCATTCCCTTCAATACCCCGGTGCCCACGAACCCAATAGATATGGACTCTCCTTCCGGATCCAAGTCTCCCTAGAGAGTTCTTGCACTCTTGGACAATCGAAGAGTAGGTCAAGTTGGCGGCGATAGCCTTGATAGCCGCCTGACTATCAATAAAGAAATTAACGTAACTGCCCTCCGTTTCAGAAACAAGAGCAAGGTCAGCAGCCATTTTGGCCGCCATAACTTCCGCCTGAAAGACGCTGCAGTAATCGGGAAGTTTATATGACTCCTCGATACTCAGCTCTCGACAGAAAACCGCTGCCCCGACCCCCTCCCCCATCTTTGAACCATCAGTGAAGAAGTTGAAGGTTCTGTGGTCAGGACGAAGGCCCGCCAACCAGCCGTATTCACTCAGGGTAACACGCAAGCCAGTGGTGAAGCCAATTTTCGGGATGGTGTAGTCACTACTACAGATCCTATCCTCAATGATCATCCCGTGACCATAAGGTCTCGTCGTAAATTGCCCCGTAGCACAAAGGCGAACGGCGGATTTCCTGGCGGCGCCCTCCGCCACTAGATTAATCGGTTGTAGATTCAGGATTACATCCAGTGCCAGATATTGCAAAGATTAAACCGGAATTTTAAAGACAACAGTCAGGACTTTCAGATGACATAAGTTTTATAAATAAATCATAATTCGCGATTTTATAACATCCCGAATATATAGTAAAATATGGTTTTAAAACTTTTGACTATGATATCTCGAAAATCTGTGGTGATGGAGAAATTCTGAGGTCAGATTTGGATTTAGAAAAGAATATTCTAGTTTCAGTTTTACAAATATTATTAGTGCAATTATCGCCTGTTTAAAAAATACTATTTATAAAAACATTTCCCTATTTGTTTCTTTTCCCACACTTCAAAAAAATGTCTTTTTCAGACTTTTAGCAATTTTCAAACAAAAAAAGTTGTTCGACATTTCGAGAGATTATATTCAATATCCTCTATGAAGCAAAACACATATTTTTGAGTAGAATTAAAAAAACTTATTTATGACCAAACTCTTAAAGTATGAATTAATCTATATTGAGAACAGTTGACTGAAACAACTTTGTTTATTATATTGCTCATTTACTAAAAGTCTGACATAACTCAAAAAAACACGATTTTGCAGAAAACTCTTTTAAAGTTTTCAATCCATATCTGCCTCTATCGACCCTTTCTCTATTTATTAAATCACTTTTTTAATAAATAGGTTTTTTAATGCATATTTCTCTTAGTGAGAGTTGGGTGCAAATTCGCTAATTATCGAGAGACGTGTGAGTAGCACAGTTTCTCTATAAAGTATATACTCTAAGGCGAAAAGTATACATGATATTAATATGATATACTTTTCGAGTATATCATATAACTAATAAATCTTCATCAATAACTCAAAAATCGCGTGTTTTGACTTATGACAGTCTTTTAGTAAATGAGCGATATGTAGTAATCAGAGAAGGCCAATATGTTTTTTTTTGTTTTTTTTTTGCCATTTTTTGCCAGTTTTACTCATATTTGCTTTCTTTTTGTCACTTTTTGTTTTTAATTTTTTGGGCTTAACAACATCATTTTCTTAAGATTTCTGAAATTTAAAAACGCACTTTTTCTAAAAGTTTTGTTACTTTTACTTTCAAAAGCTTAAAAAAAAAACTTTTTGTAGTTTTGCTATTTTTTTTGCCTTTTTTTAAATTTTTTTTCGTCATAAACACCTCAGATTTTTTTTCTTCTCTAATGTAATGTAATCAAAAATAAATCTTATGGTTGATAGAGAATTAACAAATATTAAAAAAAGTACTAAAACAGCTTTTTGTTGTCTGACATTTTTGTCAGAGATAAATCTACACTCAAAAAAATAAGTTAGTAGAAATGTTAGTAAAACATCTTGAAAATCAGGTATACTATTTTTCAGCAGATTTTTTGCTAAAATTATGTTTTAAACTAAAATTTTAGTTATACTTATTTAGCACTTAACTGTTTTGAACTAATGTTTTACTAATATTTTACTAATGTTTTACTAATTTATTTTGTGTTGATTAGCACATCAATAGTGTGAAAAGACTGAAAGATATACTCAGAATGAATTAGATGTCGCGGCATGTCACGATGTAGTAGTGACGAGGAAAATTATACTAAAAAGTACAACTCTAGTAAGACATAATTAGGGAATTCACATAGTGCCTTAAAGTCATAAATCGCAAAAAAGCATATGTGAGCAGCGTGTTGTATTTTCTAATTCTTTATTACTAAAAACGTCAAAATCGAAACGTCGAAAAAAAATATTAAAAAATGCCGACAAAAACCGAAAAAGATAAAACTATTACCGCTTTGTGAGAAAAATATGCATCCGATATACTTATGGTAAAAACAAATAAGAATTTAACTGTTTTTTCAATGCCCGCTTCGGCTTTATCTGAAACAGCATTTAAGTTATTTTTTTTGTATATTTTTGTACAAAAACTTACCGAAATAATTCCTTTTGCTTCCATTTAATTAATTTGACAAGTTTCCTTTTTTTATTGGCACAGACATATTTATTTGTTTTAAATGTTGCAGAAGCGCAACAAAAATTCTTCAGAACGGAATAATAAAAAGGAAAAATAGCTGATTAAATAGCAAACAAAAAACAGCTTACACTAAACATAATACATACTATACTGGAAAAACATACATGCTCAAGTTGTATTGTCGTAAAATATATTTGCACGAAGAATACCAACAACATTTTTACAACTGTTGTATATTATTAGCACATACGTCAAATACAACACTATAGTACACCTTGCGAATTCCCTAAGTATAATAAAATCAACCATGGAAGATTTTTGTATCTGTTTTTCATACATAAAACAAAATTGTGGATTAAAAAAACTTAAATTTTTCGTCTTCACCGGCTTGTGAAAATAATTGTCTATTAATTAAATAAAAGACAAAATAAAATATTTAAATTTAATACAGATTAAATGTGTATTTCTAAACGAAATGTTAATATGTATTAATAATCTTGTGTGGTCAAATTGCAAACAAATATGCAATAGGTAGACAGACTAAAGCGAAAGACAAATACATAAATCTGGTAAATTTTTCTGTTTCCTTTTTCTTATTGCAAAAAAGGGTTGTAAACGTCATATTTTGTTATTTTTTCGTTTCCTTTCTATAATTCTCTGCGGCATTTGCGTTCCTTTGAAAGATAGCATTATTTAGACAATAATATATGTAATTAGTTAAAAGATAATTTAGTTTACATTATATATAATTATTTCTATTGTTTTTAGATATTACATTAACTCATATCGTCAATTTGGGAGTATGAACATTTTTATATTTTGTAACGCATTGTAAATTGATTTTTACCAAATAAATTAACTAAAGTATAATTTTTCTACAAATTTTTTGAGTTTTTTTCAGTCTACTAATTTTCAGCAAAAATTTTATTAATTTTTAGCAAGGGTTTTTTAATTTCTTATCTACTAAGTTTTAGCAAAACTTTTGCTGAACCTACTAATTTTGTTGTTAAATTTTTTTGCAAGCACCCTCCTGACTAAAATTTTGCTGACTCAGCAACATTTTTTGCTGACTTTACTAACTTTTTTATTGAGTGTACTATCAATGAATAACATTCCTTCAAAAAGCGATTTTCATGAAATTGGTTCATAGCGGTTATTGAATATAAGTTCTCTATATATTTTCTGTACAAAAAAATTTCAGATTCTGACAGCATATTCTTATAAGAAAAAATTTCTTGGTATCGACCCTAGTTAGAGATATTTTTGTAAAATACTAAAACTAACAAGGACTTGCTAATTGCCGTTTTATCTTGTAAAACTTTTTTTCATAACTTTGTACTACTTTACAAAAATCTCTTTATTTAATCTTAACTACACTCAAAAAAAAAAGTTTGTAAAGTCAGCAAAAAATTTTGCTGAGTCAGCAAAATTTTAGTCAGGAGGGTGCTAGCAAAAAAATTGCTAATGTCAGCAAAATCTTTTGCTGAAAATCAGCGAGCTGATTTTTAGCAACAAAATTAGTAGATTCAGCAAAAGTTTTGCTAACACTTAGTAGATTAGAAATAAAAAAGCGTTGGTAAAAATTAATAAATTTTTTGCTGAATTTTAGTAGACTGAAAAACGCAAAAAATTGTAAAAAAATTGTAATTTAATTAATATATTTGCTGAAAATCATAAAACATATTTTTGTGATACTTTTAAAAATAATTTACAATAATTACGAAATATAAAAATTTTCATTTTCCCACATTGATGTCATGAATTAATTAAATATCTGAAAATATATAGAAATAAATATATATATAACATAACAAAAATTTTCTTTCAACTACTTACATCAATGGTTGTCTAAATGATGCTATCGTTTAAAGGATGCTTCTGTCGAAGATATTTTTAGAAACGAAACGAAAAAATAAACAAAAACAAACGAAACGAAAAAACAACCCTATTTTTGCAATAAGAAAAAGGAACCATAAAAATCTACCTCAGATGTGTGTCTTTGTCTTTCGTTTTACTCTGTCTACATGTCTGTATATGTTTGTTTGCTATTTGACCACTCCAGATCTCTATAAGATTTTGTTTAGAAATACAGATTTAATCTTTATTAAATTTAAATATTTTCTTTTGTCTTATTTTATTAATAGACAATTATTTTCACAAGCCGGTGACAACGCAAAATTTAAGTTGTTTTAATCCTCAATTTTGTTTTATGTATGAAAAACAGATACAAAAGTCTTCCATGGTTGATTTTTTTATATGTCTTATTAGAGTTGTACTTTTTAGTATCATTTTCTTCTTCTCTACTACATCTTGACATGCCGCGACATCTGCTTCATTCTGCGTATATCTTTCAATCTGGTTGTCGTCCACACTATTAATGTGCTTATCAGCACAATTTTTTTTAGCAAAATTAATTAGTAAAACATTAGTATATTAGTAAAGCATTAGTATAAAACAGTTAAGTGCTTAATAAGTATAACAAAAATTTTAGCTGAAAACACGATTTTAGCAAAAAATTTTCTAAAAAATAGTTTACCTGATTTACAAGACGTTTTACTAACTTTTGTACTAACTTATTTTTTTGAGTGTAGGTTGATATTTATGTATTATATTACAATTATTATTAATAATTTAAAAAAAAAAAAAATTGTATAATAATTGTGCACAATAATAACAATAATAATAACAATAAATAAACGTATAAACTAACTTGCAATAACTAACTTACAATAGTTAACCTAAATTATACAATTGTAAATTTTTTACCAGCACATTTTGTTATGTGCACTTAACTTTTTTTTTTTTTTTAAATTAATAAAAAATAAAAAAAAATATTTTATTAAATTAGTTTTTAACCATAATTTGTTTGACCTGGATATATATTTAAATATTCTTTATCAATCAGTTTTATTTTCAACGTTATCAAATTTTGGTTATTCCATTTATTATTACAAAAGCAAAAGATTTGGCTTTTTTAAACTTTTTTTAAATTCAATATCAAATTTGATAAGTTTATTGTATGGGTTGCGTTATTAAACTTTATCTACAAAATACTACAAAAAAAGTAAATAACTATAGTTTGGAAATTGATTATATTAAGTTAATGGTATTAGTTTTAAAAACTCTATACTTAAATGTGAGTGAAATTTTTTATATAAGTAATTAAATAAAATTTTTTAATTACTGATAGTTACGAATTTATGGTATTTGTTGAGTATTATAAAGTATTAGTAAATTTATTTTTTTTTTTTAAATTAAATATAAATTTTAGGTATTAAATTTAATATAGACAAATAATATATTGAAATCAAATAAATATTCGATCACAAAGCGAATGTTTTTATACTGTGCTTAGTAAAAGTTAAAAGAAAATAGAACAAAATTAACTGATTAATTAGTCTCAAATTTGAATATATTCAACAATACTAAAAAAAGTTAGCACAGTCAGCAAAAAATGTTTGCTGGATCAGCAAAATTTTAGTCAGGGGTCTGCTTGCAAAAAAATTGCTAATGTCAGCAAAATATTTTGCTGCAAATTAGCGAGCTGATTTTTAGAAAAAAAAAAAAAAAAAAAGAAATGAGTAGACTTTTGATTAAAAATTTTGATTTATATCTCTATTAACCGTGTTTACCTCTGTTATCCGTGCCTTTATTTTTTCCTCTATTAACCGTGCTTCACCTCTATTATCCGTGCAGCACACATTTATTTGCTTGTTCTTTCTTTTCACCTACATACAAAGAGTTAAAATTCGGGAAAAATAAATAAGTTCTATTAACCGTGTTTTCGATTATCCGTGCTGAGTCCGGTCCCGTGCAACCCGGATAATCGAGGTTCAACTGTATAACATAAACAAATTATCTTTCAACTACTTACATCAATGGTTGTCTAAATGATGGCATCTTTCTAGAAACGAAACATAACGAAATTACAAAATATGAAATATATAACCCTTTTTTTGCAATAAGAAAAAGGAAACATACAATATTACGTATTTCGCTTTAGTCTGTCTACCTGAACATATATTTGTTTGCAATTTGACCACCCTACATTAATAGTCACTAAAATCATTTAGTTTACAAATACACATTTAATCTTTATTAAATTTTAATATATTCTTTTGTCTTTAATTTAATTAATATACAATTACTTTGAAAACAAAAGAACGCCACACTGTTGGCGTCCTTTTGTTGTATTATGTATGAAAACAGATACAAAAATCTTCCATGGTTGATGTTGTTATATGTGTTAAAAGAGTTGAACTTCTAAGTATAATTTTCCTCGTCTGTACTACATCTTGACATGCAGCGACATCTACTTCCTTATGTATCTTTCAATCTGGTTGTCGTCCACACTCTTAATGTGCTTATCAGCACAATGTTTTTTAGCAAAATAAATTAGTAAAACATTAGTAAAATATTAGTAAAACACTAGTTCAAAACAGTTAAGTGCTGAATAACTATAACTAAAATTTTAGCTGAAAACACAATTTCAGCAAAAAATTTGCTGAATAATAGTACACTTGATTTACAAGACATTTTACTAACTTTTCTACTAACTTATTTTTCTGAGTGTACGTTATTTCAGAATCATGTGAGTTAGTTAATTTACAGACTGTGTATTGCAATGGGCATTTTGGTTGTTGTCTGTACTCATGTATACATATATAAAAAAAAGGTTAGTTCAAAAGTATGTTAAACGTGTTCTAATTCAGCTAAACAAATTTTTTCTGTTGCTTAAGTTTAAATCAGTTATTTAGCTAAAATTCTTAGTTATCTTATTTCACAACAAGAACAAATTTCATTCATATTTGAACTAATATTTCAACCAAAAATTTAGTAATTATCATAAGTTTTTTTTTATAATCATAAAATATGCTATATTTCGGAAATTAAGAGAGATAGAGCGAAATGGACTCTGTACCTATTAATTTAATAACCACTTCCGGTAATAAATATAGACTTGTCTCCTCTGGAGAACGTTTTAGCAGAAAATTTCTGCTGATCTAGCTTAAAAATTCAGTTTATTTAGCTAAATTCTTTGTTAATTACTCTACTACTGTCCACCAAAATTTAGTTCTATCAAAATTTAGGTCACCTAAATTTAGCAGACTGTGATTCTCAACATCAATGAAAATTCTGCTGGCTCAAATTCAGGTACTATTTTCTGTTGTCGTAACTGAATTTTCAGTTATATTTACGGGCTTTTTTTATGAGTGTTACAGTAAAGTGTGTCTTTACTATACAAATAGAAAAAAATTAGTAAACACTTTAGATGAAACTACTAAAAATTAGTTCAAAATTAAGTTTCAGGAAAAACTACTAAAATTTTTTTAAATAATTTTTAATAGTTTTAGCAAAACTTTATACTATTGTTTTTTTCTATTAGTATAAGTATAGGAAAAGTTTTGTTGATATTACAGTTGTTGTTTGCTGCTTTTTGTTTACAAATGTTTAGCAAAAGTTTTTGCTGATTTAAGCAGAGTAAATTTATATTTTCAATTAACTAAAATTCAACATGAATATAACAAAAATTTAGTAAGTTTAACAGTTTTATATTTGCTGTATTTATCTTACTAATATTTAGCAAACAAAATTTGCTTATTTTAGCAGTTTATACTGCAACGTAATCTTTATCTATCAGTGTAAAATTAGAAAACAATGCATGAGGAAATTATTGAAATGTTTTTTAAAACTCGTTAACTTCTTGGTAATCACTTGAATATCATTCAAATTGAATAATTTTGAGTGTAATCATCTTACCATACCTTGTAATACTGAACTATTCACAAACAATCCAATATATTAAATTTGTTTAACTCATAAACAGGAATCTTTTCATTAAATTTCCATATGTTTCATTAATTTACAAAAAAAAAGACTTCGAGTCTTTATCATATTTTTCAGATAATTAAACAAGATAGAGAGAGCATAACATTTTGTAACAAACAAAATACAATATTATCAAACAATTGTTATTTTTCAAATCTGAAAAACTCTAACAATAGTTAATGTCATAAATTACCACATTAGCAGATCATTAATTTCTTTCTTTGTCTAAAAATTTAATGAAAAGTGTAAAATTTTAGTATGCATTTATGTTAATCATAAAATTTTAAATACCCGATCAAATAAAATTTACATCTCAAATACAAAATCAGATTACATATAATATAGATCGATATTTATTCTGATCCAAGTTTATCTCAAAATTGGGGTATCCAGTAATATCCGATTAGATCCCTCAAATATATTATTTTTAATTAAAAAAAGACAAAAAAAATTTAAGAAAAATAATTTGGATATCTGCGAATATATAATAACATTTGGGGTTATATATTGCAATATATAAATATGTCTTATACGCGTGGAACATATTAATAATGTTGGACCACATATACTCATATCTCAAACTAAATTGTTAATCTTAATGTCATATATAATGATATCTTAAAATGCATTATTAATATAGCACCATATACATATGTATAGGTAAGCATATCTTATATAACACACAAAAAAATTTTTGTATGACAGCGTATATTATTATATCTTAAATTACATAGCTTATATGTTGCCATAAATGATTACATATTGTGTTATATATGAGAATGTATTATTCTATAGGACAATACATATATTATATCTTATTATGTATAACATATATGCTTAATATCTTATTTTATAAAGGTTAATATTTAACAATATATCATTATATATATTACCACATAAGAAATATATGGATATGCAAGCCATATCACATAAAATATATTTGAAGGTGAAAAAACATGAGACCATATATAATTTTTTTACTCGGGTAGACAAAAAAAAAACGTTAATTTAAATAATAAAACAAAAACTAAAGGTTTACAACATAACAAAAATTTAAATAAATAAATTTTTGTTTTAAACATATGTATGTTTAACAAATTTCATTCAAAATGGATCTGGAAAAGCTTAAAATAGTTTAAAAGTATTTGTATGCACTGCACTTTTTTTTAAAGAATATAAGGTATATTTTAAAAAAATCCATGGATAAATTCCAAAGTTAAGGCTAATTGCTGTAAACATTTTTTAATGAAAATTGAACTCAAGAAAAAAAAATTAACGTGAATAAAAAAAGACAAAGTATAAGATCACATAAAAGTAATTGCAAACAGATTACTAAAATAGGCTCTTTCCAAAATAAAAACTTAAAAACTTTGTAAAAAAGTTTTTTTTTCCTGCAAAAAAGTTAAAACTTGGTAAATTTTCCAAATAAAAATATTTAAAACTTTGTTATTTAAACACCTTTGCCTAAATTTAAGTAAAATATGCTTTGCTTATTTATATTTGACTTTAACGATACGTAAAATAAGCTTAATCCAAAGTGTTTGTTTCAGTTATGCAAAAACTTGGGAAAATGTTATCAAGGTTTGGCTAAAATAACAATAACACTTGGTAACATTTCCCAAGTTATTGCATAAATTAAGCAAAACAATTAGATCAATTTGATTGCCTGTATTGAGGATACCATTTCGTAACAGATTTGTAGCCACTGACTCCAGATATAATTTTAATAATTGTCCTACTGGTGTTGTTAAAAAAATGCCGTTATTGTGTTCTTTTTAGATCGATAATATGTCTATATAGAATTTTATGCATGTAGCACACATTTCCCTTATTAATTCCAAAAAAATATATGGGAAGAAAGAAAAAAAAAAAAACAAAAAACTTTACTAAATATTTGTTATTACTAGGGCAACAAAAAAAAAAAAAAAAAAAAACAAGCTTGAGCTTTTTTTTTATTTGAAAGAATAGAACAATTTAGTTTGAACACAAGTTCTGATCTTGAAATTATGAAAGTTTTTAGCTAAATTTGTTAGAGCTTTTTTAGCTTATTTTTTGATATTTGCGTGAAATTTAAGCTTATTTTTTACTTATTTATTTAAAAATTCATCTTATTTTAGCTTTTTTTCGATTAAAATGGTGCTTTTTGATTTTTTCTTTCAATCAGTATTTTGAAGTTTTTTTTTTAATGTAAAGTTAAAATTTTAATGTTACATGTGATAGAAGCGATAATACATTGGTTTATCAAAATATTTTGTCAATTTGTATTTTGAAGCTTAACAAAAACTTCTTTTCAAGTACAACTTTAGTGGAGTGATGGATGAAGTTCCATGGAACAAATTATATACAGATTTTATTATTGTAGTAACGATTTTAATAAAAAAATTATAATATTTAACGGTATATTTTTTTTAAATTTAACGGCTTATTTTAAAATTTTAATGGCTTATTTAACTGTTTTTAGAGCTTGTTTTAAGCGCTTAAAACTGTGTTTGTATATATATTTTTTGGTTGCCCTAGTTATTACAAATGTCAGTCACGTTGTGTTTTAAACGTCAGACAGCAAAAAATCAATAATATGAGTGAATATAATAAACAAACAAATACTAAACAACAAATATTTGTCATACATAACGTGACCAACGGTTTGTGATCAAAAATAGAGACTCGTTAGACAAAAAAGCGGAATTTTTGGTGAAAAAAGAGAGATATTTAATTTTTTTGTCTTTAAATATGGATTTTATTAAATTTTAAATTTTTTAATTAAAATTGGTTAAAAATGGATTTTGAAATTGGTTATTACAAACAAATTTATGATTTTTTGATCAAAAAGAGACTCGGTAGACAAAAAAGCGGGATTTTGGGGAAAAAAGAGATATATAATTTTTTTGTCTTTAAATAAGGATTTTATTAAATTTTAAATTTTTTTGTTAAAATTGGTTAAAAATGGATTTTGAAATTGGTTATTGAAAACAAATTTCAGAGTTAATTTTTAGTATTTTGTATAGTATAATTTTTTATACGGGTTTTGATCAAAAAGAGAGACTCGGTAGACCAAAAAGCGGGATTTTTGGTGAAAAAAAGAGAGATATTTAATTTGTTTGTCTTTAAATAAGGATTTTATTAAATTTTAAATTTTTTAGTTAAAATTATTTAAAAATGAATTTTGAAATTGGTTATTGAACACAAATTTCTGAGTTAATTTTTAGTATTTTGGTGTTTTTTATGATTATGAAATTTTAAAACTTTTCTGAAAAGTTTTCTAATCTTTTAAATGGGATTATGTAATATTCTAAAAAAAAAGAATTATGTAACATATTCTGGTAGATACTAAAATTTTCTGTATTATTTTTTAAAATATTTTTTCTAAAAAATTTTAAATTTTTATATATTTAAAACTGGTTCAAAAAGGAATTTTAAATTGGTTGTTGAAAACAAATTACTGAGTTAATTTTTAATATTTTGGTGTTTTTTAAGATTATGTTAATTATGATATTTTAAAAGTTTTCCAATCTTTTAAAAGGGGTTTGTGTAATATTCTACCAAAAAAGAAGTAAAGAATGGCCCAGTTATAATCTGGACGCATTAATAACATTGTTACAAGCGCCCCCAGTGTATGAAATTTTAAACCATTTACATATGTTGTTGACAAGACATATACTGTTATTTGACATAATTTTCAAATCTGTCATTCGAATAGTATTTCGTACAGACGCCATGGAACAAAAAAGACGTGAAGAAATTTTGCACACTTTCTTAGAAAATCCAACATTCAGTGGTTCGAAAATTTCTAAAATACTTAAGATTCCTAAATCTACAGTATGTAGTGTTTTAAATCGGTATAATGCTACATTAAACATAAATATTAAACCAAGACACGTGGAAAAAAGTAAGGGTAGGAACCCAACTGTGGAGAGAAAGGTATTAGCATCAGTACAAAGAAATCCTGGAATGTCTGACCGCGATAGAGCCAAAAAAATGTAAAACAAGCAGAAGCAATGTCCAGCGAATACGTGTACGTAATGGATTGAAGGCCTACCGAGCAATTAAATACCCAAACCGGACAGAAAAACAAGAATCTATTGCCAAAACACGTGCTCGTCTGTTGTATACCAATATTTTAACGAAGTTTAAAGGTTGCATTATGATGGATGATGAAACCTACGTAAAATGCGATTTTAAGCAGTTACCTGGAAACAAATTTTATATTGCAAAGGAACGTGGAAATGTCAGCGCTAAATATAAGTATACCAAGTTGGATAAATATGGCAAAATATTCATGATATGGCAAGCCAGACGCCATGGAACAAAAAAGACGTAAAGAAATTTTGTACACTTTCTTACAAAATCCAACATTCAGTGGTTCGAAAATTTGAACATGAATCCTCCTAACTGCCCACAATTTCGACCAATCGAAAGATATTGGGCAAATGTAAAAAATAAATTGAAGAAGAGTAATAAAGAAGCAAAAAATGAAGTTATAATGTTACAAAAAATGGAACCAGAGTGCTAAAAAAGTAAAGCCGAAAGATGTGCAAAAATTAATGGGGAGCAACAACAAACATGTCCGTTATTTTGTTCGTAACAAAGAAAATTAATTTATTTGTATGATTTTCCTTAAAGCTGAATAAATTTCCTTTAATTTGTTGTATAATTTATAAAAATGTGTCTGTTATTTATAAAGTTATAACTACTTTTGTGCGTCCAGATTATAACTGGGCCATTCTTTATGTAACATATTCTGGAAAATACTAAAATTTTCTGTAATCTCCAAAACTTCTAATATACATTCTAATAACATTTTGTTATTATATATAAAATGTTTTTAAGGAAGTTCTAAAATATAAAAGCGGGATTTAAGTTTCACAAGCGGGGGCAACAATTCAGTCTATAAAAGGCGGGATAATCCCGCTTAAAGCGAGTTTGTTGGTCACATTAGTCATACATGAACCTTATAACACCTAATTAAGTCCTAGACAATAACGGCTAAAAGGCATAATGCTTAACAAATGGTAACACCGAACATAATATATTGAATACCTAATAATACCTATAATCCCGCTTAAAGCGGGATGGTTGGTCAGGTTAGTCAGGTTAGTCATACATGGAGTTCATAACACACAATTTAGTTCTAGACAATAACGGCTAAAAGGCATAATGCTTAACAACGGGTAACACCGACCATACTATATTCAATACTACCGAATAATTAGTTGCCGACAAAAACGATAAAAATTTGATTTAAACTTAAATATTTTCAATATTCAATTATTAGGGAAATTAAAAATATAATTAATAAGTTCCAATACTGTTTATTTGAAAGTTAATGTTTATGAATCTTAACTGTAAACTCAGGGAAATATACCTGTAAAAATAGCAAAAAAAATCTACTAAAAATTAGTTAAAAATTAGTTAAAAACGACGTTGAGAAAAAGCTGCTAAAATTGCTGCTAACTCTTAGTAAGATTAAAATAGCATAAATAAACAAATTGTTAAATTGACAAAATTTTAGTTCTATTGGAGTTAAATTATAGTTAATTAAAAACAGCAATTTACTCTGCTGAAATTAGTAAAAACTTTTACTAAATATTTGTAAACAAAATCTGTAATATCTAAAAAAAATTTTCTATATTTACGTCAAATTTAGTTGAATGCAAATAACAGCATATTTTGCCAAAATCAACAGAAATATTTGTTACAACAGTGTACACTGCTGATTTCAGAAGGGGAGATTTTTATTCGCATAAATAGCATGTTAAATTACTTTGGAAATTTGTGATTGTTTTTTTCTGCTAATATTTAGCAAAATGTTTGCTGATTTTTGCAGATTACTCTTTTTACTTTCAAATAACTAAAATTTAACTCAAATATACAAACATGTTTATAGATACAACAGATTTTGTTTGCATGGTAATGACTACTTATTATTTTTTTTCTGCATTACTTTAAATAATAAAATAATTAGTTACCAATAAGAAACTTATAATGCATTACTTTCATACAAGAAATAATTGGTGAACTATAGTTGGTTTGTTATCTTATTACTTATATACGAAATATAAGGATACAAAATTGTTCTGGAAATCTATTTTTAGACTCATTATAATTCGTATTTTTGTAAGCTGTGGGATAAGGTGTTAGTTTTTGGATATCTTGAACAAATTTACATAGAACAAAAATTAATTTGTGTTTTAAACTATCAAATTTTATATACCTCGGTGGCTTAGGATATAGATCAGCCGCTGTTTATCTGACGACCCGGGATCGATACCCGGCTCGATCATGTTTTAAAAACAATTAATAACATAATTTTGAAATTCGTAATTTTTTTCAAAATCAATTTTTAGAAACATTATTTTATTTCTACGGGTAATTTTTTTTTATTCATACCCTTGTATGCATATAGGTAAGCCATTATAATTCATATTTACGTAAGGCTGTCAGTAATGTATAACTCATTACATTTGGGACATTTCATATAAAGAAAGTTAAAATTATAATATAAAGAGTAATACTAGACTCATTATTTGGTAAGGTGAGATTTTTATGGGTGGTTTTGTGTTAAAGCATTAACAAATCTCACAACTAATGTTAATTTTAACGAATTACGAGCAACAGTGTTGATGTGCCTTTTAGATAAAAGAGTAAATTTTAAATTGTTAATAAAAAAAATTTTGTGATAGCAATCAATTATATGAGTTGCCGCTATTATTTCCAGGTTTTTAAAATCTGTCAATATCATTGCTTCCATATAAGAAAGCAAAAACAAATGATGCAATTTTTGCACAATTTTCAAAAACTCCATAGAATATTTTGCATTTACATTTTTTTTGTATGCTACTCTGATTTTATGTTGTAAAATAACAAAAACTTAGTTCAAACAGCAACCTGGAATGTTTAAAACTAGACAGCGAATGTGCCATGCGAAGAGCTGCTTTTTTAACAAAATTCACTATCATGTTTTTTAACTTTTGTGACTCTCTCTTTAGCTGTTACCGAAACACACCTAAAACTGAGTATAATTACAACATTTTTGAAACATTGTTTTGAAATTTTAGTCTAATAAGAGGCGTCAATGCCCGGTAAAAACAAAACGCCAAATATTTGAAAACAAAAAAAAATGGTTGAATTTATCCAAAAGTTGAAAGCCCCCAAACTAAAAGTAAGAATAATAAAAAAAGTGAGCTTGTTTCAACAGCATTTTAAAATTTTCCAAATTTGCGTAACGATAACTATTAGAAATATAGATCTATGACCCTAAAATTTTGCACTTCAACGAATTAAAGTGTTATTAATCCAAACATATAACTCGCCATTCTAAAATGCAAAAATTGCGAAAGTTATTGAAAAATAATAAAAGGATTTGAAAAATTTTCTATATAAGCTCAAATGATTAAAATCTTAATGGAAAATTAAGTCAATTAAATATTAGTTATTATTATTTTAATTGGTACTACAATTTCCTTAATATCACCGAATTCAATTAAATACATGCTTTATTTGACAGAATTTATAAGCTGTTTATCCTTTTTCAAAAGCTCTCTCTCTCTCTCTCTCTCTCTCTCTCTCTCTCTCTCTCTCTCTCTCTCTCTCATATCTGAGAAAAGAGATACTAATTTTCAAAGTCGGACTACGCGTTTTCAAAAAAATACCAACTTTAAGCAGCGATAAAACACGAACGACAACGAATTTAAAAAACCATAAAGAAATGGTTCAAGCAGCAAACTGGCCTATTTAAAACTAAACATCGAATGTGCCATGCGAAAAACTGCTTTTTTTAACAAAATTCGCTGTCATTTTTTTTCAACTGTTATCTGTTAAAGGCACATCAACGAAACATACCTCAAACTGTGTATAATTACAACATTTTTGAACCATCCCAGGTAGAAAAATACAATCTTTAAAACGTTTTAAAAGCATTTGTCATGATGGTACAAGCGTTTTCAGAACATACCAAATTACAAATTTAAAGCGTTTTGAGAATGTGCAAAATGATAACCCAAATTTACGGTCTGAGGATGGTATTTTATAACGTTCTCAAAACATTGCAAAACAAAATTTTTGAAATGCTTTTTCAATCGTTAAATAAGTATTTGCAGAACATTTTGGCTTACAGTTATTAAGCGTTATGAAAACGACCCAAATGATAACCGCTTTGAGGGTTGTAATTTTGAACATTGTCAAAACGCTCGAAAGAAAAATTTGATTGAAAATAGATTGTTTTGAGCAGTTTCTGTACTTAGCAGTCGCCAACCAGCGGCTTGTCTGTGTCAAAATTTTGGATGGTGTTTCAGTTTCAAACTGATGTAATAAAAAATCTGTAGAAAATAAATGTTGTAAAAAAATACTTTTTTCACAAGTTATGTACTTATTACCCTTTAATTCTTCATATACTTGGGTTGAACTGAAATTTTCTTTGCCTACACCCTTATTTGGCTTTCCGCATCCACTAAACTGTTGTTGCAACTCGTTTGACATTATAACAGAGAGAACAGCTGCAATCGCAAAAAAAAAAGTATTTCTAAAGTACTATTGGCAAATGTTAGAAAAACGCTTTAACTCAATGGTTTTACATTGGTTTTATTTTATAAACCGTTGTAAATTTTGTACGATAAGAACTTCTTAAGTACTTTTTACAAACGTTGGAAAAACGCTTTGAACCAATGTTTTTACAGTGTTTTTATTTCACAAATATTTGTAAGTTTTGTATAAAAAGTATTCCTAAAATACTTTGTCCGAACGTTCGAATAGCAATCCAAAATAATGTTTTTTAAATACTTTTTTTCGTATTATTTGCAATTATCGCTTTGGAAACGCTTTTATTTTAGTACCATCAAAAACAAACGTTTTGAAAACTCTTCGTTTTTTGTACCATCCCAAATTTCTACCTGGGATTGTTTTCAAATTTTTATTCCCGTAAGGGACGTCAGTGCCCAGTAAACAAAAAAAAAAAATGGTTGAATTTAAGTGTTTGGAGGAATCCAAAAGTTGAAAGCCCCAAACAAAAAATAAGAAGTAAAAAAAAGTGCACTTCGCACTTCGACGACTTAAAGTGTTATTAATCCAAACATATAACTTCCCGAGTAAAAAAAAATATATATAACGATATATTTTTTAATTAATTATATGTTTTATAGGCCATATTGATCAATCTGCAAACAAAAATTTAAGAAAAATGAGAGATGCATTTTGAGAAACATATTTGCGATATAGGGACATTTTTAAGCTTTTTATCCTTTTTCAAAAGCGTATACATCTCTCTCTCTCTTATCTGTGAAAAGACAACATAAGCTTTGAAATGAGATATTAATTTTTTAAATGTGATGTAAACAGTATGCATTTTTTATAATTTTTCAAAAATGTACTACCTTTAAGCAGCGATAAAACGACAACGAATTAAAAAAAATAAAAAAATTGTTTTGTAATGCTAATAAGGAGATTACATATAAAAAGTTTCATGCAAATCCGAAGGGGTGAAGTTGAAAAGGTCATATTTTTATCAATATGCCTTCTGGAATGACTTGAGTTGAAGTATTTATTTATTGTCAACATATACTTATGTTGGCATTTAATTTGTTTAATATCAGTAGAAATTCATATATAACACCGACTCAAAAAACACTCACATTTTATGTAGTTATAATTGTGAATACAATACGATTCATTACTTTTAAAGCTGTTAACATAAAAGGGCAACACAAATACCGCTTATTAACCCAGTTAATTCAATTTTTAAATGGTCAACATTAGTGGAATAATAAATTGGAACTGTTAGAGTATAGGGGTGGGTTCCTTTTGAATTTTCTAAAGCACAATTTGTTATACCTTTACTTACGTTCATGCAGGTTTAAGAAAAAAGTAAATATAGTTTAACATAAAATTTCTCTATTGTTTTTCTAAAAACAAAAGTTAATGGATTATTAATTGAATTAGTTGGTTTTACTTGAAACTTGTTTAAAATTTAAAAAACTTGATGATTAATAGGTTTTTTGTTTAAGTTCTGCTCTAGCTTTTCTAATGGCGTTTTCTTTTCTGACAAAAAAATGTTGCATTTTTATAAGTGACATTTAAATAATGTTGTCATAACCCTCTTAATATGTTGCCATATTCATAGTCACAATAAAACATGAATTTATACAAAAAAGGCTGCCCTGCTTTAGAACAGCTGATTTGTGTATAAAAGAAAACAAGTTGAAAAATAAAAAAGCGGCAAATTGCAAATTGGCATTCAAATTGTTTTGTAATTAATTATTTTTTTTTTATTTAAAATGGATTCAGGAATTGATGCAAGCACAATATTTCGCTCCTGCAGAACACACATTTCCTCTTCATCTGATGATGAGGAAGAATCCATTAGTACCCCAACAACATTGTTTACGCATATTACTACAGCAGCTTTTTCCATTTTTAGCAATTTAAATGTATATTTTTTAAAATTATTATAATTTATAAAACAAAATATGTTAATTTTCGTCTTTAAATATTTTTTTTTTTCAAAACAAAACTATAAAATCAGCTGTTTTATAGTGCAACATTTTCACCCCATCATTTTATAAAGGGTGAAAATTGCAACATTTTTGCATGTTAATAGGGCGACATATTTTTAAAAGAACATGATTCCTTTTTAAAGTGCTGTCAATTTTTTAGAAAAGAACACAAAAAGTGCAATTTTTTAGAAAGGGCAAACAAAATGTTACATTTTTTGCCAGAAAAGAAAACGCCATAAAACTTCGGGTTCTGATGAGATCTTTAGCCAGATCGAAATGCTAGTATCAACCTAGCTAATATGTTTAATTTGCTTTATTTTTGTAAATATACGGAGGTTGAAAGCTCGTTATAAATTGAAAAAAATTAAAAAACTAAAATTTATACTGAAAGTTTAAATAAATTGAACGGTTCTTATACTCCAGAGATATTGAAAAAAAGATATTCAATAAAAGACCTTGTAAGATCTCAAGATTTCCTTTACAAATAAAATCCCGTAATGAAGCGATTAAATATTCTCATATTTTTCTGCTAAAACTACATGGCGTATGATGAATTTAATTACATATATTATAAGATTCATCATACGCCATGTAGTTTTAATATACAAATGTTGGAATATTTAAGATAGACAATATTCAACAAATATTTTCTCCTAAGCCAAACCGAGTTTCACAGTGAAACTTTCTGGATAGATAAAAAAAATATCTAAACTTTTTTTAATAAACACAAAAAAAATTTATGGGTTGATTTTTATATACATTTTGTTTTCTATTACACTCGCCCACTTTTTAGAAAAATTCTAAAAGCTGTGCCTTATTTCTACAGAAAAATAAAGTGCCAATCAAATTGAAAATTGCATTTTGGTTGCTACAACCCATAAATTCGGTCAGTGCAACCATAGCCAAATGTGATTTTTGAATATTTTGGGTGTAGCAACTGAAATTCAGTTTTACTAACCTAATTTTGTTGTGGAAATGAGTATTCGGTTGTAGCTGCCGATTTCAGTCGTAGTAAACAATTTTTAGTTGGCAAATGGGTTAATTTTGCTCTGTGTGTTTTATTTGTCTCGTTTCGTAATCTTTCGCCATTAACAGGACTTTTAACTAAGAATTTTTATAACCCATGTTTTAAATATTTCAAAGAAGTGGCAAACCCGGAGCATTGGCAATGTGGGTATACAAATTTTTGTTTTCTCTAGTACATTATTAATGAGTACAAAAAAGTCTTTATTTTTTAAATTTTAAAAATGTTTTCATACAAAAATATTGTAATTTTCGAATTCCATTTTTAAGCCCTAAACGTCCTATTGCGCACCTAAAAAAAAATATGTGGTTAAAATTTGTTTGTCCTCAACAACATCCAAGTTTCATTAAAATATGCAGATTCACTACTGTGTAGGTTTCTTGTTAGAAAAGGCAGTATATTCCTTAAAGTTTTTTTTTCATTACACAAAAAAACTAAAATCTAGTTTAAATTAAAATATTTGTTACTCCAATTAAAAGTTTAACTGAATTCGGCCCTATTAAGGAAATTGTAGTAACAATTAATAAAATTTTTAACTATTTAATAGAATTGAGTTTACATTTTTTTAACTTAATACAACTATGATTCTTCAACAAAACGCCAGTTTTAGTATCAATTTAATCACATTTTTTTAATAACAATAGTACATGAAAATTGTGGAACATGGTTCGTATACCAGTTAATGCTTATCCAAAAGCTCTTTCACTTGAAACCCCATTTGTCTAAGATTTCTCTGAAGCATTTCGAAATAAGCAAAAAACCGAAAATGGGTTAATTTTTGACCCCACTTTTTAGCCGCTTAACATGAGATTTAGCCGCTAAAAAATATGTGTCCCTTATTTTTCTTTTTTTTTTTCTTTATAAAATATCCAAATTTCATTAAGATCCTAGAGAACCGATCCTGAGGACTCCCCTTATTAGATCTAATAACATTAGGTTATAAAAAATTTGACGTCGCATTAGCGCCACATAATTATATATAATTTGATCAAATTATACAATATTTTATTAAAACCCTAGTAAAAAACTAGGGTATTTGAAAAAATTTTCCAACAGCTCACAGTTTTAAATGAATTGAAAACATAAAAAACTGACTTAATTCCAGATCAATTCCTGATAAATCAGCAAAGTCATTTATAGTCAGCAATTTAAAAATTTAATTTTTTCACACCGGGCGGTAGGCAAAATTGCTCGGGAAAAGAACAGTTTTCCCCACTGTGTCTTGTTATGTTTAGTGCTAAATTTTTTTCTCAAATTTTTGTCAGTATTGAGCATTAGAGAATTCATATAAAGATTTATAAGTATTTTAGATCTTGGTCTAAAAGAAAAATATTTTACAAGTTTGATATAATTTTTATTATAAATAAAAATTATGTTTTTTCGCCCTTTAATTGTGCAATGAAAATGAAAATTATTCAAGTTTGAGGCTATACTCTATATTTCTATATTAGGATTAGGGTTGCCATTCGTACTGTTTTAAACAGTACATGTACTGTTTTTTGAAAAATGTACTGTTTTATTCACAACACCTAAAACAGTACGCAAAAGTACTTTTTTTTTGGATTTTTACTGTTTTTGTACTGTTTTTTTTTGTATATTTTACATATTTTTATATAAACAAGTTTTTTTAACCATGTTTTTTTCGTGTGTACAATAGTTTATTATATAAATTTTTTGAATCTCCCTGTATTAATTCCACTTCGTTTCTTTGTACATATATAAGTTTGGTTTGTTTACTTTTCAAGCAATGGATGTTTGTAAACACAATTTTTTTTTCATGACACTGCCCAATGCAAAAAGTAATGGCGTCCAAACTAATAATTTTAGCCAATTTGACGAAATTTAGTCAATTTTACTTCTTTAGAGGATGTAAACTTGACGAAATTTTGTTGATTTGAATAAAATTTGTGAAATCTTAAAAAAAAAATTGACAAAATTTCGTTAAAGATCTACAAAAATTTTTTGTTGATTTTACCTACGCTATTTGGTTCGGTGTATTAACTTATTTTAAGTAAATATGTGATGTATTGAAGTAAAAGTTATGTTAACAATAAATACAAAAATGTACTGTTTTTTTTTTGAATAGTACTGTTTTTTTCATCAATGTACTTTTTTTTCACTATTCAAATATGGCAACCCTAATTAGGATATTGTCCTAAGAAATAATCAATAGAGTTGTCGTTTTTAAATTTATTCTTTGACCCTTTAGAACACGTTATGAAAGAAGTGACAATCCCATGCAAACATCAAACATTCATATAACCTAGTTATCCCACTAAAAAATTCCCGAAATAGATCTATAAACACATTCCTAAAAGTGGTCAATTAATAAATTTGATAGCAAAAACTCTATAGATTATTTGTTAGGACAATATTCTAATATTGAAATATAGAGTATGCCCTCGAACTTGAATAATTTTCATTTTCAAAAATATTTTTCTTTGTTTTCCATTTTTGTTTTTTTTTTTTAATAATTTCAATAATTTATTTTAAAAATTTGCACGACCTTGTAAATTATGGGGTAATTTCTAATTTGATTTGATTGTTTCACTCGCTACCATGCTTATACTTCTTATCATAAACAAAAAGTTAATAATGTTGTACCTTTAAGTACCCAGTGTAGAAACGGTAATGACATATCATTATTTTTTGGACTACCAAAAATGAAACCTGCTTACTCTCTACATTACTTTAATAGTAATGACTTACTAAAAACTAGTTAATTTTCCAAATATTTCAATAAAAAAAAAATGCGTTATCCAAGTAATGATTTAAAAATTTTTTATAAAAATCTATTTTTAGACTCATTATTTTGTCAACTACTTATTTTTGTTATTTTGTAAGCTGGAATGTAATGACATATTGTGCAAACAAGTCATTTATGCTTTTTATCTATCAAGTATAACATGTCGATATAGTTTAGATAGTAGAGCGGTTGACTGACAACCTGAAGTACAAGGTTCGAATACCATTTAATTAAAAAAACTTCAAAAAAAAAAAAATTTGTTTATATGAAAATTTATTTTTAGACTCATTATTTGTGTTCGCACTAGTAAGCAAATAGGTGATTACATATTTTTGATGATATGTCATTATATTGCGCCACATCCCCATGTGGCGCAATATAATGACTGTTCACCTGGTAGGATAATTGGCTTCGTAGGGAGCCTGAACCTATAGGGTGTACTCGCTGGCAGCACAAAATACCAACTTCTGGTCGCGGTGCATAGTGCCACTATAATCTAATCTAATGACAATTGTAAGTACTTGCCATTACCAAATATGTGCTAATATAACCACTTATATGATAATGCTTTTCTGCACTGGGTAGCTACTTAAGTACTCCACTGGAATTATTGTTCGGAGGAATGTATATTTGTTTACGATACTTTTCTCTTTTTTTTGTCATAGTTTTTTTGTTTTTGTTTTATAAATTAACGCCAAATAAGGTAATGTTTTCATATTTCATTTCAATTGCATGTTATTGTTTTAAAATTTCGCGTGGGATTTTAATTTTCGCACCTCTCTCTCTGTCTATCTTTTGTTTGGGGGTTATAAAGTCTGTTTTTTTTTTTGCCAAACAGGTGGAACTCGAATTATGTGGAGTAAAGCTCTAATTAGCCAAATTATTGTTAAAGAAAATACACATTCAAGCCACAAATTTTTAAAATATAAATTGTGCAAAAACTTGGAAAATTTTACAAAGTCTTTGCTTATTATAGCTAAGAACTTGAGAAATGTTCATAAGTTTTTGCATTATGCACACAGGGAGA
Organism: Delia radicum; assembly: GCA_021234595.1. Taxonomy (NCBI): domain Eukaryota; kingdom Metazoa; phylum Arthropoda; class Insecta; order Diptera; family Anthomyiidae; genus Delia; species Delia radicum. The sequence continues at coordinate 38,148,119 of CM037855.1, read as the reverse complement.
ATTTCTCGGACAAGTTTTAATGAAATTTTTTCACTAAACTAATAATAATATAATAATAATAATAATAGTTCTTTATTTTCAAAATATGCAAATACACAGTTTACAATTGTAAAATAAAGTATTTTTATGACAATGACATAAAAGTCGTCTGCCATTTACTAATTTAAATTTGAAATAAGTTTATATTTAAATTTGAACACAATTCAATATCAAATTTAAAGTAAATCAATTAAATTCCAAAATTAAAAACTTTCTATAATTCATTGCTTCACAAATATAATTATACAGCCTATTCCAGCCATCAAATATTTCTCCGTTTAAAATAGGTACCACTTCATTATGGTTAAGATTGGATTTTTCAAAATATCTGTTCCTGAATTCTCTCAAAACCGGACATGTTCCTATAAAGTGATATAGTGTTTCATCTTCATCGGTGTTGCACATAGTACATTTTCTATTTGCATCAATCCCGAAAAGATTACCCCTTAATCCCAAAACATCACTGTGTGCCTTGAAAATTATTGTTATTTTGTTTTGACTGAGATTATCCTGTATGTATTCTATACCTTTGCTGTAATCGAGGTTCTTATAAAAACGTGTCTCACTATTCGAAGCTTTTGTTTTTGCCTCTAATATGCTTTTACGCTTAAGATTTTGTAGTAATTCGGCTCCTCTTTTCAGCCATTCTGATTCTGCCACATCTTCAAATCTCAAATTAAATTCGTTACCCAATTTATTCATTTGTGCGGTAGTCTTTCATGCCCGAATTGAAATAATGCTTTAAAAATATAATCCATATGTAAATTGAAGCTATAGAAATGACTATCTTCTGCGTTTGTCTCCAATGTTAAAGCGTAGTTTGGTGTGAAGTCTGGCAATCTTAGAATTCGTTTTATAAAATATCGTTGTAGTTTGTCTACTTCTTCAAATAAGCTAAATCCCCATACTTGCGCTCCATAAACCTGAATCGACCTACATACTGCTTGAAAAAGTTTCCATTTAGAAGATATTGATACTGTGTTATTACATAAAAAATTTTTCCAGGTAGCGTTAATACTGGATTTCGCAGAATTATTACGTTTTTGGACATGTTTTACAAACGACATTTTAGGCGTCAAACTATTGAAGTTTTCATTGCAATGCGAATGAAACGTTTCTTAAACTTTATGAAAAAGCTTCATAGTTTTAATGAAATCATTTTTAATGAAACGTTTTCATTGGGCGTATGCAATTTTTAATAAATATCATGATTTTCTTCATTAAATTTTATGAAAAACTGCAATAACTTAATGAAAAGTTTCAATGGACGAAAAGTTTTCGGTAACAGTTCATAGATCTAATGCAAAAATTCATTGATATCAGGCATATAATTTATGTATATGTATAAAATTTCGAATAATTTATTAAATTTTTTATAAATTATGTAAAATCTTTTAAACATTTACCAAAATGTTAGCTAAAAGTAAAAACTTAGTTAATTTTTCTAAGTTTTTACAAAATTAAATGAAAGTTATTGCTGTTCAAAAAAAAAATATTTTATTGTCCTATAGTTGTCTGCGTATATTTCAGCTAATAACTTGATATATGTGCATACGTTTTTGTATTATGTATAAAATGATGCATAATTTTTTAAATTTTGTATAAATCATGCAAAAGTATTTGAATTTTTGCCAAATTTCTAGTTATATAAAAGTAAAAACTTGGTCAAATATAATGAGTTTTAAATATATCTATTATTTGTTAAAAATATATAAGCGAAATTAGCCATTTTTTTTGTCTTTTTCAGCTAAGAACCTGGTTTATAATTTTTTTACATTTTTTATACAATTTTTCATTTATTATAAAATTTAGTTTATTTGAATATTTACAAAATTACCACTTGGTAAAATGTCCTAAGTTTTACAAAACATTTTAATAGAGTTATTTTATTACTCTGTTTGCAGACATTTTCTTTAGTTTTGTTTATGCCCAGTTTTTTCAAGATCTTACCTTTGCAAAAATCGAGGTTGACCTGTACAATTGTTATTGTTTTAAGTATTTGTTGTTGATTAACACTTTGATTACTTTCTTATCTGCAAATAAAAGAAAATGAATGTGAGTTTTATAGTAAATTTAAACAAATGACGTATTGTTTTAAAACTCTTTCTTCATTTTTTGTTTTTTTTTTTTTCTTTAATGGCAAAAAAAAGAAAGATTATTATTAAGGTCGTTGAAATTATAATTTAACAACTAATCTTGATTATTAGTTAATTGTACACAAATACTTAATTTTAAAGATATGATTAATTTAATTTCCGTTTAAATTATTTTGTTACAAATAAGCAATAGGAAAATTACAAAATTACCATTTTATTTTAACAACCAAGTTTTCGATGGTCTACGATTTTAATAAAATTTGGTGAGTGTGTTTGACAGTGAACGCATATTTCTAAAACGATTTTGAAAACTGTGGCAACCCTGAAGCTTTGAAATATCTCCAAATTAGGGGATATCATTAAAAAGGCCATAACTTTTGTTGTGTGAAAGTGAAAATTATTTTTTGAAAAAATCCCCAATTAATTTTCTTTATATTTTATGGAATTACGTATTTGACATTTTACATATCAAGGTGTCATATTAAATACAGCTGATCTTTATTACTTTTGAAATACTGCCGCGAATCACTGAGTTGTTCCCTTTTGAATCAGGATGTCTGCCCGTAAATTTTGGACGACGGCTGTCAAAAGACGTTATTTAAGCTTATTTTACTTTGAAACCGTCGTTCGTTCATTGTCCCTAATTTTGAGACAGACGTGTCGATTTGTCCCTGTCTGGAAAGAGGCTTAGATCAATGTTCGGCTGCGTTTGAAATAAATTTGTTATGTCAATGACAACAACTCCAGCTTCGTTTTAAAGTTTCCCTACTGTCACACGGATTGATCCCAGATATCACGCAAATTATTTTTTGAATAAAATATCGATTTAATTTCGTGTATATTTTCTAAATACAGTAGTTTTCCGATTTAACGAACCATCGGTTTAACGAATTCGGGATTTAACGAACTCATAAAAATTTTGAATTGAGTACCTTATGTTACGAACACCGTAATTTTGTACTCGATATAACGAACAAATATAAAATTAGAGTCTTAAGTATAGAATGAGATGCAAATACAAAGATTTCCGCAAACAATATGCAAAAGCAACAGACATATAGAGAAAGGGGATTCCCCAACGATGTTCTGGCTGCGTTTTCTGTGTTTACTTTTGGAGTTTTTAGCATTCTTGTACGATCTTTTGTGGTGTAAACATTAGAAAACATGGGAAGCAGAAAAAGATTGTTATTAAAAGAAAAATTAAATATAGTGGATGACTATTATAAAGGTGAATGCATGAGTGCATTGTGTGTTAAATATGGATTGGCCAAATCCACTATACAATTTTTTCCGTTGAAGCCATTTAAAATAGATTTGTATTAGTAGTAGTTCTCAAAAAAAGAAGCTTGAAAAATTATTTTTTTTTTTTGTTAGAACTTTTTGTTTAGTTATTCTTTGTTAACACGATTCTGATGCAAGATCTCAATACAAATTCATATGAATTGCATTTATTTTATTTATTACTCTGTTTATAATTAAAATAATAATAAAGGCATTCTTCAAAAAATTTTAGAGTTGTTATTTCCATAGTTTTTGATTAAACAAACTTTGTCATAAATAGTACTCGGTTTAACGAATTTTTCAATTTAAACGAACAGGGCTGACATTATTAAATCGAAAAAACAACTGTATGTTCTAAATACCCTGAAAATCTCTACTACTTTTTGAAATATTTCAAAAAAAGAAGTAGACAGATTTCTTATTTTTTTTTTTTTTTTAACAAAATCAGTTAAATTCTGGTCACATACTACAACATATATTTTCAGATATCTCAAAAACTAGCAGAGATTCGAACCTGAAGAAATTAAAAGCGGATTTTTTTTTTTTCAAAAAACTATTTTGACTGTTTTTTTTTAAATTGATTTTTTAAAATTTTTTTTGTATAATTTTTGAACACCAAAACTTTTACTATTCCTACGTTCATAGAAAGAAACCTATGAAAATGGCTAAAAGCTAATAAAAATTTTATCAATCAAATTATAATAATTATTCCCTGAAGAAGTCATCCAATATAGAGACGAAATATTGGAAATAAATATTTATAATTTATAAATTATTATAAATTTTAAAAGCTTATTTAAAGAAAAAAGAACTACTAAAAATTAAAAATCAGCTTGCAGAAAAGACTGCTAAGCGTATAAAAATAGCAAAAAAGCTAATAAAAAATTTATCAATCAAATTATAATAATTATTCCCTGAAGAAGTCATCCAATATAGAGATGAAATATTGGAAATAAATATTTATAATTTATAAATTATAAATTATTATAAATTTTAAAAGCTTGTTTAAAGAAAAAACAACTACTAAAAATTAAAAATCAGCTTGCAGAAAAGACTGCTAAAATTAGCAGTTTTTTTTTACTAATTATTAGTAATATAAGAATAGCAAGAATAAATCTGCTGAATTTAAAAATATTTATATATATTTGAGTCAAATTTTAGTTAATTGAAAGTAACAAAATAATCTACTAAAATCAGCAAAAACATTAACTAATTATTAGTAGATAAAAAATCATTAATTTTTTTTTTGAATTTGATTTTAATGCAAATAAAAAAGTCTGTCCTTGTAAAATCAGTATTATAAAATTTTTTAGCAAATATTTCTTTTAATTTTAGCGAAATTAACACAACTGTTTTGGTTTGCTATTTTGTGGCTACAAATATTTAGTAAAAGTTTTTGCTAATTTTACAGAGTAAAGTGCTGTTTTCAACAAACTAAAATTCACATAGAATATAGCTAAAATTTTGTAGAGTTAACGGATTTATTTTTGCTTAATAAAATAATTAATATTTAGCAAAAATATCTGTTAAATTTAGCAGCTATTTCTGCAAGCTCATTTTTTTAATTAATTTTTAGTAGCTTGAAAAAACTGTAATTTGTAGAAGAAATTTAATTTTTGACTTCTTTTGGAGTTCATTTTAGTTTTTTTTTTATTTAAAAAATAAAACAAATAAATGTTTGTTTATTTTTACTACATTTGTGGTTTATTTTTACTACATTTGTAATTCATATTTTGAACAGTAAAAAAAAAAAAAAATGGCAATGTTAGTTGACTTTTCTGAAATGTAAGTCGTCCTTTTTCAAGTGAAATTTTATTTGCCGAGGTCTTTACCTACATAGTATTCTAAGTGTATGACTAGGGTATTCTAAGTGTATGACTAGGACGCTTAAAAAAAAACTCTAAAAACAGTAAAATAAGTCGTTAAAATTTAAAAATAAGCTGTTAAATTTAATAATTTTTGTTGTTGTTGTAACGACTTTAATAAAATTTGTTATTAATATAATAGTAGATGATTTTCATTAAATCCGGCAATCCGTGCTCCGATAAATCCGAATCGTCCCGGCACATAGTCTGATTGCCGTTAGAACCGGGTTATACCGCCTCGTCAGCGTTAACAGGGAACAGCATGTCCAAGGTTGACTGTGGTTGAGGTTGGAATTTGAAAATGATTGACTGCGTGTACAGATTAGTCATCTGTATTCGCTTCAATTTATTTTGTCCCGCTTGTTTAAAAGCGTTACTACAAATAAAATCTCGAAAAATTTTGTTCCATGAAACTTCGTTAGTCAAGCAAATTTAAAGATAAATTGCAATAAAAAATTTGTTTTTCTTAAGATTCGGAGCTTTTGATAAATCAATTTATTGTCATATTTATCACATGTAAAATTTATTGTTCAACCTTTAATTAAAAAAAAAAACTTCAAAATACCGATTGCTAGAAAATAACAAAAAAATCCCTATTTTGGAAGAAAATAAGCTTGGAATAAAATAAGCTTAATTTTTTAAAGAAAATAGTCAAAAATAAGAAAATATTTGCGCAATAAGCTTAATAAGCAAATATCAGAAAATAAGCTAAAAAAAGCTCTAACAAAAATAGATTAACATTTTCATAATTTTAAGAGCAGAACTTGTGTTGAATCGATATAGTTCTACCGTTTTTAATAAAAAAGCTTATTTATGGTGGCCGTAGATATGACCTTTTTATTTCAAAGCTTTAGGGTTGTTTTATAAATATGCGTTCACTGCCAAATATACTCCCCAAATTTTATCAAAATCGGAGACTATCGAACAATTAGTCGTTGAAATAAAATGGAAATGCCATAGATTACATAGATCTCAAACCCTTCTTCTTTTAACAACAAACACAATTTTTCATACACATTTAAATATTTTTTGTATAGGTATACGAAGTATGTATGTCCAACACATTCTCATTAGTTTCGTGCACTGACAGCTAATGTCAAAGAGTTTGAGATCTATGTAATCTATGGGAAATGCTTAGTTGCCAAACTTTAATTGAAAATTAAAAAATTTAATTTTTATTTTTATTGTAGACCAAAAGTTACAAGTTTTTCTGTTAAATTACTGGCGTATTATTTATAATTATTTTACCCTTTCCTTTTCTTTGATCTTTCTCTGCAAACAATTCTCAGTAATTATAATAAAATTCACATAAAATCATTTCACTTTTTCTAAAAATATTGTAATTAATTAAGTTTTCATTTAAAGCACGTAAAACGTAATGAGAATTTTTGCACCTTTTAATGTTTTACGTTTAATTTAATTCTTAAAATAATCCCTTTTAAATGTCATATTCGTACTGTCATATATCACTATTATATTACATATATCACAAAGTAATTCACATGAGTACAAGATATCAATTAAAAAAGTTGACATCATTTTCCAGTCTAGAGACAATTTCATCGTCATCATCAACACCTAATATTGTATGTGTTATTTATTTAAATTCATCATAGTAATATTTAAATCAGAGTTTGAAACCACCCACTGACACCATTATGTATTACAGACAAGTACTGTAACATAGAATTTTATGGGATTACGTCTTTGACATTTTAACACTAAAAATACTAAGGTGCCATATTAAAAACCGCTGAATTTTATTGATTTATAAATACAGCCGAGAATCACTAAGTTGTTTCCCATTTGGGACAGGAATAAATCAGGACATCTGTCCCGTAAATTTTAGGCGATGACTGTCAAAAGACGATATCTAAATTTATTTTACTTTGAAATCGTCGTCCGTTCATTGTCCTAAATAAGCTCAATTGAAGTTGTTATCATATCCGTGACAGCTTTGTTTTAGAGTTTCTCTACTGAATTGGTACCAAGGTGGCAGTGGCAGGTGCTTGTTCAGACCTTTCTGTGTCAAAAAAAAAAAAAGATTTTAAAATAAAATTTTAAAAATATTCCAAGGCTACCGCTCTACCGTCTGAGAAAATGTTCCTTTTACATATTATCTGGCTAACACAAAAGTTATATTTTTTGCGTGTGTGTTTAAATACAAACGAAAAAATAAATAAAACATACACTACAATAATGTAAAAAAAAACTAACACTACAAATACAAAAAAAATAGAAGCGCAGTTGTGTTCTCTCGGTTGACCTGTCTCGGGATAGGTCTTTTGTTGACCTGTCTCGGGATAGGTCTTTTTAGGTTAATTTGTGCATTGGTTTGCTGGTAACTAAATACTACGAAACAAAAAGTAAATTGAAATTTAAAACTATTTTTAAATTAAGGACATACACTTACACCCGTATTTATAAAAAAAATATTAAACAGCATTTAAAATATATTTTAATTAAAACACAAATTTTAGCCTTAAAACTATATTCATAAACGAATATTAACTTTTACACAAGGTTTAAAATATGTATTTTAAGCTAATATTTGTTTATGAATACAGTTTTAAGGCTTAAAATGTGTTTTCACTAAATTGTATTTGAAATCTGACTTAAAAACTTAAAAATAAATTAAAATTAAATAAAATTTCTATTGTTTAAAATAATAAATGTTTAATAAAAATAAATAAAAATTAAAAATAAATAATAATAAATTAATTAAAAATAAAATACCTAAAAAACACAGAAATGAAAAAATCTTAAGATACAAATTTAAAGTAAAATAAAAAAAAATAGTAAGAGGCTCTAAGCACTGATGGCTCTAAGCAGTCGAATGGTAGCACGGGTGCGGGCGTCTTTGGACCAGGCTTCCAGCGTGCTTTACCTATGGGAAAATATCCGTCCATTTTTCAGGCGGAGATTTGGTCCATCTGTGTCTGTGCAGGGGAATGCCTGCGAAGGGGAACGCTCAATTCTCTCATCTACATTCTTTCTGACAGTCAGGCTGCACTGAGGGCCTTAATGGCTTATAAGGTGTCGTCTGGGTTGGTCATGGAATGCATTCAGACTCTCAATAGGCTCGGTAGGGGCAACTCTCTAACCTTGGGGTGGATTCCTGGTCATGAGGGGCATGAGGGCAACGAGAGGACAGATTGTCTTGCCAACCGCGGGGCCCGAAGGCTATTTATTGGTCCTGAACCATTCTGTGGAATACCTGCGGGGTATGTTAGGGAAAGGCTTAGGGCATGGAGATAGTCTGAATTCTCTGGTTTCTGGGAAAACTCTCCTGGTCAGCGCCAGGCTAAGAGATTGAGATGGTGTCTGAGACCTCCGAGCATGTTCTCTGCGAATGTCCCAGGCTTTGTGATAGGATACTTAGGTTTCTAGGTGATCGCTTCATTTCGCCTTCCGACATCGCGAACATTTTGCCTAATAGGATAATTGGCTTTATAGGTAGCTTGAATCTGTAGGTAACATTGGTCGCGGTGCATAGTGCCTTCTGATCTAATCTAATCTAAGAGGAGTCTTACAAAACAAATTTTTCGTGCAAAATTGGTTCCATAAACCTACTAAATCTTTATAAAGCATTTATAAAATAGGGAATGAAAAAGTAAAAAAATTAAACAATTCCCAAAATGTTAAAATAAAAAAAATATATATAAAATATATATATAATAAAAAAATATATATAAAATAATTTCATTCCAGAAGACCCATTAACGAAAATATGACTATTTCAATTTCACCCCTTCTGATTTGCATGATTAATCTCCTAATTAATATGAAAAACAATTTTCCAGTTTAGCAAATCTTTACCATATAAGTGACAGGTAGAAATTGCCAACCGTACCAAAAAAATAGCACTGGCAAACCATTCCTACTTTTGTAAAACCCACCGTGTTAAAACTTACCAAAGATACAACTAATATTGTGAAGGGTGTTTTTTTTTTGTAGAGGTATAGAAATTTGAAATGGAATAAAACAAAGATGAATTTTTTAAATTGACATGAAATTTACTTTATTCGAAAGATAATCTTCTGACATTATAATTTAAATATGACTTCTGGCCTATGACCGCCACGGCTGGCTCGGACGTAGTTTAATCTGGAGGTCCAATTTTCAATTACTTTTTCCAACATTTGTTTCCTTATATTGGCAATAACGCGGAGAATGTTGTCCTCCAAGTGGTCAATCGTTTCGGGCTTATCGTCGTAGACGAGCGACTTCACATATCCCCACAGAAAATAGTTCAGAGGCGTTAAATTGCACGATCTTGGAGGCCTATTCACGGGTCCGAAACGTGAAACTATGTGGTTACCAAAAGTTTTCTTCAATAAATCAATTGTGGCACGAGCTGTGTGACATGTTGCGGCGTCCTGTTGAAACCACAGCTCCTGAACATCATGGTTGTTCAATTGACGGACGAAGAAGTCAGTAATCATGTCTCTATAGCGGTCACCATTGACTGTAACGTTCTGACCAGCATCGTTTTTAAAGAAGTACGGACCAATGATTCCACCAGCCAGACATGGGCGACGTCAATTACATTTCACTATCATTCACTTGTGGAATTTTTCAATATCATACATAATTTCAGACCTACGCTCACACTTTCGGGCTTAAAAGCTTCCTTAAAAATTCTGTAAAATTTTTAATACCAACATGGAAATTAGTAACAATATCTGGATATTTAATTACAGAGTTATTACTACATTACACCCAATCAAACGTAATTAGATGTAAAAAAGTAATTGGCCTGTAATTAAATACACAAATATTAGTATAATGTCCCATGCCTAGTATTGACAAAATTGAAAATTTCATAAGGAAGTGCTTAATCCAACCAGTGTGAGCGTAGGTCTGAAATTATTAATTATATGGCAAATTTCGCAAGAGTATGATTGTGAAATGTAGTTGAAGCCGCCCATGTCTGCCACCAACCCATAAAGCACACCACACAGTCAGTTTTTCTGGATGTAACGGTGTCTCAACATACACTTGAGGATGATCATCACCCCAAATACGGCAGTTTTGTTTATTGACGCATCCATTTAACCAAAAGTGAGCTTCATCGCTAAACAAAAAAAAAACAAAAAAAAACATGATTTTCAAAATAAATTTTCACAATTAGGAAGCATTGTTCAGGCGTCAGTATATTCATGTTGAAATGCCAAACCAAACTAAACATAAATCACTTGACAGCTGACAAACTGACCGCCAGTTAAAAAAGTGTTGCAAACTTAAAGTTCTATATCTATAGAAAAAACACCCTTTACTAGGAAAATACTATTTGTTTGCCAAGAATGGCAAAACAGTACCACCCAAAAAATTCGTTGCCAATATTGTTTTTACCAATATTACAACCAATTAGATGTATTTTCTTTTTTTTAATATTTTATTATATTTCACACATTTAAAATATGATGTACCTATAAGATTAAGACCAAACAGTATTGCTGCCAATGGTGGCAAGTTCGCTAAAACCAACGGTTGGCCTCTGTTATCAATCGGGTAACAGAACAATACGGTCAATATTGATTATACCAACACTGTGCCGATTGCATTTTGCTTAATAATAGATTTGTCATTACACTCACCAGTTTTTTTGCAAATGGTTCCAAAATGAAAGAAATCGAACTTTTTTATATTTTTTTTTTTTTTTGGTAAAACGTTAACCAGTGCCGAAAGTTGGGCGAAAATTGCCCATTTTGGAAAAAAGAAATGTGTAGTATTATTAAAAATCGCGAAATTCGAAGTTTTGAAAAAATTTATTTTTATTTCATTCATTCATTTAATATAACCAAAATTATTCAGATATGTCATTCTAACTTCATCGGACAAAGCAAACACGTCCTTTTTTATTAATTTTATAGAATTTTTAAAATGCCTAATTTGAAGATGTCGTATTTTTATAATATAATAGTTGTTAAAGAAAAAAAATAAATTGGAAAAATTATAATTAGAGTTTGTGTTTTTGCAGTGACTCCTTTTCAAGACATTTGTTAAAAATAGCTTATTTGATCAAAAATTAAACAAAATTTGAATGTTTTTATCAAAGTGTACATAGTTTTCCGAAAATATCACTTAAATTTGATTAGACAATAATTATCTTTGAGTTTGAATTTTAACGTATTTTTCAGACAATTGCAATTAAATACTATAATTAATATGCAATTTTATTTAATTTAATTGTGAAAGGCGTGGTAGAGAAGAATGAGTGTATTTTCAAAAAATCATAACTACATTGCAAATTTTCAATTTTTTCTGAATCAGACTGCGCAGTTTCTGGTATTGAACCCTAGTCAGTGACCCTGTTTTTTTGAATTTTTGAATAATGTAATATTTGTTATGTTTTTATTTGTTCGATTGCGTCTATATGAAATTTTCTGTGCAATCACTGACCGTGGTATAGATAAACTTATTTCTAATGCCACATGCACTCGCACTACACGTTAGACAGAGCGCTTTAGCCCTCTGAGCTATCGTCAGGTCGAGTTTTGTTGTGATTAAAACTAGTTTTATTCAATACGCGGTGTTTTTTGTTCTTGCATACATAATCTCAGAAGTACAACTTCAACAACACAACAGTTCTATTTTTAGAAACTTACCTCACTCTAATGTCCACTGTTTTCCCATGTGTTTTAAGTGATGCCATATCTATGATATATTCTTTGTATATTCGATATATGGCGCCTACGTAGTTAGGGAAGAATTGCCAGAGAGCAAAGTTTGTTTGAGTTTGAATTTTAACGTCTTTTTCAGACGATTGCAATTAATACTATAAAAATTATGCAATTTTATTTAATTTAATTGTGAAAGGCGTGGTAGAGAAGAATGAGTGTATTTGCATAAATTCAAAAAAACAGGGTCACTGACGAAGGTTCAATACCAGAAACTACGCCGTCTGATTCAGAAAAATTTAAAATTTGCAATGTAGTTGTGATTTTTAGAAAATACACTCATTCTTCTCTACCACGCCTTTCACAATTAGTTATCTTTACTTTTATCGAAAAAATCTTTAACCCTTACACTGATAATAATCCATGCATAAAAATACCAATAAATGCAAAAAAAAAAAAACAAAAATTTTCGTAACATAAACCAATATTTGTTCATTTTACGAAAGTTTTTGTTGTTTTGTCATTATTTTCATATTTTTAGCATGGATTACTATGAGTGTAGTTTCCTGGGATCAAAAAACACCCATTCAAAATTAATTTTAATCATAACTACAAGATTATAAAGCCTTTATATAGATACAAAAAAAAATGTCTACTTGATAAAAATATTTATTTTATGTAACTTGATCCACATAGGGTTAATTTTTACACTTTTGGCCAAAAAATACACACTAGTAAATTTACAGAATAGCAACTTTTATTATTTTCGGACAATAGCACTTAAATTTTATTAGACTACTATTATTATCTTTACTTTTAATAAAAAAAATATTCCCTTAGTGGACGAGGGACGAAAAAGACCCACTAATCTTAATTTTAATTACGACTACAAGAAAATAATATAAAGCATTACTTTTATATGGGGATGTCGCACAAAATAATAACATATCATTACTAAACACCTTACGAAAAATATATTTGTCCATATGCTTACCAATATGGACAAAAATAATGAGTCTCAAAATAAATTAAAAAAAACTTAATTTAATAAAAAAACATTTTTCTTTTTAATAAAATGGATTCGAACCCGGGCCTCAAGGTTGTAAGTCAGCCGCTCTACCATCTAAGCTATCATACACAGAAAAAAGTATCAACCTAAAATATCTAATAAAAGATTTGATTTGAATTTAATTTGTTTCTAAACAAATATTTAATTTAATCAATTAATAATTTAATTGACTTTTAAATATATAAATACATATTTTATTTCAGACGCAATTATTTTTCAGTATAAAATACCAAATATATTTGAAGTTAGCAAACAAAACAAGCACACACACAAACAGACACAGCATTGCAAAAAACACACATACCAACGTATAGATCACAAACTTTTTTTTGGGAGTATCATATTTTTTTTTGGTAGAAGTTATTTATAACTTTTTTTTCCTTCTTAATTTTAATAAAAGGTTTAATTGATAGTATCATTGCCGTGATAGGTGCAAAATCAATTAAAATATTAATTGATTCAATAAATGATTTAATTGAAGCCCGTTTTTAGTTTTTTCTGTGTATACATGTCATACTTGATAGTAGCGATGAGCACGTGAGCAGAATTTTGCGTTAATCACGTGAATCACTTGTAACCATGCGTGAGTGTAACTGAAACCTAATTTCACTCACGTGACCTTTAAATATAGTTGACACTGCTTAATCCACAACAATGGCAAATTTTACTACCTTTGCTATTATTCCTGCTTTAACCAGTCACAGGATAGGTTCTTTGGGACAATTGACTTCTAAATTAAACAAAATTTAATTTAAAATTAACAATAATTATAAAATAATTAAGCACTTGATTTAATTATTTATAAATTTTTCTTTTAAAATACCCTTGAGAGCCTCTTTATTTCATTTATTCGTTTATTAGTCATGCAAATATTTATTCTCTTTCATGTGACATAAGATTAACTTAATATATCCTATTATTTGCCATGTGTATTATTTAATTTTACTACAGTTTCAATCAGTGCTTTCAAATAGTTAAATCTTAAACCTCTAGTGCACAAATTTTTGTTTGCAGTGAAATTTCTGTTGTGTGTTTGAACAGAACAAGTTCAATATAAGAAAAAGAAAAATTTTTAAAAATTAAAGTTTGACTTTTAACTGTGCTTTGCCAAATTAAAAAAAAAAAATCCACCTATTCATTTTTAGGTTAATGAGGTACGACCCATAAATTCAATATATTTCGAGCATACTGATTTCAATGGCGTACTTTATTTGTTGATGTATGCAACAGTTTTTTTTTGCGCAAAACGACTTTTAAGTTTTTCGGTTTTGGCGAATTCTTTCGCTAAATAATTAATCGAGCAAATCAAACGATCATTCAGAAAGAGGCACTTAAGATGAGTTAGTAAGTAGAAAGTAAGAAAATAGTTATTTTTAGCAAACCGTTTTTTTATGCAAATGCGCGATGTGATAAAAACTTTACATGGCACAATAGCTTTCAAGGATGACCCAAGATCCAGCTTTTAGTGTGATATGAAAATACGTTTCAAAAGTATGTTTTCAAATTTTCAGCTAAAAATATTTATATTTGCACATATTTGTTAAAACAGCTTTTAACTTTTATGGCTGATTTCTTCCACATAAAATTTTTAAAGGTATTCACAAATCATACTATAAATTGGACTCTGGGTACATCTTGAAAAGCTATGCTGCCATATAACATTTTTAACAAATCGCGCGTTTTTGCATATGAGGCATCATATTAAAATAATTGTTTTCTTGCTGAGATACCTCTCCGTAATACAAGCTTTCTATAGAATGACTATTTTTAAAGGTCAATTGCTAGTTACGCGATAAAATTCGCTTAAACCGTAAACATTGGGAAAAATTAGAAAAAACCGCTAAATAGCGGATTAACTTTACACTTTTGTAAATCAAATATGTACCTCAAATAAGAACACAGGGGTTGCTTTACATTTTAACAGAAAAGAGCCAGTTTGATTGCATTTTAAAAACGTTATGTATAAAAATCTGGTTTTACATGCGCCAAACTTTAAAGTCATATTGTGGAAAACTGTACCATGCATCGAAAATTAAAGTACGCTTTTGAAATCAGCGTGACTGAAATATACAGAATTGGACCTTTTTAATTTTTTAAAGTTTTGATTTTGTCCTGACGCATTTGTGATATGTTTCAAAAAACTCCGTTTAATAACGGTCTTGGATTGAAGGGTTAAATGTTCACTTCATACAAATGAACATATAATGATTGCACAGTCAAAACTACAATCGAGTTTCAATTAAAATATTTGATGATTCAGTTAAAAGTTTAAATGAATTCGGTCTTATTAAGAAAATTGTATTATAAATTAAAATAATTTGTAACTATTTAATTAATTTCATTTTCAATTAAGGTTTTAATTTTAATTGAATATAGTTTGTAATTTCAATGCAATTTTTAGTAGAAACTATTAAATTTTTAACTACAATTTTGAAGAAAAAAAATTACCAGAAATTTGGGGAAAGTCGTTAAAATTGAAAAAAAAACTGCCAAAATTAAAAAATTTTAAAATATAAAAAATCCAAAAAATTTTACAATAAAACAAAAATCGCCAAAAAAAAATAAAAAATCGCTAATATTTTACAGAATTGCCAAAATTTGAAGAAATCACATAAATTGGAAAAACCGCCAAATTAAAAAAAAAAAATCGCCAATTTTATTTGTTTATTAATTTTGATAATTTTTTTTAAATATTAATTTTGGTAATTTTTTTTTTAAATATTAACGTATTACCTAAACTTAAAAAATATTAAACAATTTTGCACTTAAAAAAAATGGCCAAAAATAAAAAAATTGCTAATATTTGAAAAAATCGCCGAATCTCCTAAAAAAACCGAAAAATTTGAAGAAAAAATAGACAATTTTTCATTTCTTTTTATTTTGGTAAGTTTCTTTTAAATATTAGTGACATTTTTAATTTGATAGATTTTTTTCACTTTTGACGTTTTTATTTTTTTGCCCCCATTATGTGCCAGAAAATTAAACATTTAATACATATTATTAAACTTTTAATTGAAAGTGAGTTTGCAATCAAACAAAAGTTTAATTCAGATTCTTTTTTGATAATAATTTCTTTTGTGTAGTTTTAAATTTATTCAATTTATTCTTTAAAAAACAAAATTGATTATTTTTTAAGAAAATTCTTTTTATAAAGAATTCACTCTTCATAGCTCTGGTTTTAGTTCATCTATTTTTCGAACTGTCCGTCCTTCTGTTTCTGAATATTAATGAAATTAATATGTATGGTGGGATCCTTATATTTGTAGGGAGTGTTTTAGTATTTAGATATTTTGACGCCAAATAAAATTGCAAATGTACGTATCAGTGGCAATCCATATAAAACAGATTAAGTCGGGTTTCGGAAATTAATATTTTTTTAATAAAATTTCTATAGGGAAAATCATAGTGGAGCAAAATTCTTGTACCTTAATAGTTCTAACACGAAAAAACTACAATTTACTCATTTCTGACAACGTGTTTATTTTTCGAACCAGTACACACAGAGAAAAATTTAGCTATTTGCCAACTGAAGTTGGGTTACTACGACTCAAATTCGGTTTATTACGAATTTCAGACGGTTGGCACAACAAAGTTCGGTTAATTCAACAGAATTTTGGTTGCAACACGCAAAATATTCTATCTAATAATAATCTAATGTATATATCGTTGTACTAACTGAATTTATAAGTTGATACCATTAATATAAACTTTTAAATTCGGTTTGAACTTTATTTCTCTGTGTGCACTTTTAAACGGCTTTATATTTTTTACTGCATAAAGATAATTCAGTGGTTTAAAAATACTAAAATCTTTTGAAATCTTGAGTACAATCGTGAATAAAAAAATTGTGGAAAACTGTCATCCAGAGTTGCCAAATAATTATTTAAAAAAATAAATGTTTACCTTTTTGATGTATCTTTTTGCAAAAATTATTTAAAAATTTAAGAAAGACTAATCTTTTAAAGTTTTGATTGTTATGTTGAGGAAAAAATATAAAAATGTATTTTTAGTTCATCGATTGTATATAATTTTTAAAAATTTGACAGATCGGACGATGAATTTTTCAAGTGCATATAGTCTAAAATATTCCAAAATTTGTTTAGTTTTCACTTAAAACCTAAATAATGAATGGTTTTTTTTTATTAAAATACTATTAAACTTTTAAAAATTATATCGTCAGGGTTGGTCAACACCTTGATAAAAATCGGTTAACTTAAAAAAATTAATTTTTCATATATTTTTTAATAAAGATTTGTTCAAAAAATTTATATTTTTAAAATATCGTATACCGTCTTCAATTCATGGGCTGCTAAAGTTTCAACTTGATAATATATACTCCAGAGGGCGCTATAAGGCAAAACAAAAATTACAAACATTTCTTAATGAAGCATGGTTCTATATATCTGCATAGTTTGGTGGGAAAATGTCCAGCGGATCTATGACGTGACATTAATGAGGATTCTGTAATTTAATACTATGTTTTGTATAAAAAGTTTAAGGGTATCCTTACATTTTCCATCATAACTTTTAAAGCTAAATTTGGTTAAACGTTTGGCCAAACGACTTTCGCTCATTGTCAACTTAAGCTACTGTAACTTGTTATCACAAATCTAAAAATGTGTAAATATTTTGCGTTGTACAAACTTTATTGGTGACATGATAATTCATGGCTTATTTAATGTGGTTACACCACATGTCTGTTCACCATGAAGGGGATGGGATGTATTTAATGAGTAGGTGTTAATATAATGAATATTGTTTCTGTAGAAAATCCCAACTTACATATGAATTTCAAAGTAAAAAAGGTTGTGGTAAATTAATTGTGGAAATAAAAATATATTTTATATTTTAGTGACTTCACTATTACGCTTAAAGGATAAAATTCAATTAAACAATTATTTAGAGAAAATACTTTATCATAAAGTGACTCGATCAGAATTTATCTCTAATAACTAACTAATTTATTATTTGTGACTCTAAAGTTTGCAATATTATACTATAAAATAAGTATTTTTTGATTTTTTGATCTTTAACATGAATATAACAAAAAAAGCTTTATAGGGAGTTTAGACTGAAAAGTTAATCTGGTAAAAAGTGGATTAACTTCATATGTCTGCATTGAACTTAGGCAATTAATCCACTTTTTACTAGATTAAAAGCTTTATCATATTTATGAAATTTTTAATAGATTTTCGTCCAATGTAGCCTGATAATTTAATCTAGTAAATAGTGGATTAAGATCATATGTTTGAACTGAAATTAGGCAGTTATTTACTTTTTACAAGATTACCTTTTCAGTCTAAACTCCCTAGACTCAAAGGAAAAGCTTCATCATATTTTTGAAATGTTTCATAGATAATTTTTTTTTTAATATGAATATGTCAAAAAAAAAGCTTTAGACTGAAAAGTTAATCTGGTAAAAAGTGAATTAACTTCATATATTTGCACTGAAATTAGGCAGTTAATCTACTTTTTACAAGTTCAGCTTTTCAGTCTAAACTCTCTACATTCAAAGAAAAAGCTTCATCATATTTATGAAATGTTTCCCAGATTTTCGTCCAATATAACGTTTTACAGTATTTATGAAACATTTTATAAAAAACAAAATTAATTTCATCATATTTATGAAATGCTTCACTATATAAGTTGAGCATATTTTGTAAGGATTTCATTTATTTCTGTGTAGAAATACAGACCATGATATGGCCATTTTAGTTCTTGTTGTTTATGAAATGTTTCATCAATATTGATGAAATTGTAACATTGGGCGAAAATTTATGAATCTTATTCTTGTTTTTCTCTGGGTGTACTAAGTTGATCATAATATAAGATTTTATCAAGAAAACATGTTTGTTAAAAAGAAACTGAAATGTATGTATATGAGGAATTTCAAAAATTTTCAACACTAAAAAATTATAAAAATACACTCAATTTTTTTTTTTCTATTATTGAATAATTTTCATTGCACAATTAAAGGTGTAAAAAAAAAACATAATTTTTATTTTTAATAAAAATTATATCAAACTTGTATTAAAGGCAAAGTACAGTCTAGTTTACTCCTCTTGTGTTAAATATGAACAAAATATGAAAAGGAAAGAAAAACAAAAAACGTGTATTGAATATCCACCAGAGGTGGACCTTGTACATAACAAACAAGTTTTCAATTTATTTTTTGATCAATGGTTATAATCTTCAACTTCAAGCTCATATATTAGTTCTCATATAGTGAGTAAACTAGTTTATATGAATATTTTATGTTTGGCAAGTGATTGTTACCGCTTTCGAAACGTGTTCTGATGATGGGAAGCTAGAAAATTCCCGAAATAGATCTATCAAAACATTCCTGAAAGGGTCAAATAATAAATTTGAAAACAAAAAACTCTATAGATTATTTGTTAGGACAATATCCTAATAAAGAAATATAGAGTATGGCCTCGAACTTGAATAATTTTAATTTTATTGCACAATTAAACGTCAAATAAAACATAATTTTTATTTTAATAAAAATTATATCAAACTTATTATAAGAACTTTAAAAGAAATTCGCGATTATTTTGGAAACCAAGAGTTTTTTGACAGTTTTATAATATGTAATTGCGTTAAGAATTACTTATCTGCGGACAAAAAACATCGCATACAATCATTGTAAAAGCTTCATCATATTTATGAAATACTTCATAAATATGATGAAAATCTTCATTGATTTTCGTCGAATGTAACACTTCATGAATATGATGAAGCTGTTTCATAAAAGGTCAACCTTCTTCATATTTATGAAATGTTTCATAAATATGACGAAGTTTCATAACTTTTTATGAAATGCTTCTTACATACTAATAAATATTGCATAAATAACCTCGAGATCACTCGTGATTCGCTTGAATCATGCAAATTCACGAAATAAAATTATACCGGAAAAACATAAAATGCAAAAATTTAGGTAAATTGCAAATGTTTGACTTAAGATGGCTCTGAATATGTAATTTTGCAGTTTGTTATGTATTTTAAAACCCCAAAGCTATTAAATCGGCGAACAGATTAAAGAATATATTGGTAAAAACTATTTTTTTTGTTAAGTTCTACTCACGCACACACACTCAGGCAAAAATTTTACTCACACACACTCTCGAAGAATTTTTTCCTACTCACACTCACTCACAATCACTTTGGTAAATTTCGGTTTCGCAATCAAAAAAGATTTTTAATTTCAATAACATTTTGTAGAACATAATATTTAAGTGGAATATAATAAAATATATTTTTCTTTTAAAGAGAAGCAACACTCAGGAAATTCTTTCTGTTAATTAATGTGTTGCTTTCTTTGGAAAGGGGATAGTGGAGAGATGAAAGGTGGGGAAAGATGAAGGGCTTCAAACATGGCAACGAAAGATGAAGGGCTTCAAACATGGCAACACTGTAATTGCGTGAGATGATTAGTCTTAGAACAGTTGTTGCTCGCCACCTGATAGAGAGTTGGCGAACTTATTGAAACTTTTTAATTCATAGCCCTGATTCATTATTTTTACTTCGGTTTGGTTAAGTGCTATGGAAACATGAGTAGTATAAATGTAAAGGGTCCACCATCTAACTTTTTTTTTCAACTAGTGCTTATTTCCTGAATGGTAACACATAGCTCATGTCTGATTTGACAGATAATTAGTTTTATCCTTCCGCTGAACGAATATGGTTGTGTATACGCTTGAACAACGCTGGGAAATATTGCGACATTACTTTGAAAATCATGGCAATGTTGCAGAATGTGTGCGAAAATTGCGTACGGATTTTGGAAGAAGAGAAGCACCGTGCATAAAGACCTTGGTATGACGCCATAAAAAGTCCAATTGATTCAGGAGTTGAAGCCAACTGACCATCCAATGCGTTTTCGTTTCGCTAAGTGGGCCTGCGATCGACTTACAGAAGATGCCGATTTTGCCAAAAAAAATCATCTTTCCAGCTCCACACAATCGATAATGTGCTTAAAAATTGGTGTAGGCTACTGCATGGCCAGCCGAGACAGCCATTTGAATAAAATTATTTTCCATTATTAACTAGAAGGATTGTACTTTCAAATAAAAAAAGAAATTTGAGAAAATATTCAGTAGTTTTTTTTTATAGCATTTTCAAAAAAAAAAAAAGTTATTTGGCGGACCCTTTAGTATAAGCAAAAAAAATAAATTTAAAGAAAAACTCTTGTAAGTTTCAAGTATTTTTTTTAATTTCTCGACTTTACAACGTGAAACTTTACATGTCATAATTTTTAAGTTTAGTCAACCTAAACCTGACCATTTTATAAAACCTTGAGAAATAAGAGGCATCTAAAGTCACTTACAACAGGTGTCGAAAATTTTTGAAAAAGCTCATATAATAGTTAGAACTTTAAGCTTTATTAAAAAATGTAGCTACATTTGAACTTTATAAGTTTCATTATTACGCTCAAAGTTTAAGTTGCGATATTTAAGTGAAAAATAAGCTATTAATTGAGCTTTAAGCTTAAATTAAGTATTGCAATAAAGAATTTAGTTGTAAGCTTTTGAGTAGAATTTACTATGAAAAGTTTTACAATCAATAACTGAATGTCTTCTAATATTTTTCGAATAATAGCCTATTTTTTCTTTAAGTCCTAAGGTGGCAACTCTTAAACAATATCAAATAACTTTCGATTACTTATTTATTTTTATTTAGAAATTAAAATTTGTAATAGTTTTGTTTTATTTGGCAAAATTCTAAAAGCAACAAAATTTTTACCGACTTTCCCAAAATTGCTAAAAATTCTCCGTTATAAGAAATGTTACCAACCCCCTATGAGGAGGAACTATACCGTATTTTAACGCCATTTTAGATCTTTATGAAAACCTTTACTAAAATTTGTTATTTTCTTTATATTTTAGAACAAACCAAAAGACGAAGATTTCATCCCTTGCGTAATTTAAGACGAATCTTCCGCAGACGTACAATAACGTCAGCCACCACAGCAGCCGGTGAAACGCCCACCTCAACATTAACAGGACCTGCTGCTAGTAGTAATAGTGAAAAGAATTTACGTAGTGCTACACTCGGTGCAACATCGGTGGTATCGGTAGTATCGGCCTCATCACCCTCATCACCGTTAACACATCAACAATTGCAAGACGCTTATCTGACACAATCATTGCCAAAATCAAAATCCGCCTACAGTTCACTATTGGCTGGTAAAAAGCATCAGAGTCATGATTTTAATCTAAACAGTGGCGGTGGTAATGAGACAAAAAGTAAATCGAAACATAAACATAAAAATCATCAAAAGCAACATCAGCAACAATCCAAAGAATTCGAACAACAACAACAACAGCAACAACAATCAGAAGATATGTTTGGTACAACAACACAAACATCAGCCAGTTATCATCATCAGCATGTACAACATCATACATCGACTACGGCCACAAGTGGAACGACAGCGGCCACAAAGTCATCATTGCTTAGTCAACGTCAATCTATGGGCGTTGCAGTTTTTCCGGGAGCCATGAATCGTAGTTTTTTCACAGAGCGTCAAAAGTTACGTAGTGTTGGTGATTCATCACAGGATTTGGATAGTGGTAGTGGTAATGATAGTGGTACCGGTGGGGGTCATAATATATCAGCTGCTGATCGTACAAAAAGTGGTGGCGGTGGTAGTGCCAGCGGTGGTGAAATGTCTGATAGTCAACGTAGTTTAAGTGAAGGACGATTAGTGGACAGGTAAGTTATAAAATAATAGAACAGTTTATACACACATAATAACCCATGCATAAAAATACGAAATTAATCTTAAAATAACAAAAACTTTTGTAAAATAAACAAAAATTTGTTGATTTTACGAAAGTTTTTGTTATTTTGAAATTTTGTAGTATTATTGGAAAAAAAGTGACTTATTCAGAACGACTTTTGAAGTCAGCCGTGTCCTTGTCTCATCATTGTAATTTAACTTCAGCTTTCATATGTAAAGATTATGCCGACAGCTATTTGGCAATCGTCAATCGAATTAGGACTTTAGCAGAATTTTGCTAGCTAAAATTTACTTTTTCGGGAACCCCTTAAAGCAAAAAAAAAAAAAAAATATGTAACTCACCCTCTATAATTATCGATTTAGTGCGCTGAGACCGTTGAGGCCCCCATGCCCCAAAAACCGTTATGCCTAGAAACATATAAGTATGGGTACTCAAACGCAAGGAAATTTTCTGAAGGTTTCAGAAATGCATTTTATTTTTAGATTATGGCTCCCTCCAGATGCATTTAAGACTCTCTATAACAATTAGACTAAAACTCGATTTTTTCTAACAAATTTTCGCTTGCTCCGCTTTTAACTATAGTTACCAAAAAATCACGTTTTTTTTTTGTTTACTTTTAACTCAACCGGTTTTGTGAGCGGCGTTAAAAAAGTAATTTCATAGAATCAAAATGTTGTGACAGCCGAGGGGATGGTTAATAAACCATTCAAAGGGATTAAATTTTGTAATATCACCGCCACAGAGTTTTGACGTGTCCTGTAATAAAGAAGTCATTAAATTTACAGTAAATTTTACAAAAACAACCAAAAAATTTCAAAAAGTTTACGTAAAGTCGCTCAATTTCGTACCATTTTTAATTTTTTTTTTATGTCTAAAATATACTTTAAACGGGTCAAGAGGACACGTAATATAATGGATCGCGGAATTTTTTGAAACACTGAGAAAATTTCCCTTCGTTCGAGTACCCACACTTAAATGTTACTACACGCAAGGGAAAAGCTTAATCATATTTATGAAATGTTTCATAGATTTTCGTACAATGTAACGTTTCATAGTATTTATGAAACATTTCATAAAAAACAATATCAATTTTAGCATATTTATGAAATACTTCACTATTTATGTAAGGATTTCATAATTTTTGTGTGTAAAAAATTTCACAGATATAATGACATGGTCATTATAATTCTTGTTGTTTATGAAGTGTTTCATCAATATTAATGAAATTGTTATATTGGAAGAAAATTTATGAAACGTATTTCTGATTTTCTCTGGTTGTAGACAAACGTATAGTTCGGTAGTAGCTATAGAATTTTTTGGTTGTTATCATCGAATTTCTGTTGAGGCAATTCAAATTCTATTGTTGTATCAGAATTTTTTTTGTTTCATTGTCATAATGGTCATTACAGCCAAAAAAAATCGGTCGCAGTAGCCACGACCGAGTATGTTTTCTGGAAGTAATAAAACGTTCTTTTCGACCACTACAAACATTTTTTTTAATATAATTCTTTTTCTTTTCAGTGATTATTCGCGCGATGGACTCTCACAATCTCACGACAGTGTTTTTTCGGAATCGGCAACAGCTAGTAGTTTGTCTATAGTTTTAAAGGTAAGTTATATTAATTTCCAAAATATCATTAGATTAGATCAAATAAGTAGCTCTTTTATGATAGTCGCTCTCGACTTCTCTGACTTTTGAGACATGTTTTCCTAATCTGCTTCACTACAATATTTCTAATTGAAACTAAGAGCTTTCTATATTAAATTGGGAAAAGAACAATTCATATTAAGATTTTCTATAAGAAATTGAGAAAAAAAACAAATGAAGTTAAGATTTTCCAATTAAAATTGAGAAAGTCACAAATGAAATCGATACTCTCCATTTGATATTAAAAAAAAGAACAAATGAAATTAAGATTTTTCACTTGAAATTTAGAAAATAACAAATGAAATTGAGATTTTAGATCTGATTTTTAGAAAAAAGCAAATGAAGTTGAGATGAAATTCAGAAAATAACAAATTAAATTGTGATTTTCCATATGAAATTCAGAAAAGACCATATGCTATTGAGATATTACATTTGAAATGGAGCATAAACCTAATGAAAATTATATTTTGTAATTTGGAATAGAGACAAAAAAAAACAAATGAAAATTTTATTTTGTAATTTGAAATTGAGAAAAAAAACAAATGCAATTGAGAAAAGTACAAATAAAAGTGAGAATTTTTTTTCTTAGTATTAAAAGATGTACAGTGGGGAGCACTTGTGAGTACATGTAAGTACTTTTTACACCTAAAGATTCAGGCCGAAAAATGTTTGACACTAGAACTAAATTATACTTTTCTAAAGGTACAAGGTACGCTGAATTCAAATCTGGCCTTAGATTCACTCTCCGACATCAGGCGTTCGAGAAAAGTGTAATTTTTGATCAAAATGCTCCGATTTTTCACGTTCCTGGAAATGTATTTTTCATAATACTTGTTACGGCAACCGAACACACAACTCTTACCATTTTTTTCAGTTTTTAAATTTTAAGATAACTTATTTCCTTACGACATTATTGTAAATTGAAATTGAGGTTGTAACAGCAATTTTAAGGTCCCGCAATCCAAAATTTTAAAAAATTCAAATTTATCATCAAGTTCAACCGACGATAAGGATATATGCCCGTTAATTGATTCCATGTACGAGATCTGTTGTGTTAAGATTAATGATATGGTCAACCCAATGTCGGGGAGCAGAAATAAAATGTTCGAATTGTATTAGTTCAAATCGTATTTTTTTAATTTATATTGCGTTAACTATTCAATTATATTTTTGCGGATCAGGAAAAGCGTATTCCTGCCAAAAAAAACATGATAAATATTTTTATCCATTCCCTCTGGTTATTTTTAAAGGTCGAGAAGTTTGAAAAATGTTGGATGAACACGTTTTCTAATTTATTGCACGGTTAATATTTAATTGCACTAATTAATCAGTTAGACCCCATTTTGGTCAAAGCTACACATTATTTCATCATATTCCATCAGCAACTTCACCCAAAATTATTATTTCTCAATTACATTTCTTCTTTTCCCAATTTCATTTGTACTTTTTCCAGTTTCGTTTGTTTATTTCTCAATTTCTCACTCTCACTCTCAATATCGTTTATTGTTTTCTCAATAATATCATTTTGTATTTTCTCAATATCAATTGTTCGTTTCTCAATTTAAATTGAATAATACCAAAATCATTTGTTTTTTCTCAATTTAAATTGAAAAATTCCAAATTCATTTGATCTTTTCTCAATCATAGTTAGAAATGGTGTAGAATTATTTAAGGATCCTGTTTATTTCTGGATCTGGAAACACTATTTTTTACAAATATCTAGCTACAAATTCTGACAAATCCATTATTTTCGATTTTTAAAATTAACTGCTTAGTTTAAACTCTTGTGACCCTGTATAAAGGCCATTTAGACCTCATAAATTATCTTAAATAAACCAAAGGTTACTGCTTAATCATGTCAAATTTATATGGAAATAACTATGGTTGAAGTTAAACTCTTGTAATATTTAGACAACTTACTCGCCCTAAATGTATTAATTTGTTTTTATTAAACTCAATTTATTTCAATTAATTAATTTTGTTTATCTTTCAATATTACACCGTGCAACAGTAGTTTTCCCTCATTGACAAATCAATATATATGTGAAACTAGAGACCATATCGCTTATTTACTGCAAGAGTAACACAACTCAAAAAAGACGATTTTGCCAAAAACGAGTTTAAAGTTTTCAATCCATATCTGCCTCGCTCGACCCTTTCTCTATTTATTTGGTCCCGTTTTTTATTAATAGGGGGTTTTATTGTATTCTTTTCTTAGTGAGAGTTGTGTGCGAATTCGCTAATTATCGAGAGACCCGTGAGTAGCACAGTTTCTCTATGAAGTATATACTCTTTGCACACACTTTAAAGAAAAAATAAAATATATTATCCTCTATCTCGAAAGTATACATGATATTAATATGAAATTTTTACACAATATAAATCATGATATAACGAATAAATCTGCATCGTTAACTCAAAAATCGCATTTTTTGACTTATGACAGTCTTTAAGTAAATGAGCTATATATACACACAAAAAAAAAAAATTGGGAAATGTTATCAAAGTTCTTAGTAATTATACAACTAGGCTTGCATATATTTTACAAAATTTTGTAAATATTTTACTAGAACTTTGTAAAACTAACTTGAAACTTATGCAGTTGTAAAATAACTAAGCACTTCGATAATAATACCCCAGTTTTTTGCTGCGTGTATTTAAACTGCGTTTTTAGTTTTAAGCCATCACGTCAAAACTAATTTAAAGTTTTAATTTTTCAAAAAAATATATTAAAAAACTTGAATTTTGGTATCTAATGAAAAGGTGGAAAACTCTGCTTTTAGAAATAATACTGATTTTAATTTTTTAGGATCAAAATGTCCTGATCATAGTTTAATCTTTCAGTATCCTTGGTGATTTTGATAAATTTGTACAAAATGAAATCTTTCTAAAGCCTTGAATATACTGAAAAATATACCTAAATTTCATCAATTCAACTATTCTTGCTGTTCACCAGACGCCTTGAGATGAATTTATACTGAAATACACCAATACACATTCACATTTTTTTCATAACTTTTTTTGTTTATAATCTTTTTAACTCATTTTCACTGTGGGTTCGAATGATGTCAAAGTGGCGATTAAATGAAATTTAGAAATCAAGTTTTTATAATTAAATTTGGTAGCGGGTACAAATATATAAAATTCTGTCAAAATCATCAACTTTATCATCATTTACTTTTTTTTTGCGGTGAACTGTCAAAATTAGAAAATTTTTGCTGTTCTTTGCGATTTTTTTCTATTAAATCTTTCAAAAGTAAAACTTTTGTGATGGCACCTTCAACTTCTGGTATTATATACTTTTTTGTTTAAAAAAAAATGTGTAAATATTTTTAATAATTTTTTTTTAAAATATCCAAAATTGGAACATTTTCCACAGTTAATGGGCTGCACTTATTAAGTTAGTTATAGTTGGGTTTCGTTTTGTAGATTTTAAAAAAGTATATGATGTCAGTTTGTATCTACAAAAAAAGGCTAGACAATGCGTAGCCCTATATTGTTATTTTCGTTTTTGCGTAAACAAAAGTCTGGTTGTTATTTATTGATCAAAACCGATAATTGCATTTGTTGTGTTTAAATATCAGAGATGCCACCTATTTATAATCAAAACGCGTCGAACGTAACAACAGAAATATCTATAAAACGCTAAATAAAAATACAACAGAAACCGCTGAAAAGCGCAAAAATATTAGTTAAAAAAGTGTTCAATAGAAAACGTGAAACACACAATTTTATAAAACAAAAAAATAACAGAATTTTACATTCTTATTGCTTTGAAAATGTTAAATTTTAAAATAAACTTTAAGTTTTTACTGCAAATTTATAAAAAAATCAAAGTTTATAAAAGTTTTAAATTATTTTTTTATGATAATGATAACAAAAAATTAAAATGAAAATTATACAAGTTCGAGGCCATACTCTATATTTCTTTATTTGGATATTGTCCTAACAAATAATCTATAGAGTTTTTGTTTTCAAATTTATTAATTGACCACTTTCCGGAATGTGTTGATAGATCTATTTCGGGAATTTTCTAGGTTCCCCTCATCAGAACACGTTTTGAAAGAAGTGACAATCCCATGCAAACATCAAACATTCATATAACCTAGTTATCCCACTAAATGAGAACTAATATATGAGCTCGATTTAACGATTAGCACCATTGATCAAAAATAAATTTAAAACTTGTTCGCTATGTGCAAGCTCTACCTTTGGTAGATATACAATACACGCTTTTTGTTTTTATTATCCTCTTTATTTTTGCTCTTGTTTTTTTTTTTTTTTATTTAAAAACAACATGTAAAGGGGTAGTAAACAAGACCGTACTTTGTCTTTTTCTACAAGTTTGATATAATTTTTATTAATAATAATAAATATGTTTTTTTGACCTCTTTAATTGTGCAATGAAAATGAAAATTATTCAATTTCGAGGCCATACTCTATATTTCTATATTAGGATATTGTCCTAACAAATAATCTATATAGTTTATGTTTTCAAATTTATTTATTAGTGGTCAGGAATGTGTTGATATATCTATTTCGGGAATTTTCTAGGTTCCCATCTTTAGAACACGTTATGAAAGAAGTGGCAATCACATGCAAACATCAAACATTCATATAAACTAGTTTTCCCACTAGAAAATTCCCGAAATAGATCTATCAACACATTCCTGACAGTGGCCAATTAATAAATTTGAAAACAAAAACTCTATAGATTATTTGTAAGGACAATATAAAAATAAAGAAATATAGAGTATGGCTCGAACGTGAATAATTTTCATTTTCATTGCACAATTAAAGGTCGAAAAAACATAATTTTTATTTTTAATAAAAACTTATAACAAAAAATTATTAAATTCTTACAAAATTTATAAAAATGTATTATTTTTGTCCTGAAAACATTAAATTTTTTAAAAATTGTATCAAAGCTTAACATTTTACTAAAAAGTTCAATTTTTATAAAAATCGCTAACAGAAAATAATGCGAGTTTATTGGTATTACAGAAGCGCTAAATCTAGCGCTAAATTGGCATGGCTGTTAAATGTTCTCTTTTTCTATATTTTTTGGTATTTTTGTTATTGTTTTTGTTGATGCATTGTGGTTTTTTTTAGAGATGGGTACGTGAGTGATTTCGATCACTTAAAAATGTTTTTAATACATTTAGCAAAATTCAAGTGATTAAATTGCATTTCAATCACGACCACAAATGATTTACTCACGCTCACGAATTTATGCTCACGCACTATGATGAAGATTATGATAATGAAGATAATAATAAAGAAAATGCTGATAAAGAAGATGATGATAATAGTGATGATAAAGATAGTGATGATGATAATGTTGTTGATGATTATGATAATGAAGTTGAATTATTATGATAAATTTAAAAGTGCAGAAAATAACACAATTATTTTAAATTTTTTATTTTTTCTTCCAAACTTTTTTTTTAAATGCTGTGTTTTTAGGTATTTATGATTATTCATCAATAAAAAAATTATAAAAATTACTCTATTACGTGACTTCTTTCAGTTAAATTTGTACATTTATGGAGTTAGTGCAAAACAAACATTTGATTTTATGTTAAATTTATACTAATATAAATAAATATAACATATTAATTCTTTAAATTTTTTTAATAACACATTAAGTACGCTCTAATTTCCAATTTGGTTTATTAATTCATCACTTTTCGTTCTAAAGTTACAGCCAAAATTGTTAACTAAGATCTTTTTTCGGAAAAACAATAAAAAACACGCCTAACTGGTTAAACGATTCTTTCTTTCATGTCTTTTTTTTCCAAAATGCTGTGCCTTTATGTATTTCTGATAATTCATCAATAAGAAATTTATAATATTTTCATTCGTGACTTTTTTGAGCTAAATTTGTATATTTATAGAATTTAGTGAAAAAAAATGGATTTTAAGTTGAATTTGTATTAATATAAATACATATTATATAGTTATTATTTAAATTAATTTAATAACACATTAAGTACGCTCTAATTTGCAATTTTATTTATTAAATTATCGCTTTTCGTTCAAAAGTTACAGCCAAAATTGCCAACTAAGAGTTTTTTTCCGAAAAACAAAAAAGCGTCTAGTAGGTTAAAATTTTTTTTTGAATTTTTTCCAATTTTTTTTTAAATGCTGTATTTATGATAACTCATCAATAAAAAAGTGTTTAAATTTAAAACTACGCCTTTCCTAAATTAATCGTCATTCTGGGTATCATCGAACCCACTGTGCGCTGAACCGATTTTGCTTATTTTTAATACTAAAATGCTCGGAAATATGTCCATTAAACTAAGTAAGACTAACCATAATCACTTTAGTGTACGTAACGAATTTTATAATCATCAATGATATTGAAGGATTCAGTTTTTAAAATGACATTTGTGAAATTTTAAAACGCGAAAACTAATAACCAGGGCAAACAGAA
Source organism: Delia radicum (assembly GCA_021234595.1). Taxonomy (NCBI): domain Eukaryota; kingdom Metazoa; phylum Arthropoda; class Insecta; order Diptera; family Anthomyiidae; genus Delia; species Delia radicum. The sequence goes on along the minus strand of CM037855.1, from coordinate 38,117,313 downwards.
ACATGCTCTAAAAATCGCTTTTAAAATGTCATAAAAAACGAAAAATATGCTCTTAAAATTTGAAAAATATGCTCTTAACATCACATTTTTCCAGGGAAGGCAATGCCGTTATCGATTTAAAACCCTTTCAACTGACTATCGTTATCTCTAAAATATCGTTACGAAATAATTGAAATATCGTTATCCGTAAAATACCATAACCGATATAACTAAAATATCAATATCCCTTAAATACCTTTACGGAAATAACTAAACTACCGTTATCGCTAAAATACCGTTACCGAAATAATTGAAATAGAGTTATCCTTTAAATACCGTTACCGAAATAATCTGGCAAGATCTGAAAAAAAAATCGCTGCAATTAAATATATTTTTGAAAAATTTCATCATAAACTAGCCAGTCATTGGAACTCGGGCATAATTGGGCTAAACATATCGGAGTGCATTGACCTTACCTGACTAACTAAAAACCCCGTTATCCCTAAAATAACGTTACCGAAATAACTTAAATACGGTTACCGCTAAAATACCGTTAACGAAATAACTTAAAATCCAGTTATCCCTTAAATAGCGTTACCGAAATAACTGAAATACGGTTACCGCTAAAATACCATTACCGAAATAAGTAAAATACCGTTACCCCTAAAATACCGTTAACGAAATAAAAGAAAATATAAATTACCGATACCTGCATTGAATCGTTTAACATGGTAACTTTTGTGAAATTTATTTCAGATGCTAAGAAAGAAGGTGATAAAACAATAATAAAACCTAAATCGGTACAGTCTAAATACAGGATATTTAAATTTGCAAAAATGGTTTGAATTTCCGAAATTGGTGTTGCAAACCCCAGAAAATATTAAAAATTAATTTTGAACATTTTTTTAATGAAAAATAAAATGGTTCGATAACGGAAAATTAAAAAAAAAAACGAAAAATATGCTAAAAACTACGACTTTTTTTTATCAAAAATATGCTCTTAAGATCAAAATATGCATAAATATGATAGTAAGTGAAAAATATGCAAAAATATACTCTTAACAAATCAATGCCATAATTCATTAATTGTTCTGAAATGTATAAATATCCTATCCACTTGTCAATACAACGCACAGGAAAAAACATGATAGAGCATATTTCTGGTTGGTCTGCTAAAAACCAATAATTTTCTTAAAACAGCAAAATTTTCTCACCTTTCATTTGATACCCATATTGGCATCCTAAAATGAGTACAATTATTTAAATATTTTTTTGGAAAAATGTAAAGTTTAAAGTCCGTTTAAAAGGAATTTTGACGTACTGGCGAAAAACTGTAAACGCAGTTTCACTATATATTGTTTCTAGTTTCTCATACATATTGATTTTTTCATGTTTCAGAAATAAAAAATTGTAATTTGTGGCAGAGTGTTATAAAAGTAATCATTAGTGTCCGACCGAACAGTTCGGCCAAAACACTATATTTTGTCGGTTTTTTGTTATCTAGAGGCAATGATGACAAATTTTGGTATAGGAAACATGTTTGTTGAGCCGATTTAATTCGATTTTGTGTATAAAATTTAAGAGAAAATCCGAAGTTTAGCTATAAAGTTAAAAGTTCGGCCGCCGAACTATTTTAAATTTGGCCGAACTTTCTGAGGCCGAACAGTGAATTCATTGCTTAGCTACAGACTTTTATTCAAATTTGACACTCAAAATATCATCTAATCAGCCCAATAAACATTTTTCCATCCGCCAAATTTGTCCATAATGCTTTAAAATACCGAATACAGACCAAATGCATTTTCTGGCCGAACTGTTCGGTCGGACACTAGTAATCATCAATATCTGATACTATTAAATCAATTTTAATAAATAATGATATCACCCACCCCCATTGTTATAATTAACACACACGAATAAATATTAATAAAGGTTACAAAAAAAAAAAATTAAATCAATTTAAATTGATTACAATTGATTACAATGACTTTAGCAGCACACAAAAACAATTTGTGATTGAATCATGTAAAACACTTTATTAAAATATAAATTAAAATTAACAATTTTTATTATACTCTTATGGTGAAAATAAATCAATTTACATAATACGAAACTCACAAAGGCCCCTACATACACGCGTATGGATGCGAACTTACAATATGTCAACTATTTAGGCCCATTACGCAGACAGGAAAAAAATGTAATGTATGCGATGAGTATCGAACGGAATCATAGGCAGAACTGGAAAAGAGTTAAAAGGTCTCTAGGGATTCAATCTTGCTTTGTACGTCTGTCCGCTTAAATTTCGTAGCGTCTCAAAATATTTAAAATCAATAAAATCGATCGAAATACTAGTATCAACCTAGCTAATATGTTTGATTTGCTCGTTATAAATTGAAAATAACATAAAAATAATCTCGATGTATATAAAAACAAAAAACTAATATAACTGTAAAAAAAATATTACTTGAGCCAGAGTATACACTAAAATTTTTTTATATAAATAGAACATTTTTGGTCTTCAAAGTTTAGTAACGTCATGATGCTTGTTAGGAAAAGACCTAACCACGTGGTTGATTACTAAGAAGACAAGAATGGAGCAAAATTTATTATTAATAGGTTTTTTGTTAAAGTTCTGAATATTATATAGGCTCTAGCTTTTCTAAAACTTCGGGTTCTGATGAGATCTTTAGCCAGATCGAAATACTAGTATCAACCTAGCTAATATGTTTGATTTGCTTTATTTTTGTAAATATACGGAGGTTGAAAGCTCGTTATAAATTGAAAATAACATAAAAATAATCTCGATGTATATAAAAACAAAAAACTAATATAACTGTGGGAAAAATATTTAACTTTTATAAAATTACCAATTATTGGGAAATGATGGTAATTTTTGACTTGGACTTGTCCAAATTTCGGTTTATTTCTATCTATTACCAATTATTGGGAAAGGATGGCAATTTTTGAGAGATGTCATTTAGACTTGAACTTGTCCAAATTTCGATTTATTTCTATCTATTTTTCTGGATTTTACAGAATCTTGAATTAACCCCCCGTCAAACACATATTCTGAAACCTTCGAACAAACACATATGCCTGGCCAGATCCCTATACGTTTTCATGCATTTGTATGGCAAAAAGGGCACCGTAACTTTAAATTAAATGAAGTATGCTCGTATATTATTTTGTTAAAAATGTAAAGAAAATTTTATTCATTTTGTGGAATGCATGAAAAACAAGTATAATCAACTTTAGAATGTTGTTGGCACACAGGATTAGTGCATTTGGTGCAGTAAAAACGTGTCTTCCTACGCAGCTTTTCGTATTGCGTGAGACAAATTCTGCAATCTTTTCTGGAATTCAGTGTACTAGGGCCGCTTTGTTGGTTAGGCAGCATGTTGCTGGGAATATTCAAAGATTCAATGTCCAAACGGGTTGAATGTTGTCCCAAAATATGGTTTGGTCTGGCCAGGCATATGTGTTTGTTTGAGGGGGACTTTTTTCTTTTGCAGTTTTCGTCGTGTTGGAACGATATTTTTGATTTTTTTTACAGATAGAAAGCCAACAATATTTTAGGCGGCTACCGGGAAATACAGATATCTACCTAAACTAGAAGTATATTTAATTAACGCTCAAAAATTAAATATGCCTGGCCAGAACCATGTGTTTGTCGAAGGGTTAAAATAATTTGAATTTAAAGCTTTTATTTAGTTGAGTGTATAAATCCACTTTTAAAATAACTTCTTTTAGTACTCTGCCTATAGCATTGTATTCTGTTGATAGCGAATAATATAGTTTATTTTTAGTTCGCAGCAGGGCAACCAGAAATTTGCTGTATCAAATTTTTTCCTGTGCATCGTATTGAAAAAATTGTTAAGTTATTTAAACGTTTCAGAATAATTGACGAATTCTGCCACCGATTTTTTGAAGCATATTTTTGCATATTTTGCTCTTAGACCATATTTTTGCATATTTTTATTTTAAAATCAATATTTTTTTTGTTTGATAAAAATCCTATTTTTTTTGTACTTTTTGCAAGAAAAACATGTTTTTCTAATGTAATTATTTTATTTTGCCGATTGTATTTTTATTTTTTTTTATCGAAAAATTTTATTTTTTTATAAAAAAAAATTATTTTTTAATAAAAAACGATTCAATTTTTTTTTTTACAAAATTTTTGGGAACAGTGATTTTACAAATTCAGGCTATTTTAGCAAATTCGAATTTCTTGTTTTAAGAATATAAGGAAATGTTCTTTAATGTTCTGTAATGTGGAGTGTTCCCTTAAGCGAGCCTTTGTTTTTTCCCTGCTGTATGAATATGTCAAAACTGACAACTGTCATCGAGTTTAATTTCAGCTATCACTATTTAAAAAAAGTTCTGTTGTGCATTCAACACGTTTTTCGTGGTTTTATTTTGTAGTTGCAAAAAAATCCAATATAAAGTGTAATTTTTCGTTCACATAAAAAGTTAATACAAAAACAAGTTTTAAAGAATTTTCCAAGTCGGGCTTTGCAAACGGTAAGAATTTTATTCACAATTTTGTTTCCATAAAAAAATTAAAAAAAAAAAACAAAAATGTGAAAACTTAAATTTTCATAATTTTTGCTAGTGGACCTTGGAAATATTTTCTTATTTGCTTGATTTTTTTAGTCTTTCTAAATGGTGTTAGCGTCATTTTATCTCTTCTTTTATTTACTTTTATTAAAAAATCTTTAATCCTTAGTAGACGGGGGACAAAATAAACCCAGAGTGGGCACAAAACTAACAAACAAGTTTAATTCTTTATATTTCCAATATTGTTTTCCAGGGTTACTTTTTAACCCTACCCCTTAAATTAGGACTATAAAGAATTGCGCTTGTTCGTTAGTTTAGTACCTTCTACCACATATCGGAATTTAATAAAAATCTGAAATATGTTATTCTGTAAATCTCCTAGTGGGTCTTTCTTGGTCAAACGTGTAAAAATTAACCCTATATGGATCAAGTTATATAAATTAATAATTTTTATCAAGTGGAACATTTTTTTTTATCCATTTAAAAGCTTTGTATTCCTCAAGTCATAATTTAAATTAAGTTTCATGGGTCGTTTTTGTCCCCCAACCACTAAGGGTTAAATATTTTTTGAATAAAAGTAAAGTTAATAATAGCCAAAAGTGTATACATTAGCCCCATATGGATCAAGTTACATAAAATAATTATTTTTTTTAAGTGAAGATTTTAACTGCTTTAGAATCTTGTAGTTATAATTAAAATGGGTCCTTTTTGCCCCAGGCCACAATAGGTTCACTTTTATAAAACTTTTATAAAAAAATAACTTTTATAAAAAACATTCAAATTTTTTTTCTAATTTTTTACAAAAATAAGCTATTTTTATAAAATGTCCTAGAAAGGAGTCGCTTCAAACACAAACTCGAATTATAATTTTTACATTTTTTTTTAGAACGAGTATTATGTTCTAAAAATAGCAAATGACATCTCTAAATTAAGCATTTTAAAAAATCATTAAAATTATATAAAAAAAAGTTTTTGCATTTTTATCAAATTCGTAGGTAATTTTGGATTCCAGGCTAAATTGGGTTAATGATATCCTATGTAGTCAGAATTCTATATCTGTATAACTTTGTGTATATTAAATGTATAAATGAACTAAAAAATACATTTTTCAAAACTTTGAATTTTGTAAAATTTTTAATAATACCCGTTTTTCAAAAATGTTTTTCAAAAAAAAAAAAAAAAATCGATTTCTTTTGGATATAAAGAACGAAAATCGACAAATCATTATAATAAACATAAACATCGTAGGGTAATGTGAACCTTATGAGTTGTTTTGAAAATTGTTATATAACTTTTTTAAAATAGTTGCCGCTAGAAAATTATCTATTGCCGAAAAATTCCCAGGCAGTTGGTCTATAAACTGATGTATTTGGATTTAAAATATTGAACGTAGTTTTTTTTTTTAATATTGAACGTAATTTTTTTATATATAGCCCAAATACCAAGTATAGGCCCCACTATACTGATAAAAAATTAAAATAACGTTTTTTTTTAATGAAAAATTTGTTTTTTGAGCATATTTTTAAAATTTTAAGAGCATATTTTCCGTTTTTAGGACATTTTTTAAGATCATAAAATGGATTTTTTAGATCACATTTTTGGTTGCCCTGTGCATCAGCGATGAGTGTATGTGTGGCGCTGAGGCTGCGGCTGTTACTGCTGCTATTGCACTTAAATCACTACAAATTCATTTAATGAATAGAACAATGACCTTTTAGCATTTGAATGATGCATCATGCAGCATGCATGCACGTCTGTCTGCCTTTTGTAGAAGATTTTCATATGGGCGTTTTAAACGATGACAAATTTTAATGAAAATATTATCGATATTGCTTGTCATGGAAATAAAACGTTGGTTTTTTGCTCACTAATGGTTTTCATTGGGAATTTTTTCCAGCAAAACAACTATCCCTTGAATTACTAGATAGATATGTTTCTAATAATTAAAAAAAAAAACAAATTTTAGCAAATAAACAGAAAATTTACCATACAAATCAAGAGGAAATACGTATTCCTTGTTTTTGTAAAAAAAAAAATACTAAAAAGGTATCGCATAAATCGAGGAGTAACTGTATATTGCAACTCTTTTGTTATATTTTCTTTACAACGCACATTGGGGTGTTTCACAAATATTTTGGAAATAATTTAGAAATTTCTTACTGGCTGATTGGTTTGCCACGAAACTTTACACGTAATTTCAAGCTAAAGTTTCAAAGAATCGATTATGATTAATTCGACTCCAAAGTAGGACACCTCTGGTATTAAAAAATTTGGAGAGCTTGCCAATTTTATATTTATCAGCCGATTTTCAAAAATAAAACATTTCTATAGTCTGTTTATAATGGCCAACAATAAATTTCGTTTACTCGTGTGGGTTATCTCTTAAAGTGAATAAGTTATCCGCATTTGAAAATCAATATTTTGCAGTAGCCTTGACGGTTTTTTAAAATTAAAAAGGCAAATCAAGTAAAAAGTGCTAGTGATACTTACAATAAGTTGTTTAAGAGCAAACAAAACAAATCAATGCAATATTTTGTTCACGCTTGAAATAAAATTCCTCTAAAATTCTAAATTATAAAAAAACATAATTTTAGTAAGTTTTTGTTCAAAAATGTAGCAAGACTCTTTTTGCCTTCAGAATAAAAGTTTCTTCAGAAACAGTTATAGTGTGTATATTTTTCAGAAACGGTACTACATATTGTTGCGGTTTTTGAAAATAATATTGCCCAGTTGGCTATTATTCACACCCAGACCCTGCTGAATTTGACAATTTTTTTACTCAAACTTCAACTTTAAAAAAAAAAAACTATGTGCAGCACCGACATTTGAAAATGCAAAACTGCTCCAGATGCTCCAAGTTAGTTTAACTATGATAGCACTATCCTTTTTTAACATCGCTACAAATGTGGACAGGGCAGCAATTATTGTATAAAATCCCATTTTTGATAAATATAAAATTGGTAAGATCTCGAAATTTTCTAAAACCAGAGGTGTCCTAATTAAGAGTCAAATTGATCAGGTTCTGATCGATCTAGTGGGCCTTTCATTGAAACTTAAGCTTGAAATTACGTTGATTATGGATGTGCGAAGTTTCAGATCAGCCAGTAGGAAATGGCTAAATTATTTCCAAAATATTTGTTAAATGCCCTAATGTGGAACATAGGACAGGATTTTTGACTTAGTTATAGATAATATTTTAACTTAGGAAAAATTTAATTTTTTTCTTAAACAGTAAACATTTTCTTTAAAGTGCTTATTTTCTGGAAGAAGCAAAAATAAAATTTATTGTATTTTAACAGACACAGGGGACATGCTGCTGAAGTTTCATCACATTCAAGAACTCGTCAGCAGCTAGTTTATGTGTCAGTTGCTAAAAGTATATTTAAATTCTTTAACTGTCGCTATATGAAAAACTGTTTTCTATAAAGTGTATGCTGTGGCCAGGAATTGAACTGGTAACCCTACACAGGCTTTGACGCAGCTAAACCGCCAGATACACCACGGACCGCACAAATATTAGTGTAAAATTGCGTTAATCACAGCCTGTACAATGAGCGTTTTCAGAATCAGAAAAATTAAAAAATTTTGTTACAAGTAATTATCACATTATTATGCGCATTTAATATTTGGATGCCAGTTGAGCTTAGGGTCGAATTTTATGTTTTTTGAGTTTTACCTTACGAAAATAGTATAAAAAGACATAACATTTTCCAAGTAGTATCTTTAAATTTAAAAATATGGTCTTTATTTTAAGAAATTAACTAGACAAATGGGTAAAATGCGATAGAAATTCAAATTCTTATTTGAAATTTCGTGAGATTACAGAAAATTACAGCAAATTAAAAAAAAAAAAAAACTAGTAAAATTTCACAGTTTGAATTTTTTTTTAAGAATTCTCAAATTCTGACTCTTAGAATTTTTCTATTGCAAAAACGTGTCACGGTGCGACTGAACCAATTTAAATAAAATTTTGCGTGTTACTCTAATACGAAAACGTATTCTGTTTCTAGATGGTCTAAAAATTAGTTTCCAACGAAAACGGAAAAAAATCTACGTGGCGCTTTTTTTTCGCTGCCAATGAAAAATTTTAAAATTTGGCTTGCCTTTAGTTTAATATCACCTCACCGATTTCGATAAAAAAAATTAGGAAACGATTCAGAGACGTGAGCTGATACGATAATTTTTATAAGATACGCCCCTTTGGAGGCGGAAAGGCTTAAGAGATATTTTTGTAATCTTCAATTTTCTTAAAAATTACTTACCTGTTCGGGACAAATTATGTGGCATTAGAAAGCTTATAAAATCTTCTTTCCTATGAAATATATACATTTCTATTTTCCTGGGATTGGAGCGTGTTACACTGTGTGTAATTTTTTAAGTCATGGCAAAATAACCATATACGGAATCCACTACGTGATAAAAGACTAAAAAAAAAAGACCCGTGTCTCCCAATTTTTCCCAAAGTCATCTCCTTTTTTGTTTATGGGCCGCCAAAGATTTGGGGCCTCGGTATCATTTTCGCAAGAAAGTGATCATTTTCTCAGGCTCATATCTTGCAAGCCGTTCAGAATTTCGAGCCTTATTTTTTAGCCCATATTTCGCAAACAATGATTCAACTTAGTACGTCAAGGTCAATTTTGGAGATATATTATAATTAAACAAATCATAAAACGTTTTAGAAAACAAAGTTAAAATAAATTTTAATTTAAATACAAATTTTTGTCAATTTTACTTCATTTTCCAATAACTTTATATGATTTTGAGAGCATTTAATTAGGTTCGCTTCCTAATGTGGACCTTTTGAGTAGTTTTGAAAGTTGTTATATAACATTTTTAAATTAGTTCCCACAAGAAAATGATCTATAGCCGCAAAATGCCCTAAGACTTGCTCTACACTCACATAACAAATTCGGTTGTCTCAACAGAATTTCATTCAACCGAATTGTTGCTGCAACCTCGTAAATTCGGTTGTCACAAAATAATTCGGTTGTTGTAACCGAATTGGAGGTTGTGACCACCGAATTCGGTTGCGACAACTAAATTCCGTTGCTACAACCGAATTTTCGAGGTTGCAGTAACCGAATCGATTCGGTTGGATGAAATTTTAGAATTTTTTATGAGAGTGTTTAAGCTGATGTATTTGAAGGACTTCACTAACATACAAGGAAACTAAACAGTGACGAGATTCAGAGATTTTAATGAAACTTGAATATGGCGTTGAGGATAAAAAAATATTAGACACATATTTTTTAGGTGCGCAATCGCGCGTTAAGGTATTGTCAAAGGTGGGGGTGTCAAAAATTACACTCAGGGAACTTCTGCTTTAAAAATATGTAGTTGTTTGGGTTGTAATACAGTGTCTTTATTTTTAATGCAAATGTCAGACATTTGTAGAACAAATTAAACTTTTTACTAATATTGTAGCTCATTTAAAAAAAAAAACAAACCACATCAAATGACTGTTTTATGATTTTACATTAATTTTTTACATTAGTTTTTTGTTATTTAAAAAAATTAGAAAAATAAATGTTTGTTTATTTTAACTAATATGTATATTAGGGTGATAACTTTTTTTGGACAACATTCTCCCCAGGGGTTTTCTAATGGCAAATATTGTATTAATGATAAAAAAAACTATTTCAGTTCAATTTGGTAAAAAAACCTTGCGCACCGACAGCGATTTCTAAAATGCCTTTAGTATGTTTTTTTTTAAATTTTTTTTAATAACAATTTTTTTAAAATATGGTTTTTACATATGTAAATAAGCAAATTTGGAAGAAAATTATTCCATTGACTCGAAAACGGACTTTACTATTGATATCAGCATGCCTTAATTATATAGATGTGATGGTCAGACGTTGAGGCATCAAAAAAAGTTTTTTTTTTAACTTTGTTTGATTCAAAACTTTAACGCGTTTGGTGCGGAACCTTTTTAACGATAGCGAAAAACTAAAAACGCAGTTCTTAATATTTGTCCATGCCCTACACAATTATGTCTGGGGAGATTTGATATTTGCAAAAAATGCAAAAAGTTATCACCCTAATGTATATGGTTCAGTTTTACTACAATTGTGGTTCATTTTCTGAACATTAAAAAATAAATGACAATGTTAGTTGAATTTACTGTAAATTAAGTCGTCCTTTCTTTAAGTGAAATTTCATTTGTTTTCAACTAAATTTTCAGTAGTCTTTACCTACATAGTATTCTAAGTGTAGAGATTTTTTTTATCAAAACATCTTTAACCCATTCCTGCCTATTGGGTATTTAAATACCCAAAAAGGAGCCATCTTAAAAAAATTATAGCTAAAGCCAGGTAAGAGTTGCATCAAATTGATTTTCACAGGTAGGTGGAGAAAGGATTAAAATACTTTAGGAAAATGTTTGTGTAAAATAGGGGGTTGGTAATTATCTGTTCAATTGTCTGCAAATTTACATATTCTGAAAAATTGAAAGAAAGAATTGAAATTGCCCCTGAAAAATTGGAGAAGCGACACATCGGAAAACTTTATTGTTAGCTAATAGTGTTAAGTATTCTTTAAAGTGCAAAAAATTTGTAGCTGGGTAGGACCACTCACTTGGGCTACAGGTATGATTTCATGACATGACCATTAAAATACGTATTTTACATTTTTATGAAGTACCCTTGCTTGAAATATCGATTATTTTCAAGTAAAAATAAAGAGTTTTACATGAAAAAGCATAACAAAATAATTTAATTAAATATCCACAGAGGAATTATTTTATATCAGTGGTTAATTCATAAGTCCCAAGTATGGGAAATCGAAAAGAAAATTATATCAAATAACTTCCGAAACCTTAACCCTTATGTGTGTGGACAGGTACCTGTGTACCTATTGCGTTTTCAAATCGAAATTTTTTATATAAGATTTTAGTCTACAATTCTACAATTTCATGAGAACTCCTAACTTTTTGTTATTATTATATTTTCATAGGTGTTTATATACAATATCAGTTGGGGGAGCGTGGCATATCAATTTGCTTTTTGCACCCTTAATAGGGTGAATAGGTACCTGGGTACCTGTATACGTTTTATATGGAGGCACATGAAAAAAATTAATTTGTTGCTTTACTAACGTGTGATAATCTAAATTATTTGACTTGGTTTTTAGAAATACCATTAAATAAAACTTTATTTGATAAAAGAAAAATTGTTTTACAATAAATAAAAATTTATTCAAGGTTTATTTTGATAAAAAAAATTATTTTTCATAAAAAAATTTATTTCAAGGTTTAACACAAAAAAAAATATAATTTAAATATAAATAAAAGACATAGAAAAATTAATCCAAACAGTTGTTACATATGGGACGATTGATTGAGTGCTCGTTACAAATAGGCTTGAAGCAATTTTTGCAAGCCTTTCGAGTTTTTCTCTGCTTCTTTGTAAGCTTAGAGCATAGGTAACAACTTCCCACAACCGCAATACGGCCATTATTATCTCGAGTTTTTACATTAGTAACAGCTGTTGTTGAAATATCTCGCCCCAATACAACCTGTATTGCTGATCGAGTGGAATCGATTTTTATTACATTTGAATTTTTGGCACGTCGTTCAATGTTGTCCTTACATAGTTCAAAACTTAAATCTTTCAAAAATAGTCTGCGACGGTCAGTTGAAATAAATTGGGCATTGTACTCCATGTAAACGATGTATGCTGCTAATGCTGCTACATCGATAATATTGAAAAATAATGCTAACGGCCATCGACATGTCCTACGTTTAGAAGTATATTCTCCCAATAGCTTATCCATATTGTCGACACCTCCTTTAGTTTGGTTGTAATAAGTTAGAATTTCTGGTTTAGCAGCTGTAGTGGGTTCTGTTACAGGCTTTGTGTGCATAGTAGATAACATTACTACTGCGTTTTTCTTTTTAGGAACGTAGGAGCACAAAGTTGCCTCATTTCTGAAGGCAAAGTTGGTGGAATTTATTTGCCTGAAATAATAATATTTGCTTGTCAATTTAATTTTATTTTTGCATAGTCAGTGTATCATGCACGCATTTCTTTTTATGTGTAAAATTAAACTTACCTGTCTTTATGTGGCTGCATATTTGCTGGTAAAAATCTTTTGTTCTTTCTTACTGTTCCAACTAGAGTTAAATTCCACGAGTTAAGTTTTCGAGCCAGTTGTAAGGATGTAAAAAAGTTATCTGTAGTAACATTTCTTCCGGAGTTTTTATATGGGCTAACAAGATCTAAAACTGTTCTTTCCCCTATATTTGTTTGACGCTCGCCTTCTGTTGGTTTACCTGTATATAATTGACCTTGTAAGGAGTAGGAATTACTTGCGTCACAAGCCCAAAATATTTTTATTCCGTACTTCTCAGGCTTAGACGGCATGTATTGTGTGAAGCGCGTTCGTCCACGATAACCATATAGCTGCTCGTCAACTGTTATACATTCGCCTGGCTTATAATTTCTACGTAAATTGTCATTAAGCATTGCCCAAATATCTCGAATGGCTGCAGCTTTATCAGTTGTGGCACGTGAAGTACGAGTGGCATCGTTGTCAAATCTGATGACACGCAACATCATTCTAAATCTATCAAGAGGCATTGCAGCTCGAATCAGTGGTAGATGAATAGGTTTCCATAATTCTGACAAATGCTCCTTATTAGATTTGTGCACTCCACAAAAAATTAAAATTCCAAAAAAGGCGTCTAGTTCTTCTTCTGTAAATGGTTGGAATATTTTTGTTTTTGGCCGGTCGGCCACGTTTGGAAACTTTTGTGTCATGTTAAGATTGTAATCATCAATAATTTTTTTTCCTTTTCGGTTTGTTTCGCGTAAAATTATGTCACACATTTCGGTCGACAAAAAGCTTTTAAATATTTGCTGTGCTGTTAAAATATTGCTGCCAAGGGCTGCGCCGCTACGCTGACGTAAAATGTTTCGGTTTATTGGTTGCGATTCAGTAAAAGGTTTAAGATCCCAAACAGTGCCATCTTTACCACAGAGTTCATTGTTTGGCTCTTCTTCCTCACTATCATCTGAATCATATGAATCCTCAGCAGCCTCAATGCATCCCACCTGCTCAGCATCTGAACCTTCCGATGCTGCGTCGTTAGCTGGTGGAATGTATTCATCGTCGATATCAGATGGTGAAAATTCGTCTTCATCACTTTCACATTCACACAACATCTCACGAATTTCGGTTGACGAAAATCTATTAGAACGTGTTCTTATATTTTGATCCATTTTGCGGAAATAAAAAATGCACTTTTAAAAAACTAGGCACCTTTACTTGGTGAAAAATTATTTCGAATGAAACTCTTTATGCAAAATCAATGTCAAAATGTCAATAAAAACTGCGGAGATGTGCGTATCTCATATGTGCAACAAAAGAAAATACGTAGTGTTTGCTCATTCATTATACGGGGAATCACATAATAAGATTTTTATTTTTTTGCTTCAGATTTAAAAATATATTTAAAGGGGAATCCCACATTGAAATTTTATCTATCTAGAAGAAAAGAAAAAGGGAACCCCAACATTTATTGTGTGCTCATACATTTTATGGGAATCACATAATAAGGCATTTATTATACACCCAAAAAAAAAAGTTTGTAATATCAGCAACTTGTTTTCTGGGAGGATCCTAGCAGAAAAAGTTGCGAAATTCAGCAAAAGTTGCTAAATTCAGCAAAAAACTTGCTGAGTTTAGCAATTTTTTTGCTAATGTTAGAAACTTTTTCTGCAAAGATCCTCCCAGCAAAAAAGTTGCTGATATTTATTTTAAAAAATATATGAAAAGGGGAAAACCAGAGTAAAATTCTAATATTATATCATTAACCATCGATTTTTTGTACAATACAAGACAAAAAATTACATTTCTCATACAATTTGCATGAAGGTACCCAGGTACCTATCCACCCTATAGAAGGTGTTTTTTTTCCACACACATAAGGGTTAAGTAAAGAATGTGTGAAATTTCATTGATATTGGACAATGGAATCGGGGGTCAGGCATTAATGGGTTAATATTTCAAAATCTATTTTTTTTTGTCCGCAGTATTATTAAAGTACTCGAGAAAACAAAAATGTTGATGTCCATTTGCTTATGCTGTGGCCCCAGGCTTACAACTTATTTGAAATATTTAAAATAAGGGTCATAAAAACTCTTTGTGTTAAACAACAACTTCCCATTAAAATGTAATATACGAAAAATTTGTTTTTTAAATAACACAAATGTTCGGATATGTACGGACATGTTTAATATACGAGTGGATGTGTCTTTAAAATACCTTTCATTTAATAAAGTTTGCCTAAAGTTTAATAACTTATATAAGAAATATATTAAAAAAAAACATCAAATTGGGTAATTTTTTAACCCTTAAACTTGAGAATGCGCACAAAAAAAAATACGTGTCTAATATTCTTTTCCTCCCTTTAAAACATATCCTAGTTTCATTCAAATCTGAGAAATCACCACTGTGAAGTTTCCTTGTTTGTTTTGTTTATGTAGTCCAAATACCTACTGGGTGTAGAGCCACATTAGGAAACATTCCCTTACTAAAAATTAGTTAAAAACTATGTTGCAGAAATAAACTGCTGAAATAAGCAGATTTTTTTGCTAAATATTAATAAAATAACAATAGCAAAAATAAATCTGTTAACTTCATAAAATTTTAGTTTTATTTGAGCTAATTTTTTGTTATTTGAAAGTAACAAATAAATCTGCTAAAACCAGCAAACAATTTAATAAATATTAGTAGACAAAAAAAAAAAATTATAAAAAATTAAATATTTAAAGTCTTTTTTAGATTTTTAAATGCGAATAAAAATCTGCCCTTCTGAACTCGGCAATTTACAATTTTTTATCCAAATTTTATGTTGATTTTAGCAAAATATACTGTTATTTGCATTCCACTCAATTTAAGGTGAATATAACAAACATTTTGTTGATATTACAGTTTTTGTTTGCTATTTTTAGTTTATAAATACTTAGGCAAATATTTTGATAATTTTAGGCTAGTAAATTGCTATTTTCAATTAACTAAAATTAAACTTGAATATAACTAAAATTTTGTAAAGTTAACAAATTTACTTTTGCTATTCTTATTTTATAAATATTTAGAAAGAAAAAAAAATCTGCTCATTTTAGCAGTTTTTTCTGCAACGTCCATTTAAACTTATTTTTAGTAGCTTTTCTGATATTTTTACAGGTTTATTTCTATGAGTGTACCAAAATGTATTGTAGGGTATATAAAAGAAACATAAACCAGTCTATGTATGATAAAGTATAGACATTAAAACTTCTCTTTTGCTGATACCCTAGTGGTCAGTAAAAACAACTTAAATGAGGTAAATTTGACTAAATTAAAAAATATGTATTTTCCGGCTACCGGATCAAACTCGGACCTGGTCCATATTAATTAAGGGAGTAAATTGCTTTGCCTAAAGAGCAATCTCTTTATCTTGAATAGATTTTTTTATACAGTGCCAACACTATTATGTCCATTAGTGTATTTTAATAGATTTTTTATACGCCACTAACATAAACCAACCAACCAGTCTGTAAAAGTGCACCTAACAACTTTTTTTTTCTTCATTTAAAATGTATTTAGTAAAATGTAATGTGCTTATTGATGCTTCTTATTGGATATTGTTTCTTCTACTTCTTTTCTACAACTAACAAGGAAACTATACAGTGGGGAATCCGCAGATTTTAATGAAACTTGGTTAAGGACAAAAAAATATTAGAATGTATTTTTTTTTGGTGCGCCATTTAAAAAATATATTTCTTTTATAAGTTATTAAACTATACACTCAGACAAATAAATCTTTATAAATAGCAGAAAAAGCTACTAAAAATTAGTTAAAAATTTCGTTGCAGAAAAAATTGCTAAAATTAGCAGACTTTTTTGCTCAATATTGATAAAATAAAAACAGCAAAAATAATTCTTTTAACCTTACAAACTTTAAGTTAAATTAGAGTTGAATTTTAGTTAATTTAAAATAGCAATTTTATGTGCTAAAATTAGCAAAAACCTAAACTAAACAGCAAACAGAAACTGAAATATCAACAAATTTTTTTGCTAAATTTTGTAGAATGCATATAACAGTATATTTTGCTAAAATCAACAAAAAATTTGGATAAAAAATTGTAAATTGCCGATTTCAGAAGGGCAGATTTTTATTCGCATTAAAAAATATTTTAAAAAATCTTGGAAAACTTCACATTTTTTATAATTAGTTTGTCCACTAATATTTAGTCTACAAATATTTAATTATATTTGAGCTTAATTTTAATTAACTGATAGTTAATAAAAATTAAGCTCAAATTTAACTAAATATTTGAGAGAATTATTTTTGCTATTCTTATCTTACTAATATTAAGGCAAAAAAGTCTGCTGGTTTTCAGAAGGGCAGATTTTTATTCGCATTAAAAAATATTTTTGCTCACATCATATTTTAAAAAATCTTTGAAAACTTCATATTTTTTATAATTTGTTTGTCTACTAATATTTTGCCAAATTTCTTGCTGTTTTTAGCATATTAATTTGCTACTATCAGTTAATTAAAATTAAGATCAAACATGACTAAATATATGTAGACTCAACAGATTTATTTTGCTATTTTTACCTAACTAATATTTAGCAAAAAAAGTCTTCTAGTTTTAGCAACGTAATTTGTAACTAATGTTTACAGAAGAATCTCACAAATTAGAACTCTCACAAATTAGAATCGTCCAGAAATTAGAACCGGCCATTCCAATGTATTGTACGCTCTGAAATTAGAACCTGTGGTTCTAATTTCTGGAAGTTTTTTTTATTTTGTTTTGTATTTTCACTACAAATTATTTTTTTGCTCATTGAAATAAAAATAAAACGGGGAATCCCCGAGTTTTTCGTGGTGAGTACAATTCGATCATATGCATGTGCAATTTGATATGCTTGTACAAAATTAAATACCTAATAATAAAAAAAATATTTAATGTTTTTCTATGAATTTAATATGTTCATTTAATTAAATATTATTAAATAAAAATTGTTTTGTGTTAAAATAAAGCTAACATAACTAGTTTTATTATAATTATCTGTAAAAAAAAAATGTCCAGAAATTAGAACTTTTAAAAAATTAGAACTGCCCGATGTACAAAGTGGTTCTAATTTCTGAGATTCTACTGTAGTAGATTTGGTAAAAAATTTAAATATTTTTTTTCTATCAGTGTGTGCAAATTGGGTAAATGAAACCGAGAGAGGTGTCTAGGTTTTTTTCAATTTTTGTAATCGATTGCCTCTAGACGAGTTTTTACGATGATCTTTTATAACCCACATTTAAATATTTCAAATAAGTGGCAAACCTGGACCCACAGTGGGATATATCACAAATTTTTTGGAAATAATTTGGCCATTTCTTACTTAGTGGTCCGATTCATTGAAGTTTGGAACAGGCATAAGTGACGTAATATCGAGCTTAAGATTTGAACCTTCCAATCCCCCCGGGCGGTAATATGACCACACAAAATAGGGAACTTTTTGCATATAAAATTTTGATTGCTCGCCATTATTTTGTTTCTTATTCGATGTTCAAAAATATACGCAGTTGTAATCTGCTGGAGGTGACTAACAAAAAACATGCTTACATGTGTGGGCTCTCTCTAATAGTTCCCGAGATATTCCCATTTGAAAATTTGAGATTCAAAATTTTGTCCGACACATGTAGAGTTTTTTGAGAATAGTGGGACGAAATTGGGTCCAATTTCATTTTTAAAATTTTGGTAATATAAATAAATTCTTAATTAAATAAACACAAAAATGAATGCAATATCTTGTTCCACTCAAAAACTACATTCGTTTAAAGTAGAAATGAAAAAAAAAAAATTAAATTTTTGCGATTTTTTCCCCCAAAAGCATTAACAGTCTTTTACCTCCAGATAAATATTTTCTTTCTGAACATATAAAGTGTGCTTATTGTTTTGAAAGCTCTTTTTATAAAAAAGCGAACTGTGTTAAAATAATTTTTGATTTATATACCCTTTTCCCCCAACTACTTCTAAAGTTGCCACGTTTATAAGCCAAATATCAAATTTAACCCACTGTTAAAAATTGTACACGCCTCCAAATGTGTAGGGGATACTGCAACATACCAAATTTATTGGGCAAGTCTCTTCCAATCACCGCTTTAAATGTAGACATGTCAGCAACAAATATAAAAATTGCCATTTTTGGAATATTTTATTGACATTTTTGGGAATTGTGGGTTTGCTTACAGGAAATCATAACAAAAACCAAAATTTTTACCTTTCTAATACCCAAATTTTTGTGTTACCAAGATTGCTAAATGCCATTCTTTTTAAAAATATCGTAATCTATAGTTACTTTTCTTTCCATCGATATCAAACACTTACACACAGAGAAATAAAGTGCCAACCGAATATTTTAATGGTAACAACCTATAAATTTAGTTAGTACAAACAATATTTACATTCGATTTCTAATTATTTTGGGAGTTGCAACTAAAATTATGTTGAATTAACCGAACTTTGTTGTGAAAACTAATGTCAAGTTGTGCCAACCGATAGAAATTCGTAACTAACGAATTTGAGACGTAGTAACCGAATTTCAGTTGGCAAATAGATAAATTTTTCTCTGTGTGTATATATGTTTATAACTTCTTAACAAGAAATCTTTAAAAGTAGCAATCAAATCTTAAGCTCGTAACTACGTTACTTATGCCTATTCAAAATGTCATTGCAATCGCACTACTAAGTAAGAAATGGCCGAATTATTTCCAAAAAATTTGTGATATATCCCACTGTGCAGTATATGCAATATGGGTATCACCATTTTGTTTTCTCGAGAGCTTTTATACTGCGTACACGAACTCTAAATTTCTTAAATTTTTGATATGTTTTGATAAATTTTTTACCCCTAAACCTGCGATTGCGAGCGAACCTAAAAGAAATACGTGTCTAATATTTATTTTTTATCCTCAACAACATATCCCAGTTTCATTAAAATCAGCGGATTCACCACTGTGTAGTTTCCTTGTAAGACGACTACTTCTTCTCCTGCTCCTGCTGCTGCTGCTGCTTCTGTTACTTTTTCTTCCAAGCTAAAATCTAATGCATTTATTATAGTTTTTGCTTCCCCTCTTCTCTATGTTAGTGCTAGTTGTTGGTTACTTTAGTCGGCTAAGTTTGCACAACCTGGTTAACAAATAAATCGCATTTTTATGCTATTGAACTCTAGCCAAGTTTTTAACATAAACAGTTTATAACAAATCTTTTACTGTGAAACATCTTTTAAAGAACGAAATAAGGAAAAAAAAAAAAACAAGGAATTTATAATTAAAAAGAGATTTTCAAATTAAGTGAAATATTATTTTAAACAAATAATATAATTTTATACTTATATTGTTTAAATGTGAAAATTATAAATTTAACAAAGAAATTGGTAAAAGTGTTTGAAAAAAATGTTGACGATTTGATGAAATTGTGTCATCGAAAGAATGTGTGCCTTTCCATTTAAGGAATTCAATAAATACAAGTTTTTTTTTTAAATAAATTGTTTAAAAGAAAAGTTAAATCTTAAGAATTTGTGTTGGAATTTTATGATTTATAAAAAATTATTCATGAAAATTGTGGTTTCTCGAGACAACTGAAATTTTGTTATCACAGGCGTAAATTTTCTAATTCGAACACTCAAGAAAGTCTGTAGAAATCATTTAAAAGTCTATAGAAAACAGATTTGTGCTTCCACAACTGAAGCAATACATTATGAGCGCTACAGGTTTTTTAAAAAATAGTTGAAAGTTCACAAAAATTGTGTCTTTTTGCCTTTGGCCTGATTTGCTAAATGTTTCTAAACTACCAAAAAACTTGTTGTTCAGAATCGGTTGTAAAATAACTTAATTTTCTTCATAACCCTTTCTTAAGTCGGTTCTAACACCAACGATTTTTTTTGAAACGGTAACAAAGGTAAACGCTTCTATAGCGCTAAACTAGAACTTTTTCTTCTAGAACCATGCAAGTAATCCTTCTTTCCGGCATATCGCGTTGATCACAGCGAAAATATGCTGATCGTTCGCTTGCCAGAACCATTAAGAACACTCGATCATTGGTCATTGTTTAGGAAATGGCCATAAGTTCCGAGAATCTCACAAGTATTCAAGGTCGTCCACCTTGTTTTCGCTTTCCTAACCGATATTTCCCTAATCAAACCAAACATTTGCTCCAATAGGGGCTAGGACATTCGTTTGCATTGGATTCTTGTCTGATTCAGATCAATTTCTCGCACATTCATTCACATTCCAGTATATCCCGGGATCACTGTCGTGTCTACGGGCTTAACCAATGGATTAGTGCTGGTGAAAGAAAAGATTATTGCGTATCTGGTACTCGATACTTAAAAGAATTTTCGGCATTTTTTGACTATTCGGCTATTTTATCTAAAACAAGTAGCTGCATTAAATTTGGTTTTACCATATCTTTTTACCCTCCACTGTGTATATATATGCTACAAATGGAACTATTATAAAAAAATAAAATATTTGCGCTCGATCAGAAAAAAGTTACATCTCAAATACAAAATCAGTTCTCAATTTCTTTAGATCGATATTTATTCTTATACAAGTTTATCTCAAAATTGGAGTATCTAGTAATATCCTATTAGATCCTTCAAATGTATAACCGAATTTAATAAGATCTAAATTGATCTCAAAATTGGGGTATCCAAAAATATCTAATTTAAGATCCTAATGGTTGGGATCAATATGCCATGGGATTATTAATTTAGATATACTTGGATTTAGTTAGATCCAAAAAGACAAGTAGTTTTTGGTGGATCCACTGAGATATTTTGAGATTAAATTAGATTTACCTAAATCCCAAAACACATATTATTTTCAATAAAAATTTAAAAAAGTTTTAGAGAAAAATAATTTAGACATCTGCGCATATATAATTATGTATGTTGTTAGATAAAACAATATATTATTATGTCTTATATGCATAAAAATATTAATGATGTTGGACCATATATAATCATATCTCAAACTAAATTGTTGTGTCATATATGGAATCTTACATAATTATATCGTACATCATTTAATGTCATATATAATTATATCTTGAATTGCATATATTATATTACACACAAACAGTATATATTATTATATCTTAAATTATAAAGCTTATATGTCACCGTATATGATTACATATTGTGTTATACATGAGAATGTATTCTTATATATGACAATCAGGCGCGGGTTCAGGAAAAGGTTTTGCGAGGGAAGTTAATGTGTTTTTACAAAGTTTTCTATTATTTCTTAATATTTTGGAATTGAAAAAAATTATTTTGGGGGAGGATATCTCATTTTCCCTCCCCTGGAGGAATTTGGAGGTATCTTTAAATTTTCACTCAAAAGTTTTGGACCGCTTTTGCTTATTTTCAATACCAAACTTTTTGCGAAAATGTCCATTAATATAGGTAAAAATGAGCAGTCTCTATTTTTTCGTTGGCAAACTCCAGCCGGTTTTTTTTTTTTTTATAAAATACTAAACATTTGGGAGTATTTCTATATCTTCTACACATTGAGGACACGGCATAGATCCGCTTGACATTTTCGGCCAAACTTTACTTATATATAGAACAATGCTTTATTAAGAAGTTTTTTTAATTTTGTTTGCCTTAAAGTGTCCTGCAGTGGAAATATTAGCAATCAAATTTGAAACCTTGACAGAACATAAAGCCTAGACCATTCAATATATTTTATATATAAGAACTTTTATTATTAACCGATTTTTAAATTTCTTTGAAAAATATCGTGGTTTGACCCTTTTTTAAAATTCCAACACGGCTACCCTGACATTATAATTTGTATAATTGTAGAAGTAATTTATTATTTCTATTTTGAGTGAAAACGGATTGCATGTTGGCATATTTTCGACTTTGCGTATTTGAAAAATGCATGCTCTGATCGGTCAGATTTTGAGAAGGATACAAAAACAATCCTACACTCAGGGAACTTTTGCTTTTAAAAACATGCAGTTGTTTGGGTTTTAATACAGTTTCTTTATTTTTAATGTAAATGTCAGTCATTTGTAGAACAAATTAAATTTTTTACTAACCTTGTAGTTCATTTAAAAAAACAAACCACATCATATGTCTGTTTTATGATTTTACATTCATTTTTCACAGTAGTTTTTAGTTATTTAAAAAAATAAATGTTTGTTTATTTTTTACTAACATGTGGTTCATTTTTACTACAATTGTTAGTCATTTTTTTGAACATTAAAAAGCAAATGACAATGTTAGTTGAATTTATTGAAATGTAAGCCTTTAAGTGAAATTTCGTTTGTTTTTAAATACATTTGCAGTGGTCTTTACCTACATAGTATTCTAAGTGTATTAAAGCGAAACAGTTGGAACATATTGATAAGGCATGTTGTTTGTAGCAGTCGAATTTTTTTGCTTTGGATTGATTTTTTATGATTTTTTAAGAGCTTTCGGATCCATTTAAAAATAAATGAGCTTCGTCGCTGAACACAATTTGCACTTTCTTAACCGAGCATAAATTTTGCTAATAAAATTCAATAATCTGCAAGCGTTGTTCGTTTGTGAGTCGATTCATGGTTAAATTATAGACCAAACTGAATATGTTTAACAGTTACATGTTACACGAAAACAGCTGAGCTACCAAAAACAGTGTTGCCAAAAAGAAAGTTGCTAAAAATCACCCTTTACCAACATTTTCATTAACAAGGAAACATAACTGATTTCCCCAACTGTCAGAACATTTCCAAAAACATGGTTCATATAGTGCTGTGCTTCAGATTAGTAACACGGTAACACTATTTCCTATTTTGTACATTTTACCTTAACAAGCATTACAAAAAAAAAAAAAACACATGGTCAAGCCGCTGAGATGGCTAACAGACCCGGTAGATTTGTTACATATAATTTTGTTTGTTTTTGGTTGGTTTATTTGTTGCTGTGTTGACATGCAACACTGCACAGTATAACGGTGCACAGACCGTTGTTTGGTGAGACTCATACCAACAAAAAAAAAAAAAAAACTAAAATTGCATTCAGGTTTTTTGCTTTTTCTGCAAAAAGGTGTAATACGTCATTGTTGGTGATAGCAGTAGAAATGAACAACATGCAACATGTGGCCAAAATCAATACAAATATGTGGATTTCCAAACTGTCCAGCAAAAAAAAAAAACTATATCGCAGCAACGCCAAACCAACAGTATTTGTTCTCCTATAAGAGACTAAGAAAATATGGAACAAGTTTTTAAATTTTTCCATAAAATGGGCGAAGTAGGGTTCTATAAATCGACTTTCGACTAATCGAGTTTTTAGACTTTTTTCTGGTGAAAAAAAATCGAAAAGTCGACTTTCTTCTAATGAAAAAATCGAAAAGTCGACTTTTGCTCTCGATTTTTCGACTTTTTTTATTTGTCATATATTTATGGCTCGAACGTCAATTAAGTTTTAGTCGATAACATAATAGACAAACATAAAGCCATTGTTTCCAAAAAAAAAATTGTTAAATATGACATAAAACCCAAAAGTGAGCGAAAAAAAGCACAAACTGAATCCTATAAAAAGTTCCTATTTAAAAGGAGAATTAAGGGATTTTGAAAATAAATTGTGAGCGAAAAAAACTCAAAATGAATCCTTTAAAAAGTTCCGATTTAAAAAGAGAATTAAGGGATTTTAAAAATAAATTGTGTAGTCATCCATTTCATTACACGGTGAGCATCAGTACACTAAAGTAGAATGAATACCTCAAATGTAAAAATTCATTTGGAGCTTCAAATTTCAGTAAATATGGGCAGATTTAAACGATTTTAGACTTTTGGCAATGTGCTTGATGAAATTATTCTTATAGTCCAAAACCAGACTTGGGCGACATTTCACAATTATTCACTTGTGAAATTTTCCAATATCATTAATAATTTTAGATCTACGCTCACATTTAAAAGCGTAAATGCTTAATTGGGAAATTTGTAAAATTTTTAAAACCAAACATTCGAATTCGAATTTGAAAATTCGAAGGGTATTTATTTACAGGACAATTACTCAATTACACCCAATTACATGTAATTGGACGTAAAATAGTAATTGGCCTGTAATTAAATACACAGCTACTGGTATTATGTCCCATGTCTGGTGTTGACAAAATTAAAAATGTTCCAAGGAATCGTTTAATCCCACAAATGTGACCATAGGTCTGAAATTATTAATGATATAGAAAAATGTCACAAGTGAAAGATTTTGAAATGTAATGTAACGTCGCCCAAGTCAGTCCAAAACTTAACATTTTTAGGGTTTTCCAAAAACTGACAATTTTTTAATTTGCCAAAAAGTATTTTTCCAACTTTGTCTTAAAAATAGAGAAAGCTTTAGAAATTTTTTTTAAAAGATTATTTTGACGATAACAAAATTTGAGTTTGTTATCATTACCAATAAAGCATAAATTCTATAAGATGCCAATTAATTGACCCCAAAACAATCTTAAACTTTTTATACAGAAATTCGATTAAGAGACCTTTACTTGGAAGAAGTCGAAAATTCGACTTTTGAAAAAACGACAAAGTCGAATAATCAACTTTTAAAGTCTTTACATAAGCCGAAAAATAGACTAGGCCGAAGTAGGCGTGGTTAAATATTGACAAATTTTGTCTCTCATGTTCAGTATATTATTTATTATTACCAGGGACAGGCATTTCATGCACTAAAAAATTGTGTTTTTAGGTTTCTATAATATGCATGAAAACTCTAAAATATTCACTTATAATTTGTTTTTGGATTTTATCAAAATTTTAGTTCAGCGTTTTAGAAGAGCGCCGTGAATATTGCTTGTTTAGGCTTACAATAAAGTATACCACTTTTTGGAAAAAAAATCCTGCTTTTTAAATTTTAAAACTGATAGAGTTACACGATGAAACTTTTTAGATTGATAAACAAAATCTGACGATTTTTATAAATAAAAAAAATTAATTAAATTATTGGCCGATTTCGAAAAAATTTTTGTTTTGCATAACTCTATTATTTTGGAACTGGTCCCAAATTTTTTTGAAAAATTTTATTTTGTTTCAATTGCTCATATATTGATATACGCCCATGTCCCTACTTTAGATCGTTTTGCAATTAGAACGAATTAAAACGAATAAAAAATAGGGAAAAACGTTCTGATTTAATCGCAAGAACACCGAAAAATTCTAAAATTTTCACTTTCGCTCTGATTTAAAAGCCGTAACAGGGGTGATAGTAAAATTTCTAGCATTTGTCAAATTCAGTTAAATAATAATAAATAATATAAAAAAAAAGGATTGCAAAATTTGTCAATATTTAACCATTTGACCATTTGTTGGAAAAATTTAAAAGTTGTTTCATTTTAACTTTGTCTCTTACAGGAGAGCAAATACTATTATTTTGGCATTGCGATATACTGCGATATACTTTTTCCAGTAGCGGGGCAGTTAGCTTGGAAAGCAACATATACGTGTTTGTATTCGAATTTAAATCGGAATTGAATTACAGTATCAACTGTTTTGCTCCAATTCATAGTAAATTGGCATAATAAAAGGGGGATTCATTGTTGAAATGGTCAGACAAAAGTTTATCTAAAATATTTTTTTTTAAAAAAATGGAGCAATTAAACATCTTTAAATTTTCATCAGGTTGTCATGTTATAAAAAAAGCAGCAACATTTGATATTGTCTGGTGATATTGGCCCAACTTTTGCTGTTGTTTAAGAATTTCACGTGTTTAAATGCAAGACAACGATGATGTGTTTTCAATATTTTACAAAATAAAAAATGTTTTTTTTTTCTTTAATAAATTGGGTCAGTAAAATCGTGATGTTAAGACAGATCAATTATTTATGTCTATGCATTTCTATTGTGTTTACACTAACATGGTGGTAAACATTTTTAAAATACTCGTATATAATGTGGATTCTTAAGAAAAGTTATTGGATTATAAGATATTCTCACACAGTTTGCATTAAGAATCATTTTCGAATTAAAAGTATTATGAACGTTCATTATGTTGTTCTCTTAGAGTATTATTTATTCGCGCTAAATTTGTCAATAAATTGCAAATATAAGTCCTATTAATTACTTTACTTATTAAGGACACCTCATATGAGGGCGGTGTCAAAATTAGCCGACCTGACGAATAGATGGCGGCCGTAGTTTTAAAAACATTACTTTGGTCAAAAGTGGCAACCTTATAAAACATATGTTTTAAGTTTGAAGGCGCCACGTTGTTTAATATTTCTTTTTCTCGAGCCATCAAAAAAAAAAAACGATCTGAGTGAATTTGTAAACATGGAACATGGTCACAATTATGTAATTCAATACTTTCATTTTAAAGGTCCCGGTTCAACCAATATTAAAGCAAAGCTAGATTTTATTCTGGGGGAGTCGGCTCCTTCGTTAACGACTATAAAATAATGAGTGGCAGAGATTAAACGAGGCCGTAATAGCTGCCAAGACGAACACCTTAGTGGTCTACCAACTGAGGTATATCCGTAGATAGAGTGTTTGGCGATGTTTCACTGCAATAAAGCCGAGTTTTTGCGAAGATTCGTAACTATGGGTGAGACATGGGTACACAACTTCACAACTGAGTCAAACGAACAGTCAAATCAGTGGACTGGAATGATGGAATCGTGTAAAAAAAAGGCAGTTCCATCTGCAGGCAATTTCATGGCATCTGTTTTTGGAATGGGCGTGTGATAATTTTAATTGATTATCTTCAAAAAGGAAAATAAATCAACGGCGAGTATTATGCTAACTTATTGCAGCGAAAAAGAAAGGGTTGTTTCATTAAGACAATGCACATCCACTATAGCTCTGGTCTAAATCAGTGAATTAAAGTTCGAATTACTTCCTCACGCACTTTATTCGCCAGATTTAGCTCGCTCAGATTATTTCTATTTCCAAACTTGTAAAAATTGCCTCGGTGGTAAAAGATTGCTATTTTTAGGAGCTTGACTGTTCTTACTACGAAGCTACGTATTTTCATGTTTTTACTGCATATTTTGCGGTTTTGGCCGCAATTATTAATCACATATTTTCGATTTTTAAGTGCATGAAATTCCTTGCCCTACTGATTATACACAGAAAAAACTGTTGGCATCAACAATATAATTTGTAAATTCAAATAAAATCATTTTTAAATTCAAAGTTATTTCTAAAAAAAATTTTATTTGAAATGCTTGTAAATTGTAGTTTTTCATATATAAATTTTTTAAAAACAAAAATTCAAAATTACAAAAAAAAAAAATCAACAAAAGGGTGTTTGTACCCTGCGGGAAATGGACCAGTCACTGGTATGGTCATGTGACTAGAACTTTGTGTGTATGAACCTGTCCTAGTTTCGGTTCTGTTAAATGAAAGTGACCGGTACTTTTAACATGGGCTTGTCATAGGAGGTGACAGTTTGCTAGCTGTGGAGCACTGTGTGACGTATCGAATAACTTGACCAAGGTAACCTATCACCATACAGATTGAAATTAATATACTACGGGACAAGTTAGAAGTAGATAGTGTCAAATTATGACCATTTTAAGATTTATGTGATATGCAACACAACCAGTGGGAAAAAAAGTATCACGTGACTGGTGAAGGTGTACGTATCTTAGAACTGGAGAACCATTTTTGAAGGAAAAGTAGTCACATATTAAGCGCAATATGTTCTGTAATAGGGGTAGTTTGACTGAAATAGTTTTGAGACGTACCACTGCACTGGTCTAAGGGGTACATGTCGCCGGGCATGCGAAAAGTAACCTGTCACTTTTTATTCAGCGTATGTCATATTATGAACGAGTTGCTAAATGGCTCGTCCGGAACCAATCACAGTGTGTCTTACTCCATGTTCAAAACACCCTTAAAAAGGCACAACAAAAATCAATTTTATAATTAGCTTATTTTGTCTATACTCAACAAAAACTAAGTTTAAGATCGCGATGTTTGGCGAGAAATCGTCATATCTGGCAACCCTGGTCACAGTTCCGTATTCAGTTCTTTTAAACCAGTGGAGTGTTACGTCTTTATTTCTACTGTCACATAGTCGGTACAGATAAAATTCCTTCAGTGTTATGTCTGCTGTGTAGCAGTCAAGTGACTGAATCCTTTGGTACTCATTGCCTTGTTTTCATCCACTGCTAATGGTTTTAAACCAGTTCAATGACCAGTAATAACTTCAACTACAACGGCCATAGTTGCTTCAGTAAACTTTGATGTTATTTTACCTTTTCTCTAGTTACTTGATATATTTGGTAGCAACCAGTGAATGTTTTGTCGCCATAACTATAGTCACGTAATTGGTCATTTCACCAAAATTAACACTTTTTGGTGCACCACAATTTTGGTACCACCAGTTTCGTGACGTGTCCCCAAATCATATATCACAGATTTGTCACTTTGGATCAATCGACCCTTCGTTTCCCGCAGGGTATTTACAAAACCCTATTGTTGGTGCCGAATTAAATTAAATTAAATTAACAGTTTTTTTGTATTTGCAAAAATGCTTCATGACATTTGTTTAATACTGCAAACAGAATTTTGTCATTTATTTCTGTGTAATTTAGCAATCGTTAAGACCTGGGCGATGTAAATTACATTTTGCAATCATTTACTTGTATTATTTTTCTATATCAGTAATACTTTCAGACCTACACTCAGGCAAGTGAGCTTCCTTGGGAAATTTACAATTTTGTAAATGCCAGACATGGGGTATTACAACAATAGTTGTGAATTTTATTACAGGACAATTACTTACAATAACGTTTAAGTAAATGTAATTGAATATAATTACTAATCGCCATTTCTGGTATCAAAAATATTACAAGTTTTCTAGGGCAGCGTTTAAGCTTACAAGTGTAAGCGTAGGTCTTAAAGGAGCGTAGGTGTTAAAGGAGCGTAGGTCTTAAGGGATCTGTACAGGTTTAACTCGAATCAGTTTTAGGTGAATCCCGTGAATCACCAACTTATGCTTGATTTGTATTTCTTTAGATATCCACACTTATTTTTTAGAAGATTTTCTTTCTGTTATAAAAAATGTTTCCAAAACTAAATTTCCATATACCACTTACCAAATTCTGGTACAAAAATTGGATATTTTATTAAAGTCATATGATAAAATGTTTTCACGATGCGGTAATAAAAATGAAAAATGACATTTCATACATTCAAATGACATTACACTAGTAGATCATAAATATGTGTGAAATAGACAGGGTGGGCCAGCTTAAACTGTCTGATTTGTAATGCTTATAAATTTCTTATTTTAACGTTTTTTTTTTTTTTTTTTTTTTTTTTAATGAAAGTATAAGTTATATAAAATAAGTCTTAGAACAGTTGTTGCTTGCCACCTAATGGAGAGTTGGCGAACTTATTGAAGCTTTTTGATTCATAGCCCTGATTCATTATTTTACTTCGGTGGGATTAAGTGATATGGGAACACCGAAGGTGGGCGTTGCAATGCATATGAGGGAAAGAAAAACTCATATCGCGCTTGATCAACAAGAGGTTAACTCAAAATTTTAAAATTTTCAGTAGAGTCAAAAAACTGTTTATGGCCACATTTTAGCAGAATTTAAAAATTCAAACATAGCATAATGAGCTAATTCCATTTGAAAATATATATACATTGTTTTTGTTTTAAATTTATCCACTCATTGCAAAAAAAATCAATTTTTTTAGTTAATACCATTTTTTTTAAATTTTATCGATTTAAATTTATAGAATAAAACAAATTTTATCAACAAAACAGTATCAACTCAAAATACAACCAAATATAAATAAGACAGTTTGATTATTTTTAACATAAATAAAGGCTCAAATCAAAATAATACCTTTTTTATGAAAATATACGATTCATTTCTATTTGAACTTTGGTATTAACTCGAAATAATACCTTTTTGTTGAAATAAAGGTAATCACTACATTATCATGAAAATGGTCTCAAAAGTGGTTTTCGAGATGAAAGGGTAATCGGAATACGTTGAAATTTTTACAATAGATAGATATTGATGTTGTTAGTTGATTTCTTGAAAAAAGTGATGTTTTAAAAATTTTGAGTTAATACCCTCTTGTTGATCAAGTGCGATATATATTATGTTTCTAAATTGATGTTGTCGTCACCGGTAATTGAACCAAGGACCATCTGTGTAACAGTCAAACGCGCTAACCATTACACCATTATACCGCTCCGGAGACGGTTTCTGGTTCCCCTTCATTTCGAAAAAAATATGGACCGATAACTCTTATCAGCCATAATTCCACACCAAACCGTGCATCTGCGAGGGTGTAATTGTCGTACCTTAAATTCGGCTTCATCGTATATAATTTGTAATTATATGATTATCAATTAATAAAAAAAAAATTACATTGTTTAAAAAGCTGTAATTTTCTCTCACAAGCAAAATTTATCTTGCATTGAGTGTGATGACATTTTAAAACTTTATTAAATTGTTTATTACCTGCAAAAAATAAAATTTTAAACTGTATAAATATAAAAAAAGATTTAAGTATTTCAAATCAGTCAGTCGAAGTTGGCCTACCCTGTACATATCCAGATGTCAAAATGTGTTGTCAACACGTGTTAAACTATTGTTTAGGGAAATACCAAAAATGGACAATATGTAAAAAGTAATCATGATAAAAATGTGTTAAGTAATACACTAAAGTCGGCAGGTATTATTTAGGTATTACGAGGTTAAATTAAATTTAAACACAAGTTTAACTTTAAACATGTCATTTATTAAGAGCAGGAGAAATTAAGTGGACAACTGACTAAAAAAAACAGTATAATTTTAAATTAGTATATAGTTAATTACCCGACGAAAAAAGTGTATATATAGTTATATATAGCTTAATATAATTATATACAATTACATATGTGGCCATATATAACGATATATATTCACATCTCATATTTATTTTTACTCAAATTTTTAATACAGCGCTATATATCGTTATATCTCATGTTGTAAGTAAGCTGATCTTTTTTTCTCATCATATATACTTGATATAGTTAAATATGAGATCATGGAAGTATACACGTATAAAACAAAACAAACTCTATCACTTTTATATATAATAATATATGGCATCACATATAAATATATGTATGTGTTAAAATTAAAAAGAAAAATTCTATCACTTTATAAATAATTATATTATATTATATATAAACATATATGGTAAAAATTAACAAAAAAAATTTATTACTTTTATATATAACTCTCAGAAAGACAAAAAAAAAAACAAATTCAATGTATTTAAAGCAAAAAAAAAATATTAAGGTCATCCACAAAGGGTGTACTAAATGTTGGATGTATTGTATACACTGAGAGAATTATCTTCACTTCGGTAATAAATTCATTCTTAGCTTTAACGAAAATTGTCATTGGAACTCGCCCATTGGAACTTTTCGTAGAATCTATGGAACAGGTTTTATTAAAGTCAATGTTTATGAAATTTGTGTAGAATTAATGAAACTCTTCATAAAACGAATTAACAATTCCGACATTAAAGCGTTTATAGAATTTAAATGAATTTTTTTTATGAACCTATGAAATTTTATTAAAAAAAGTTTATGAAAAATTTCTTAATATTAATAAAACTTCTTGGATATAATGAAATTCTTCATTGAATTTACGAAAAAAAATCTAAATTTAATTAAGCATAATTCTTTAATTTTAGTCGTCTCGAAAATAGAGATGGTAAAATTATTTTTACTGAAACTTTTTCAGTAGTAGTACGAAATTTTTAATAATTAATATAAAATTTTCCATTACATTTTATGAAAAACTTCATTAGTTTAATAAAAAGTTGCAATGGACGAGTTCTAGTGACAATTTATTGATGTAATGCAAAAATTCATTGATATTATGCAGATAATTCTCTCTGTGTGTGGCAATATATGTACTCTTATTCAATTTTATCCGATATATGGGTCCATATATTTATATAATATAATTGTATCTATTTGTATGGTTTTAGATCCTATCTGATGCAATTAAATAAATGTCCAGTACAATTTTATCCAAATTATGGCCCTATAAAATTTTATTAGATTGTATCCGTTTTGTATCTAATTCAGGAGTGCCCAAAAGTTCCTTATGGAAGAGCAAACACCAATACATTTAAAGAAAAACTAATTTTTATTCAATATTTTTTGTTGTAAAAACCAATACATACAAAGAAAAAAGAAAAAATATTTCAATGTTTACCAGCAAAGCATACGAAAGTGTTGTTGCTTTGCGCTTGCGTGTATACAGTGAAGAACGACAAAAAAACTAATAAGACAAAGTTGTTTGTGTATTTCGTATTGCTAGTGCTGAGCGCTCTATATGTGTATTAAAACACACAGCCTATAGCTAAGTGTTTTTACAAAAACAAATGAGCACCAAGCGCATAGGCCTTGGGCACCCCTGATCTAATTGTATGAGTATATATCTAAACTGATACAAATACAGATGTTTGCATCCAGATTTTGACCTGATATAATTGTATAGGATTGTAAGCAAACTGATACATCTTAATATAATTAGATCCTAGTTTTAGTAAAATTGCACCAAATGTTAAATATTTGTATATCTATTGCATGAAAATATACACAATTTCAAACAAATGTATGTTCATCCTATCAAATCCGTTAAGTTCACCAAAAAATATTAAGAAACATATTACTTTTTGGCGATTTTCACAAAAGTTCCCTCATAAACATTTTTTAAGTTTTAATACGCAATAGGGTGTTCCGAAAGTGGACAATTTTACGTAATATTTAGTGGTCAAACGATGAGTATTATCCAGTTGATTATGGGAAAAATAAAAAATTTGAGAACACTTATAGTTCGCTACTCGATTTTTTTAGATTTTTGTACATAATTGGGCTCAAGTTTTGTAATGATGAAGATATTTTTGAAAATATAGTTAAAAATTTCCATAGAGTAATTTTGGTTCACTACATCTTTCAGTGTAAATAAAATTACTTGTTTCAAACTAAATGATGTTATGTTGTTACTAACAACAAAAATTTTAAAAATACACTACGAATACCACGGAAAGCAACTATAAGGATATACCCTGAATTTTTTTTTTGTTTTTAATAATATCGGTCTATTCGCAAATAATATACTGCCTTATATACAGCCATCAGACTTTAAATGCGTTAATATATAGTTTTATCCAAAAGAAGATATATATTTTTCTGGTGTGGAACGATATATAACTACCCAGCTAAAAATAGTGCTTACCCAGAAGCGCTTCCGGAAGGCATTATTTGATAACGAAGCGCTTCCAAAGAAAATAAAGAAGGCATGATTTTTGTTCGTGATGTCCCACTTGGTATGTCTCTTTTAAAGCGCTTCTTTCATGTGCTCTTAGAAGTAATAAATTCATGCCTTCTTACGCACTAAGAAGCTTTTTTTTTTGTATGTTGACAACATTAGTGCTTCATTGTAAGCATTATTCACTGCTTCAAAGAAGGCATTCTGGGAAGCACGACAGAATGCCTTCCCTAATTGCTTTATTGGTTATTTTTTGCTGAGAATGACTATGTTAAGATATGGTTATATCCAAAATAAAATAATTTTTTTTTTAATAATACACTAAATGTTTTTATATATGTGTTATATCTAATAATACATGTATTCGTACATAATTAGATTAACCATATATAATTGTATATTTCATATACGATTATATATTTGAGGAAATTTAGAGGAAAATTTTTTTATATGTAATATATAATATACATATCGCACTTGATCAACAGGAGGGTATTAACTCATTTTTTTTAAAATATCACTTTTTTCAAGAAATCAACTAAAAACATCAATATCTATCTATTGTAAAAATTTCAATGTATTCCGATTACTCTTTCATCTCGAAAACCACTCTTGAGACCATTTTCATGATAATGTAGTGATTACCTTTATTTCAACAAAAAGGTATTATTTCGAGTTATTACAAAAGTTCAAATAGAAATGAATCGTATATTCTCATAAAAAGGTATTATTTTGATTTGAGCCTTTATTTATGTTAAAAATAATCAAACTGTTTTATTTATATTTGGTTGTATTTTGAGTTGATACTGTTTTGTGGATAAAATTTGTTTTATTCTATAAATTTAAATCGATAAAATTTCAAAAAAATGGTATTAACTCAAAAAATTGATTTTTTTGCAATGAGTGGTAAAATTTAAAACAAAAGCAATGTATATATATTTTTAAATGGAATTTGCTTATTATGATATGTTTTAATTTTTAAATTCTGTTAAAATGTAGCCATAAACAGTTTTTTGACTCTACTGAAAATTTTAAAATTTTGAGTTAATACCCTCTTGGTGATCAAGTGCGATGTATGTATTTTTATATAATATACATATGTATTCACAAATACTAGCAGGCAGTAACATATATATTTATATAAAATAATTCATGATTATATCGCTCATTTACTTCAAGAACGTCACAATTCAAAAAACATGATTTTTGAGTTAATGATTAATTTTTATTTATTAATTATTAAGTTAATTATTCGTTATATCATGTATTATATTGTGTAAAAAAGTCGTATTGATATCTTGATATCTTGAAATTATGACGTTATTTTTTTTCTTCAAGGTGGGAGTAAATTGAAAACTTTAAACTCGTTTTCTAGAAAATCAAAATTTTTGAGTTATGACGTTATTGAAGTAAATGAGCGATATGTAAACGTTTTTACTTGGAAAATTCTCTCACTTTTACATATAACTGTATGCGACATCACATATTAGTTAAATGGAAATCACGTCTAATTTTCCATTCCATTAATTTATATTTCAATTTTCATTACAAAATAGTAGTGCAGATTTATAAAGAATTTTATGAAGTTAAATCAAATTTAATGAAATTATATATAACATTATCAACTTAGATAGACCCATTTTTGGGATCAAATTATATCAGATGAGATCAGATGCGGTCGAAAGAGGACCATTTTGCCATTTTTCGGATTACCTGTGATAATGAATTATATATATGACTATTTATAATTATATATACCGAAAACGGAACTTTTTTCATCGGGTAATAGCGTTTATTTTAAAGATAATTAATTGTGTAATTATATATCATTAAAAAGGGATTATTAACATGAATAAAATGTAAAAAATTTAAGAAATATTTGTTAACTATGAAAGTAAATATAAGTGGAGTGTTGCATTTAAAGAAAACAGGTAGTTTTATAGAAAAAAAATCAAAATTTAACACTTTTATGGCTCGTTAAAATCTCAAAACATTCAATAAAACAGGTTTTAGGTGGAAAAAGGAATTGTTAAGCCCCCCTTTTAAATTTTTAAATGTTAAAGCACTTTTTTAAATTTGTAAATTATTTGAAAAATATCTACTTTTGTTTTCGAGTTTCAAAAATTCTATGATTATTATAATCCGTTTGTTGGTAAAACCTGTTAAAAACTTGTTTTAATTTAGTTTATACAGTTTTTTTTTTTTTTTGTACCGTGACATGTTGTCTACAGAAAAAAAATTTATCTACAATTGTATTAAAAAAAAAACAACGTACCATAAATATTATTTTTTTTTTTGAAATCATGTGAATTTGTGGCCTTTATCTTGTTCGGAAAATCTAACAGCTAACAAGCAACAGGCAGAAACCAACATCAAATAAAGGTTGTAAGCGACATAAATTATATTGCAGTTTTCCCTTCGACACTCATCGAAATATAAACATTTTAAGTCCTAAATTAAGCACATTCGAATTTGCGTTTTTCTGAAGTGTATGATTTGAAATTGTATTTAAGCCTTCAACTTCCCTATGGGGAATGGAACCGGTTCTACGTGTGCCACAGGTTTGGTCCCTTCGTGTTAGAGACCGGTCCTCTGCTAAACCCTACCCTATGTAAACAACCCTATAGTGACATGCCACATGACTAACCAAAGCTGGGCATACCACAAGACTGTCGCAAAAGGGCCATGGCGTATAAAATAAACGAAAACTAAACAGCTTTCAATGGGTAAAATCCTGGCCAACTGGCTTTTTTCTTCTTAATAAGCATTTTGGTTAAGAGGTATGTCCTCCCTTTACCAGTCACAGGATTGGTAATTTTAGGACAATTGACACTGCTTAACCCACTTCAGTATTACGTTATTCCAGTCCTGTGATAAGTCCTTTAACCATTCACTTTTAGGTCAATTGACTCCTCATTCCCCATAGGGTTTTTACAGCTTTTTTTACTGGATAAACATAATTTTATGTGCTTTAAAAACCCTAAAATTATTCTACATCTACGCTACAAACGTAAAGAAAATAATAGTAGAAAATTTTTATCCAGAGTTGCCAGGCAATTATATAAAAACAATAATTTTTATCCTTTTTCAATGTGACCATTTTTAAAAACTCTTTAAAAACACAAAACAGCCTAAAGTTTTATATTTTAGATATCTGCTAAAAATTAGTTTATCGGTAGTTAATTCGGATTTTTGAAAATCTGACCGATCGGACCAAAATTTAAAATTTACTCCGTTTTTACTCAAAACTAGTTTTTTTGCAATACTACTGCACTTATACAAATTGTTTGACAATTAAACAAAAAGATCTATCGAAAACTACGATATTTTTCCAAAATCTTTTAAAAATCGGTTAGCTTAAAAAATAAAAATTTCATATATTTTTTTAGCAGTGACCGTAATAATTATTCCTTTTTTCATAAAAGTCAGATGATAACAGTTATGTTTTGATTTTTATTTTTTTCGAGCAAAAGTAAAAGTTATTTTTTGATTTTTATTTTTCGACCAAAAATAAAAGTTATTTTTGACTTTTATTTTTTCGAGCAAAAGTTATTTTTTGATTTTTATTTTTTTCGAGCAAAAGTAAAAGTTATTTTTTGATTTTTATTTTTCGACCAAAAATAAAAGTTATTTTTTGATTTTTATTTTTTCGATCAAAAATAAAGTTATTTTTTGATTTTTATTTTTTTGAGCAAGTATTAAAGTCGTTTTGAAAAAGCAATGCATTTTATTATAGACTAGTTCATAAGGATCAAAATGGTATACTTGAAACAGTTTTACGACATTGACTTCTAGTTGCTTTTTTTGTTTAAAAATTTGAAAATAACTGTTATTTTCGGTCCCTGGTTTTTAGTGAAGATTTTTTCCATCAAATTATACATAATTAAAATGTGTAAAGTATTTTCAACCGTATAGGATTAAAATTTCAGCATTGGTTGCTAATATTTATACTAGAGGGCTATTTAAGACAAAACTAAATTTCTTAATAAAGTCATTGTTCTTTATATCTGCAAAGTTTAGTTGAAAAAAGTCCATCAAATCTATGACGTGTTCTTAAAAAGTGAATAAGTGGCGAAATTACTTATTTTTACACAAAACTTGTGTCATCCTATCCTAAGCAGTTTTATATTGAAATTATGCAAAAGCGGTCAAGCGGATCAGAAGTTTCGATACTAGTGTATTTTGGCGATAAAACAGTTGTCAAAAGTGGTCTCAAAAGTTTCATAACGACGAGCTTGGTATAAGAAACGCATTTAAAAATGTTGGTGGAGTAAATTTAGTCCATCGTTGCATTTGTAACCCTCTAATGCCCGAACTTTGTTTTGCAATGAAATTCATACCATGTATTCGTCTCGCAAAAAAAATAATAATTTCTCTTAAAAAAATGTGTTTCGCTGACTACTTTCGGCGATATGAGCAAAAATAATTTAAAATTTATCTCGAAAACTAATGCAAGTAAAACAAAAGTTTGTACCAAAAATTATTGCTTTTACCAAGACATAACCACAATCCAAAAATAATCTTTTTTGTGCTTCTTTTTAAGAAGATATGGCGATTTTCGCTTTTTGCAAAATGCGAAATAGGGCGAAAAAGTATCTTAACTTCAATATTTTTGTTCAAACTTTAGACTTTTGCTACTATTACTGATTGTCTTCTCTATACCAAATTTCAAAACGATCCGTCCATTACTTTATAAGTTAAGACAATGTCCTTTAGAGATATCCTGATAAAATCCTGTTCGTCCTTGAAGAAAAATAAGGACTGATTATTAAAGGTAATACTTCAATCTTACTTATACTTAATTTTCAAGAGTTTTAAATCAACTTAAATAAGTGTTTTAGTTGTTGGAAATCTCAGTTAATTAAAAAATAATTATTTTTTTGAATTTTTACAAAATTTGAACTTTAAAGCTTTCTCGCGTTTTAACAGTGCACTGAATACGAACAGTTTCTTCGAAAAACTTTTAGCTAATTCACTTTTATATCGAACTATATCAATTTCTAAGTTTAAAACACTCATTCGAAGCATTTGGGTTCAATTTAATAAACGATGACAAATGTCATCGTCAGGCGTTAGAGGGTTAAGATGCAGATTTAAAACTTTTTTGTGAAACTTGTCCTAAAATTTTCGCTTTGACGAGATACTTAACTTTGATGGAATTTTGTGACTATGATTTAAATTTTCTAATTTTATGTGGAACTAGAAATTCTTAACATCAATTAATGTTATTAAATTCCAAAGGAAAATTCTTAATTAAAATTTTGTGATTTCTGAAATGGGTATAAGTTTGAATTTTAACGTCTTTTTCAGACAATTGCAATTAATACTATAATTAATATGCAATTTTATTTAATTTTAATTGTGAAATGCGTGGTAGAGAAGAATGAGTGTATTTTTCAAAAAATCATAACTTCATTGCAAATTTTAAATTTTCTGAATCAGACTGCGCAGTTTCTGGAACTTTCTGGAACCTTCGTCAGTGACCCTGTTTTTTTTTTTTTTTTTAATAATGTAATATTTGTTATGTTTTTATTTGTTCGATTGCGTCTATATGAAATTTTCTGTGCACTCACTGACCGTGGTATAGATAAACTAATTTCTAATGCCACATGCACTCGCAGAGCGCTGATCTATCGTCCGTATCAATTAATATTTTCTGAATTTCAATTTGAAATTCTGAATTTTAATTGATATATTCTGAATTATAGTTGCAAAAATATTGTGTTGAAAAAAACCTTTATTGTACGCTATTAAAAAAAATTTTTCATTTCATAAAAATGTATGAATTTCTTTTGTTCCCGATGACTCAAAATTCATGAGTGGTCATTACCCTCTCGCTTACAAAAAAGTGAAAATAATGAGTTACCTGATTGGTTTTAGATATTAGAAACACAATAAAATTTTAGAAACACAATAAAATTTAAAACTTTCCTTACAAAATTTACTTCGTGTACAACCTTTAAGTTTGTTAGAAACAACTTTTTTGTTTTGTTTGTTAATATTGCAATGCATTTGTCATTTCTATTGAATGCAATAACAAAAACTGGGTAAAATGTAGATAAAAATTGCTTGTAATGACATAAAGAAGTAGTAGTAGTTAGTAGAAATAGTAGTGGGTTATGTTGGCCAAGTTAAATAGACAATAACCGCAATGACTACAACTACACCAACAACAACAAACTAAAATTGCAAGACAATTTTATGTTATGTTAATGCAAAAAATATGCAAACAAAATTACATAATATTTAAATTATTTATTTGATAAACATTTTTTGTAAATGGGGGAAGCAAATGTAGGAAAACATTTGAAAATTTTTCCAATTTCCTTTTATTTGTGTTTAATGGAGCAATGAACTAAAAGTCATAAATTTAATCTGATATAGAGAATTGTTTATAAAATATAAAAAATAAAACTTTAAATGTATCGAAGCCATAAAATCGTGTCTTTAGACACGAGCTATAAAAATATTTTAAGGTCTATGCCCCATCTAAACTTCATTTATGTAACACTTGATAGATTAGATTCTTTGTTTTCTGTCCCTCAATAGTTTACTCTAGACTTAAGTATCTAACTACAAATCTTTGAGGATCTATTTTCATTACAGCGATAATTAAATTAGACATTTAGATTTTTTTAACAATTAAAATGTAAAGGAAATGCTAAAGTAGTGCATGCATACAAGTAAAAAAAAGTGATGTGAAGAAATTATTGTGTAATTGCTACAAACTGTGTATGATTGGAAGTAAAAAATTACACTGAAAGAAATAAATGTTTTGCTATTAAGAAATAATGTTTTTCTGAATTTAATGAAATTATGAACTAACCCTTTCCCTATCGACTTTTTGTTTGTTGTGGTTATATGGAATTATATGGAATTAAAAAGCACCGGGTTTACATATATTCCCCCTGATGCTGGTTCCGAACACACTGTAAGAATTATCCTTTATGATATTAATGAAACAATTTCACATAATTTTTTTCGTAGGTTCAATGAAGAATTTCATTATATCCAAGAAATTTTATTAATATTAAACAAAATTTTCATAAACATTTTTCATAGAATTTCATAGTTTCATAAAAAAATCATTCTATTTTATAAATTATCTCTTCATAAACTTAATGAAACTTTTCTTTAGATCTATGAAATTATTTCAGAGACTTAATTTTTTTATTTTTCATAAAATTTCATAATTTCATTACAAACTTTATTTCTCAAGTGCTCAACATAAAGGGTCCGCCAAATAACTTTTTTTTTTGAAAATGCTATAAAAAAAAAACTACTGAATATTTTCTCAAATTTCTTTTTTTATTTGAAAGTACAATCCTTCCGATTAATAATAGAAATAATTTTATTCAAATGGCTGCCTCGGCTGGCCATGCAGTAGCCTACACGATCGGTCCAATTTTTAAGCACATTATCGATTGTGTGCAGCTGTATTTCACCAATGGCTTCACGAATATTGTCCTTTAAAGCGTCAATTGTCTCTGGCTTGTTGGCGTAACACTTATCTTTGACTGCACCCCACAAATAATAGTCCAACGGTGTCAAATCGCAGCTCCGAGGTGGCCAAACGACATCAGCTCTGCGGCTGATAATGCGATCTTCATAAACAGGGCGCAAAACATCGAGTGTAGCTTCGGCTGTGTGGCACGCAGCGCCGTCCTGT
This sequence comes from Delia radicum, assembly GCA_021234595.1. Taxonomy (NCBI): domain Eukaryota; kingdom Metazoa; phylum Arthropoda; class Insecta; order Diptera; family Anthomyiidae; genus Delia; species Delia radicum. The sequence continues at coordinate 38,075,818 of CM037855.1, read as the reverse complement.
TGAAACCAAATGTTGCCAATATCCTCCTCTTCAATTTTTGTGAACAAAAATTCGTTCAACATGGCCCGATAACGATCGCCATTGACTGTAACGGTCACTCCTTGCTCATTACCATGATTTTCAAAGTAATGTCGCAATATTTCCCAGCGTTGTTCAAGCGTATACACAACCATATTCGTTCAGCGGAAGGATAAATCTAATTATCTGCCAAATCAGACATGAGCTAAGTGTTACCATTCACGAAATAAGCACTAGTTGGAAAAAAAAAGTTAGATGGCGGACCCTTTATTTCAAAGTAGCCTTTAATTATTACACTGTTCAACAAAATCAAATTTTTTCCAAAATTACAAGCTCTGACCTCTAAATTTTGATAGAAGACAAAAAAAAAGACACGTGTATCTGGGTTTCATTTTAGGGGGAGGTAAAGTTTACCCCAAATGCAAATTTTTATATTGTCAATCGGCATAGAAAATCGAGTAAAGCTTACGTGTAAAGTATATGGTGTGTTCAGCCAATTTATGTAAAATGTTACGTATTCAGGGACTTATAGTAAAATTTCACAAAGAATATTTTTGCGGAATATTTTAACCCCTTAAATCCCTGTTTTAATGGTGTTTTTTGCTCTTTTTTTAAAGAAGGACAGAAAAAGACCCTTACCTTGAGAAGTTAGAGGGTTAACATATTCTAGAAAAATGTTTGATTTTGGTGTATTCAGGGACTTACTTTTTACACCTAAAGATTCAGGCCGAAAAATGTTTGACACTAGAACTAAATTATACTTTTCTAAAGCTACAAGGTACGCTGAATCCAAATCTGGCCTTAGATTCACTATTAACGAGAAAAGTGTATTTTTTGATTAAAATGCTCCGATTTTTGACCTTCCTGGAAATACATTTTTCATAATACTTGGAAAGTCACCTGAACAAACTACTCTTACCATTTTTTTTCAGTTTTTCAATTTTTAAGATAACTTATTTCCTTACGACATTATCGTCGGTTGAACTTGATAATAAATTTGAATTTTTTAAAATTTTGCATTGCGGGACTTTAAATTGCTGTTACAACCTCAATTTCAATTTTTTGTCTCTTCTATCAAAATTTATAGGTCGGACCTTGTAATTTTTTTTTTTGTGTTGTACAGTGTTATTGGACCTCAACGAAATTGTTTAAAAAATCATGTGAAGCGGTTCATTAGGTTAGTTCCAATGCATTTTTAAAGACGTTCATGAAGAGTTTTATTATTAATTCAAGGAAATATTTTAATACTAAAAATTTTATGAAACTGTTTTATAAATTCTATAATTCTTCATTGTCGGAATGATTCATTAGTTTTATGAAGATTTTCTTTAATTCTACAAACATTTCATAAACATTGACTTTAATGAAACCTGTTTCATAGATTCTATGAAAAGTTTCAATGGACGAGTTAAAGTGAATATTTCCATTAAAGCTATGAAGAAATTCATTACTGAAGTAAAGATAATTCTCTCAGTGCAAGCATAAACGCCAGTGTTTTTTGGGGGGGCCGTTAATTGTGACCTAGGTTCAAACATCGACCGATTGTAACCAAAATCAAATGTTGGTGTTCTTGGGTTGATATAGGTCAGTGTGCCAAATTTCATATAAATACCTTAATATTTGTGGCCTGCAGCGTGCGGAAAAGCAAAAAATGTTAGGTGCGTTATATGGGCGTTTGGTAAACTCAACATGTACAGGTTTTACAGAAAATGCGTGGATTTTGTCCTTTGGCCATTATAAGTCAGTGTACCAAATTTTATAGAAATATATTAATATGTGCGACCTGCAGCGTCAGAATAACAAATACATCGGATTAAAATAAAGAAAATCTTAAATTTGGATACGTTTACAAAAATGCCCAGGCAGGAAAATACAATCGGCAGAGTGTTGGCAAAGCGTCGGCGATGGTGGGTTATGAGCTTTCAGAAAGTGGGACTACCAATCTTGTCAGTATTGTGCTGTTACCCGATTGATAATATTACCCACCCGTTGGTTTGAGCGAACTTGCCACCGTTGCCATAACGTTGGTAATTCAACAAATTGTTTGCTTTTAAAATATCTTAAATTAAATCAATTTTGAGAAATATGTATAATAAGACGGTTTATTATACATATTTCTCAAAATTAATTTAATTTAAGCTATTTTTAAAGCATACAATAAAACAATTGTGAAGGCATTTGGCTATGCTTCCCTGAATACATTCTTTTGAAGCAGTTAGTAATGCTTAGAATGAAGCAGTAAATAATGCATCACTGAAGCATTTATGTTGTCAATACACAAAAATGTGATCTTCATTACCTACGAAGGCATGCATATATTACTTCTTAGAGTACATGATGGAAGCGCTTTTATCTGTTAAAAGATACATACCAAGTGGAACATCGTGAAGAAAAAGCATGCCTTCTGTAATTGTTTCGAAAGCGCTCGGTAGTTAAATAATGCTTCCAGAACTGCTTCTGCGTAAGCACTAATTTTTGCTGCGTTGATATCTCTAAAAATGCTTCTGCATAAATATTTTTTTTACACCCAGAAAATAGACGTGGTAGAAGCTAACGTAGTTGTTGCCAATCGAATTCTTAGGTATTTGCGACTGAATTTTTCGGTTGTAATAACCACCATTTGATTGAAACAACAAAAGTTCTGACCCGACAATAGAATATCTATTGCCTAGACAGAAATTCGGTAATAACTACCAACAAATTTGGTAGCTACAACCGAATCATTCAATTGGCTTACAATACTGTTGCTGCGAGCAAGTGTGTTTTCTGGGTGTAACAATCTTTCATTTGTCTAATCCTTTATACATTTTATAAGACCCTCTAATATTTTCACAGTGTATTTTTCAAAAAATCTAGCTTCCCCTTAACAACATGTTGTTAATTTCGTTTGGAACCAAGAAAAAAATATAACCAAATTGTTTTCAGCTTCTAATTAGATACTTGAAATAATATTTTACTTGAAATAATTCTTTGCGGAAATGTGGAATATGTGGAAATACTAAAAATACTTCAGAGAATATAGAATAAGGAGAACTATACAAATTCGAAAACATTAGCAGTGATGTCAATTTTTAAGAAAATAAAAATGCAATCCGTCTACACGAAAAGCGTTTAATCAAATATATCAAAAAATAGGTAGAATTTGTGCGGAACATATTAGTCCTACACTGAGAAAACTATGTAGGTAAACCCCACTGTAAACAAATGAAATTTCACTTAAAGAAAGGACGACTTACATTTCAGTAAATTAAACTAACATTGCCATTTGTTCTTTAATGTCAAAAAAAATAAACCACAATTGTAGTAAAAATAAACCACATCCGTTAGTAAAATTTAAACAAACATTTTTTATTTTTTTAAATAACAAAAAACTACTGAAAAAAGTGAATTTTAAATTATAAAACAGTAATTTGATGTGGTTTGTTTTTTTAAATTAACTACAAGGTTAGTAAAAAATTTAATTTGTTCTACAAATGACTGACATTTACATTAAAAATAAAGAAACTTTATTACGACCCAAACAACTACATATTTTTAAAGTTCCCTGAGTGTAGTTCACATAGAGTAAGAACAAATTCTGAATTGTTCTAGCTAGTTCCGTGAGCCTGCATTAATAGAATACTATTTTATGCGTACTGATTAAAAAAATAATTAGATTTTCATAAACTTTATTGTCCAAGGTATTTGTTACAAATCGATCAATGCTTGGATCCAATTCCTTTGGAAAAGTCTCCAACTGAATTTGGCTTAAATGATAATAAATGTAAAGAGATGTTGATGAAACTACTCACATAGAGGATGGCTACTAAATGTAGTTAGAATCTGTCCATGTTAACCCCTAGCTCGTATTGAAAAGCTGCTAGTTGATCCATAAATCAAGTACCAATTTTGTAACCGGATATTTGAAATATCAGAAACTTACTTTTTTCTATATCTCTACATCTAATTTAAATCAGGTCTCTTTACGAAATTCGTTTCGCTCTATGAAGTATGAATTAATTTAGTCTATGACGTAAAGTACGACTTGGTCGGCCTTGACACACTATTTCTTTGAATTCTTTTAATTTGCATTAAAAATTTCATAGAGCGGAAAAATAAAGAAAACACACTTCTAGTAACACTAATTCAAACAAAAGAGCTTAGATTAGTTCTAACTTCGATTTGATTAGTTCTAACTAAATACTCCATATGACATTAAAAGCGCTAAATTGTTATCACTAAACATATGGTACGATACATTGATTAGATTGAAATGCAAGCGTGTTATTTGTCACAATAAAGTAGAAAACTTAGTACGTGCATGCTTGCTTTAGATTTCTATTTGGGATGATTTTTATTAAAAATATACAAAAACACTCTGTATCAACTGAGTAAGGTAATGAGATTTTAGAATGTCTGAACAGTTGTATGAAAAATTAAAACTATTGTGGTTCTTCCGATTTGAATTATCCCAGCAAAAAGTACTGCTTCCGTGGTGGCACTTTCATTAGGGAGATTTAAGCCTGATGCGCTTCGAATAGCAGTGATAAATGTCATAATTTTTTTTTTTTTGAGATGTCTCGCCTGTCAGCACTGGTTTCAAGCACCTAATTATGATGAACTCCTCGCTTTTGCTAAGCAAAAAGCGATGCAATCAATTAAATTTGCCCTTAATTTAGCTTTTTAAGAAATTATGCATTTTACGAAGCAGTAAAGAAGCAGTAAACGGTTTTACTGCTTGCCATTTTTTGCGGGGAATGTATTGTTATTGCTCTTAAAAGAAGCGCTTCAATAAGTTAAATTTCGAGTTTTTTACATTTTTATATAAATTTTATTTTTTTTTAATTTAAATGTTGTTTGCGCAAAATTTTTTTAATCCATGTTTTAACAAATGTCCGAATTTTTTTCAGAACTGTGCACCCAGATTTTTTTTTTTAGGCAAATCTGGCATTGATCGTTTAGACGAAAGTAATATGTCTTAAACAATTTTTAGCTAAGGGATATAAAAAACAAGCTAAAGTCAAGACTTCTGAGGTTTTCGACATGTTCTAGATAGTTAGCAGGGCAACCAGAAATATGCTCTCAAAAATCGATTTTAATACCATAAAAAATACCCTAAAAACAGAACATATGCTCTTTAAAATTCTTTAAAATTTAGTACATTTAGAGTAAATTTCTTGAAATTTATTTCAATTAATTTCAACAAAAAGAGGAGACCAAATATTGAGTATATCCTAAGTCGGCACAGTCTTAAAGCAAGAAATTCAAATTTGTAAAAATGGCTTGAATTTTCGAAATTGATTTTGCGAACCCCAGAATTTTTGGAAATGTTTTTTATTGAAAAAAAAAATGCTCTAAAAAATACTTTTTATCCAAAATATGCACTTAATATCAAAATATGCAAAATTATCCTCTAACAAATCGATGTCAGAAATTGTCAATTGTTCTGAAATGGATAAATATCTCATCCATTTTTCAATACGGCGCACAGGAAAAACATAGTACAGCATATTTCTGGTTGCCCTGGTTATTAGAAGTCGTTTAGAAAATTTAGTTAAAGTAATATTTTTAATAATATTTAATTTTTTTTTTTTTTTTGGCACCAACAACACATTATATATGCAATCAGAAAAAAATGTCAGTCAGTTATCCGATATATCGCGATAATTTTAAAATTTTTGAGATTTTAAGTTATATTTTTTAATTTGTTTTTGGACTAACTATTAACCGGTTCATTAGCTGAAAAACCCTCGTAGAAGTTAGAAAAGTTGTAAAAAAAATTTAACTTTTGATTAATACATCGTATATATAGAAAAAGTACCATATCTTTTTTAATTTTTAACCGATTTTAACAAATGACGGCTCGATTTACTCAAGCAACAATATTCTTAAAGTTAGTATTTACTTTAAGAATATTGTTGCTTTAAAAAAAAAATTTTTAATTTCAATTGTTATTAAGAAAATCTATTCTCATTTATATTAATAATATAAAGAAAGTATATATATTTAAAAAGACCAGCTAATTTTTTTTAAATACCGTTTAAAATTTAAAAAGCGGTTAAAAAATTATTGAGTTACAAATATTAACTACAAAATTTGAGGGTATATTGAAACTTCTCAAACCGGTTCTGTAATACACTCATCTAGACTTACAACCTACACTAGGTCACTTGAAAAGTAATTGCAATTTTTTGTTTTTTGTAGCACCGTTTTATAAAAATTGATATTTTTGACTTTTTTTAAAAAAATATAAAAAATAAAGACCTTGTAAAGACATCACCACAACATGATTAATTAAATTTGAATATTATTGTTATTCTGTATAAAATGTTGTGACTTTCAGTCTTAAAAATAGGCTTTTCTTTTAGTCAGCCTAAAATCTTATTTCTAAAAATTTAAATTTTTGTATGAAAGTAGTCCTTAAAAAAAGAGTTTTGTTTTTAATTCAAAAACTCCTAAAAAATTCTTTCTTTTTATGAAATCAAATTAAATAATTTTACAACATTTGAAAAAAAAGTCTATAACATTTTTTAACATTTTGTGGACAATAAATAATATTAAAAAAAAATTTTACTCCAGGAAATACAAATCTCGCTTACAACGAATTAATTTGTTAGGTCCCTCAGAGTGAACCTTAATTGGATTTTACTACATTTGGCTTTTGTAAGGTTTTATTCATTAATAAAGTCCAGTTTATGAATATAAAAAAAAAATTGTTGGGGGTCCGTAAACCAGTAGAAGTGCGTCAAAGGGTCCGTGAAGCTAATGTTAGTGAGAACCGCTGCAATACATGAACTAACTTTTAGAAGAGAAATACATTTTTGCAGTTTCTCAGCAGTCTCAATTAAAAATGTAAAGCTTTACATTTTTAAAGTTTTAAATAATTTTTGAAAAAGATCCCATCAAAAAAGTGACATTTGAGTGACATTTTTGAGAACCGTTTCTTATTTATACGACTCGGAGTGTAAATAAATAAATACAATTTATACTATTTTTTCTATTTGAGATAATCTAAGCTGTCTTTAGTTTATATATGGCTAGAGATTACCTAAAAAGACGCATAAACAACTACATACACAGAACTATAAAAGAATTGATTGTTGAAATTTGAAAAAATTTTCAACTCAGAAATCGGAACTAAAATTAAAGAAATATTTAGTTGCAGACAATTAAATCGGATAACAGAACTTTGTTACTACACTTAAAATAATACGTCAGTAAAAAATCTGTCAAACGGGTTGCAAATCGATTCGACTAATTTTTAAACAGTGATTTTGAAAAAAACTTTTTACTTATAGTCATTTAACACAACATTTAAACTTTTTAGTTAAATATTTATCTGTATCCAAACATAAATAATATGGGCATTAAAATTTTAATTTTTTCTACCTGTGCCGATAAGAAATAATGCAGCTGTTAGTTTTGTCTCTTTAACATATCGATGTTTAAATGCCTTGATATCTGAGATAGAAGAAGTTCCCAATTTATGCATGTAAAATAGTTCAGAAACTACCCAGTATAAAAATAAAATCCAGGTTGCAGAACACCTTATACTGAATCGATACATAAAAATACGAAATCATTGTCAAAATAACGAAAACTTTCGTTAGTAAGCTAAATTTTGTTCACTTAACTAAATTTTTCGTTATTTGGCAATTTTTTCATAATTTTATTCATAGATTAATATAAATTCAGTTCATTTGTTTCCTCCAAACTAGAATTTGATGCTTTTGAAGCGGTTCTAGAATAAGTCATATAACTAGTTCATGGAACTTGTTCCATGTAATCAGTTGTAGAAGAACCTTATCCAGAATATATTCAGAAGTCAGCGGTTCTAAAAAATGTGGTTCAAATCAGTTCAAAAAGAAAAAATCACTAAGTCCCGGTTCACACACGGCAATTTTACTTGCGCAAGTTTTCTTCAATTCTCCTTTGAACTTCCTTTTGTGTTCACACAGGAAAAATTTGTTTCAGCAATTTTCGTATATCAACCTGCGGCCAACTTCGTGTGGAAAATTGCGGATGACATTCTCTTTTCCTCCCTCTTCTATAAACTCAAGACTTGCGCAAGTAAAATTGCCGTGTGTGAACCGGGACTAAATCTTATGTTTTGTAAAAGACAATCCCTCTGAATCTAAAGAAAACCCATATTCTTAATAAAAATTTGCCAGTAAATTCTAAATAATTTTATCCATTTAAAAATTTAATTCTTTTACATACAACTATTTTATAATATTGGGTGGTGTTTCATATGCACTCACACTTCTATTACCCTCAAATGCAAGTCGTTTTTAATAGCTAAACAAAAGATGTCCCAGCAAAATCTTTGATTACGTTAGTGGTTATACGATGAAAATAAATATCTTAACACATTATACCTGAGCATCAGCAGTACTTATTTTTGTTTGACGAAGTCGTTTTTATAAGACTAATTACATGTAATTACAGATATAATGTCTTTTTGCCGACTACTTATTTTTTAATTACTGATAAGTAGGTTAACCAAAGAAAAAGTTCTAAAACAATGTTTTAAGCGCTTAAAAGAGCTATAAAAACAGTAAATTAAGCCGTTAAAATAAAAAACCGTTAAATTTAAAAATAAACCGATCAATTTCAAAATTTTTTATTCAAATTCTTACTACTCTGAGAGAATTATATGCATGATATCAATGAATTTTTGCATTATATGTATGAATTGTTACTAGAACTCGAAGACATGGAATCTTTTCATTAAATTAATGCAGTTTTTCATAAAATGTAATGAAAAATTTCATATTATTTATTAAGAATTTCATACGCGTAATGAATAAGTTGCATTAAAAATAGTTTCATTAACACTATGAAGCTTTTTCATGAAGTTTAAGAAATTTTTCATTCACATTGTGAAGAAAACTTCATTAGTTTGGTGAACAAATTTCATTCAAACTAGTCCAAGGTATACTCTCTGTGTACAAATAAAATTTGTATATAATTTGTTCCTTGAAACTTCGTCAGTCAAAAAAAATTGCTATACACAGAAAAAAAAAATCGACCTCAAAATTTCTAATTAAAGATTTAATTTTAATTAAATTTGTTTCTAAACAAATGATTAATTGAATCAATTAATATTTGAATTGACTTTTAAATTTATAAATACATATTTCATTTTAAACATAATTTTCAAATAATTTGTTCATAAACTGTAGGTTAAAAAGAAGTTTCAGTATAAAATATCAAATGCATTTGAAGTTTACAAACAAAACAAGAACACACATGGCCCCACAAACAGACACAGCACTACCAAAAACACATTTACATTCATTATATTTCATGCATAAAAATACGAAATTATTCTCAAAACTAAAAAAACTTTCGTAAAATTAACAAATTTTCGTTTATTTTACGAACATTGTGGTTATTTTGGCATTTTTTCGTAATTTTACGCATGTATTATTATCAGTGTACAAACGTATCTTTCACACACTCGTTTTATCATACTTTTTTTTTGTAGGTAGTTATTTATAACTTTTTGTCTTTTTAGTTTTCAACTAAAGTTTTAATTGATATTATCATTGCCGTGATAGGTGCAAAATCAATTCAAATATTAATTGATTCAATTAACTTTTTAATTGAAATCCGTTTTTAGTATTTTCTGTGTAGAAAAGTAGATTTGCTTAAGCTTCAAAATTTAAATTGATTTAATAAAATATTTTGATAAACCAATTTGTAGTTCCCTCTATCACTTTGAACATTAAATTTTCGGTTTTCAATTGAAAAAAAAAAACTTAAAAAACTGATTGATAGAAAAAAGCAGAAGGTCCTATTTTAATATAAGAAAGCTAAAATAAGCTTAATTTTTAAAGAATTAAGTAAAAAATAAGCTTATATCGCACTTGATCAACAAGAAGGTATTAACTCAAAATTTTTAAAATATCACTTTTTTCAAGAAATCAACTAACTACATCAATATCTATCTATTGTAAAAATTTCAACGTATTCCGATTACTCTTTCATCTCGAAAATCACTTTTGAGACCATTTTCATGATAATGTAGTGATTACCTTTTTTTTCAACAAAAAGGTATTATTTCGAGTTAATACAAAAGTTCAAATAGAAATGAATCGTATATTTTCATAAAAAAGGTATTATTTTGATTTGAGCCTTTTTTTATGTTAAAAATAATCAAACTGTTTTATTTATATTTGGTTGTATTTTGAGTTGATACTGTTTTGTTGATAAAATTTGTTTTATTCTATAAAATTAAATCGATAAAATTTCAAAAAATGGTATTAACTCAAAAAATTGATTTTTTTTTTGCAATGAGTGGAAAAATTTAAAACAAAAACAATGTATATATATTTTCAAATGGAATTTGCTTATTATGATATATTTGAATTTTTAAATTCTGGTAAAATGTGGCAATAAACAGTTTTTTGACTCTACTGAAAATTTTAAAATTTTGAGTTAATACCCTCTTGTTGATCAAGTGCGATATATAAAAATAAGCTAAAATAAGCAAATATCAAAAAAATAAGCTAAAATAAGCAAATATCAAAAAATTTGCTAAAAAAGCTCTAACAAATATAGCTCAAAATTTTCATAATTTCAAGATGATAACTTGTGTTTAATCTAAATTGTTCTATTCTTTCAAATAAAAAACAAGCTCTAGCTTATTTTAGGTTGCCCTATTTATACGTATAAGTTTAAGTCTTAATATTTAAAAACAAGCTCAAGCTTATTTTAGATCGCCCTATTTTTTTTTATAATTTGTTTTTTTTTTATAAATATAATTGCTTAAGTTTGCCACCACTTATTAGTTAATTAATAATTTTCATTTATCTCTTAAGTTAATATTAACGCAAATAATTATAAGATTATTTTCGTTAATACAATTGTTTTGAATGTGAAATTTATTACTTAAGTTTTACTAGACAAAACTAAAACACTTATATGAACTATAAACTATAAACCAACTAAGAATTCCAAAGGCTTAAATATATTAATACTTTTAAAGAAAATATTTAAGAAGATATAAACTTAATTTTCAGAGCTTAAAATTGTTGAACTAAACTTAAGTGAGTTGTGTATTTGCTTTTAGTTTTTTCATACAATTATAAATTTCTTAACTTTTAGTTAATAAATTCTTAAAATTTAAGATTTTTTACTTTAAAGAAATACATTATTTTCAAACATTATTTAAGAATAATAACCCAATTTAAGAATGGAAAATTAAAGAAAATAGCTTAATATTTTTGAGTTCATGAAAAATTAATATAAACTAAAATCTAATAAATTTTCTTTATTGGTAAATAATTTTATTTATTAAAAGTTTGATATAATTTTTATTAAATTTTTATTATTTTATTTTATTATTCAAGTTCGAGGCCATACTCTATATTTCTTTATTAGGATATTGTCCTAACAAATATTCTATAGAGTTTTTTGTTTTCAAATTTATTATTTGACCCTTTCAGGAATGTGTTGATAGATCTATTTCGGGAATTTTCTAGGTTCCCATCATCAGAACACGTTTTGAAAGCGGTAACAATCCCATGTCAAACATCAAATATTCATATAAACTAGTTTACTCACTACATGAGAACTAATATATGAGCTTGAAGTTAAAGATTATAACCATTGATCAAAAAATAAATTGAAAACCTGTTTGTTATGTGTAAGGTCTACCTCTGATGGATATTCAATACACGTTTTTTGTTTTTCTCTCCTTTTTTTTTTGGTTTAGTTTATAAACAACACAGGGGAAGGTTAACTAGACGGTACTTTGTCTTTTATACAAGTTTGATATAATTTTTATTAAAAATAAAAATTATGTTTTTTTCGACCTTTAATTGTGCAACTGTATAAAATTAATGTAAAATCCTAATACAGTAAATTGATGTGGTTTGTTTTTTTAAATGAACTACATATCGCACACCTAGTTCAAAAGTGACTTAACTCAAAATTCTAATTTTTCGGGTTTATATGCTTAAACTATGCACAATACACTTGTTTATCTATAAAAAAATATATCAGTGTATTTTGTTGTTGTTAACTGTTGCTAAAAAACAGTTATGTCTTTTTTTATGTTTCAATTAATATAAAGTTGCAATTTTTTTTCGATTTCTGAAAAATTAAAAATTTTGAGTTGAGTCACTTTTGAACTAGGTGTGCGATATGTAGTAAAAAATTAAATTTCTTCTAAATTTCTTCTTTTCACTTAAAAATAAAGATAATATTATATTACAACTCAAACAACTACAAATATTTACGGCAGAAGTTCCCTGAGTGTAGCTCATACTTTTTTTTTGTAGGTAGTTATTTATTTTTGTCTTTTTAGCTTTCAACTAAAGTTTTAATTGATATTATCATTGCCGTGATAAGTGCAAAATCAATTCAACTATTAATTGATTCAATTAACTTTGAAACCCGTTTTTAATATTTTCTTTGTAGAAAAGTAGATAGAGTATATGAAATTATACTGCTTATTATTTAGATACTGGTAATGAGAGCACTTTACTGAGATTTTGCTGGGGTAGTATGCTGAGGTTTATAAACTCCTCAGTAGCTTTTTTTGTTGCAATATTTACACCAGTTGTTGTTGTCGTTGTTTGTAGATGTTTTTATGTATAAAATACTGTCTTTTTCGAATCCAAATGTTTGCCTGACTATCTGCATTTTAAATAGGGAAAACACAGGGTGTCTATATCATCATCATCATCAATTTCTTTCATACCCTTGAAATGGTTTTTATTATTCCTCTCTATCTTCAGGTTTTGTTTGTTCTTTGACAAGAAACAGATATTTATTTGTATTTTCTTACGATCTCCATTAGATCTGTTTTTATATTTTCTGTAACAAAATATTTAGTTGCTTGTAAAAATATTGACTGACAGTGAATTTTGTTTGACTGCCTGCCTGCCTGCCTGACTGCTGCATTCAGGCCAAAATGGACAAAGAAACTGAAAATTAAAGTAAAACTAAAAGAAAAACATAAAAAAACATGGAAATCTTGATTTTCAGATGCCTCTGCCCTTCATTAGATAGATAGATGGATGGATGTTTGAGGGTGTCTTGTGGTAGTTTTAGTTGCACGGTATCGGTCTAAGAGTACACACGCACACATGATATCCCATCTAGAGTATAAAATTAAGGATTATTTTACTCGGGTGTTGTTCTTCTAAAGTTCTGTTTTTTTTTTTTGCTTCAAGTGGTTGTAGTTATTCGAATTAAGATTTTTTTTTCGTAATATATAATGGTGTCCGGGAAATTACAAAATAATCCATTAAAATTATCATTTACGGTAAGATTTTGTGTAACAAAGAAAATTTTAAAAGTGTTGGTGTAGGCTGAAAATTTAATTAAGAGCATCACAAGATACCAAAAGATCGTCTTTCTACAAGACTAAAGTACACTCATCGTCTTTCTACAAGACTAAAGTACACAATGTCAAAAAAAAAAACAAAATATTGTGTAAAATAAACAAATTTTCGATATTTTTACAAAATTTTTTTGATTATTTTGACATTTATTTGTATTTTTACGCGACATTCGCACACTTTTAGTTGAGCCAAAAACGATAAAGAAATATAAAGATGCGATATATATCCTCAATGTATTAATTCAAAAAAATTGCGAAATATTTTTTTATGTACTACACTGCGTTGCATAACTATAAGTATACTAAGAATATTATGAAGGTAAAGACCACTGCAAATAATGTAGTTAAAACCAAATGAAATTTAACTTGAAGAAATGACAACTTACATTTCAGTAAATTCAACTAACATCGTCAAAATATTGAGATGGTAAAATACATTAATTACACCGGTCGACAAAAAAATGTTTTTTCTTATCTTTCTGTATTAATGCTTTAATTCTATACTGTTTTAATTCTATACATCGAAAAACTCCAAAATATCAATTCCCAGCTTTTAAAGTTTGTTTTGACGGGTTTACGTCTATATGTAAATTTTAGAGATTTTACGATAATCAGTGTATATTGTATAGACATATATAGTGTATATGGTGTATATAAAGGGTCCGCCAAATAACTTTTTTTTTTTTGAAAATGCTATAAAAAAAACTACTGAATATTTTCTCGAATTTCTTTTTTTATTTGAAAGTACAATCCTTCCGGTTAATAATGGAAAATAATTTCATTCAAATGGCTGCCTCGGCTGGCCATGCAGTAGCCTACACGATCGGTCCAATTTTTAAGCACATTATCGATTGTGTGCAGCTGTATTTCACCAATGGCTTCACGAATATTGTCCTTTAAAGCGGCAATTGTCTCTGGCTGGTTGGCGTAACACTTATCTTTGACGGCACCCCACAAATAATAGTCCAACGGTGTCAAATCGCAGCTCCGAGGTGGCCAAACGACATCAGCTCTGCGGCTGATAATGCGATCTTCAAAAACAGGGCGCAAATCATCGAGTGTAGCTTCGGCTGTGTGGCACGTATCGCCGTCCTGTTGAAACCAAATGTTGCAAATATCCTCCTCTTCAATTTTTGTGAACAAAAATTCGTTCAACATGGCCCGATAACGATCGCCATTGACTGTAACGGCCACTCCTTGCCACATTCTGCAACATTACCATGATTTTCAAAGTAACGTCGCAATATTTCCCAGCGTTGTTCAAGCGTATACACAACCATATTCGTTCAGCGGAAGGATAAAACTAATAATCTGTCAAATCAGACATGAGCTAAGTGTTACCATTCACGAAACAAGCACTAGTTGAAAAAAAAAGTTAGATGGCGGACCCTTTATATGCACTTAGATCAAACACAAATTTTTATAAAAAAAAAGTTTTCCCTTTAGTAGTAACATAAAAGAAAGCTAAATTTGGCATTTACAACTCAGACCCACAAACAGTGTCGACCGGTGTTATTTATGTATTTTAAAAATTATTTGATCAGCCACATTTATTTTATTGCTGGTTTTATCTGTTTTTTAGTCACCTATTGATGAGTATTTAATAAAAGCCTTGCTTGTACAGTTAATGCAACTATCTATATAATAAAAGTCCTGCAAAAGTCGTACTTTATGTTTTAAATCCAATCTTTGAAGGCAAAAACCAGTAAAAATTAGTATGTGGCTTATCAAGATTTTACAATAAGCCCTTCATTTGTAAATGGGTTAATTTTTGAAACCACTTAATAACTCATAAACATGACATGGGGCAGCTAATAAAATACGTGTCTATTAGTTTTATCTCCTTTACAACAAATCCAAAGTCAATTAACATCTGAGGGTCCGCGTCGGGATACTTCCCTTATTAGGGTATGTCTACTAGGGAAAAGGAAGCTACATGTCGAATTTAGAGTTGACAACTTCAGCGGTTTGGGCATGCCGTCAGACATGTTAAATTTACATGTGTCAGACAGACATATATAAATTTAAGGATTCTAGGCAAAGAAGTTTGAGCAGGCCTTCAAGGAGGAGACTTTGACCTCTTTTCCTTTCACCGTATGTTTTTAAAATATCAAAAAGAAATAAATATTAAAAACATTATGGGAATGTTTACTAATGTGGCCCTATATCTGGTTTTTGGGGTATATAAAAAAAAACCTAACAAAGGAGGTATCCCGACGCAAACCACCGAATGCCAAATCGTATTTTTAAGGGGTAAAAATGGGGCTTAAAGTTTGTTAGCAACTTTTTTGGTTGAGAAATTTTCATATTTTTTTTTTTGGTTTAACAAAATAGATTTTCAAAATAATTTTTAGTTGATTCCCAAAAGGGGGGTCACTTTTGGCAACTAATATAAGTTTTATAAAAATTTTGAAAACAACTCGAAAGGTCCACGAACCTGTTCGCTAAAGTGGACCTAATTTAAAAATCTCGCTAAGGCATATAAAGCTGTTTTAGTGTTAATAGCAACAGAATGCAGCGTTTATTTCATAATGCCAACTTTTTTAATTGCGCACTTAGACAATTATCTGCATGATATCAATAAATTTCTGCATTAGATTTATAAATTGTCACTGCAATTCGTCCATTGAATCTTTTTATTAAATCAATGCAGTTTTTCATTAAATTTAATAAAAAAAATTTCATATTATTAATTAAAAATTTCATACGACTAATGAAAAAGTTTCATTAAAAATAGTTTCATTAAAACCATTAAGCTTTTTCATTAAGTTTAAAAAGTTTTTCATTCACATTGTGAAGGAAGCTTTATTAGGTTAGCGACAAAATTTCATTAAAACTCGTTCAACAAATTCTCTCTGTGCGGGAAACTAACGATATTTGTTGTTGTTGTGAAACATGTTGAAAAATTGTTCAAAATATACACAGAAAAAATTATCAACCTAAAATATCTAATTAAAGATTTCATTTCAATTTAATTTGTTTCTAAACAAATATTTAATTGAATAAATTAATATTTTAATTGACTTTTAAATATATAAATACATATTTTATTTTAGACGCAATTATCATATTATTTTTCCATACACTGTATGTATAAATAGAAAATTTTCAGTATGAAATACCAAATACATTTGAAGTTAACAAACAAAACAAGCACACACTCAAACAGACTCAGCATTGCCAAAAACACACATACCAACGTATAGATCACACACTTTTTTGTGAGTATCATATTTTTTTTTTAGAAGTTATTTATAACTTTTTTTCCTTCTTAATTTTAATAAAAGGTTTAATTGATAGTATCATTGCCGTGATAGGTGCAAATTCAATTAAAATATTAATTGATTCAATAAATTTTTTAATTGAAACCCGTTTTTATTTTTTTCTGTGTATGATAAAATTGATTTTATTTTTTATGAAATGTTTCATAAATACTATGAAACGTTACATTGGGCGGAAATCGATGAAACATGCCATAAATATAATAAAGCTTTTCCTCTGAGTGTTGAGAATATATATATACTCTTTAATAATGTGTAAAGATATATTATTTGGCTTTCAAGCAAACAATGTGATATTTATCGCTGAAATATTTTGATTTTTAAAGTTGAAACTTTATAAAGCTATAAAAAATATTGATATTTTACAATGATAGCACGTTAGCACATAAGTTGTGATTTCCATTTATGTAATTTCTAAGGTAACTAAAATAGGATTTTAACAACTCAATATACTAAAACTATTGACGATATATGTTTAAATTTTATCGATTTTCAAAACTATATTTTTTTTCATCAACGGATAACAAAGCCAAATGGCGTATGATTGAGATCTCTTTTGGCATTTCTATAGTCTAAGATTAATGTATTTGAGAATTGGTATTGTTGTAGAATTCAAATTGATGAAAAAATTTATAAAATTTTGAGATGGTAGTGTAAAATAAATTAATTACACCGGTCGACAAAAAAAATGTTTTTTCTTATCTTTCTGTTTTAGTGCTTTAATTCTATACTGTTTTAATTCTATACATCGAAAAACACCAAAATATCAATTCCCAGCTTTTAAAGTTTGTTTTGACGGGTTTACGTCTATATGTAAATTTTAGAGATTTTACGATCATCAGTGTTAATTATATAGACATATATAGTGTATATGGTGTATATATATGCACTTAGATCAAACACAAATTTTGATAAAAAAAAAAAAAGTTTTCCCTTTATTAGTAACATAAAAGAAAGCTAAATTTGGCATTTACAACTCAGACCCACAAACAGTGTCGACCGGTGTTATTTATGTATTTTAAAAATTATTTGATCAGCCACATATATTTTATTGCTGGTTTTATCTGTTTTCTAGTTCTAGTGATGAGTATTTAATAAAAGCCTTGCTTGTACACTTAATGCAAGTATCTAGATAATAAAAGTCCTGCAAAAGTCGTACTTTATGTTTTAAATCCAAACTTTGAAGGCAAAAAACCAGTAAAAATTAGTATGTGGCTTATCAAGCTTTTACAATAAGCCCTTCATTTGTATTCGTTATTCGTTGAATTAATCGAACAATTTTTTAAAATTAATCGTTTGACAAGTTTGTTATAATTTTTATTAAAAATAAAAATTATGTTTTTTTCGACCTTTAATTGTGCAATGAAAATGAAAATTATTCAAGTTCGAGGCCATACTCTATATTTCTTCATTAGGATATTGTCCTAACAAATAATCTATAGAGTTTTTTGTTTTCAAATTTATTATTTGACCCTTTCAGGAATGTGTTGATAGATCTATTTCGGGAATTTTCTAGGTTCCCATCATCAGAACGCGTTTTGAAAGCGGTAACAATCCCATGCCAAACATCAAACATTCATATGAACTAGTTTACTCACTAGATGAGAACTAATATACATATGAGTTTGAAGTTAAAGATTATAACCATTGATCAAAAAATAAATTGAAAACTTGTTTGATGTGCAAGATCCACCTCTGGTGGATATTCAATACACGTTTTTTTGTTTTTCTCTCCTTTTTATATTTTGTTTAGTTTGTAAACAAAACAGGGGAAGTAAACTACAAGTTTGTTATAATTTTTATTAAAAATAAAAATTATGTTTTTTCGACCTTTAATTGTGCAATCGTTTGATCAAAAATTGTTTGATCGTTTATTCGAACAAAATAAAAACCCGATTAATTGACAACCCTACCTTAATTACTTTAAAATAGAACCAAATAATCGGAAAAAAAAACGAAAAATGGCATCAATTTTGAAACCACTTAATAACTCCTAAACATGACATGGAGCAGCTAATAAACTACGTGTCTATTAGTTTTCTCTCCTTTACAACAAATCCAAAGTCAATTAACATCTGAGGGTCCGCGTCGGGATACTTCCCTTATTAGGGTATATCTACTAGGGAAAAGGAAGCTACATGTCGAATTTAGAGTTGACAACTTCAGCGATTTGGGCATGCCGTCAGACATGTTAAATTTACATGTGTCAGACAGACATAAATAAATTAAGGGTTTCTAGGCAAAGAAGTTTGAGCAGGCTTTCAAGGAGGAGACTTTGACCTCTTTTCCTTTCACCGTATGTTTTTAAAATATCAAAAAGAAATAAATATTAAAAACAGTATGTTTACAAATGTGGCCCTATATCTGGTTTTTGGGGTATATAAAAACCTAACAAGAAAGGTATCCCGACGCAAACCTCCGAACCACCGAATGCCAAATCGTATTTTTAAGGGGTAAAAGTGGGGCTTGAAGTTTGTTAGCAACTTTTTTGGTTGAGAAATTTTAATTTTAACTGAATAGATTTTCAAAATAATTTTTAGTTGATTCCCAAAAGGGGGGTCACTTTTGGCAACTAATATAAGTTTTATAAAAATTTTGAAAACAACTCGAAAGGTCCACGAACCTGTTCGCTAAAGTGGACCTAATTTAAAAATCTCGTTAAGGCATATAAAGCTGTTTTAGTGTTAATAGCAACAGAATGCAGCGTTTATTTCATAATGCCAACTTTTTTAATTGCGCACTTAGACAATTATCTGCATGATATCAATAAATTTCTGCATTAAATTTATAAATTGTCACTGCAATTCGTCCATTGAATCTTTTCATTAAATCAATGCAGTTTTTCATTAATTTAATAAAAAAAAAATCATATTATTAATTAAAAATTTCATACGACTAATGAAAAAGTTTTATTAAAAATAGTTTCATTAAAACCATGAAGCTTTTTCATTAAGTTTAAAAAGTTTTTCATTCACATTGTGAATTAAGCTTTATTAGGTTAGCGACAAAATTTCATTAAAACTCGTTCAACAAATTCTCTCTGTGCGGGAAACTAACGATATTTGTTGTTGTTGTGAAACATGTTGAAAAATTGTTCAAAATATACACAGAAAAAATTATCAACCTAAAATATCTAATTAAAGATTTCATTTCAATTTAATTTGTTTCTAAACAAATATTTAATTGAATAAATTAATATTTTAATTGACTTGTAAATCTATAAATACATATTTTATTTTAGACGCAATTATCATATTATTTTTTCATACACTGTATGCATAAATAGAAAATTTTCAGTATGAAATACCAAATACATTTGAAGTTAACAAACAAAACAAGCACACACACAAACAGACTCAGCATTGCCAAAAACACACATACCAACGTATAGATCACACACTTTTTTTTTGTATCATATTTTTTTTTTTCTAGAAGTTATTTATAACTCTTTTTTCTTTCTTAATTTTAATAAAAGGTTTAATTGATAGTATCATTGTCGTGATAGGTGCAAAATCAATTAAAATATTAATTGATTCAATAAATTTTTTAATTGAAACCCGTTTTTAGTTTTTTCTGTGTACAGGAGTAGATTCTATCGAAACACTTTTTTGGGTGAGGATATAAATAAAAAGATACCGAATCAGCCTTTAAATCTGACTTCGTATGAGGATTTAATGCTAAAAAACTTTTATCTAAATTTAATAGAATGTGAATAAAATATTGAGAATTTAATAACAAGAATCAACCAATCTGAAGAGAACTTATTTTTGGAAAGGCCAGACGCATTGGATTACTTCCGACTTTAAGCTTACGAGTGTTTCTTACAAGAAGAAATGTTTTTTCTCGGCACGGTCATGTTTTTTTTTTTTTGTTTACTTTATAATTTGCATAAAACAGTATAAGAGCTACGCATAATTAAAATGAAAATACTTGATTTTAAACAAAATCCATTTAAAATGAAAATAAATCCAATGACGGGTGATACAAGAACCAGTAGAAGTTGTTTCAGAGCCAGACTAGTATTTCGATGGAAAACATGGGTATAAAGAAAAACAAAATCCCTTTTTCCCACTCATTTAAATTACCATTCCTTAACTGTATATTTTTTTTTTGAAAATTCACGATAGATTCGCCAAACCGATATTTGATGGATTTATCTGAAATATTAAAAAAAAAAACGTACAGTTGAAATCAAGTTTTAATTCCGTTTCAGTTTTAAAATAACAGTTATTATCGAAAACAAAACCAACGTAAAGATATTACTTAAAACCCCGATACCATCATACGTCATTCACAAGATGACACTATATGGTACACTGAGAGAATTAACTGCATGATATCAATGAATTTTTGCAAAACAACAAACCAACGTTAAAGATATTACTTAAAACCCCGATACCATAATACGTCCATTCACAAGATGATATTATATGGTACACTGAGAGAATTAACTGCATGATAACAATGAATTTTTGCATTAGATCTATGAAATATCACTGGAAATCGTAAATTGAAACTTTTCATGAAATTAATGCAGTTTTTCATAAAGTTTTATATTATTTATTAAAAAAATTCTCTGGGACTAATGAAACATGTTTCATTAAATCTATGAAACTTTTTCATGAAGTTTAAGAAATTTTTCATTCACATTGTGAAAGAAAACTTTTTTAGATTAGTGCAAAAATTTTATTAAAACTCGTATAAGGAATTCTCTCTGTGTAATAGAATAAGAAAAAAAAGCAAGGAGATTTAGTTATCTCCTTCATGGCCTATCAGCAGGGTCGGCGTTCAATATTCATAATAACGGTAGTTGGCTACTCCAGTTATAACAAGACCGAAATGAAAATTTTAGAAAAGCGACTCCATTAAATACTTGTTTGTTCTTGTATAACCGGTCTTATTTCGCTATTTTACCGGTTTGATTTTGAAATATCTTGAACGAAAGTCAAATTAATGCTAAAATATTTATTCAAATATTTATAACGGTATTTTGTAGATATAACAAAATTGTGAATGGTTAAAATTTTGATATCAGCCCTGTAATATTAGAAGATAAATGCCACTATTGAAATCGCAGTTTTAAAATTTTCATATCGGTATTGTGGAGATCATGGTAGGCAACTATCGTTATAATGATGAGGTAGTGTTTGCCAACCATGCCAATCCGACGTAATTGTTCTCATAACTTACTGTTTTTATTTCACTGTTATACCGGTTTAATTTCGTGATATATTAAAATTACCGTTATCAAACCGCCTAAATTCAGAAATAGTAACTTATAACGGTATTTTGAGAACAAAAAAAAAAATTACACTGGAAAAGCAAGGAAAAGAAAGCATTAAATTTAAAAATAATTGCCTTAAATGGTATCGCGGTTTTGAAATGTTTATATTGGTTTTGGATTTGAAACTGCAACGGCATTTAAACTTGGTTAAATTGTATTTCCTTCAAAATTTTAATACAAATGTTTTTATTTATTCTTTTTAGGCCGAACTTGCTGATGTCTTACGTAAACGTCGCAATCGTCCCGATGCGTCCGATGAAGATTTGGGTTTGCCACGCAGCCCAGCCTCACCACAAAGACGTGCGGCTCATGGCACTACGGCGGCGGCAGCAGCACCATCATCTAATACAAAATCAGCAACAGGAGAAAAATATACTGAAATATCCTCCATAAGTTTACTGAGTATGAATAGTACAGATGTTGAAGATGCAGCCATGGCCACTTCCACCGCCAATAATTCGACAGCATCAACCGATATAGTACAAGAACGTACTACAGCTACCAGATATTCACGATCATCCACTATGTCAAGCATATCGATGTCTAACGATATTTTAAGACATCGTGATTCATCATTTCCCGATGTTAAAGATGAAGTTGATTTATTTTCTTCAGATTGGCAGAGACTATCACATTCGGCAGCCAAACATAAAATGGCTATCAGACCGATAAAGAAAAAGGGTGGCCCTAGTAGGCAACATAGAAGGACATTAGAGGTAAGTTTGTAATGTTTATTTATTGCTGCTGTAAACTACAGAATCTGTAAAATTTTGTTATAATTTTCTAGACTTCAATACCAGAGGCCAATGAGGATTTAAATAGATTCGTTAATAAACAGATATTGGAAGTGAAAGGTAATATATGGGTATTTTTTATTTTTACCAAGTTTATTTTAAGAGATTTTTACAGTTATACATTTAAATACAGTTAAAATGTGGAATGTCGCTTTTCACTAAAAACATATGTTTGATTAGTGAATTCTTGCCTTTTGCAAAGGAGAATATTCAAAAGATTTTTATGAAATTCGACAGAAATATTATAAAGGGTGATTTTTTAAAAGCTTTCGGGTTTAATTTAAAACAGAAAACACATAAAATTTAGAAAAATGTATGAAATCTTTATTTAAGTCAAAGAACGATCATTTGTTCACCAAATTTAGCCGTTGTGGTAGGTCGTGTGGCTTCAATTCTTGAACCAGCTGTATTTTAAAAGGTTTTACACCCAAATCCTTCCGCAAAATTTTCCACGTAGTGGAGTAACAGAGGACCAATTGCTGCGAACGGTGCCGAATCGATAATTCGCGGTCATCAACAACAGTGGCGGATACATCTTCCGAATAGCCGCTTCAGAAGTTCGCCCAAACTGACCATAAATTGGAAGAAGTGCACGATGCACTTTCTTAACCGAGCATGAATTTTGATAATAAAATTCAATAATCTGCAAGCGTTGTTCGTTTGTAAGTCAATTCATGGTTAAATTATAGACCAAACTGAACATGTTTAACAGTAACATGCTACACGAAAACAGTTAAGCTGCCAAAAACAGTGTTTCCAGAAAGTTGCTAAAAAATTACACTTTATTAAGTAGTATCAGCAAATCATTTAAGTTTGATCAATATATATTGAAGTTTAGGTGGGTTTTCGCTCAATTTCGCGTTTTTTTGTAAAAAGGGAAATTCAATATATCTTCTTAAGTAAAAGCCCAAACAGAGTAATTTATGGTTTATAGTTATATCTTGGTAAGAGAAATAATTTAAAACTTATTCATTTTAATGAATTAGTTTTTGAGATTTGCTCTAAACCTATTTTGGTCCATATCACCTAAAATAGGCAAGGGAAACATTTTTGGTAGAAAAACATATTGTATATTTTTCGTGCCAAACAAGTGATATAAATTTCATTGCAAAAAAGCTTTGGCCAGTTTAAGGCTTAACATTATTAGTACGATTTGCCAATGCTTTAACACAAAATCATGAGCGCATTAATAAATTTTAAGACATAACTATTTTATAGTATTAAAAAGCATCATGTTAAAAAACTGCACATAGTTGGAATTTACATGTAGTAAATATATTTTCTCCCCAACCCATTACGTTAATTTCAAGTTAATCTCCAAAACAAGTTATAGTTTTTAAATATCCCTAAATCGAAATTTTAAGTCAAAAATTAAATTTTTTAAAACACCACAAAATTTAACAAAGATTTTTTGGAAATCACAAAATAAGCGAGACAATTTCTATGAAAATGGCAAAATTATTATTTATTAAATTGAAATCAAACAAAAAATTTAATTTTGAGAATTTTTAGAAATTATACAGACATTTTACAGAAAGTGATCCACGCAAACGTATTTGATGTGGTTTGTCATCGTGTACAGTACTACTCGTATTAATGTGCCATATAAAAATAAAAAATTTCTTTAATTTGAAATATTTTTGATAATAGTCCATATAACCTCCTGTACAATGGCATACAGCTTATACAAAATATTGATACAAATATTTTTCTTTTTTTAATTATAAAACTAAAATTTATTGAAATTTACTTTATCATGTTAAATTTTTAATATTTCTATTGTCTTTCTTCTCTAGATTTGGATATTAAAGCTAAAACACGTTCGTTACCACCGATTGTTAATGCTGCTAAACTAATGGATGAACAAAAACTGGCCATTAATGTTAAAAACACTGCCACCAACAACCCTAGCATCACAACCACTACTAAGGAATCTATAACAAAAACTACGAAAATTATTAATACGACTACATCATCAACCACAACTTCGACTACGAATTTGACACCGGCTAATCTATTTGGTTTACGTAATTTAACGGCTAAAGCTAGCGCCATGTTTGAATCTAAAGATTCTAACTCTATACCAGAGAGAAGAGAAGAAGAGATTACTCAGAAACTAGAAGATTTACCACAGAAATCACAGTTAAATGACAAGAGCTTAATACAGCCTATGGAAACTACAGGAACTGGTTTCTTAAGACGTTTGATGCATCGTAATTCCAAACGTTCTATAGCCAAGGCTAATGCTGGTGAAGGACAAGATCAAGATGAGTTGGATAAAAAACAAAATGAACCAAAGAAATTGCAAATGTCTACAGCAAAAACAGTTACTCAATCTGCTGTAAGTGAAGAGAAATCGAAGAGCGAATTTATCAGCTTAGAGAGTAGTGTAGAAGAGAAACGTAAAGAGATTAAACGAAATTTATATAATGAGGGTAAAACTGTAGGTTTGACCAACATTGTTAATAATTTTACTATGCCATCTAAGGAGGATAAAAAATTAGAAGAAAAACCTTCTGCTCCTTCTAAACCTAAATCAGGACCCGCAGCTCGTCAACGTTATTTGCCATCAAAATATTAGCAATGAAGATTTAATGAAGTTAAACGAAGATAAAACTCAGTCTAAAGAAACCATGTTGTCTAAAACATCATTAAATGAAACTTTCCAATCTACTTCTATAATCAGAGAGATTACCAAACAACAAACCTCAATAAGTAATTCTTCCACTAAAGTTGAACATCATTTCGAAAAGAAACCTAAAATTGTGGGTCTTTCCGCTTTTCAACAAAAAATATCCAGATCTAATGATTCTTTTGCACGTAATTCTTCTACAAATAATTCCTTAATATCTTTAGATAAATCCGAAGAAGAACTAGCAACTACTCCCATACGTTTAACGACCTATGAGCAAAAACAGCGTAAGTCGGTGGAAAAATCTAGAAGTTTTAGGGCCTATGGAGATCAAAAAGATTTAACTCCTCATGGGGTACATAATAATATGCCTAGTTTACCGGACTTAAGTTTAAATCTGAGAGTGCCCTATTGTCGGGACTTTATATTAAATGAAAAAGAATATTCATCACCCTCCCCTCCAGAGCCATTAGATGAAAAACATGCTTCTTTGGGTTTTGAAATAAATGATAATAAATTAGTTAAACCGGAAAGGGATATAAGAAAATCTTTTGGTAATTATGATAAAAATATTATAATGACTACCAGTACTGGCGGAGTCTCACCCAGTAAAACTACACCCACCAAATTATTAACACCAGCTAATGTAGTTTCTACTTTCTCGCCTTCCTCCTCTTCCTCCACAACCTGCAATAAAAATATTTCCGAGATCGAAAATAATATAGATTTAATAGTCAAGTCTCCCTTTGTGAGTGTTATAAGAAAATCTATTAATTTAAATGAAGATCAAGCCGAAGAAGTGGTAAAAATGTCTACTCCCAAGACGACAACCGAAAAAGTTAGACCCACAGTATTAGCCCTGAAAAAAGAGAAATCTGTAAATGAAGACTTTAATTTGGATAGTCCCAGTACTGCATCGGTTACTTTAAGAGAGAAAGCTATAGTTAAAACGAATACTCTATTTATAAGTAATTTGGAGAATACAAAAGATTTGGAACGTAAATCAGCTCCTGCTAATAATGGTACTTCAAAGACCAATGGTTTTCGCGCAAATTCTACTAGAAGATCTTCAAGTGTGGTAGAATCAATAGAAGATAAACCTAAATCTTCAGTACCCGAATTTATGAAAATACAATTAAATCGTGTAGATGCCACTAGAACCTCTAAAAGTCATGTGGTTTTAGCAAAGAATATTAAAGAAACCTCTATATCCAGAGAATCTACTCCTGAAAAGAATTCCAGTATGGATGATTTAAGTTTTCGTAGATTAAGTAGTGAATCAGTGGACATAAATGAAAGAGATTCACCTGAAACTGAAAAAAGAATATCGGGTATTTATTATGAAGCCATTAATAAACATAATAAAGTTTGTACGGGTTTACCACCCAAAAGTCCCGTTAAGAAAACACCCACCACACCAACTACTCCGCCAACGCCCACTATTAATGAAAGAGATTCTCAAAGGGAATCATTTAAATTACCCGAATCCTTTGAATCCACCTCATCTTCTCTCTCCCTTACCAACTCTTTATCCCTACAAGAGCGTAGAAGACTCTTCATGAGTGAAGAGAAATCAAAATTAGAAAAGAAAGTAGAAGATATAAATATGAACGTAAAAAGTCTATATGTGAAGATATTTCCCGGAAATCTTCTATTAAATCGGATACCGAACATAAAGATATTACTAACGATAATACCGTTATATTACGTAAAAAATCATTTGCCTCTTCGGTACACTCTCTTAATGGCAATTCTCTTAACGGCAATTCTCTTAACAACCCAAATACAACTAACAACAATGTTACGGGTAAAGATGATGCTACTCCCGAGTTAATGAAAGTTTTTGCTAGAAGATCTTTAAAAATTAAAGATGAAGATTTAGATAAAATGTTAATCAATACAGCAAATAATAATTTATCTAGCGCTACACAATCATTGAAAAAATTTACACCCACCTGTTCGCAACCTAGTGTAGATAGTGATAAAGAAAATCAATCAGCTAGTGATGAAAAATTAGATAAATTACCAAAATTGGAATTACCACAATCCATTACGATAACAAAATTGAATTCTTCTCAAACTCATACTACATCTACAGCACTACTTGGTTCTAGCAGTTTGAGTAATAATAACAATGGTAATAGAAATTCTTTAGCCGATTTTAGACTGGGCAGTACTAAGACCTCTAATACCGCTTTATCTCTAAATAATAGTAATAATAACAATTATACATCAAATGGTGAAACAAGTCCTGTAAATAATATCCCCAAAAGCTTTTTACCACCCATTAAAGTTCAACCCGGATTTAGAGCCATTTCTGTAGATCGTAGTAGTAACAATAACAATAATAATCCAGTATCTCCTACCAAAACTTCCTGCTCTACTTTGGAAAGATCTACTATCAAATTGGGTGATTTAACTACATCCTCTAGTACCGATAGTCCCATAATTATAAGTAAGACTATTGAAAGATCCGCCACCATGGGAGAATTTAAGGGTATTCATCAAAGAAGAGCCGAATGGGAACAACGGGCTAAAGAAGCTTTAAAGTAAAGTAAGAAAATATTTAACATATCGCTACCTCAAAATACGGATTCGTTAAGTGAAATTTTTCGGTTGTGAGATTATTATGTATTCACAATAAACTTTGCAAACTCTTTCTAATGGTACTATCAGTTTCTTCCCAGGCTTGTCTCAAAAAATGTGGCAACTCTAGAAAAAATGTCTGAAAACCCTACAAAAATTTTAGTTTTTTTTTCGGACGCAGCGCATAAATTTCACCTTAAAACGACTTAATATTTTTATTACCAACAATTTATACCAAACTAGGTCCAACTAATAAAAGTTTTACAGGAGAGAATCCATTGGGCCATTTTGAAGATATTTGATGTTGTACTTTTAAAGCCGTCGCCTGAAAAGTTAAGTTTTGCTACATACAACATCCGTATTTTAAAGTATCGATATAAAGCGAACTAGCTTTAAAGCTTTTATATACCAAATTTTAATGTTTCGCTTTAATACTAAAAAAGCTTTAAAAAAGAAAATTCTATCAAAAATAAGTCAAAGCAAAAAAACTTTAAAGCTTTTGTAAAACAAAATTTGATTTCACTCCTTAATACAAACAAAAACTTCTGTGTGGCTAAATATATGTGAAAAACAACATTTTGGAACTCATAAAAGCTTATAAAAGCTCTCATAAAACAATTTTTTTTATTTTTCAAATAAGGTTCGAAAGAAAAAATCTTCTATGTGACAAAAATCGTAAAAGCTTTAAAGCTCTCATTAAACAAACTCTTTTTCCTCCTTTAATACCAACAAAACCATCTACTTGACAAAGATCTAAGGAAGATTTTAATATAAGTAGAGTTTTAACTACATCCAATAAAAGTGTCATTCTACTGCAACTATGTGTAAGCAAGACTCTTGAGGGACTCGCCATCATGGGGATATTTGGGGTTATTCACACAAAAAGGGCAGAATATGAACAACGGGCTAAAAAACTTTAAAGTATAATTAAATTCTATCAAAAAAGCTTTTGAAAGACTATTTAACACATAAAGAATAAAAGCTTTTATAAACCTAATTTTGCAGTTTCCCTTTAAAACTAGCAACAACTTCTAAGTGGCTAAATTATTATAAAAAAAGTTTTTAACCCATAAAAGCTCTCACAAAACAAAATATTTTTCCTTTCTTAAGCAAGGTTCCAAAGAAGAAAGTTACCGTGTTGCAAAATAATATTTGGGTGTAATTTCATAGGAAAACTAGCATATATTTTTCAAATTGAAAACCTCTACAATTTTGTCCAAAATGTAAAAAACGAAGAAATGGGTAATTTTGCAAAAACATTTGTTGGGTGATTTTTCATAAGGAAAAGCGAACTATTAAAAACGAACTGTTATCCAAAAACTACGAAAAACACCATTAAAAATTGGGTTATTTTTCATTCACACGAAATTAAACCCAATTTTGTAAGAGATTTTTTTGGGTGATTTTTAGATTTTGTTTTTGGGAGATTTTTCATTGGGTTATTTTGCCTGCGGCCAGGAAATATTAATTTTAAAAATAAGGAAATAGGTCAAAAAAAGAAGTTGAATGATTTTTCATAAAAATTTGGGCCTTTTTCCTTCTTTTTGGGTTAAATTTCCATTTTTCCCTTTTGGATAATTTTTCGTTTCTTTTGGGTAGTTTTACGTTTGGGTGATTTTTCGTTTTTGTTTTTGGGCCATTTTGCATTGCAGTAGTTTATCCTTAAAACAAGCTAAAGATTTTCTGAGGACAGAATCAGCAAAAAAGCTAGAATTCAAGAAATTAGTCGTTTGAAAACACAATCTTAGCAATCAACTATAATCTTTAATCTGTCAGCAGCCCTCCCCCAACAATAAACTCAATATGTACTCCTTCCATAAAACCAACCAGAGCTTCTCTTCTTTTTTTTGTAAAAAAGAGCATTTATAATTTTATATTTGTAATAAGAGTAAATCTTTTCCGAACTCTTTTAGTAATTTAACAATATCTAAAATTTGTTAAGACTTTGTTTAAAATTCTTTTGTGTGTTCTTTTTCTTATAAATTTAAGATTTTAAAATTAAACTAATCCAAAAAATTTATTAAACGAAATTACTACAAAACTTGATGTAAATACTTAACAATAGTATTAATTAATTTAAAAGAGAGTGCACTAAGATGTTAGAAGAGAAAAATAGATAGTTAAGAGAACTAGGTTTTAAAAATTGTTATAAAAGTTAGCTGAAATTAAAGTGCTTTTTAAAAAAAGCTTTAATAGAAATTCAAAAGAGAGAAAAAACGAATAAATGCATAAGAAAAAGATACAATGTATTATGGAAATAAAGAGAAAACACAATATATTCAAATATTGATGATACCCCCGGTAGAAATATTGATCGGGGTAGAAAAATTTGAACTGTAATAAAATTTTCAGCATATTTTCAGCCTCAAATGATTGTTTGCTAATTCTTTCAACATACTAAAAGAATTCGAAAACTTTATATTAAAATTTTGTAAGAGAATTTCAGTTTAAGTTAAACTGTCCGAAGATTTGTAAAAAAAAACTCGATATTTAACTATAAATCTCTAGAATTAAAAGGGTTTAAAAAAGCTGACCTACAAATACTGGATGTTTTATAAAATTAAACCTATGAGGATTTTAATTAATTTATTGTGTTGTGCCAAATTATTTTGATTCTAAAGTATTTTTGGTAAGAATTTATAACAAAATCGAAATTTTTATTAATGATCTGAATTTAAAAATATCTAATTAGTTGTGTTGCTACTCTTTTTTTCATAAAATATGTTTAATATTATATTATCCCTTAAAGAACTTTAATACACGTTTATTCGTATGTTTAAAAAATGTATATAAAAAATTCTCCAAACATTTAAAAAAAAAAAAAAAAAGATATTCAGACCATCTAGAATTACTCCAGAATATTTCAAAATCGTTTTAATTGTATTTAGTTATATAAAATACTTTCTGTTTTATAATCTTTAATTATAAAATAATTTTTTTAATAAATGAATTACGGACAGTGACTAAATTAATTTTAAACATCTTTGATCTTGTTTTTTATAACCGTTTTAAAATATATGACATAAGGCCTTATTAATAATTTTTAAAAAATTTTAATTCTGTAAATTATTTTTTGTTCTAAATACCCTTTATATATGTATAACTGTTATTTTAACAATATGTAAATTAATTTTTATCTAAAATTAAGTAAAATACAAAGCTTTAAGCATGTTATTACAAAAAAAAGCAAAATTTTATAAATAAATTCTAAATCTGTTTAAAAATTTAACCCATAATAATAAAATTATTGTAAATTATATTAAAATGAGTTTTATTTAAATTTATTTTTTTGTTTGTTTTAATTCCTAAAAATTTGTTTTTAATTTAAGTTTTTCATTCGCTGTGTTTACGTTTTTTGTATTGTATTGTTTTTTATATCTTTTTTAGTTTAAAAAATATAAAAATTATAAAACGTTTATATTTTTGTGAATGTTTAATTATAAATTTATATTATAACTATATTATACTAAATACTTATATACCTAAAACTATAATAAAGTTGCATTCAATCATAATTCTATATAAAACATAAAAACTAATTCAAAGATTATATGTATTAGACACAAAAAAATTAATAATGTGTATGCTAAATGTACACCAAAATCATTAAATAAAAATAAAATCAAAATATATAAACTTTTGGCGTTTTTAATGACGTTTAAAGTCCCTTCTATCATGTGATAAAAATTTAGTTTAAATATCTGTTATAGAAGAATTTTACAAATTATTTAAACAATCTCGACAATTCTTCTGTTGCTATAATTCCGAAGGTATTGCAGATATAGCGTTATATATGATATTTTTTATATACAGTGTTTTCATTACATTGTTTTGTATTGCCTCTAGTAGGAGAACGGCGTTTGATTTGTTGAAATCGGTCCAATGGTTTCTGAGATATAGTCGTTTTATAAATCCCGTGTTTATTTATTTTTATTAATTTTGTATATATTGATTTGTGTAAGGAAGCGACAGTTGGCAACCCTGCCAACTTAAATTTTCAGATTTCACAAACCATCACTAACAATTTGACATAAGATTTGTTAAAATCAGGTCTGGTATTTTTCAATATACAGCGTTTTTATTACATTCCTATTTATTGCGATTTGTAGACGGCAGCCCTGCAAAATACAATCTTCAGATTTCCCAAATCATTCCTAACAATTTTACGTTAGAGTTGTTTTAATCGGTGTGTTAGTTTTCAAGAAACAACATTTTGATTATTATTTACTTTTTGTATGGGAAATATACAAGATATTTTTATGAAACTTGGTGTGGTGGCAGAGAAAAAAGTGAGCTTCAATTTGGTACCGGTTCTGATTGCCCACCGTCCCCTAGCTTTTGAATTATTTCAAAAACAAAATTATATTTTAAATCTTCAAAAATGTTATTGAATATGTGGCACTGGATGGAATAATGGCAACCCATTATATAGCACTACTTCCATTCTACACTATGGTAAAAGTTTCATGTTAATATCTTTACTAGTTAAGAAATTATAGCGATTAAAACAAATATCGTTTCAGAAAATGTTTTTACATTTCAGGGTTGCCATTCTTCAAAAACGTTGAAAAATTCGGGGACGTTCAAAATCAAATTTGGGTGAAAGATTCTGAAAGATCGTCGAAAATCCAAAACAATAGGTTTTCCAGCCAGATTGGACCAGAATTGACCGAGTTATTCAAAAAACGGGGAAGTCACATGATTTTTTGAATCAATCTGAAATTTTTGCCTTATTTTCCATCGCTATTTTTAAAAATCGAAAATAATGCGAAATATACAAGATATTCTTATGAAACTTGGTGTGGTGGCAGAGAAAAAAGTGATCTTTAATTTGGTGCCGGTTCTGATGGCCCAGGTCCCCTAGGTTCTGAATTATTTCAAAAACAAAACTATATTTTAAATCTAAAAAATGGGATGGAATATGTGGCACTGGATGGAAAAATGGCAACCCATTATATAGCACTACTTCCATTCTACACTATGATAAAAGTTTCATGTTAATATCTTTACTAGTTAAGAAATTATAGCGATTAAAACAAATATCGTTGCAGAAAATGTTTTTACATTTCAGGGTTGCCATTCTTCAAAAACGTTGAAAAATTCGGGGACGTTCAAAATCAAATTTGGGTGAAAGATTCTGAAAGAGCGTCGAAAATCCAAAACAATAGGTTTTCCAGCCAGATTGGACCAGAATTGACCGAGTTATTCAAAAAACGGGGAAGTCACATGATTTTTTGAATCAATCTGAAATTTTTGCCCTTATTTTCCTCGCTATTTTTAAAAATCGAAAATAATGCGAAATATACAAGATATTTTTATGAAACTTGGTGTGGTGGCAGAGAAAAAAGTGATCTTTAATTTGGTGCCGGTTCTGATGGCCCAGGTCCCCTAGGTTCTGAATTATTTCAAAAACAAAATTATATTTTAAATCTAAAAAATGGGATGGAATATGTGGCACTGGATGGAAAAATGGCAACCCATTATATAGCACTACTTCCATTCTACACTATGATAAAAGTTTCATGTTAATATCTTTACTAGTTAAGAAATTATAGCGATTAAAACAAATATCGTTGCAGAAAATGTTTTTACATTTCAGGGTTGCCATTCTTCAAAAACGTTGAAAAATTCGGGGACGTTCAAAATCAAATTTGGGTGAAAGATTCTGAAAGAGCGTCGAAAATCCAAAACAATAGGTTTTCCAGCCAGATTGGACCAGAATTGACCGAGTTATTCAAAAAACAGGGAAGTCACATGATTTTTTGAATCAATCTGAAATTTTTGCCTTATTTTCCATCGCTATTTTTAAAAATCGAAAATAATGCGAAATATACAAGATATTTTTATGAAACTTGGTGTGGTGGCAGAGAAAAAAGTGATCTTTAATTTGGTGCCGATTCTGATGGCCCAGGTCCCCTAGGTTCTGAATTATTTCAAAAACAAAATTATATTTTAAATCTAAAAAATGGGATGGAATATGTGGCACTGGATGGAAAAATGGCAACCCATTATATAGCACTACTTCCATTCTACACTATGATAAAAGTTTCATGTTAATATCTTTACTAGTTAAGAAATTATAGCGATTAAAACAAATATCGTTGCAGAAAATGTTTTTACATTTCAGGGTTGCCATTCTTCAAAAACGTTGAAAAATTCGGGGACGTTCAAAATCAAATTTGGGTGAAAGATTCTGAAAGAGCGTCGAAAATCCAAAACAATAGGTTTTCCAGCCAGATTGGACCAGAATTGACCGAATTATTCAAAAAACGGGGAAGTCACATGATTTTTTGAATCAATCTGAAATTTTTGCCCTTTTTTCCATCGCTATTTTTAAAAATCGAAAATAATGCGAAATATACAAGATATTTTTATGAAACTTGGTGTGGTGGCAGAGAAAAAAGTGATCTTTAATTTGGTGCCGGTTCTGATGGCCCAGGTCCCCTAGGTTCTGAATTATTTCAAAAACAAAATTATATTTTAAATCTAAAAAATGGGATGGAATATGTGGCACTGGATGGAAAAATGGCAACCCATTATATAGCACTACTTCCATTCTACACTATGGATAAAAGTTTCATGTTAATATCTTTACTAGTTAAGAAATTATAGCGATTAAAACAAATATCCGTTGCAGAAAATGTTTTTACATTTCAGGGTTGCCATTCTTCAAAAACGTTGAAAAATTCGGGGACGTTCAAAATCAAATTTGGGTGAAAGATTCTGAAAGAGCGTCGAAAATCCAAAACAATAGGTTTTCCAGCCAGATTGGACCAGAATTGACCGAGTTATTCAAAAAACAGGGGAAGTCACATGATTTTTTGAATCAATCTGAAATTTTTGCCTTATTTTCCATCGCTATTTTTAAAAATCGAAAATAATGCGAAATATACAAGATATTTTTATGAAACTTGGTGTGGTGGCAGAGAAAAAAGTGATCTTTAATTTGGTGCCGATTCTGATGGCCCAGGTCCCCTAGGTTCTGAATTATTTCAAAAACAAAATTATATTTTAAATCTAAAAAATGGGATGGAATATGTGGCACTGGATGGAAAAATGGCAACCCATTATATAGCACTACTTCCATTCTACACTATGGTAAAAGTTTCATGTTAATATCTTTACTAGTTAAGAAATTATAGCGATTAAAACAAATATCGTTTCAGAAAATGTTTTTACATTTCAGGGTTGCCATTCTTCAAAAACGTTGAAAAATTCGGGGACGTTCAAAATCAAATTTGGGTGAAAGATTCTGAAAGAGCGTCGAAAATCCAAAACAATAGGTTTTCCAGCCAGATTGGACCAGAATTGACCGAGTTATTCAAAAAAAGGGGGAAGTCACATGATTTTTTGAATCAATCTGAAATTTTTGCCTTATTTTCCTCGCTATTTTTAAAAATCGAAAATAATGCGAAATATACAAGATATTTTTATGAAACTTGGTGTGGTGGCAGAGAAAAAAGTGATCTTTAATTTGGTGCCGGTTCTGATGGCCCAGGTCCCCTAGGTTCTGAATTATTTCAAAAACAAAACTATATTTTAAATCTAAAAAATGGGATGGAATATGTGGCACTGGATGGAAAAATGGCAACCCATTATATAGCACTACTTCCATTCTACACTATGATAAAAGTTTCATGTTAATATCTTTACTAGTTAAGAAATTATAGCGATTAAAACAAATATCGTTGCAGAAAATGTTTTTACATTTCAGGGTTGCCATTCTTCAAAAACGTTGAAAAATTCGGGGACGTTCAAAATCAAATTTGGGTGAAAGATTCTGAAAGAGCGTCGAAAATCCAAAACAATAGGTTTTCCAGCCAGATTGGACCAGAATTGACCGAGTTATTCAAAAAACGGGGAAGTCACATGATTTTTTGAATCAATCTGAAATTTTTGCCCTTTTTTCCTCGCTATTTTTAAAAAT
Organism: Delia radicum; assembly: GCA_021234595.1. Lineage (NCBI taxonomy): Eukaryota > Metazoa > Arthropoda > Insecta > Diptera > Anthomyiidae > Delia > Delia radicum. The sequence goes on along the minus strand of CM037855.1, from coordinate 38,039,960 downwards.
CGAAAATAATGCGAAATATACAAGATATTTTTATGAAACTTGGTGTGGTGGCAGAGAAAAAAGTGATCTTTAATTTGGTGCCGGTTCTGATGGCCCAGGTCCCCTAGGTTCTGAATTATTTCAAAAACAAAATTATATTTTAAATCTAAAAAATGGGATGGAATATGTGGCACTGGATGGAAAAATGGCAACCCATTATATAGCACTACTTCCATTCTACACTATGGTAAAAGTTTCATGTTAATATCTTTACTAGTTAAGAAATTATAGCGATTAAAACAAATATCGTTTCAGAAAATGTTTTTACATTTCAGGGTTGCCATTCTTCAAAAACGTTGAAAAATTCGGGGACGTTCAAAATCAAATTTGGGTGAAAGATTCTGAAAGAGCGTCGAAAATCCAAAACAATAGGTTTTCCAGCCAGATTGGACCAGAATTGACCGAGTTATTCAAAAAACGGGGAAGTCACATGATTTTTTGAATCAATCTGAAATTTTTGCCCTTTTTTCCTCGCTATTTTTAAAAATCGAAAATAATGCGAAATATACAAGATATTTTTATGAAACTTGGTGTGGTGGCAGAGAAAAAAGTGATCTTTAATTTGGTGCCGGTTCTGATGGCCCAGGTCCCCTAGGTTCTGAATTATTTCAAAAACAAAATTATATTTTAAATCTAAAAAATGGGATGGAATATGTGGCACTGGATGGAAAAATGGCAACCCATTATATAGCACTACTTCCATTCTACACTATGATAAAAGTTTCATGTTAATATCTTTACTAGTTAAGAAGTTATAGCGATTAAAACAAATATCGTTTCAGAAAATGTTTTTACATTTCAGGGTTGCCATTCTTCAAAAACGTTGAAAAATTCGGGGACGTTCAAAATCAAATTTGGGTGAAAGATTCTGAAAGAGCGTCGAAAATCCAAAACAATAGGTTTTCCAGCCAGATTGGACCAGAATTGACCGAGTTATTCAAAAAACGGGGAAGTCACATGATTTTTTGAATCAATCTGAAATTTTTGCCTTATTTTCCATCGCTATTTTTAAAAATCGAAAATAATGCGAAATATAAAAGATATTTTTATGAAACTTGGTGTGGTGGCAGAGAAAAAAGTGATCTTTAATTTGGTGCCGGTTCTGATGGCCCAGGTCCCCTAGGTTCTGAATTATTTCAAAAAGAATATATATTTTAAATCTACAAAAATGTTATTGAATATGTGGCACTGGATGGAAAAATGGCAACCCATTATATAGCACTACTTCCATTCTACACTATGGTAAAAGTTTCATGTTAATATCTTTACTAGTTAAGAAATTATAGCGATTAAAACAAATATCGTTTCAGAAAATGTTTTTACATTTCAGGGTTGCCATTCTTCAAAAACGTTGAAAAATTCGGGGACGTTCAAAATCAAATTTGGGTGAAAGATTCTGAAAGAGCGTCGAAAATCCAAAACAATAGGTTTTCCAGCCAGATTGGACCAGAATTGACCGAGTTATTCAAAAAACGGGGAAGTCACATGATTTTTTGAATCAATCTGAAATTTTTGCCTTATTTTCCTCGCTATTTTTAAAAATCGAAAATAATGCGAAATATACAAGATATTTTTATGAAACTTGGTGTGGTGGCAGAGAAAAAAGTGATCTTTAATTTGGTGCCGGTTCTGATGGCCCAGGTCCCCTAGGTTCTGAATTATTTCAAAAACAAAACTATATTTTAAATCTAAAAAATGGGATGGAATATGTGGCACTGGATGGAAAAATGGCAACCCATTATATAGCACTACTTCCATTCTACACTATGATAAAAGTTTCATGTTAATATCTTTACTAGTTAAGAAATTATAGCGATTAAAACAAATATCGTTGCAGAAAATGTTTTTACATTTCAGGGTTGCCATTCTTCAACAACGTTGAAAAATTCGGGGACGTTCAAAATCAAATTTGGGTGAAAGATTCTGAAAGAGCGTCGAAAATCCAAAACAATAGGTTTTCCAGCCAGATTGGACCAGAATTGACCGAATTATTCAAAAAACGGGGAAGTCACATGATTTTTTGAATCAATCTGAAATTTTTGCCCTTTTTTCCTCGCTATTTTTAAAAATCGAAAATAATGCGAAATATACAAGATATTTTTATGAAACTTGGTGTGGTGGCAGAGAAAAAAGTGATCTTTAATTTGGTGCCGGTTCTGATGGCCCAGGTCCCCTAGGTTCTGAATTATTTCAAAAACAAAATTATATTTTAAATCTAAAAAATGGGATGGAATATGTGGCACTGGATGGAAAAATGGCAACCCATTATATAGAACTACTTCCATTCTACACTATGGTAAAAGTTTCATGTTAATATCTTTACTAGTTAAGAAATTATAGCGATTAAAACAAATATCGTTTCAGAAAATGTTTTTACATTTCAGGGTTGCCATTCTTCAAAAACGTTGAAAAATTCGGGGACGTTCAAAATCAAATTTGGGTGAAAGATTCTGAAAGAGCGTCGAAAATCCAAAACAATAGGTTTTCCAGCCAGATTGGACCAGAATTGACCGAGTTATTCAAAAAACGGGGAAGTCACATGATTTTTTGAATCAATCTGAAATGTTTGCCCTTTTTTCCTCGCTATTTTTAAAAATCGAAAATAATGCGAAATATACAAGATATTTTTATGAAACTTGGTGTGGTGGCAGAGAAAAAAGTGATCTTTAATTTGGTGCCGGTTCTGATGGCCCAGGTCCCCTAGGCTCTGAATTATTTAAAAAACAAAATTATATTTTAAATCTAAAAAATCTGATGGAATATGTGGCACTGGATGGAAAAATGGCAACCCATTATATAGCACTACTTCCATTCTACACTATGGTAAAAGTTTCATGTTAATATCTTTACTAGTTAAGAAATTATAGCGATTAAAACAAATATCGTTTCAGAAAATGTTTTTACATTTCAGGGTTGCCATTCTTCAAAAACGTTGAAAAATTCGGGGACGTTCAAAATCAAATTTGGGTGAAAGATTCTGAAAGAGCGTCGAAAATCCAAAACAATAGGTTTTCCAGCCAGATTGGACCAGAATTGACCGAGTTATTAAAAAAACGGGGAAGTCACATGATTTTTTGAATCAATCTGAAATTTTTGCCCTTTTTTCCTCGCTATTTTTAAAAATCGAAAATAATGCGAAATATACAAGATATTTTTATGAAACTTGGTGTGGTGGCAGAGAAAAAGTGATCTTTAATTTGGTGCCGGTTCTGATGGCCCAGGTCCCCTAGGTTCTGAATTATTTAAAAAACAAACCTATATTTTAAATCTAAAAAATGGGATGGAATATGTGGCACTGGATGGAAAAATGGCAACCCATTATATAGCACTACTTCCATTCTACACTATGGTAAAAGTTTCATGTTAATATCTTTACTAGTTAAGAAATTATAGCGATTAAACCAAATATCGTTTCAGAAAATGTTTTTACATTTCAGGGTTGCCATTCTTCAAAAACGTTGAAAAATTCGGGGACGTTCAAAATCAAATTTGGGTGAAAGATTCTGAAAGAGCGTCGAAAATCCAAAACAATAGGTTTTCCAGCCAGATTGGACCAGAATTGACCGAGTTATTCAAAAAACGGGGAAGTCACATGATTTTTTGAATCAATCTGAAATTTTTGCCCTTTTTTCCTCGCTATTTTTAAAAATCGAAAATAATGCGAAATATACAAGATATTTTTATGAAACTTGGTGTGGTGGCAGAGAAAAAAGTGATCTTTAATTTGGTGCCGGTTCTGATGGCCCAGGTCCCCTAGGTTCTGAATTATTTCAAAAACAAAATTATATTTTAAATCTAAAAAATCTGATGGAATATGTGGCACTGGATGGAAAAATGGCAACCCATTATATAGCACTACTTCCATTCTACACTATGGTAAAAGTTTCATGTTAATATCTTTACTAGTTAAGAAATTATAGCGATTAAAACAAATATCGTTTCAGAAAATGTTTTTACATTTCAGGGTTGCCATTCTTCAAAAACGTTGAAAAATTCGGGGACGTTCAAAATCAAATTTGGGTGAAAGATTCTGAAAGAGCGTCGAAAATCCAAAACAATAGGTTTTCCAGCCAGATTGGACCAGAATTGACCGAGTTATTCAAAAAACGGGGAAGTCACATGATTTTTTGAATCAATCTGAAATTTTTGCCTTATTTTCCATCGCTATTTTTAAAAATCGAAAATAATGCGAAATATACAAGATATTTTTATGAAACTTGGTGTGGTGGCAGAGAAAAAAGTGATCTTTAATTTGGTGCCGGTTCTGATGGCCCAGGTCCCCTAGGTTCTGAATTATTTCAAAAACAAAACTATATTTTAAATCTAAAAAATGGGATGGAATATGTGGCACTGGATGGAAAAATGGCAACCCATTATATAGCACTACTTCCATTCTACACTATGGTAAAAGTTTCATGTTAATATCTTTACTAGTTAAGAAATTATAGCGATTAAACAAATATCGTTTCAGAAAATGTTTTTACATTTCAGGGTTGCCATTCTTCAAAAACGTTGAAAAATTCGGGGACGTTCAAAATCAAATTTGGGTGAAAGATTCTGAAGGAGCGTCGAAAATCCAAAACAATAGGTTTTCCAGCCAGATTGGACCAGAATTGACCGAGTTATTCAAAAAAACGGGGAAGTCACATGATTTTTTGAATCAAAATAAGGCAAAAACTTCAGATTGATTCAAAAAATCATGTGACTTCCCGTTTTTTGAATAACTCGGTCAATTCTGGTCCAATCTGCTGGAAAACCTATTGTTTTGGATTTTCGACGCTCTTTCAGAATCTTTCACCCAAATTTGATTTTGAACGTCCCCGAATTTTTCAACGTTTTTGAAGAATGGCAACCCTGAAATGTAAAAACATTTCTGAAACGATATTGTTTTAATCGCTATAATTTCTTAACTAGTAAAGATATTAACATGAAACTTTT
>CM037855.1:37993448-38034883 GCA_021234595.1 Delia radicum | reverse complement strand
GCCCTTTTTGTGTGAATAACCCCAAATATCCCCATGATGGCGAGTCCCTCAAGAGTCTTGCTTACACATAGTTGCAGTAGAACGACACTTTTATTGGATGTAGTTAAAACTCTACTTATATTAAAATCTTCCTTAGATCTTTGTCAAGTAGATGGTTTTGTTGGTATTAAAGGAGGAAAAAGAGTTTGTTTCATGAGAGCTTTAAAGCTTTTACGATTTTTGTCACATAGAAGATTTTTTCTTTCGAACCTTATTTGAAAAATAAAAAAAATTGTTTTATGAGAGCTTTTAAAGCTTTTATGAGTTCCAAAATGTTGTTTTTCACATATATTTAGCCACACAGAAGTTTTTGTTTGTATTAAGGAGTGAAATCAAATTTTGTTTTACAAAAGCTTTAAAGTTTTTTTGCTTTGACTTATTTTTGATAGAATTTTCTTTTTTAAAGCTTTTTTAGTATTAAAGCGAAACATTAAAATTTGGTATATAAAAGCTTTAAAGCTAGTTCGCTTTATATCGATACTTTAAAATACGGATGTTGTATGTAGCAAAACTTAACTTTTCAGGCGACGGCTTTAAAAGTACAACATCAAATATCTTCAAAATGGCCCAATGGATTCTCTCCTGTAAAACTTTTATTAGTTGGACCTAGTTTGGTATAAATTGTTGGTAATAAAAATATAAAGTCGTTTTAAGGTGAAATTTATGCGCTGCGTCCGAATAAAAACTAAATTTTTGTAGGGTTTTCAGATATTTTTTCTAGAGTTGCCACATTTTTTGAGACAAGCCTGGGAAGAAACTGATAGTACCATTAGAAAGAGTTTGCAAAGTTTATTGTGAATACATAATAATCTCACAACCGAAAAATTTCACTTAACGACATCCGTATTTTGAGGGTAGCGATATATTAAATATTTTCTTACTTTACTTTAAAGCTTCTTTAGCCCGTTGTTCCCATTCGGCTCTTCTTTGATGAATACCCTTAAATTCTCCCATGGTGGCGGATCTTTCAATAGTCTTACTTATAATTATGGGACTATCGGTACTAGAGGATGTAGTTAAATCACCCAATTTGATAGTAGATCTTTCCAAAGTAGAGCAGGAAGTTTTGGTAGGAGATACTGGATTATTATTGTTATTGTTACTACTACGATCTACAGAAATGGCTCTAAATCCGGGTTGAACTTTAATGGGTGGTAAAAAAGCTTTTGGGGATATTATTTACAGGACTTGTTTCTCCATTTGATGTATAATTGTTATTATTACTATTATTTAGAGATAAAGCGGTATTAGAGGTCTTAGTACTGCCCAGTCTAAAATCGGCTAAAGAATTTCTATTACCATTGTTATTATTACTCAAACTGCTAGAACCAAGTAGTGCTGTAGATGTAGTATGAGTTTGAGATGAATTCAATTTTGTTATCGTAATGGATTGTGGTAATTCCAATTTTGGTAATTTATCTAATTTTTCATCACTAGCTGATTGATTTTCTTTATCACTATCTACACTAGGTTGCGAACAGGTGGGTGTAAATTTTTCAATGATTGTGTAGCGTTAGATAATTATTATTTGCTGTATTGATTAACATTTTATCTAAATCTTCATCTTTAATTTTTAAAGATCTTCTAGCAAAAACTTTCATTAACTCGGGAGTAGCATCATCTTTACCCGTAACATTGTTGTTAGTTGTATTTGGGTTGTTAAGAGAATTGCCGTTAAGAGAATTGCCATTAAGAGAGTGTACCGAAGAGGCAAATGATTTTTTACGTAATATAACGGCATTATCGTTAGTAATATCTTTATGTTCGGTATCCGATTTAATAGAAGATTTCCGGGAAATATCTTCACATATAGACTTTTTACGTTCATATTTTATATCTTCTACTTTCTTTTCTAATTTTGATTTCTCTTCACTCATGAAGAGTCTTCTACGCTCTTGTAGGGATAAAGAGTTGGTAAGGGAGAGAGAAGATGAGGTGGATTCAAAGGATTCGGGTAATTTAAATGATTCCCTTTGAGAATCTCTTTCATTAATAGTGGGCGTTGGCGGAGTAGTTGGTGTGGTGGGTGTTTTCTTAACGGGACTTTTGGGTGGTAAACCCGTACAAACTTTATTATGTTTATTAATGGCTTCATAATAAATACCCGATATTCTTTTTTCAGTTTCAGGTGAATCTCTTTCATTTATGTCCACTGATTCACTACTTAATCTACGAAAACTTAAATCATCCATACTGGAATTCTTTTCAGGAGTAGATTCTCTGGATATAGAGGTTTCTTTAATATTCTTTGCTAAAACCAAATGACTTTTAGAGGTTCTGGTGGCATCTACACGATTTAATTGTATTTTCATAAATTCGGGTACTGAAGATTTAGGTTTATCTTCTATTGCTTCTACCACACTTGAAGATCTTCTAGTAGAATTTGCGCGAAAACCATTGGTCTTTGAAGTACCATTATTAGCAGGAGCTGATTTACGTTCCAAATCTTTTGTATTCTCCAAATTACTTATAAATAGAGTATTAGTTTTAACTATAGCTTTCTCTCTTAAAGTAACCGATGCAGTACTGGGACTATCCAAGTTAAAGTCTTCATTTACAAATTTCTCTTTTTTTCAGGGCTAATACTGTGGGTCTAACTTTTTCGGTTGTCGTCTTGGGAGTAGACATTTTTACCACTTCTTCGGCTTGATCTTCATTTAAATTAATAGATTTTCTTATAACACTCACAAAGGGAGACTTGACAATTAAATCTATATTATTTTCGATCTCGGAAATATTTTTATTGCAGGTTGTTGAAGTGGAGGAAGCCGAGAAAGTAGAAACTACATTAGCTGGTGTTAATAATTTGGTGGGTGTAGTTTTACTGGGTGAAACTCCGCCAGTACTGGTAGTCATTATAATATTTTTATCATAATTACCAAAAGATTTTCTTATATCCCTTTCCGGTTTAACCAATTTATTATCATTTATTTCAAAACCCAAAGAAGCATGTTTTTCTTCTAATGGCTCTGGAGGGGAGGGTGATGAATATTCTTTTTCATTTAATATAAAGTCCCGACAATAGGGCACTCTCAGATTTAAACTTAAGTCCGGTAAACTAGGCATATTATTATGTACCCCATGAGGAGTTAAATCTTTTTGATCTCCATAGGCCCTAAAACTTCAAGATTTTTCCACCGACTTACGCTGTTTTTGCTCATAGGTCGTTAAACGTATGGAAGTAGTTGCTAGTTCTTCTTCAGATTTATCTAAAGATACTAATGAATTATTTGTAGAAGAATTACGTGCAAAAGAATCATTTGATCTGGATATTTTTTGTTGAAAAGCGGAGAGACCCACAATTTTAGGTTTCTTTTCAAAATGATGTTCAACTTAGTGGAAGAATTAGTTATTGAGGTTTGTTGTTTGGTAATCTCTCTGATTATAGAAGTAGATTGGAAAGTTTAATTTAATGATGTTTTAGATAACATGGTTTCTTTAGACTGAGTTTTATCTTCGTTTAGCTTCATTAAATCTTCATTGCTAATATTTTGAGGCAAATAACGTTGACGTGCTGCGGGTACTGATTTAGGTTTAGAAGGAGCAGAAGGTTTTTCTTCTAATTTTTTATCCTCCTTAGATGGCATAGTAAAATTATTAACAATGTTGGTCAAACCTACAGTTTTACCCTTATTATATAACTCTCGTTTAATCTCTCTTCTACACTACTCTCTAAGCTGATAAATTCGCTCTTCGATTTCTCTTCACTTACAGCAGATTGAGTAACTGTTTTTGCTGTAGACATTTGCAATTTCTTTGGTTCATTTTGTTTTTTATCCAACTCATCTTGATCTTGTCCTTCACCAGCATTAGCATTGGCTATAGAACGTTTGGAATTACGACGCATCAAACGTCTTAAGAAACCAGTTTCTGTAGTTTCCATATGCTGTATTAAGCTCTTGTCATTTAACTGTGATTTCTGTGGTAAATCTTCTTGTTTCTGAGTAATCTCTTCTTCTCTTCTCTCTGGTATAGAGTTAGAATCTTTAGATTCAAACATGGCGCTAGCTTTAGCCGTTAAATTACGTAAACCAAATAGATTAGCCGGTGTCAAATTCGTAGTCGAAGTTGTGGTTGATGATGCAGTCGTATTAATAATTTTCGTAGTTTTTGTTATAGATTCCTTAGTAGTGGTTGTGATGCTAGGGTTGTTGGTGGCAGTGTTTTTAACATTAATGGCCAGTTTTTGTTCATCCATTAGTTTAGCAGCATTAACAATCGGTGGTAACGAACGTGTTTTAGCTTTAATATCCAAATCTAGAGAAGAAAGAAAATATAAATATTAAAAATTTAACATGATAAAGTAAATTTCAATAAATTTTAGTTTTATAATTAAAAAAAGAAAAATATTTGTATCAATATTTTGTATAAGCTGTATGCCATTGTACAGGAGGTTATATGGACTATTATCAAAAATATTTCAAATTGAAGTAAAAATTTTGTTTTTATATCATGGCACATGAACACGAGTAGTATTTTGCACGATGACAAACCACATCAAATACGTTTGTGTGAATCACTTTTTGTAAAATGTCTGTTAAGTAAAATAATGTTAAGCCTTAAACTGGCCAAAGCTTTTTGGCAATGAAATTATATCACTTATTTGGCACGAAAAATAAACAATCGCATGGGTTCTTCATTCCGAAAATGAAGTGAAAGTGAAACTTCCGCTCAATTTGTGTTCCCAATTCCACATAAGTGATTTGAAAAGAAAAATTTCATTTTCATTTTGTTTCTAGTGGAATTAAAGTGATTTGATGTGTTCTATAAAACAATTTCACTACAAAAAAAGTAATTGTAAAACGGTATTAGTTAACTGAGTGAAAAACCAAAATTTTTAGAAAATAAAATTATTTTGAATATTAAAAGTAAATAAAAAACGAACAATGTAAGCAAATGTGATATGTTTTTAATATACGTTTATTTAATTGAAAAAATGTTGTTTTTTTACGGGAAAACACATGAATCCGGAACAAGAGGCCCCATTTTTAACATTCATGCAAAAAAAATCTGGTTTGGCCAAATGTTTTTAGAGGGGCGACAAAACAGTTGAAGACCAGTTGTGGAAGGACTTAGCAAGTACATTAAACAGCTTAGGACCTCCAGAAAACGATGCAACTGGTTGGAAAAAAGCTTGGGCTGATTGGAAGGCTACCATTCGTAAAAAATTTTCCGAAAATAGAGCAGAGGTAACGGCAACAGGTGGAGGACCCAATAATATTCAACACATATCATCCAAAGAAGATTCAGTTGCCAAACTTTCTGGCCTTTATACAGCAGTCGAAGGTGTTCCAGCTGCTAAATCATTCGGGACGACTAGCAAAGGGTAAACAACCACAAATTAAATAAAAATGACGAAGGTACTGAAAATATAGAAAATAAGGAACCGCAACCGATGATTTCCCTTTTTGATTAGTGATGTGTCCAATTGCAAAATAATTGGAATGCTTGTCTTTTTAGCCATTGGTGATAATTCATCTAAAACCATCATAAATGCATACTTATTTAATCTAAAATACGTAATAAAACAATTTTTTTTTTTATTAATTTTTAAACACTTGCGACTCAGTTTTAATTATAGTCTTACGATTTTTCTGGTAGTTTCAAAGGATTCGAACAGTCACGAAGCCTTTTTCTATATAGATTTTCCGTTCTTTGTTTTTCTTTTTTAATTAAATACCAGGAAATCACAATTGCGAAACTCATTTTATATTATTTTAAAAATAAGTATTTTCACTCTTCTTTATTGCAATTTCATTCACTTTAAAGTGATAATTTGGTTTTATCCCGCATTTTTTTATGTTGTTGCTAAGAACAAAACGAAAATGAAATCGTCGTGGAAAAAACGATTCACTCGTTTTTCAGAACACAGCGGAATTGATAATGTGAAATTAAAAACGATTCCACTTTCACTTCGTAGTGGAATATAGAACCCAGGCCAATATGTTTTTCTACCAAAAATGTTTTCGTTGTCTATTTTAGGCGATATGAACCAAAATAGGTTTAGAGCGAATCTCAAAAACAAATTCATTAAAATGAATAAGTTTAAACAAAAATTATTCCTCTTACCAAGATATAACTATAGACCATAATTTACTCTGTTTATGCTTTTACTTAAGAAGATATATTGATTTTCGCTTTTTACAAAAAAACGCTATAAAAAATGCTATAAAAAAAACTACTGAATATTTTCTCAAATTTCTTTTTTTATTTGAAAGTACAATCCTTCCGGTTAATAATGAAAAATAATTTCATTCAAATGGCTGCCGCGGCTGGCCATGCAGTAGCCTACACGATCGGTCCAATTTTTAAGCACATTATCGATTGTGTGCAGCTGTATATTAACCAATAGCTTCACGAATATTGTCCTTTAAAGCGTCAATTGTCTCTGGCTTGTTGGCGTAACACTTATCTTTGACGGCACCCCACAAATAATAGTCCAACGGTGTCAAATCACAAGATAACGAACATACGGAGCTGACGGTGCTTCTCTTCTTCCAAAATCCGAACGCAATTTTCGCACACATTCTGCAACATTACCATGATTTTCAAAGTAATGTCGCAATATTTCCCAGCGTTGTTCAAGCGTATACACAACCATAGTCGTTCAGCGGAAGGATAAAACTAATTATCTGTCAAATCAGACATGAGCTAAGTGTTACCATTCACGAAATAAGCACTAGTTAAAAAAAAAAAAAGTTAGATGGCGGATCCTTTACAAAATACCGTTATAAATATACGAATTTGTATTTTAGCATTATTTTGACTTTCGTTTAAGATATTTTAAAATCAAACCGGTAAAATAGCGAAATAATACCGGTTATACAAGAACAAACAAGTATTTAATGGAGTCGCTTTTCTAAAATTTTCATTTTGGTCTTGTTGTAACTGGAGTAGTCAACTACCGTTATTATGAATATTTATTGAATGCCAACCCTGCTGATAGGCCATGAACAAGATAACTAATTCTCCTTGCTTCTTTTTTCTTATTCTATTACACAGAGAGAATTCCTTGGACGAGTTTTAATGAAATTTTTTGCACTAAACTAATGAAGTTTTCTTCACAATGTGATCACAATGTGAATGATAAATTTCTTAAACTTCATGAAAAAGTTTCATAGATTTAATGAAACTGTTTCATTAGTCCCAGAGAATTTTTTTTAATAAATAATATGAAATTTGTCATATAAAACTTTATGAAAAACTGCATTAATTTCATGAAAAGTTTCAATTTACGATTTTCAGTGATATTTCATAGATATAATGCAAAAATTCATTGTTATCATGCAGTTAATTCTCTCAGTGTACCATATAATATCATCTTGTGAATGGACGTATTATGGTATCGGGGTTTTAAGCAATATCTTTACGTTGGTTTGTTGTTTTGCAAAAATTCATTGATATCATGCAGTTATTTCTCTCAGTGTACCATATAGTGTCATCTTGTGAATGACGTATGATGGTATCGGGGTTTTAAGTAATATCTTTACGTTGGTTTTGTTTTCGATAATAAATGTTATTTTAAAACTGAGACGGAATTCAAACTTGATGTCAACTGTACGTTTTTGTTTTTTAATATTTCACCAAATATCGGTTTGGCGAATCAATCGTGAATTTTCAAAAAAAAAAAATTATACAGTTAAGGAATGTTAATTTAAATGAGTGGGAAAAAGGATTTGGTTTTTCTTTATACCCATGTTTTCCATCGAAATACTAGTCTGGCTCTGAAACAACTTCTACTGGTTCTTGTATCACCCGTCATTGGATTTATTTTCATTTTAAATGGATTTTGTTTAAAATCAAGTATTTTCATTTTAATTATGCGTAGCTCTTATACTGTTTTGTGCAAATTATAAAGTAAACAAAAAAACATGATCGTGCCGAGAAAAAACATTTCTTCTTGTAAGAAACACTCGTAAGCTTAAAGTCGGAAGTAATCCAATGCGTCTGGCCTTTCCAAAAATAAGTTCTCTTCAGATTGGTTGATTCTTGTTATTAAATTCTCAATATTTTATTCGCATACTATTAAATTTAGATAAAAGTTTTTTAGCTTTAAATCCTCATACGAAGTCAGATTTAAAGGCTGATTCGGTCTCTTTTTATTTATATTCCACCCAAAAAAGTGTTTCGATGGAATCTACTCCTGTACACAGAAAAAACTAAAAACGGGTTTCAATTAAAAAAATTATTGAATCAATTAATATTTTAATTGATTTTGCACCTATCACGACAATGATACTATCAATTAAACCTTTTATTAAAATTAAGAAAGAAAAAAGTGTTATAAATAACTTCTAGAAAAAAAAAATATGATACAAAAAAAAAGTGTGTGATCTATACGTTGGTATGTGTGTTTTTTGCAATGCTGCGTCTGTTTGTGTGTGTGCTTGTTTTGTTTGTTAACTTCAAATGTATTTGGTATTTCATACTTAAAATTTTCTATTTATGCATACAGTGTATGAAAAAATAATATGATAATTGCGTCTAAAATAAAATATGTATTTATAGATTTACAAGTCAATTAAAATATTAATTGATTCAATTAAATATTTGTTTAGAAACAAATTAAATTAAATTCAAATCAAATCTTTAATTAGATATTTTAGGTTGATAATTTTTTCTGTGTATATTTTGAACAATTTTTCAACATGTTTCACAACAACAACAAATATCGTTAGTTTCCCGCACAGAGAGAATTTGTTGAACGAGTTTTAATGAAATTTTGTCGCTAACCTAATAAAGCTTCCTTCACAATGTGAATGAAAAACATTTTAAACTTAATGAAAAAGCTTCGTGGTTTTAATGAAACTATTTTTAATGAAACTTTTTCTTTAGTCGTATAAAATGTTTAATTAATAATATGATTTTTTTTTTTATTAAATTTAATGAAAAAACGGCATTGATTAAATGAAAAGTTTCAATGGACAAATTGCAGTGACAATTTATAAATCTAATGCAGAAATTTATTGATATTATGCAGATAATTGTCTAAGTGCGCAATTAAAAAAGTTGGCATTATGAAATAAACGCTGCATTCTGTTGCTATTAACACTAAAACAGCTTTATATGCCTTAGCGAGATTTTTAAATTAGGTCCACTTTAGCGAACAGGTTCGTGCACCTTTTGAGTTGTTTTCAAAATTTTTATAAAACTTTTTTATATTAGTTGCCAAAAGTGACCCCCCTTTTGGGAATCAACTACAAATTATTTTAAAAATCTATTCAGTTAATCCAAAAAAAAAAATTTTAAAATTTATCAACCAAAAAAGTTGCTAACAAACTTCAAGCCCCATTTTTACGCCTTAAAAATACGATTTGGCATTCGGTGGTTTGCGTCGGGATACCTCCTTTGTTAGGTTTTTTTATATACCCCAAAAACCAGATATAGGGCCACATTAGTGAACATTCTTATACTGTTTTTAATATTTATTTCTTTTTGATATTTTAAAAACATACGGTGAAAGGAAAAGAGGTCAAAGTCTCCTCCTTGAAGACCTGCTCAAACTTATTTGCCTAGAAACCTTAAATTTATATATGTCTGTCTGATAGATGTAAATTTAACATGTCTGACGGCATGCCCAAACCGCTGAAGTTGTCAACTCTAAATTCGACATGTATGTTCCCATTCCCTAGTAGACATACCCTAATAAGGGAGGTATCCAGACGCGGACCCTCAGATGTTAATTGACTTTGAATTTGTTGTAAAGGAGAGAAAACTAATGGAAACTTATTTTTTTAGCTGCCCCATCTCATGTTTAGGAGTTATTAAGTGGGTAGACTTGCCAACCGTCCAGTTTTCGTCGGGACAGACCAGTTTTAGAGTGGAGTGTCCCGTGTCCCGGCGATACCCTGAACGGGACGCCATTTGTCCCGTTTTGAGAAAAAAAATTAATTTTTTCATTGTCACAAAAAATAATAAAAAGAAATCGTTAACTTTAGTAGTTATTTTTGTACTTTTTCATTGTCACAAAAAATAAAAAAAAAAATCGTTAACTTTAGTAGTTATTTTTGTACTACTACATTCTAAATATTAGCAACACTAACATTTTTTTAAATAGATTAGCAACACTGGCATTTTTTTAATAGATTAGCAACACTTGTATATTTTGATTTGTTTTATGCCATTTGTGAAAGTGTCAAATGAAAATTTTGAATTTTTTATTTCATTTGTCAACTTTTAAATGAATTAAAATTTTAACCGAGCGTGATTTTTTAATAGGTATTTTTTTATTATTTTAGTAAACATTCTTTCCAATAAGTTTGCACAAATGTTAAAATATTAAACTTTGCATAGGAAAATGAACGGAAAAAGACCAGCAGATATGAATGAATCGGCAGCAACACAAGAAAAGGAAAAAAATAGAACAAAAAGGTATTGCAAATTTCAACCAGATTGGATAAAGTTACCGGATTTCCAGAGTTGGTTAAGAAATACGCCAGATGATGAAATGAGTGCTTATTGTAATATTTGCAAGCTAATTTTTTCAGTAAAATTTGAAGGAGTTGCAATGATAAAGAAGCATGCAAATTCTAAAAAACATATACAACTCATAAATGCAATGAACGTTAGTACTAGAATGACAAAGTTTTTTACAAAACCCAATACAATTGATGAGGATGAAGCAATAATATCTAAAATAGCATTAACGTATCATGGTGTAATGCATAATCACAGCTATATGTCTCAAGATTGTGGAATAAAACTTGCAAAAAAATTATTTAATGATTCGAAAAAAAGCCAACGTATTCACTGCGGCCGAACGAAGGCTGAGGCAATTGTTGAGAATGTGTTAGCACCATATTCTATTGAAAATATTTTATTAGATGTTGGTAGTGGTCCTATTTCTATAGCCACAGACGCTTCCAACAAGGGAAATAAAAAACTGTTTCCTGTTGCTATTCGATA
The DNA here is from genome assembly GCA_021234595.1 of Delia radicum. Classification (NCBI taxonomy): domain Eukaryota; kingdom Metazoa; phylum Arthropoda; class Insecta; order Diptera; family Anthomyiidae; genus Delia; species Delia radicum. Next base: position 38,023,939 of record CM037855.1, on the reverse strand, counting down.
TTTTTCAATTAAGAAAGGACCAACAACATTTCTTATTGATTTTTATGAAGATAACGCCGAGACATCGGAAGCCATAGCAGCGAAGTTGATTGAGTGCCTAGAAAAATCTGGAATGTTGCGTAGTAATAAATTAGTAGCATATGGAGCAGACAATGCATCCGTTAACTATGGAAAATTTAAATCAGTATTTCAACATCTGAAACGAATACTGAATTTACCGAATTTAATTGCTGGACATTGTCATGCTCATATTTTGCATAATACTGCTAAACAAGCACTAAAAACCTTATCGTTCAATGTAGAAAGTTTTGTTATTGAAGTTTTCAGTGAATTTTCTTCAAGTGCTAAAAATCTGGCAGAACTGAAAGATTTTTTCATTTTTATGGAAACTGATTATATTCAATTACTAGCACATTCACGTATTAGATTTCTGACATTATTTCCAGCTGTTGATCGTATTCTTCAATCTTGGCCTGTTTTAAAATCGTATTTTTTAAGTAAAGGAAAAGAAAATGTTTCCAAACTAATTTGGAAATTTGTTGCCTGTGATCAAGATTCGGAAGTACAGAAAGACGAGAATCAATTATCTGAGGCATACCTATATTTTATTCATAATATTATGAGCATATTATCATCATATATAAAACATTTAGAAAGTGATTACATTCAACCCACAGAAATTTATGATATTTTTCATAAAATTAAACTAGAAGTTTCAAATAGATTGGAAAAACTTTTTTTTTGGATTTAAAGCAAATCAAATTTTGTTGCAAGTGGATCGAAATAAAAAAGAATATTTCACTGAAGAAGCAGTTTCTGTGTACAAAAAAATTCTAGATTATTTGAATAAATGGTTTGATTATTCAACTGAAGCTTTTTTTTATAAATGTAAACAGTTTAATTTGGATAATGAGTTAAAATATGATGAAGTAGTTGAAGTTGCTTCAAAATTGGAAATACCGATAGATAATGATGCTTTATTTTCTGAAATATGTTTCCTAAATAGTATTTTGCCAAAACTGAATATCACTATTGAACAAAATAGTGAATCAACTTCTATGAGTACCGAAAAGCCGCATTCAAATAAAGTTATCCAAAAATGGTTAATATTTTTCGATAACGGGGAAAGTCCAAATTTGTTTATGATAGTGCAATATATTTTCATAGTACCGCCTAGTAATTGCTATGTAGAGCGTGTTTTCAGCGTCATGAAAAATAAATGGCATGACACTCGCTCTAAGATGCTTGTACCTTTAGTTAAAGCTGAGTTGTTGGTCCACTTCAATTTCAGCTTAAGGTGTGCTGAGTTTGTTGAATTTATTACTTCAAATAAAGATTTAATAAAAGCTGCTAAAAGTGATAAAAAATATAAATTTAAAACTAAATAAATAAACTTTATTAAATATTTTATGTTCCTATTAATATTAACTATTCCTATTATATTTACGTTTTTGTTTTGTTAAAGTTTTATGAGTCTAGATTTTACACAATTTGAATTAATGTGTTATTGTTTTTTTTTTTAATAAATAAATAGGAAAATAATTTTAAAATAATTTTTTGGAATTTTTTTTTAAGTTTTTTAGTGGTGTCCCGTTTTGGAAATTTCAAAAGGTGGCAAGTCTATAAGTGGGGTCAAAAATAACATAATTTTTTCGTTTTTTTTCGGATTATTTTGTTCCATTTTAAAGTAATTATGGTAGGATTGTCAATTATTCGGGTTTTAATTTTGTTCGAATAAACGGTCAAACGATTAATTTTAAAAAATTCTTCGATTAATCCAACGAATACAAATAATTTTTAAAATACATAAAAACCACCGGTCGACACGATTTTTGGGTCTGAGTTCTAAATGTCAAATTTTGTTTTTTTTTATGTTACTAATAAAGGGAAAACTATATTTTTTTATCAAAGTTTGTTTTTAATCTAAGTGCTATATATAGACATAAAACCGTAAAAACAGAAAGCCAAGAAAAAAATGTTTTTTGTCGACTGGTGTAATTAATGTATTTTACACTACCATCTCAAAATTTTATAAATTTTGTCATCAATTTGAATTCTACAACAATACCAATTCTCAAATACATTAATCTTAGACTATAGAAACGCCAAAAGATTTCTCAATCATACGCCATTTGGCTTTGTTATCCGTTGATGAAAAAATATAGTTTTGAAAATCGATACAAATTTAAACATATATCGGCAATAGTTTTAGTATATTGAGCTGTTAAAATCCTATTTTAGTTACCGTAGAAATTACATAAATGGAAATCACAGTTAAAGTGCTAACGTGCTATCATTGTAAAATATTAATATTTTTTATCGCTTTATAAAGTTTCAACTTTAAAAATCAAAATATTTCAGCGATAAATATTACTTTATCTGTGAATTTCTTCACATTGTTTGCTTGAAAGTCAAATAATATATCTATACCCATTATTAAAGAGTAGATATATATACTCAACACTCAGAGGAAAAGTTTTATTAAATGTATGACATGTTTCATCGATTTTCGCCCAATGTAACGTTTCATAGTATTTATGAAACATTTCATAAAAATAAAATCAATTTTATTATACACAGAAAAAACTAAAAACGCGTTTTAATTAAAAAAATTTATTGAATCAATTAATATTTTAATTGATTTTGCACCTATCACGACAATGATACTATCAATTAAACCTTTTATTAAAATTAAGAAAGAAAAAGGAGTTATAAATAACTTCAAAAAAAAAACAAATATGATACTCACAAAAAAAGTGTGTGATCTATACGTTGGTATGTGTGTTTTTGGCAATCTGAGTCTGTGTGTGTGCTTGTTTTGTTTGTTAACTTCAAATGTATTTGGTATGTTATACTGAGAATTTTCTATTTATGCATACAGTGTATGAAAAAATAATATGATAATTGCGTCTAAAATAAAATATGTATTTATATATTTAAAAGTCAATTAATTAAATAATCAATAAATTAATCAAAAATTAAAAAAATATTAATTGATTCAATTAAATATTTGTTTAGAAACAAATTAAATTCAAATCAAATCTTTAATTAGATATTTTAGGTTGATAATTTTTTCTGTGTATTTATGAAAAGTTTCACTATATATAACGGGTTCGCCAAATAACTTTTTTTTTTTTTTTAATTCTATAAAAAAAAACTACTGAATATTTTCTCAAATTTCTTTTTTTATTTGAAAGTACAATCCTACCGGTTAATAATGGAAAATAATTTCATTCAAATGGCTGCCTCGGCTGGCCATGCAGTAGCCTACACGATCGGTATAAGTTTTAAGCATATTATCGATTGTGTGCAGCTGTTTTTCACCAATGGCTTCACGAATATTGTCCTTTAAAGCTTCAATTGTCTCTGGCTTGTTGGCGTAACACTTATCTTTGACGGCACCCCACAAATAATAGTCCAATGGTGTCAAATCGCAGCTCCGAGGTGGCCAAACGACATCAGCTCTGCGGCTGATAATGCGATCTTCAAAAACAGGGCGCAAAACATCGAGTGTAGCTTCGGCTGTGTGGCACGTAGCGCCGTCCTGTTGAAACCAAATGTTGCCAATATCCTCCTCTTCAATTTTTGTGAACAAAAATTCGTTCAACATGGCCCGATAACGATCGCCATTGACTGACCATTGACATTCTGCAACATTACCATGATTTTCAAAGTAATGTCGCAATATTTCCCAGCGTTGTTCAAGCGTATACACAACCATATTCGTTTAGCGGAAGGATAAAACTAATTATCTGTCAAATCAGACATGAGCTAAGTGTTTTCACGAAATAAGCACTAGTCGAAAAAAAAACGTTAGATGGCGGACCCTTTATTTATATATAAAGGATATTTTGTATTAGTAAGGATTTCATTGCTTTTGTGTAGAAAAAGTTCATAGAGACCATGTTATGGTCATTATAATTCTTGTGATTTATAAAATGTTTCATAAATATTGATGAAATTATTACATTGGACGAACATTGATGAAACTTTTTCTCGGTTTTCTCTGGGTGTAGGAAAACGATTAATAAACGTTTTAAAATTTCAGTTATTTCTTCAATGGAGTTTTGATTTTATTTTGTCCATTACCATTTCTTATACAAATTTTCCCAAAACTGGAAAGAAGTATTTTTTTAATTATTCGTTTAATTATTACTAATAAATAAACATTTCTTAAAAACAACTACATGCATAACTACAACAAAAAACAACATTATGTTCTTGTTAATATGTTTTTTTTTTTTTATCAAATGCTTTTAAGCAACACAATAAGAAAATGTCAAGCTAGTTGTGAATTTTAGGAATTATTTAATTGATTCAATTAATTTTTAATTGACAGCTTTTCAACAAATGCAGAAAAGACATATAAAAGTCCAGTTTAAAGTGAGATATATTTGTCCATAAGCGTACTTAAATGGTCTGCATTAAAATTTTCAAAAAAAAAAATCGCAAGTTTACACATTGTTGTTAGAGTGTACCTTGAAACGTTAATTTTTTAGACGACGTGTATCAGTCTTTATTAAATTTAACTATACCAGACGTGGATCCTGAAAAAGATTTTCTGTTTTTAAAAAAAATTTTGTATTACAAATTTGTATTTCGGTTTATGAAATGTCCAATTTTCCCTCCTCCTGGATCCTCGCCTCACTATAGTGTAGTTGAAAATAAATAGACCAAAGGTCAGAAAAAACCAAATGAGAGTGCCATAATGGGTCGGTTTGATTCTTCTACACCCTTCCACAATATCACATTTTTTTTACATTTACTTTTAAAGTTACTTTCCGCACCTTCATTTAATGAAACAAAGATATAGAGGTCATTAAGATACCACCACCCTCAAAAAGTCTATTAAACTTAGAATTTATTAGACCAAAGCTAATATAACGGGACTGAACGACTATTTTCAAAGTATTTGATTGATTCGGTTAATTTAAAAAGAAATAAATAAATATAAAAGAAATAAGAAATATATATGTGGAGTAAAATTAATAACAACTACATAGTTTTATGTTCGAATATGAACTGTTTGTTTATTTGTCAAACTTAAAGCTAGGTAGCTATGGAAGAGAGACCAACGTGTGTATAAAGACCGTGTGAATATTTACCTTGATAAAAATAAGGTATGAGGTGTTATTAAGTTACACCATGTGAATTTGTATGGTCAGCAAAAGGCTGGCATTTAAAATGTTTAAGTCTGTCTGGCATTTCCATAGTTGGGACTATACATATGCCATATTCACGGTTGGGAATAATCACACGTTACACCTCCCTTTTTGGAAAAAAGATTGAACAATCTAATTTGGTCAATCTTTTATATAACTTAAATTGTATTATTATTTTTAATATTATTTTTTTTTTTTTCTTAAATTAAATTTTATTTTAGAAAAATGATGATTTGTGGATTTGATCAGGATCCACAGATCAATTCTATTAATATTCTATTATATATATATTTTTTTTTTTATAATCTTTTAAAATTTTAAAATTTGACTTAACTTATGTTTTTTTTTTTTTTAATTCTGTCCAAATGTATTGTTCGTTTCATGTCATTTTTGTCTTTTAATATACAATTATTTCTATTATCTAAACCTATGACCTCATAAGGTCCCTTAAATAAACTATCTAACTTATGACCAACTTGGTCCACATAAACTAAGTCCCCTATTTTTACTCATATACTATTACTATCCCTATCATATAAAGTTTTCTTCCGTATTTGCCATTCCCAATCAACTGTCTTGCCCTTTTGTGCGCCAGTTGTAATCTAAATTTTATTTCTTTCGCATAGGCGTCCACGTTGTATAATGGATCTATCTCGCCATTGGATAGAAATTCAAATAGGTAAGGCGTCTTACCAAAAACCAATTCGTAAGGACAATAATCATGTGCCAACGATGGAGTTGTGTTGTAGCAAAACGTGAAATACTTCAGCCATTCGTCCCAATCAGTTTTGTCAACCGAAATGTAGGATCGAACGTATTCGTTGAATGTTCTGTGGACTCTTTCCACAGTTCCAAGCGTTTGATGATGGTACGCTGTAGAAGTAACATTCTCTATATTCAATAATTTACAAATCTCATCAAATATCTGATTCTTATATTCTGTGCCCATGTCAGTTATAATTTTCTTCATGGGTCCATAAATCAATATGCATTTATCAACAATTGCTTTTGCAATTGTTTTAGCACTTTTGTCCACAATTGGTACAGAGATTAGATACTTAGTCAGGTCACATATAATAGTGACTGCATAAGCATAGTTATCCTCTGTCTTCGGTAATGGTCCAATAGTATCTATTTGTACTACTTCGAACGCTTTTACCGGTGTTGGAGTTAAAATCATCTCCTCCTTTGTGTGTCTAAACATTTTATTAGTCTGACATTTGTTGCAATTTTTTACATATTTAGTAACGTCTTTTGTCATGCCTCGCCATGAAAATTTTTGACGTATCTTTCCTAACATACGACTGATTCCTGGGTGGCCGCCCCATATTGGATCGTCGTGATATTTTCGCAAAATCTCCTCTTTTTCATTATTATCTAATATTCTCCTTATTTTCGGCGTGAGTTTTATTGTTAATTGCTCGAGCATTCTATTTCCCTTTTCTTTATATTCATTTATCGCGATATTTTCAAATAGCGAGTCACCTAATGACTGCTGTAATTCTACTAATTCATTATCGACTGCTAATTTTTCAAGCATTGGAAAGAATTGATCTAGGTCAATCTTTCCATTATCAATAATCTTCTTCATATTTCTCGTGATCACCTTATCATCTTTATCAATATATATATAGTCGCCTTTAATTGCTAGCCTGGCGCTATTTTTATTTCCAAATTTACTCAACGCTTCGTATATCTTTATCTTATCTTCAGATTTTGCCTTTCCACTTTGTCTATTTTCGTTACTTATAGTGGCTTTTCTGCTTTGTTGTCTTGTTGTTACCTTTAATATATCAATTACATTTTCCTTTATTTTCAATATTTCCGAAAAATCTAATCGAGACAAAGCATCATCCGCACAATTATCTTTTCCCCTCAGATACTCTACGGTAAAATCGTACTCTTCCAAGTCTAATCTCATTCGAAGTTAACCAATGTCTAGATTTTCTCTAAACCATTGGCCATAGAAGCTGCGCGTGCATAATTTTTGCGCAGTGATCTTTTGTGCAACTGGTACAAAGTTGTCAGCAGTTGTAATGCCAATATTGCTATGATTATAATGAAATAAACTACCGGGAATTCTACTTCCACGGTAACTTCATTAATGACGTTAGCATTGGGGTTTTCAACTTTTGACTCTTTGCCCCCCATTTGAATAAAATTTCTCTTTCCCTTTTTAAAAAAAATTAAGTTTTAAAACACATTTAGTTTTAATAAAAAAATGTTAGTACCACAAGACAATTAAAAAAAAAATTCAGTTATGTCACATCATCCCCTATCCGTTTCCTTCAGGACAACAGATTGAGGTGGATGTGGCATAAATGAGTCACTCACTATTTGGTGACTGTAGAATTTCTGTCGCGCTGTGAGAGTGTCTCTTGAGAATCATCCCAGCCGACGGAAATTAAAACAAAAATTCTGGTTACTAATAGACTTATTTATTTTCTTTTTTTTTTTTTTAATTAATAATTGCTATTTAAGAAAGTAGTACTCTTAGTACCATAAAGTAATATGCTTTTAAAAATAAAAAAAAATTATTTATTACCGTATTTACTAATTTTATTGGTGTTGTTGCTTCTGTTGTAGTTGATGCTGTTGTTGATGCTGTTTTTGTTGTTGCTGTAGTTGTTGTCAGGTCCGATGGTGTATCGGACACACCATCCTTGGAGCAACTCGGCATGTTGCCCCGCAATGTTTTGGCCACATTGCTTCTTCTTGTATTCTTAATTATTTGTAGGGTTGAAAGCAATTTTGTGTTTTTTTTTTTTTTAGAGTAGTCGGTGTATGTTACTACACATTTTTAAAATTTTTGCTAACGACATCAGTTCCACTTTTTTTTTATTTTTATTTTAGTTTTAAATTTTTTTTTTATATTAAAATTGTATATATTAGTTTAGGCACATATTTTAATATAATTATTCTTTAAGTTTCTTTTTTTTTTTTTTTGTATTCAATTGTTTTTTTTTTAAAAAATTGTTTTTATTTTGAATGTTTTGATTTTATATATCAAAAAAAAAATTGTTTTTTTTTTTTTTTTATAAGTTTAAGTATCTCAAAACTTTTTTTTTTTTAGTTTCACAAATAATTTAATTTTTTTTTTGTTTCACAAATAATTTCATTTAAACGGGTAGTTTATATTGCAACGTTTTAATTAAATTTTTTTTGTTCAATTTTATAAAATTGTGTTAGTTTTTTTTTTTGATTTTATTGAGATATTTATATAAGTGATTTCACTTTTTTCTTTGTTGTTTTTTTACTTGGTTCACTATACACTAATAGAGACAATGGCAGGATCGCCATGTGGAGTAAAATTAATAACAACTACATAGTTTTATGTTCGAATATGAACTGTTTGTTTATTTGTCAAACTTAAAGCTAGGTAGCTATGGAAGAGAGACCAACGTGTGTATAAAGACCGTGTGAATATTTACCTTGATAAAAATAAGGTATGAGGTGTTATTAAGTTACACCATGTGAATTTGTATGGTCAGCAAAAGGCTGGCATTTAAAATGTTTAAGTCTGTCTGGCATTTCCATAGTTGGGACTATACATATGCCATATTCACGGTTGGGAATAATCACACGTTACATATAAATATTACATCAACTAGAATTAGATGCTTAAAATATGTCTCTTTTAATTTTCAAAATGTAGAAAACTTTTTTTTTTAATATGGAAACTCATATAAAAAGCAGTTTTAGAATTTTTTAGACTTATACATGGAACGTTCTCATTTTTTCCGCCTATTTGGTAAAAATTATCAATTATTACAGTGAACCAACATGGAAATAAAAATTTTAGTAAAAAAATATTACACTCATAATAATCCATATATAAAAATACGAAATAAATGTCAAAAACAACGAATACTTTCGTAAAATGTACAAAATTTCGTTTATTTTACGAAAGTTTTCGTTATTTTGACATTTTTTCGTATTTTTGTACAGGGACTATTATGAGTGTAGTGCCACTCGAAAATCGTTTTAAGGTAGTGTTTTGAAAAAATTTAAACTGTTATTCTTATTCACTAAATAAATGTACCAATTTTGAATCTCAGGTTTTAATTAAGTCTAATTTATTAATATTGTTTTAGTTCTGAATAAAAATATTGCATTTATAGAATTTATAAAATTTTAAAAGACTTCAACATTTTTTTTTTTTTTTTGAATATTTACTTTTGGTGTTTCAAGGTACACCACCCCATTTTCTTTGCATCCATATAATTTATGGACCTAGATCTATGATAAAAATGGGTGCTAAATAAAACACGTTCGAGAATATATTTTTTTTGTAATATGCAAACTTATACAAAAAAGAAACGTTTCAAGGTACACTTATTTCATGGTACACCACTTTCCCCTACATTTATTTGTAAAACATAAAAAAAAAAATTAAAAGTAATTTTTTTTACTAAAAACTAAGAAAAATGCAATAAAAATATGCATTTACAGCAAAATATGCAATTAAAATCTGAATTTAAAGTAAAATGCAATAAAAATATGCATTTAAAGCAAAATATGCAATAAAAATCTGAATTTAAAGCAAAATTTGTAAAACTATGCATTTAAAGCAAAATATGCAATAAAAATCTGAATTTAAAGTAAAATTTATAAAAATATGCACTAAGTCCCGGTTCACACACGGCAATTTTACTTGCGCAATTTTTCTTCAACTATCCTTTGAAATTGCTTTTGTGTTCACACATGAAAAGTTTGTTTCAGCAATTTTCGTATATCAACCTGCGGTGTTGAAAATTGCGGATGACAAAACAAAACGGAATTGGAGTACGGCCATTCTCTTTTACTCCCTCTTCTATAAACTCAAGAATTGCGCAAGTAAAATTGCCGTGTGTGAACCGGGACTAACGAATCGATGCCATTTTAACACAAATTCAATGATTCGCAAATATATTTTGTTTACCCTGTTCTCAGACTAAACGGGAATCGCATGTATTTGCACAAGCTTCCGGATCCTGCAAATGACTATTTGTTATTGTATATTTTTTTGAAATTTGAATTTTGATTTTTTTTCATACTCATATATTTTTAATTGGAATATTTTCGCTTATTAAATTCATGAAATCATGCGTAATAAATAACGTGGGAAAAAAATTATTTGTTGTCTTTTACAAAAGTTAATTAGTTGCAAATTGTCTACCAATGAAGTTGAACTAATATTGTATACACTAAGAAAAAACAATTATACAAACAATAAGAAAAGAGGTTAATTTCGAAATTTGAATTTTGATTTTCTGTACACGCATAATAATCCAAATGAGAAATTAATGTCAAAACAACAAAAACTTACGTATGGTAAACAACATTTCGTTCATTTTACGAAAGATTTTATTATTTTAAAATTGTTTCGTATTTTCATCAGTGTAGAATTTCACGGCTACATTTTTCAATAATTGCTGTTAAAAAACACTAATTAAATAAAATAAAGACGGAGGAGATTAGAAAAATAAACAAAAAATCTAAAAATAGAATATTTGTGTTTGTTAGTGTTGGTCACTTTTGAGTATAATATACAATAACAGAAAAAGCTAATAGGAAAGAAAACTGCAATTTAGCTGCCTTACATTCGAGGACATACTTGGATGAGACTTGGTATTGTTACGTTTATAGTGTAAGTGAAGCGCAGGTTTGATTCCTACAGCCAGCAGGTTGTAGAGACAATCTGACAATTATAAGACACAAATAATAATACAATTAAAAAAATGGAAACTGAAGACGCCTGTACATAAAAAAGGTCTGATTTGAAAATTAATAGTGTTTAAAATTTTTACACACAGAAAACAGTTTTGTAGTTGCAACCGTTTTAAATATTATTTTAAAATTATATATTATTTTAAAATTATTTTATTAAAAAAAATTCTTATGTCGCGAACTGGAGTCGAACCGGTGACCTTCTGCTTGTTAGGCAATTACTTTACCTCTAGCCCAAGCTCAATTTTAATCTGTATTTGCAAATTTCTACCTTGCAATCACTTTACTTTACTTTACTTTACAATTACTTTACCTCTACCCTAAACCCAATTTGAAATTGTATTTTACATTTTCAACCTTGAATGTTTTTTTGTTTAAAATTTAAATATGTATGTCTAAAAATAGATTTGTATATATAACAGAAATTCGGTTGCTGATCTCAATATTTTATTAGAGTTACCAAAACTATAAAAAAATTAATATATTGTTTTAAAATTATTTTATTACAAAAAATTCTTATGTCGCGAACTGGAGTCGAACCGGTGAACTTCTGCTTGTTAGGCAATTACTTTACCTCTAGCCCAAGCCCAAGTTTAATCTGTATTTGCAAATTTCTACCTTGAATATTTTTTTTTTTTCAAGTTTAAATATGAATGTCTAAAAATAGATTTGTATGTACAACAGAAATTGGGTTGCTAATCTTAATATTTTATAAAAACTTTATATTATTTTATAATTGGTAACGCAAACTGATATTTATTTTATATTTATTTAAACTAATATTCGATTTTAACTGCAAATATTTTATTCAAGGCATTAAATCTACGAAAAGTAGTTGGTAGTTGGTATTAAAGGTCATGTAGAAGATAATATTTTTTCAATATTGATAAGGAAAACCAATAGTTTGAATGATGTGACTGTGTTTTGGTTAATTTCATATATTTTCTGTTAACAATATAGTTTAATTACTCTGATGATGAATTTTAAGAATCTACAATTAAAATTATTGAATAATGATTAAATTGTGTTGTTTACAATGAAATTTCAACCAAAACATTTATTCTTCTTCTTAAACTCAACCTTTCTAAATGAACTGACTTTTTTCTCGAACTGTATTATTTAATTTAAAATTAATGATAAACGAACATTTAAGAGGAAAATTTCACACTAATTCTTTTAACGTATTCTATGAATAAAAATCCATGTTATTAGCTTGACACGTGAATTACGTATGAATAAAAATTAAATATAAAGAATATATCGAAAAATATTTATTTTCACAGTTTTCCAAGTTTTTCGTGTTGTATTATTTAGTTATTTAAACAAATACCAATGAAAACAAAACATTAAAATAATTTATTATATATTCTTTTGCGTAATAAATTATTATATTTTATTGTTATTGTGTTATGAAAATCAAATTTGTATAATAAAATATTTAAATTATTATTAATATAAAAATAAATATTACAAATTTTAAATAACAAATATAGAAAAAAATCTAAAATTTACAATTTATTTGAAAAATTTTGCATTTAACGAGTACCTAATTTACTTTAAATCGGAATAATCGTCATGTTTGAATATAATCCTCATTTCGTATAATGTGTGTTAAACACATACAATTGTTACATTTAACCCGAATCATGCTGGACATTTTTGTTTTTTTTTGACTGCAGTTCTTTTTTTGATCCTGCTTCCAGGATATTTAGAATGCTCTGTTACCATATGGTAACTATGGGTGGGCTAGGGCACTGGTTTTTGTACATATAGGAAAATGTATTTTTTGCAAGAAAACGTTTTGCTAGGTCGGTCGCAAAACAAAAGCACAACAAATTTGGGAAATATTTTCTTTATTTCTCAACATAATCTATTTTTAGCTCGATATACTTTTCCCATATGCTGTAAATAATTGTAATTGTTTCAGTTGTATAACAGTATCTTTATTTTAAGGTAAAAACAATGTAATTTGTAGAAGAAATTTCTGTTTTTACTACAATTGTAGTTCATTAAAAAAAAAAAACAAACCACATTAAATAACTGTTTTATAATTTTACATTAATTTGTTTAGACAACATATTGTATGTGGGAACTATTTTTACACATTGTATGGAGTTATAGTCCGTTTACGAAACGTATCCGCTAGAGTAATTAAGCTTTAAGACTGCTTTATGAAATAAAATTTATAATTTTGACAGAAAACATATCTTTTTGAAAATTTTTCGACATTTTCCAAATATTAGTTTGAAATTTTATAAATGTATGGGGAAAGCACCACATTTCAATTTCATGTGTTTTTCAAATTCATTCGTATTTAAAAAAAAAAAGGAAACACAAGACATGTGCGATTGAAATACTCTGAAGCTGAAAGTTCCATTCAGTTTACAACACGAATTAAATTTACTTAAAGCTAACAAGTATGGAACAAATAATTCGCTTCTAATTAAAGTTGGAAAATATATTTGTTAGAAAATGAATTTAACATTTTTTTTTCTGATACATATATTTTTTTAGGAATTAATTCTGAGTTGTTTCGGTTTTGCAGAAATTTATATATAAAACCACATGGATTTTTTGAAATATTTTGGACCATTTGTGTTAATATATGATTTAGTATTAGGCCACATAACATTGTATCTCTGAATTCTTTGAATATTATTTTCCATACCACAAAAAAAATATAAATATTTTGATATACGTTGATATTTTCATATATGGCACCATATCAAAAATGCAAGAAACCAAAGTGTCATATATAATTTAATATGGTGACGTATAAAAACATATACATATAAAAATATCAAACACAGTATCATCATCTAAACACTTTTTTAATCGGGTGATGCATAAATATTAAAATCATGTAAGAAATTTTCATAAACCGTTCAAACAGTACGCAAATTTGCCAAAACCAGAAAATAGTTTAGAAAAAAATTATTTTACTTTTAACAGTTATATTAGTTTTTTGTTTTTATATACATCGAGATTATTTTTATGTTATTTTCAATTTATAACGAGCTTTCAACCTCCGTATATTTACAAAAATAAAGCAAATCAAACATATTAGCTAGGTTGATACTAGTATTTTGATCTGGCTAAAGATCTCATCAGAACCCGAAGTTTTAGAAAAAGCTAGAGCCTATATAATAGGCAGAACTTTAACAAAAAACCTATTAATAATCAATTTTGCTCCATTCTTGTCTTCTTAGTAATCAACCACGTGGTTAGGTCTTTTCCTAACAAGCATCATGACGTTACTAAACTTTGAAGACCAAAAATGTTCTATTTATATAAAAAATTTTTAGTGTGTACTCTGGCTCAAGTAATATTTTTTACAGTTATATTAGTTTTTTGTTTTTATATACATCGAGATTATTTTTATGTTATTTTCAATTTATAACGAGCTTTCAACCTCCGTATATTTACAAAAATAAAGCAAATCAAACATATTAGCTAGGTTGATACTAGTATTTCGATCTGGCTAAAGATCTCATCAGAACCCGAAGTTTTAGAAAAGCTAGAGCCTATATAATAGGCAGAAATTTAACAAAAAACCTATTAATAATCAATTTTGCTCCATTCTTCTTTTAAATTTTAAAAAATTAAAACCAAAAGTTTATTTTTCGATCGTTTTATCATAAACTATGATGTCAGAAAGATTATTCAAGTTCAAGATCATTTGTTTTTTGTCAAACAAAATACCGTGCAATGTTTATTTAATAATTAAAAATGTCTTAATTCCGCTAAATTAATGCAGACTATATCTATTGACAGGTCATGTTTCACGTCACCGAAAATCTTTAGAGGACCAATGTAGAAGGGGTAGAAGATTTACGGAAATTATAATTTTTGTAGGAACAAGATTAACGCTTTACCCGTATTGTTTTTTTTACTTGATGAGAAGTAAAAAACAAAAAATTTTAAAAATCGGGTCGAATTAAAAATTGTGAATTTTCACTGAAAATTCGATGGATAACACACAAAATTGCAACTGTTTTTAAATTTTTTATTAATTGATAAAAAATTTTCCTGTTTCTAACATTTTACAATAATAAAAAATATCATTTGCAACCAAAATTATGAGAAAACCCCTAAAATGCTTATGATTCCTAAACTAGTCCCCTAGCCCGCCCTTAGTTACCATATGGTAACACCAAAACCAGTAGTTAAAAAAAGTACAACAACAAATATAATTAACAAAAAAAAAACAGTCATTTTAAAATATTAAAAGTGTATTTTCAAATGAATAACGCTTTGTTTCAATAATTTTAATAAATAAGTATTTCTATTTTAAAAACATTTACTTTTAAAAATAGCTCTTTTTTGCTTTTTCAAAAATTAACTAACAAGTAGGGTGTCCCGACCGGGACCGGCAGATCGTAATGAACTTCGAATATGTTGTTGAGAATTTGAGGGACATGTGTTTTTTTAGCTGCCACTCTCATGTTTAGGCGTTACTAAGAGGAGTCAAAAATTACCCAATTTTACGTTTTTTTTTTCTTTTATTTCGTTCTATTAAAAGTAACTATAGACAAATTTGATACACAGAAAAAATTATGGGCCAAAAATATCTAATTAATCGATTGTTTGAATATCAATGGCAATTTAAACAATTTTTTTAATTGCTTCAATTAAAAATTTATTGAATTTTCTAATATATCCATACAGTCCATACAGACAACATGTAAACAAAATTTTAAAAAAATTGTGCAAACTATTTTTTTTTATTGTATTTAGATTAATTAATCAAACAAAGGTTTAATTATATCAATATATTATTTAATTTGTAAATAAAAAAAAAAAAATTACAAATGATTTACTTTTAATAAGTTGAATAGTTTACCGATTTGAAATACACTCAAAATCGTAGTTATTTCACTAGAGTTTGCAACACTCTTTTTGTTGAGATATTCGTGTACGCACGAAAACTTAATTTAGTTTCGTGTTTTATCTGTGGTAATAAAAGTGCACATGTGCATTTAAATAAACCTTATCGAAAAAGGACAATTAAACTATTATTTCTGTAAATAATTAAATTTTCAATAAGTATAAGTGTCATTAAACTATCATTTTAAAGTTGTGTGTGATTTTTTTAAGAAAGCAATTCAATTACAAGAAAAATTTCAAGACACGACAAGCAAAACAAAAATTTTGTCTTTACTTTTATTTGTTTTCTTATAATACATTTTTATATTAAAAAAGCTTTAATTTTATTATAAATAAAATGTCAATTTAATTTACAAACCTACATTTCTTTTTTTATTTAATGGGGGGCAGGCACGTATCTAGGGGGGGAGGGCTTGGGGGCTAGAGCCCCCCCGAAATGATTTGAGAAATTTAAAAACTTAATACAATTCGTTAGAAAGTAACAATGTTATTGATAAATTTAATATGAAAATATTTATTTTTGACTTGGATCAAATAGGAAATAGTTTTATATGATTCGAATCTTAAAATTTCGTTAGAAAACATCGCCTGCAAATGGCCGGCTATCATTGTTACAGTTAATTTTCGACAAAAAGCAATAAATAAAATCATTTCATAAGAGATTTCGATGTCTTTGACTTAAAATATAACCAAAAAAAATTGTTTGAGACAATAAAACTAAAAATTAAATATGTCTACACAGAAAAAACTAAAATTGAGTTTTAATTAAAATATTTGTTGATTCAGCAAAAGTTAAACTGAATTCGCTCGTGTTGATGCAATTGTAGTAACAATTAAAATCATTTGTATCTATTTAATTAATATTATTTTCAATTACATATAGTTTTATTCACATCTATTAAAAATTTAATTGAATATTGTTTACTTTTAGGAAAAATTACAAATTTAAAAAAAATCACCAAAATTTAAAAAAAATTGCCAAAATTTAATAAAATCGAAACCATTTGAAAAAATCGCAAAATTTGAAAAAAAAACTGCCAGAATTTAAAAACCAATCCTCAAAATTGCAAAAATTTAAAAAACTCCCAAAATAAACACCAAAATTCGAAAAAAAATTAAAAAAAAGTCACCAAAATTAAAGAAACGCGAATTTTCAACTTAAAACGATATTTTTAATTTTGGCGACTTTTTAAAATTTTTGCATTTGTTTCAATGTTGTTATTATACGTTATAAAAACTGAAAATTTTTTTTATACCAAATCTTTTAAAATGGAGGGTACCACTAAGACTCAAAGTTAAGTTTACTTGTGCCGTAAAAGTCGTTACTTTACTTACAGTGCAATCTTTTTATTTAAATTTGGTTTCTACGCACGCATCTGATAACATAGTTTTCAGTATTTTTTTACGATATATACTACGATATCTCATATATTTTTTTAATTTTTTGAAACAAATTTAAGCCTCAAACTTTGATCGATATGCATAATGTGTTAACGTGGTCCAATGTAACTCAAATTTTCTCAATTTTTTTTTTTTAGACTAAATGTAAACAATTTGTAAAATTTACTATTTTTTTAATACAAGACATGAAGTCGGATATATAAAAAAGGGGAAAAATAATGAATAAATTGTTAAAATAATTCAAACAAGTGGCAGCCGGGGTCCACGACATAGTGTCAAAATGGTTTTCAAAATGTGTGTCTTCTCGAGCATTTAAACGCTGTTTTTAAATAAGTCTAAATTTCCTAAACTTTAAACATATTTTCATAAAAAGATGTGTCAAATTTCACAACCAATTTTAAAAAAAGATACGTTTTTCATATATTTTTGCTGCTTTATCACCTATCCGAATTTCATTAATTTCAAAGGGAACCCATCGGAAAAGCTTTCTTATAAGTGTTAGGCAAATTATATACGATATTTACTTTTAATTTTTTTTTAGACGGTTATAAATCTTTAATTTCCCGAGTTAAAACGTTTGCATAAAATAATACATTATTTTATATACACTTATAAGGTTTTGTCTGCCAGTGCATTTAACCGGACATAATTATATAAATTCATATATAAAATTAATTTTGTAGAAAAAATTTAATATGATGTCATATATAGTTGCGTATAATTGTATATTGCATTTAGAATACGCTAAAACTAATCCAAATAATAATTACGTTATATTTATATACCTAGACATTGCAAAATAATATATATTTTGATATTATATCATATTTTAAAATACACAATTTTATTTTAGATAAAATTGTATATTACCCCATGCAGAGTCACACTAGAAAATTTGTCAATTATATTTTGGATGTATATATGTATTACATCAATACAATAGTACAATTAATTGCATCATTTTGTGTATAATTGCAAACACAAAATTTACCCCAATTTTTGTCTTTTGAATTAATTTCTTTCTGGTTCTTAACCCTAAAAAAAGAATTTGTTTCATTTGTAACATGATGAGTTCTTAATTGAGTCTAAGATTTTTTTCAATCTAAAACTCTACATTTAGTTTCAACGTTTTTTCCGTGTTTGTTATTCAATGGTGTAAGTTAATAAATTCCACAAAATCTTCATTTTCATTATATTATTTCCAAATAATATTTGCTACAAATTATAAAGTTGTAAACCTTTTGCAAGTGGCTAAAGTCTAAAAGGATTAATAGATATTTCGGATTTTCATGACGTTTTAAAATCAAAAACCGGATACAACTAAAGCTTATTTTGTATATATCAGTATCAGTTCAGATATAAATTTATACCGCTATATAAAATCGTATTTAATTGTATCGCGTCATTATTCGGATGTTATTTAATTATTATGCCCATTTCTCGGATAAACTGTATTAAGACTCATATTAAATTTCGTATGATTATATAAAGCATTATATTAATTTTAATCGGGTTATTAGAAGTTGAAACTTTTTTACTTTTTTTACATTTTTTACATTTATCAAGTTTTAGCTACCCTAGACGTATATTAGCACATAAAAATATAAAGTAACGAAATTTTATTTTTCGCGGTTTTCAAAAAGTTTTCCGCATAATCCTTTTTTTTATTTAATTAAACTAAAAATTAATATTTAGCTAAAAATTTAACGTAATTAGACAATAACGATGCATATCCAACTTAAAGTACACAAACATTTTCAAATTTGTGATCAAACAGATTAAAGCGTTGTTTCGCAATATAGACATCAAAATTCGCAAAATAATGAACACAATAAGCAATAAATGAAAAAATGCATTTTAAGGAAATGCACTTTATGCGGCAGGTTTTTGTTGCAAAATGACCTGAGAAAGCGATTTCTATTATTAATACATGATTGCCCATTACGTGTAGGTAACAATTTAACAAAAATTTAGGAAACAAAAAAAAAAAAAGCTGTTACTCTAGTGTGCAAAAAAAAAAAAAATATATAATAAAAAAAAAATCAAAAAGCCCCCCCCCCCCCGAAACAAATTCCTGGCTACGTGCCTGATGGGGGGGCATATAACAAAAATAAAAAAATACGAGTTTTCAATTAAAACTACCATTGCTTTCTTCTCAAGTTTCAATTAAAGTTTTAATCAATTTAACTAAACTTTTTAATTGAGGTTGTAAAGGTTCCGATATTCGAAACCGTTCGGTTTTTATGCGACTTTTCCGAAGAGCCTTATTCCCCTATCTTCCAAATAATTAAAAAATGTGGCAACTCTGGGTCCACTATATAGGCAATATGGGTATCAACATTTTTGTTATCTTGAATACTGCGTACAAATAAATCTAGTTTTCCTAAACTAAAGACAAGTTTTCATATTAAAACCTACTTTTTAACCCATAAACGTGAGATTGGGCAGCTAAGAAAAAAATACGTGTTTTTTTTTGTGCTACTTTACAACATATCCATAGATCATGTAAATCTGCGAGTTCGGGTCAGTATACCTTGTAAGTTTGAGTTTATGTAACTTTTATAAGCAATGAGCTATTGTCCTAAAAATTGCTTTAGAGGAAATTTACAAGTCCACTTTATAAAACCTGTTTTCATTTATAACGGTATTTTTATTACATTAAGCACAGGCACCCCAAACGTACATGCATGTTTTGTGTTACCATATGGTAACTACAGGGTGTTATGGGTTAAATGACATTTAAAGTAAAACTGGCAATGAACAAGGTCTTAAATAAATAAACACAATTATTTAAAATTTTATCCAAAAAAAAAAACAAAAAAAAAAGAATACAATTAAAGTGTTATGCTATAAACACATAGACCACAGCAGACTGCAGAGCTACACGACTGCAAATGCCGTTGACTGCAATCGTCGCCGTGTGGTCAGCTACTTATTATTTTGGAAACGACAGCAGCATAGTAAACAGCTGATCACGATTCAATTTAAAAATATCAACAGCTTTTTTTTATACAAATCAGGGATGTTAAAGTTGGTACAATTGTACTTTTTTTGGTACATTTTGACCTTCTAGAGTACCGTGGTACTACCGCGACTCATTTGGTACAATTTAAAAATTTTAATTTTTCCCCTTTTTGAATTTTTAGTATAGCAAACAAATTGTTATTGTGTCCTTTTTCATTGCATTTATTCGTTTTATGTAATGAGCTCTTAAAATATATGCGACTATATCCGCCAGATTTTACGATTTATCATCATTTTAAGGATTTTGAAGAATAAAGTTGGCAATTTTTTTTTTTTTAATATCGATTAAAAATTTACGATTTTTTACAAAATTTATCTGGCAGCTCTTACATATATTGACACTTGTTGCAGCCAACTTCACTTTTATTTTGAATTTATTAAAATTCTGAAGAAGTGAAAATTGATATATAGATATGGCATCACTTATAACATATGGAAAAACAGTGGACATTAGAGTGAGGTGAGTTTCTAAAAATAGAGCTGTTGTGTTGTTGGAGTTGTACTTCTGAGATTATGTATGCAAGAACAAAAACACCGTGTATTGAATAAAACTAGTTTTAATCACAACAAAACTCGACCTAACTATAGCTCCGAGGGCTAAAGCGCTCTGTCTAACGTGTAGTGCGAGTTCATGTGGCATTAGAAATCAGTTTATCTATACCACGGTCAGTGATTGCACAGAAAAATTTCATATAGACGCAATCGAACAAATAAAAACATAACAAATATTACATTATTCAAAAATTCAAAAAAACAGTGTCACTGACGAACGTTCAATACCAGAAACTGCGCAGTCTGATTCAGAAAAAATTGAATATTTGCAATGTAGTTATGATTTTTAGAAAATACACTCATTCTTCTCTACCACGCCTTTCACAATTAAATTAAATAAAATTGCATATTAATTATAGTATTAAGTGCAATTGTCTGAAAAAGACGTTAAAATTCAAACTCAAACGAAAATTAAATTATTGTTAAAGAAATGAAAGAAAATTCCAAACAATCTTATATATGTTTAATTTAGAACGAGCTCTCAACCTCCGTATATTTACAAAAATAAAGCAAATCAAACATATTAGCTAGGTTAATACTAGTATTTCGATCTGGTTAAAGATCTCATCAGAACCCAATGTTTTAGAAAAGTTATAGCCTCCATAATAGGCAGAACTTTAACAAAAAACCGATTAATCATTAATTTTGCTCCATTCTTGTCTTCTTAGTAAAAATATTACTTGAGCCAGAGTAAAAACTAAAATTTTTTTAACTAAAGTCGTTAAAAAATTAAAACGTTTGTAGTTTTTGGTCGGTAGTAGCTAATTTTCAAAATGAACTGAATGTCAATATGTTTCCAGACATTTCTAGTCGTTGCTGGAATTTATCCATTAAACACTGGTCTGCAAATGTGGAAAGAGTTTTTTTCTTTTCAAAATATAATAAAAACTAAGGAAAGAAACAGACTACATTAGCCAACATTATCAAGTCTCATACAGACTAAGGATTGGTTAAGAGCGACAAATTTATGCTGCTATGATGTAGAAATTCCAAATAGTTTATTAACTAAACAAATAATTCCATGATTTGGTCTCATATATTCATAAGACTTTTTTATGCCTTATTTTATTCATACATATAATGTATGTTATTGGAAGGTTTTGTTTTTTTTTTCCTGTACAAGAGAATTTTTATGTATTTTTTTTTTTGTTGTTTTAATAAATTTAAAAAAAATGGTACCGTCAACGTCCAAAAAGTACAATTTTTTTTGGATGTTGGTACAAAATTGAAAACTCCATTTAACATCCCTGATACAAATGCATTTTTGTTTCAGTAGTGCCAATTACATCTTTTTTTTTCTTTATTAAAATAGAACAACATGCTTGGTTGTAGACACGTATATAAAGTTCACTTAAAAATACAATTACTTATTTATAATACATTATTATAACGTGAAAATAATGTATATAACCCCTCTTGAATATTAATGCAATTATACCATTTGATGTTACGACGTTTTTTGTGTTTAACAAAATAAAATATTTTTAAGCACTAATTTGTTACATATTTTGTTTTATTGTCAACACTATTTTTGTTTTGCAGCCAACAAAAATAGAAATTAACCTAAGTTGACTACAGCGGCAAAAGTAGTCGGGTAGTCGTGTAGTTGTGTTGGTGCCAAAATAATCGTTTTCATATAAACGTGTGTATTTTATTTTGACAGGCTGTAGTCGTGTAGCTGCAGTCGTCTATGTGTTTATAGCATTAAATGAAATATTGCAGTAGAGAAAATTTAAATGTCACTTTTTCTTTTCACATACAAAAATTTTAATTTATTATAAATTTTGTATTTAAATTTTAATTTATTTTATCAATTCAAGGTAAAATTTTAATTACACGAAAAAAGAAAGATTCAATTAAAATAGTTTATTAAAATGTCTAGAGGTTATTGTTAAACTTTTAAAAATATTGGAAAAATTGTACATTAAGTGGCGTCCCTTAAAAAAAAAGAAGGTATGGCTCCCTCTGGAATTAAAAAACAATGTATGACCCCATCTGGAACCAAAAACCGGTATATGTAGAAACATATAAGTGTGGGTACTCAAATGAATGGAAATTTCCTCAAGATTTCAAAAAGGATATTATTTTTATGATTCCTGATACGTAGCGCCCTTTAGAGCTATTTTAAGTATAAAAATGGAGAGGAAGTTTTTTTTTATTATTTCTGTAAAATAATGAATTTTATATGAAAATGTGAATTTTTAGTTGCTTTCGGTGGCTGTCGGTTACCCCTGGGTAATCCCAGGGATAAAAGCGTGGTAGTGATAGTACAAAATGTATTGGCTTAAGGGGTTTCTCCTGCAGTCCGTCGAAAGCCCGGCTTCGCAGAGGAAAGGAATTTCTCCTTTTTGAAAGGCAGTTTAGTGGCTTCGATGAGTATAGTTTTTCTGCCTGACCGGCCTTCGGCCAGGCTTACGGGTTTTTTCTTATGTGATAGGCAGTTTAGTTGCTTAGCTGATGAAAGATTTTCCTCTTTGGCGATATTATCATAAAAATTTATTTTGTTGTAAATTCGATGTAGTTGTAAGTGTTCTCGAAAACAGCGCTGCAGGCAAAATTTGTAAACAGGCGCTCGTATCATAGATCCTAAAAATAATATAATTTTTGAAATTCTGATGAAATTTCTTTTCATTACAGTACTAATGTACCGGGTTTTAAGCCCTAGGGATCATTTTTTCCGAAAATAGAAAAAAAAAATCTTTTTTAATAATTTTTTTTTTTTCAAAATATTAAGCATTATTTTGAAAATAAATATTTTACGCAATTTTCGCACACATTCTGCAACATTACCATGATTTTCAAAGTAATGTCGCAATATTTCCCAGCGTTGTTCAAGCGTATACACAACCATATTCGTTCAGCGGAAGGATAAAACTAATTATCTGTCAAATCAGACATGAGCTAAGTGTTACCATTCACGAAATAAGCACTAGTTGAAAAAAAAACGTTAAATGGCGGACCCTTTATTAAGCTTATTAAAATCTTTTATTTGCTATACGTTTTAGCTGAAATGATCGAAATATCAATATCAAAGAGTATATACAAATAGAGATACTACACTTCTTACGCCTCTCAGCAACAAATAACGAACTCGGGCAAGCAAATGAAAACATTTTTTTGCACTAAAATATCATAGCAACATGTTTATAACAATTTGTGCTTAAAACACTCACTTTTATTGGCTTATACAGTACTTTTCGTTTACAGTCACATCGCTTATAGTCCATTTAGCGATATAGTCCATTTTTACACTTTTACTGTCATCTAAAATCAAATTGCATACAAAATATTTAGGATATAGTCCATTCACGATATAATCACATTTGGCTTATATGCCACTAAGCTCTGGCTACTAAAAGTAAATTTATATGCAAATAATTTAAGTTATAGTCACAATACAGAAAATTTCTAATATAATTGTGAAATCTTGAATTTTTTCGGTTTAAAATTATTTAAAAATTTAAGAGGCTAAAACGAAAATTGGAACAAGGAAACTGAGCTGAATCGTGTCAAACATCGTTTTTATATTCCAAATTTTCCACCTGTTATAATAATAAATAAATTGCATATAGTCACATTTTATGATGACTATATCACAATTTATTTATAGGCAACAAAATGGCATATCAAAAAATTAGCGATATAGTCACATTAGCGATATAGTCCACAACTTGTGTGCAACTAAGAGATGTGACTATAAGCGAAAAGTACTGTATTTTGTTATTTTCTATTAAAAATTAATATATTTTAATTTAATTTTGCTGATTTTATCATAAATATTTGAAATAATTAAAAATTTTATTAAATTATTATTTAAAAACATGGCTAGAGCACACCCCATTAAAGTAAAATATTTAAAAAATGTGTTAACCGACTTTCACATTGTTATTGTTAATACTCTTATCCATAATATACAAAAAGTTAAGTACCGATTTTTTACTAGAAATTTTTAAATATCTTTTTCAGAAAGCTTTTTTTGAATGTCTCATTATTATCCTTTATATTTTGTAGATAACAAGATTGGCTGTAAGTTTTTTTTTTTTTTTTTGTAACAAAGGGTGGTTAAATTTCAAGGGCCGATGTTGATTTTGAATAAAACACAAACTATTTAGGAAATTATTGTAATTTTATTTTATTATGATATATTGGTATTACTCAATTATGTATGGAACAAAATATCGGCCAAATGGGCGCCGCGACCACGGCGGCACACCTCCATCCGATGGTCCAAATTTTCGATGACGCTGAGGCATAATGGAGGTTCTATGCCGTTAATGTGCCGAATTATCTCATCCTTTAGCTCTTGAATTGTTGCTGGCTTATCGACGTACACCTTTTCTTTCAAATAACCCCAAAGAAAAAAGTCCAACGGTGTCAAATCACATGATCTTGGCTGCCAATTGACATCGCCATTACGTGAGATAACACGGCCATTGAATTTGTTGCGCAAAAGAGCCATTGTTTCGTTAGCTGTGTGGCAAGTGGCACCGTCCTGCTGAAACCACATATCGTCCACATCCATATCTTCCAATTCGGGCCATAAAAAGTTCGTTATCATCTCACGATAGCGAACACCATTCACAGTAACTGCCTGACCGGCCTCATTTTGGAAAAAATACGGCCCGATGATGCCGCCAGCCCATAAACCGCACCAAACAGTCACTCTTTGTGGGTGCATTGGTTTTTCGACAATCACTCTTGGATTCTCATTCGCCCAAATGCGGCAATTCTGTTGATTGACGAATCCACTGAGGTGAAAATGTGCCTCATCACTGAAGATGATTTTCTTCGAAAATTGATCGCCATTGAACGCCCATTTTCATAATAACTTTAACACGTTGTTGGATTGTGTATCTCTCCATGGTTCAAATTGAGTAAGTCTGAAATAGAGAAATGTCAAATAAAATTCGGAAAAAAACTTGGCGTTTAGGTGTGGTTCACATTCAACATCGGCCCTTACAATTTAACCACCCTTTAAAATGGCAAAACTTTAGAACAACTGTAAAATTCTTAGAACCCAATAAAATAACCCCACAATATAAAATGCAGATCAAAATATTATAAATATTTTTTTTAAAACCTACACAGAGAAAAAAAAAATGATTGTGAAAACCGAATTTGTTACCAACCGAAAGGTTTGGTTGCATCAACCGTACTATTTGGTTGCCATAATCAAATTTATTTCAGGATTAATTAAAATATACTGTTCCAGTCGAAATTCTGTTGCATTTTGCCGATTTTCGGTTGTCGCAAACAAAAATATCTGTGTTTGCAACCGAACTATGCAGTTGGCAAAAATTCCGTCATCGCAATTAATTCATATAATTTTTTTTTTTAATTTGAGGCATTTATTTATAAATTTAAACGTTGTAAATTGGCGCAAACAATAACTACTTTATTTCTAAAACAATATTTATTTATAAATTTAAACGTTGTATAAAAAAGGATGTTCTGGTGAATGTTATATTACCAAACCGATTTGACAAAAGTTTTTAAATAGTTAAAAGCATCTCACAGCCCTTAACGTTTTAAAAATTCTTGTCAATCCAATAATTTTTAAAAGAATTATAGACGTTTAGAAAAAACGGATATATGGCAACTGGTGCGATTTCTTGCTGCGATTGAAATGCAAACTGGCACATATATTATTCAAAATTAACAAAAATCAGGACATATGGGAAAGGTGCATATCCTTACAGCGAACAAAATGTAAATTGGCGCAAACAATAACTACTTTATTTCTAAAACAATAAACAATTTTTACGGCATATTAAGGCGAATTGTAGTTTTTAGTCAAAATTAATAATTCAGGATTGCGCAGATTTTCTCAAAAATTATGTAATTTTTCTAATTTTGACAAAAGAAACCAGCGTGCCAATTTTCATTGCACGACAGCTCCTTTTTTTGTCTAACTTATATTATTTGCATATATGGGAAAAAGTAATACAAACTTAAAACTATTGTAAACAATTTTATGAAAAATAAAGAAAACTATCTATCTAAAAAAAAAATATGGGGAAAAATGCACTGTGCACCATAGATCCACTGTACATTTTTAGCCAAACTTTGCAGATATATAGAACAATGGTTCATTAAAAAAAATTTTATAATTGTTTGACTGAAATTGCCTTCTAACCCTCTATTAGCAACCAAAGTAGAATTTTTGACAGAATATAAATCCTCGACAGTTAAAGATATTTTCAAATTTTAAATTTTTTATAATTCTGTAAATAAATCTGTATTCAAAAATACAATTTGTTTTTAAGTTAACCGATTTTTAAATTGTTGCAAAAATATTGTGGTTTTTCATCATTTTTTAAAAATTTCATATTGCAAAACCCTGACATTATAATTTTTATAAGTGTAATAGTATTTTAATAAAAGCCAACCATTATTTATGTTTTGAGTGAAAACGGAATACATTTTGGCAAAAGTGCAGTTTAGCACCTTACGGCAAAAAAAAAAAAAAAAATATAGCCGGATTTGGGGTTAAAAAAGAAAAAAACCGAAATTAAAAGTTAGCGGCGCTCGGGACCCGGGGACCCACTGGGTCCAAAAAACGAGGGGACGTAGTAATACGTAAGTATGGGTACTCAAATTAAAGATAATTGTCTCACGATTTCAAAAATGGCATTTGTTTTTTGATCCATGAAACATAGTCCGAATTAGAGCCATATTTCGACACCAAAAAAGGGGCCAAAAAATTTCGAAAAAAAAAAAATTTTTATTTTTTTTTGCAAGGTAGCCATGATTTCGGAAAATGTTTTTTTTTCCTTAATAAAGTTTTCTGCGTGGCGGCCTGCGGCCGATCTTAGGGGTTTTCTCCTCCATAGGACGCGGCAGGTGGCTTCGCTGCGCGCGTCTCATTATCTTCCCTAGTTTTCTCAAAAAAATTTTTATTTTTTTTTGCAAAGTCGCCATCTTTTTTACGCGTTTACAGATCATGGTAAAATAATATTTTTTGCAATGTAGGACAAATTTTCTTTCATTTGAGTACCATTTTTGCATATCGAAATTTCATATTTTTTCTGGCCACCATTTTTAAGGGTCTTAAACGGCTCTAATTCGCAACTACGTTCACGGATCAAAAAACAAATACCATTTTGAAATCGTGAGACAATTCCTTTAATTTGAGTACCCGCACTTACATGTTACTACGTCCCCCCGTTTTTTGGGCCCCAGTGGGTCCCCCGGGTCCGAGCGCCGCTAACTTTTAATTTCGGTTTTTTTCTTTTTTAACCCCAAATCCGGACATATATTGTATTTTTTTTTTTGCCGTAAGGTGCTAAACTGCACTTCAGCCTACATTTTGGAATATTTTAAACTTTGTGTATTTAAAAAAACTCATCGACCGATCGGTCAGATTTTCAAAATTAATAATATACATTTCATATTTTATATAGTAATTTTTCAGCAGCATGACAATCACAAATATAAAATATATGGCTTTTTAATATTTTCGAATTATTTGTGAAAAATGTCCCATCAAAACACGTCAAAAATTTATTTTTCAAATAAACTATTTGGCAACTCTGGATAACATTTTTTCACAATTTCTTTATTCACGATTGTAGTCAAGAGGTTGTTTTATTTTTAGTATTTTAAACCACATAATTAGCCTTAAGGGGCCCATACACGACACCAGCATGCATGCGCAATCAAGTGATTGTGCATGCCGATTGACCGTGTGTGGGGTTGTGGTGCGATTGCACATGCCGATTGAGCAAAAATCAAAAACAGTTTGATATTTTTATGATTGTACCAGCATGCATGTATCGGTGTGTGCTGAAATTAGCTCAGTTTTTAAAGTTTTCATGCGTAAACAAGACCCATGAATGCAAAAGAAAAATTATTTTGGGGAGAATTCCTCGATTTATACAAGTCAATGCCGTGTTTATTGGAATATTAAAGTTCAGAATATTGCAATCGTGATTTAAAAAGCCAATGTTATATTAAAATGGTTGAGAAATTAAAAGAATTTGATCAAGATGTCAACAGAGACAAAGTAGTATCCATGACGACCTTTCTACACAGTTTTTGTAAGAAATGAAACTGTACCAGCACGACGGTGTGGTGTATGCTCAAAAGCTCAATCACACAATCACTTGATTGTGCATGCATGCTGGTGTCGTGTATTGTCCCTTTATCCAGTAAAAAAATATATGCGTTTAAAAGTACTGGGTCGAAATAGGCACAATGGGTCAATAATGAGTTAATGAATTTAAAATTAGGTTCAATTGGGCCAACCAAACATAACAAGTGGGGGTATGACTTTAAAAAAAAGCATTTTGATCAGTAAAACTAACAAAATCCAACTTACCTTAAAATTTCTCTCAGTGTATGTATTTTTTTGTTAAAACTGTCTCCGTTACTTCTGCTTTGTTTGTCATTCATAATAATAAGTTCAACATATGAATGAAAAATATCACGATCTGATTTTGTTAACTATTAAAAAAACAATAACAACTCACCATACTAGTGGTGTCATTTTTTGTTTTTGTTGCTTTTTTCTTTTACATGTTTCATTTGCACTTGCACAACAACAACACAGTACTTTGGGGCAAGGAGGCTCAATTGTTTAATTTTAATGAATTACCTCCTGCCGGGATACTTTTTTTATTGAATTATCTAGTAAAAAATATTTTATTAAATTATTACAAAAAAAAAAAAATGGATTTTTTTACATATTAAACACTTGAATTAATAAAACACAACATTTGGCCCTGAGAGGATGCCTCAACTTATTTGTACTGTATTTTAATGAAAACCAATTGCATTGATAAACTTTTATATTCACAACAAATTTAAGGGCTCATTTAATTTAATTTACATATTTAAAAAATTAATAAATTTTGTTAATTAAAGCACTTTAAATTAATATTTTATTTTAACACTACAATTTAACAATTTTCTCGCGAGTGAAAATAATTGTGACTAATGGTGTTGCCCAGATGCGAAAAAGATGAAGAGGTCAAAGAGGAAAGGTTATTAGTATAGAGATAGGAGTTATATGGCATTCCACCCAGGCACGTAGCTAGGGAGGAGGGGGGCAAGGGACTAGAGAACTGACCCAGAAATGATTTACAAATTTAAAAATTTAATGCAATTCGTTAATTTAATTTTATTCATTTAAATTTAATTTTATTTAATTTTTCGACTTTTAAACTGACCTTAAATTTTTAGTTGAAGACTTTTCAACTTGAAACTTTTCGTGTCATAGTTTTTAAGTATATTCTACCGAACCCTGTCTGTCCATAGTTTCTCTCATTCAAAAAACCTTGAGAAATAAGAGGCATCTAAAATCAGTTTCAACAGATGTCGAGAATTTCTGAAATAGCTCATATATTTATTTCAAGACTTTTATCAATTTTTATATGAATTTACTTACTGAAAATGTTTTTTTGCTTCTTCGCATGAAATGTAATTAGAAATTGTTTTTAAAACAGCAATGAGACAAAATAGCTTAACTCGAAAAATATAATTTAAAAAAAATTTATTTCGACATTTGTAATTTTATTTTTTATTAAGGAAACTCGTTAAAAGTCTTAATTTGCTTTACTGTTAAATGTATATTTTTGAAATAAGTTGTTTTAACAAATGTCCCTATACATGTATTTCGACGTGTTATTTGTTTTGTTAATACAAACATTGTTTTTAACAAATCTGTCAAAATATTATGATATTTGTATTTTACTTTGAATAAGAAAAACTAAAAATATGAATTGTAGCACAATTCTACATTGATTAAATTCAAAT
>CM037855.1:37753567-37993348 GCA_021234595.1 Delia radicum | reverse complement strand
TTTAAAGGGAAACTGCAAAATTAGGTTTATAAAAGCTTTTTTTCTTTATGTGTTAAATAGTCTTCAAAAGCTTTTTTGATAGAATTTAATTATACTTTAAAGTTTTTTAGCCCGTTGTTCATATTCTGCCCTTTTTGTGTGAATAACCCCAAATATCCCCATGATGGCGAGTCCCTCAAGAGTCTTGCTTACACATAGTTGCAGTAGAATGACACTTTTATTGGATGTAGTTAAAACTCTACTTATATTAAAATCTTCCTTAGATCTTTGTCAAGTAGATGGTTTTGTTGGTATTAAAGGAGGAAAAAGAGTTTGTTTAATGAGAGCTTTAAAGCTTTTACGATTTTTGTCACATAGAGATTTTTCTTTCGAACCTTATTTGAAAAATAAAAAAAATTGTTTTTATGAGAGCTTTAAGCTTTTATGAGTTCCAAATGTTTGTTTTTCACATATATTTAGCCACACAGAAGTTTTTGTTTGTATTAAGGAGTGAAATCAAATTTTGTTTTACAAAGCTTAAAGTTTTTTGCTTTGACTTATTTTTGATAGAATTTTCTTTTTAAAGCTTTTTTAGTATTAAAGCGAAACATTAAAATTGGGTATATAAAAGCTTTAAAGCTAGTTCGCTTTATATCGATACTTTAAAATACGGATGTTGTATGTAGCAAAACTTAACTTTTCAGGCGACGGCTTTAAAAGTACAACATCAAATATCTTCAAAATGGCCCAATGGATTCTCTCCTGTAAAACTTTTATTAGTTGGACCTAGTTTGGTATAAATTGTTGGTGGTAATAAAAATATTAAGTCGTTTAAGGTGAAATTTATGCGCTGCGTCCGAAAAAAAAACTAAAATTTTTGTAGGGTTTTCAAGACCATTTTTTCTAGAGTTGCCACATTTTTTAAGACAAGCCTGGGAAGAAAACTATAGTACCATTAGAAAGAGTTTGCAAAGTTTATTGTGAATACATAATAATCTCACAACCGTGAATACATAATAATCTTCACTTAACGATCCGTATTTTGAGGGTAGCGATATGTTAAATATTTTCTTACTTTACTTTAAAGCTTCTTTAGCCCGTTGTTCCCATTCGGCTCTTCTTTGATGAATACCCTTAAATTCTCCCATGCTGGCGGATCTTTCAATAGTCTTACTTATAATTATGGGACTATCGGTACTAGAGGATGTAGTTTAAATCACCCAATTTGATGGTAGATCTTTCCAAAGTAGAGCAAGAAGTTTTGGTAGGAGATACTGGATTATTATTGTTATTGTTACTACTACGATCTACAGAAATGGCTCTAAATCCGGGTTGAACTTTAATGGGTGGTAAAAGCTTTTGGGGATATTATTTACAGGAGTTGTTTCTCCATTTGATGTATAATTGTTATTATTACTATTATTTAGAGATAAGCGGTATTAGAGGTCTTAGTACTGCCCAGTCTAAAATCGGCTAAAGAATTTCTATTACCATTGTTATTATTACTCAAACTGCTAGAACCATTTAGTGCTGTAGATGTAGTATGAGTTTGAGAAGAATTCAATTTTGTTATCGTAATGGATTGTGGTAATTCCAATTTTGGTAATTTATCTAATTTTTCATCACTAGCTGATTGATTTTCTTTATCACTATCTACACTAGGTTGCGAACAGGTGGGTGTAAATTTTTTCAATGATTGTGTAGCGTTAGATAAATTATTATTTGCTGTATTGATTAACATTTTATCTAAATCTTCATCTTTAATTTTTAAAGATCTTCTAGCAAAACTTTCATTAACTCGGGAGTAGCATCATCTTTACCCGTAACATTGTTGTTAGTAGTATTGGGTTGTTAAGAGAATTACCGTTAAGAGAATTGCCATTAAGAGAGTGTACCGAAGAGGCAAATGATTTTTTACGTAATATAACGGTATTATCGTTAGTAATATCTTTATGTTCGGTATCCGATTTAATAGAAGATTTCCGGGAAATATCTTCACATATAGACTTTTTACGTTCATATTTTATATCTTCTACTTTCTTTTCTAATTTTGATTTCTCTTCACTCATGAAGAGTCTTCTACGCTCTTGTAGGGATAAAGAGTTGGTAAGGGAGAGAGAAGATGAGGTGGATTCAAAGGATTCGGGTAATTTAAATGATTCCCTTTGAGAATCTCTTTCATTAATAGTGGGAGTTGGCGGAGTAGTTGGTGTGGTGTGTGTTTTCTTAACGGGACTTTTGGGTTGTAAACCCGTACAAACTTTATTATGTTTATTAATGGCTTCATAATAAATACCCGATATTCTATTTTCAGTTTAAGGTGAATCTCTTTCATTTATGTCCACTGATTCACTACTTAATCTACGAAAACTTAAATCATCCATACTGGAATTTTTTTTCAGGAGTAGATTCTCTGGATATATAGGTTTCTTTAAATTCTTTGCTAAAACCACATGACTTTTAGAGGTTCTAGTGGCATCTACACGATTTAATTGTATTTTCATAAATTCGGGTACTGAAGATTTAGGTTTATCTTCTATTGCTTCTACCACACTTGAAGATCTTCTAGTAGAATTTGCGCGAAAACCATTGGTCTTTGAAGTACCATTATTAGCAGGAGCTGATTTACGTTCCAAATCTTTGTATTCTCCCAAATTACTTATAAATAGAGTATTCGTTTTAACTATAGCTTTCTCTCTTAAAGTAACCGATGCAGTACTGGGACTATCCAAGTTAAAGTCTTCATTTACAAATTTCTCTTTTTTCAGGGCTAATACTGTGGGTCTAACTTTTTCGGTTGTCGTCTTGGGAGTAGACATTTTTACCACTTCTTCGGCTTGATCTTCATTTAAATTAATAGATTTTCTTATAACACTTCACAAAGGGAGACTTGACTATTAAATCTATATTATTTTCGATCCCGGAAATATTTTTATTGCAGGTTGTGGAGGAAGCCGAGAAAGTAGAAACTACATTAGCTGGTGTTAATAATTTGGTGGGTGTAGTTTTTATTGGGTGTGAGACTCCGCCAGTACTGGTAGTCATTATAATATTTTTATCATAATTACCAAAAGATTTTCTTATATCCCTTTCCGGTTAACTAATTTATTATCATTTATTTCAAAACCCAAAGAAGCATGTTTTTCATCTAATGGCTCTGGAGGGGAGGGTGATGAATATTCTTTTTCATTTAATATAAAGTCCCGACAATAGGGCACTCTCAGATTTAAAACTTAAGTCCGGTAAACTAGGCATATTATTATGTACCCCATGAGGAGTTAAAATCTTTTTGATCTCCATAGGCCCTAAAACTTCTAGATTTTTCCACCGACTTACGCTGTTTTTGCTCATAGGTCGTTAAACGTATGGGAGTAGTTGCTAGTTCTTCTTCGGATTTATCTAAAGATACTAAGGAATTATTTGTAGAAGAATTACGTGCAAAAGAATCATTAGATCTGGATATTTTTTGTTGAAAAGCGGAGAGGAGACCACAATTTTGGGTTTCTTTTCAAAATGATGTTCCACTTTAGTGGACGAATTAGTTATTGAGGTTTGTTGTTTGGTAATCTCTCTGATTATAGAAGTAGATTGGAAAGTTTTCATTTAATGATGTTTTAGATAACATGTTTCTTTAGACTGAGTTTTATCTTCGTTTTAGCTTCATTAAATCTTCATTGCTAATATTTTGAGGCAAATAACGTTGACGAGCTGCGGGTCCTGATTTAGGTTTAGAAGGAGCAGAAGGTTTTTCTTCTAATTTTTTATCCTCCTTAGATGGCATAGTAAAATTATTAACAATGTTGGTCAAACCTACAGTTTTACCCTCATTATATAAATTTCGTTTAATCTCTTTACGTTTCTCTTCTACACTACTCTCTAAGCTGATAAATTCGCTCTTCGATTTCTCTTCACTTACAAGCAGATTGAGTAACTGTTTTTGCTGTAGACATTTGCAATTTCTTTGGTTCATTTTGTTTTTATCCAACTCATCTTGATCTTGTCCTTCACCAGCATTAGCCTTGGCTATAGAACGTTTGGAATTACGATGCATCAAACGTCTTAAGAAACCAGTTCCTGTAGTTTCCATAGGCTGTATTAAGCTCTTGTCATTTAACTGTGATTTCTGTGGTAAATCTTCTAGTTTTCTGAGTAATCTCTTCTTCTCTTCTCTCTGGTATAGAGTTAGAATCTTTAGATTCAAACATGGCGCTAGCTTTAGCCGTTAAATTACGTAAACCAAATAGATTAGCCGGTGTCAAATTCGTAGTCGAAGTTGTGGTTGATGATGTAGTCGTATTAATAATTTTCGTAGTTTTTGTTATAGATTCCTTAGTAGTGGTTGTGATGCTAGGGTTGTTGGTGGCAGTGTTTTTAACATTAATGGCCAGTTTTTGTTCATCCATTAGTTTAGCAGCATTAACAATCGGTGGTAACGAACGTGTTTTAGCTTTAATATCCAAATCTAGAGAAGAAAGACAATAGAAATATTAAAAATTTAACATGATAAAGTAAATTTCAATAAATTTTAGTTTTATAATTAAAAAAAGAAAAATATTTGTATCAATATTTTGTATAAGCTGTATGCCATTGTACAGGAGGTTATATGGACTATTATCAAAAATATTTCAAATTAAAGAAATTTTTTTATTTTTATATGGCACATTAATACGAGTAGTACTGTACACGATGACAAACCACATCAAATACGTTTGCGTGGATCACTTTCTGTAAAATGTCTGTATAATTTCTAAAAATTCTCAAAATTAAATTTTTTGTTTAATTTCAATTTAATAAATAATAAAAATAATAATTTTGCCGTTTTCATAGAAATCGTCTCCCTTATTTTGTGATTTCCAAAAAATCTTTGTTAAATTTTGTGGAGTTTTAAAAAATTTAATAATTCGGTTTAGGGATATTTAAAAATTTAGAGATTATATTTGAATTTAACGTAATGGGTTGAGGAGAAAATATATTTACTACAAGTAAATTCCCACTATGTGCAGTTTTTTAACATGCTGCTTTTTAATACTATAAAATAGTTATTTCTTAAAATTTATTAATGCGCTCATGATTTTGTGTTAAAGCATTGGCAAATCGTACTAATAATGTTAAGCCTTAAACTGGCCAAAGCTTTTTTGCAATGAAATTTATATCACTTGTTTGGCACGAAAATATACAATATGTTTTTCTACCAAAATGTTTCCCTTGCCTATTTTAGGTGATATGGACCAAAATAGGTTTAGAGCGAATCTCAAAAACTAATTCATTAAAAGGAATAAGTTTAAACAAAATTATTCCTCTTATCCAGATATAACTATAGACCATAAATTACTCTGTTTGTGCTTTTACTTAAGAAGATATATTGATTTTCGCTTTTTACAATAAAACGCGAAATTAAGCGAAATGAACATAACTTCAATATATATTGATTAAACTTAAATGATTTGCTGATACTACTTAATAAAGGGTAATGTTTTTAGCAACTTTCTTTTTGGAACATTGTTTTTGGCACTCAACTGTTTTTTGTGTAACATGTTACTGTTAAACATGTTCAGTTTGGTCTATAATTTAACCATGAATTGACTTACAATCGAACAACGCTTGCAGATTATTGAATTTTATTATCAAAATTCATGCTCGGTTAAGAGAGGTTCGTGCACTTCTTCCAATTTATGGTCAGTTTGGGCGACCTTCTGAGACGGCTATTCGGAAGATGTATCCGCCTGTGTTGTTGATGACCGTGAATTATCGATTCGGCACCGTTCGCAGGCAATTGGGCCTCTGTACTCCACTACGTTGAAAAATTTGCGGAAGGATTTGGGTGTAAAATCTTTTAAAATACAGCTGGTGCAAGAATTGAAGCCACGCGACCTACCACAACGGCTAACTTTTGGAGAACGAATGATCATTCTATCGACTCAAATAAAGATTTCATACATTTCTCTAAATTTTATGTGTTTTTGTTTTAAATTAAACCCGAAAGCTCTTAAAAAATCACCCTTTATAATATTTCTGTCGAATTTCATAAAAATCTTTTGATTATTCTCCTTTGAAAATTGCAAGAATTCAATAATAAAAAATATGTTTTCAGTGAAAAGCGCTATTCCTCATGTTAACTGTATTAAAATTCAAAACTGTAAAAATCTCTTAAAATATTTGTTTATTAACGAATCTATTTAAATCCTCATTGGCCTCTGGTATTGAAGTCTAGAAAATTAAAACAAAATTTTACAGATTCTGTAGTTTACAGCAGCAATAAATAAACATTCCAAACTTACCTCTAATGTCCTTCTATGTTGCCTACTAGGGCCACCCTTTTTCTTTATCGGTCTGATAGCCATTTTATGTTTGGCTGCCGAATGTGATAGTCTCTGCCAATCTGAAGAAAATAAATCAACTTCATCTTTAACATCGGGAAGTGATGAATCACGATGTCTTAAAATATCGTTTTTCTCCTGTTGCTGATTTTGTATTAGATGATGGTGCCATGAGCAGCACGTCTCTGTGGTGAGGCTGGGCTGCGTGGCAAACCCAAATCTTCATCGGACGCATCGGGACGATTGCGAAGTTTACGTAAGACATCAGCAAGTTCGGCCTAAAAAGAAAAAATAAAAAACATTTGTATTAAAATTTTGAAGGAAATACAATTTAACCAAGTTTAAATGCCGTTGCAGTTTCAAATCCAAAACCAATATAAACATTTCGAAATCGCGATACCATTAATGGCAATTATTTTTAAATTTAAAGCTTTCTTTTCCTTGCTTTGCCAGTGCAATCTTCTCTTAGTCGCCAAATACCGTTATAAGTTACTATTTCTGAATTTAGGCGTTTTTATAACGGCAATTTTAATATATCACGAAATTAAACCGGTATAACAGAGAAATAAAAACAGTAAGTTATGAGAACAATTACGTCGGATTGGCATGGTTGGCAAACACTAGCTCTTAATTATAACGATAGTTGCCTACCATGATCTCCACAATACCGATATGAAAATTTTAAAACAGCGATTTCAATAGTGGCATTTATCTTCTAA
Source organism: Delia radicum (assembly GCA_021234595.1). Taxonomy (NCBI): domain Eukaryota; kingdom Metazoa; phylum Arthropoda; class Insecta; order Diptera; family Anthomyiidae; genus Delia; species Delia radicum. The sequence goes on along the minus strand of CM037855.1, from coordinate 37,986,333 downwards.
TATTACAGGGTTGATATCAAAATTTTACTCATTCAATTTTGTTATATCTAAAGGGTCCGCCAAATAACTTTTTTTTTTTGAAAATGCTATAAAAAAAACTACTGAATATTTTCTCAAATTTCTTTTTTTATTTGAAAGTACAATCCTTCCGGTTAATAATGGAAAATAATTTCATTCAAATGGTTGCCTCGGCTGGCCATGCAGTAGCCTACACGATCGGTCCAATTTTTAAGCACATTATCGATTGTGTGCAGCTGTATATTAACCAATAGCTTCACGAATATTGTCCTTTAAAGCGTCAATTGTCTCTGGCTTGTTGGCGTAACACTTATCTTTGACGGCACCCCACAAATAATAGTCCAACGGTGTCAAATCACAAGATAACGAACATACGGAGCTGACGGTGCTTCTCTTCTTCCAAAATCCGAACGCAATTTTCGCACACATTCTGCAACATTACCATGATTTTCAAAGTAATGTCGCAATATTTCCCAGCGTTGTTCAAGCGTATACACAACCATAGTCGTTCAGCGGAAGGATAAAACTAATTATCTGTCAAATCAGACATGAGCTAAGTGTTACCATTCACGAAATAAGCACTAGTTAAAAAAAAAAAAAGTTAGATGGCGGATCCTTTACAAAATACCGTTATAAATATACGAATTTGTATTTTAGCATTATTTTGACTTTCGTTTAAGATATTTTAAAATCAAACCGGTAAAATAGCGAAATAATACCGGTTATACAAGAACAAACAAGTATTTAATGGAGTCGCTTTTCTAAAATTTCATTTTGGTCTTGTTGTAACTGGAGTAGTCAACTACCGTTATTATGAATATTTATTGAATGCCAACCCTGCTGATAGGCCATGAACAAGATAACTAATTCTCCTTGCTTCTTTTTTCTTATTCTATTACACAGAGAGAATTCCTTGGACGAGTTTTAATGAAATTTTTTGCACTAAACTAATGAAGTTTTCTTCACAATGTGATCACAATGTGAATGATAAATTTCTTAAACTTCATGAAAAAGTTTCATAGATTTAATGAAACTGTTTCATTAGTCCCAGAGAATTTTTTTTAATAAATAATATGAAATTTGTCATATAAAACTTTATGAAAAACTGCATTAATTTCATGAAAAGTTTCAATTTACGATTTCCAGTGATATTTCATAGATCTAATGCAAAAATTCATTATTATCATGCAGTTAATTCTCTCAGTGTACCATATAATATCATCTTGTGAATGGACGTATTATGATATCGGGGTTTTAAGTAATATCTTTACGTTGGTTTGTTGTTTTGCAAAAATTCATTGATATCATGCAGTTAATTCTCTCAGTGTATCATATAGTGTCATCTTGTGAATGACGTATGATGGTATCGGGGTTTTCAGTAATATCTTTACGTTGGTTTTGTTTTCGATAATAACTGTTATTTTCAAACTGAAACAAAATTCAAACTTGATGTCAACTATACGTTTTTTTTTAATAGTTCAGATAAGTCCACCAAATATTGGTTTGGCGAATCTATCGTGAATTTTCAAAAAAAAAAATATACAGTTAAGGAATGTTAATTTAAATGAGTGGGAAAAAGGATTTGGTTTTTCTTTATACCCATGTTTTCCATCGAAATACTAGTCTGGCTCTGAAACAACTTCTACTGGTTCTTGTATCACCCGTCATTGGATTTATTTTCATTTTAAATGGATTTTGTTTAAAATCAAGTATTTTCATTTTAATTATGCGTAGCTCTTATACTGTTTTGTGCAAATTATAAAGTAAACAAAAAAACATGACCGTGCCGAGAAAAACATTTCTTCTTGTAAGAAACACTCGTAAGCTTAAATTCGGAAGTAATCGAATGCGGTGGCCTTTCCAAAAATAAGTTTTCTTCAGATTGTTTGATTCTTGTTATTAAATTCTCAATATTTTATTCGCATTCTATTAAATTTAGATAAAAGTTTTTTAGCTTTAAATCCTCATACGAAGTCAGATTTAAAGGCTGATTCGGTCTCTTTTATTAATATTCCACCCAAAAAAGTGTTTCGATGGAATATACTCCTGTACACAGAAAAAACTAAAAACGGGTTTCAATTAAAAAATTTATTGAATCAATTAATATTTTAATTGATTTTGCACCTATCACGACAATGATACTATCAATTAAACCTTTTATTAAAATTAAGAAAGAAAAAAGAGTTATAAATAACTTCTAGAAAAAAAAAAATATGATACATAAAAAAGTGTGTGATATATACGTTGGTATGTGTGTTTTTGGCAATGCTGAGTCTGTTTGTGTGTGTGCTTGTTTTGTTTGTTAACTTCAAATGTATTTGGTATTTCATACTGAAAATTTTCTATTTATGCATGCAGTGTATGAAAAAATAATATGATAATTGCGTCTAAAATAAAATATGTATTTATAGATTTACAAGTCAATTAAAATATTAATTGATTCAATTAAATATTTGTTTAGAAACAAATTAAATTCAAATCAAATCTTTAATTAGATATTTTAGGTTGATAATTTTTTCTGTGTATATTTTGAACAATTTTTGAACAAGTTTCACAACAACAACAAATATCGTTAGTTTCCCGCACAGAGAGAATTTGTTGAACGAGTTTTAATGAAATTTTGTCGCTAACCTAATAAAGCTTCCTTCACAATGTGAATGAAAAACATTTTTAAACTTAATGAAAAGCTTCATGGTTTTAATGAAACTATTTTTAATGAAACTTTTTTATTAGTCGTATAAAATGTTTAATTAATAATATGTTTTTTTTTTTTTTTTATTAAATTTAATGAAAAACGGCATTGATTTAATGAAAAGTTTCAATGGACAAATTGCAGTGACAATTTATAAATCTAATGCAGAAATTTATTGATATTATGCAGATAATTGTCTAAGTGCGCAATTAAAAAAGTTAGCATTATGAAATAAACGCTGCATTCTGTTGCTATTAACACTAAAACAGCTTTATATGCCTTAGCGAGATTTTTAAATTAGGTCCACTTTAGCGAACAGGTTCGAGCACCTTTTGAGTTGTTTTCAAAATTTTTAGAAAACTTTTTTTTATTAGTTGCCAAAAGTGACCCCCCTTTTGGGAATCAACTAAAAATTATTTGAAAATCTATTCAGTTAATCCAAAAAAAGGTCGAAAAAACATAATTTTTATTTTTAATAAAAATTATAACAAACTTGAAAAAAAAATTTTAAAATTTATCAACCAAAAAAGTTGCTAACAAACTTCAAGCCCCATTTTTTACCCCTTAAAAATACGATTTGGCATTCGGTGGTTTGCGTCGGGATACCTCCATTGTTAGGTTTTTTTATATACCCCCAAAAACCAGATATAGGGCCACATTAGTGAACATTCTTATACTGTTTTTAATAATTATTTCTTTTTGATATATTAAAAACATACGGTGAAAGGAATAGAGGTCAAAGTCTCCTCCTTGAAGACCTGCTCAAACTTATTTGCCTAGAAACCTTAAATTTATATATGTCTGTCTGACACATGTAAATTTAACATGTCTGACGGCATGCCCAAACCGCTGAAGTTGTCAACTCTAAATTCGACATGTATGTTCCCATTCCCTAGTAGACATACCCTAATAAGGGAGGTATCCCGACGCGGACCCTCAGATGTTAATTGACTTTGGATTTGTTGTAAAGGAGAGAAAACTAACGGACACGTATTTTTTTTAGCTGCCCCATCTCATGTTTAGGAGTTATTAAGTGGGGTCAAAATAACCCCATTTTTTCGTTTTTTTCGGATTATTTTGTTCCATTTTAAAGTAATTATGGTAGGATTGTCAATTATTCGGGTTTTAATTTTGTTCGAATAAACGGTCAAACGATTAATTTTAAAAAATTCTTCGATTAATCCAACGAATACAAATAATTTTTAAAAAACATAAAAACCACCGGTCGACACGATTTTTGGGTCTGAGTTCTAAATGTCAAATTTTGTTTTTTTTTATGTTACTAATAAAGGGAAAACTATTTTTTTTATCAAAGTTTGTTTTTAATCTAAGTGATATACACACTGATGATCGTAAAATCTCCAAAATTTACATATAGTTTTAGTATATTGAGCTGTTAAAATCCTATTTTAGTTACCTTAGAAATTACATAAATGGAAATCACAGTTTAAGTGCTAACGTACTATTATTGTAAAATATCATTTTTTTTATAGCTTTACAAAGTTTCAACTTTAAAAATCAAAATATTTCAGCGATAAATATCACTTTATCTGTGAATTTCTTCACATTGTTTGCTTGAAAGTCAAATAATATATCTATACCCATTATTAAAGAGTAGATATATATACTCAACACTCAGAGGAAAAGTTTTATTAAATGTATGACATGTTTCATCGATTTTCGCCCAATGTAACGTTTCATAGTATTTATGAAACATTTCATAAAAAATTAAATCAATTTTATTATACACAGAAAAAACTAAAAACGCGTTTTAATTAAAAAATTTATTGAATCAATTAATATTTTAATTGAATTTGCACCTATCACGACAATGATACTATCAATTAAACCTTTTATTAAAATTAAGAAGGAAAAAAAAGTTGTAAATAACTTCTAAAAAAAAATATGATACTCACAAAAAATTGTGTGATCTATACGTTGGTATGTGTGTTTTTGGCAATGCTGAGTCTGTTTGAGTGTGTGCTTGTTTTGTTTGTTAACTTCAAATGTATTTGGTATTTTATACTGAAAATTTTCTATTTATGCATACAGTGTATGAAAAAATAATATGAAAATTGCGTCTAAAATAAAATATGTATTTATATATTTAAAAGTCAATTAATTAATAAATTAATCAAAAATTAAAAAAAATATTAATTGATTCAATTAAATATTTGTTTAGAAACAAATTAAATTCAAATCAAATCTTTAATTAGATATTTTAGGTTGATAATTTTTTCTGTGTATTTATGAAAAGTTTCACTATATATAACCGGTCCGCCAATTAACTTTTTTTTTTTGAAAATGCTATAAAAAAAAACTACTGAATATTTTCTCAAATTTCTTTTTTTATTTGAAAGTACAATCCTTCCCGTTAATAATGGAAAATAATTTCATTCAAATGGCTGCCTCGGCTGGCCATGCAGTAGCCTACACGATCGGTCCAATTTTTAAGCACATTATCGATTGTGTGCAGCTGTATTTCACCAATGGCTTCACGAATATTGTCCTTTAAAGCTTCAATTGTCTCTGGCTTGTTGGCATAACACTTATCTTTGACGTCACCCCGCAAATAATAGTCCAATGGTGTCAAATCGCAGCTCCGAGGTGGCCAAACGACATCAGCTCTGCGGCTGATAATGCGATCTTCAAAAACAGGGCGCAAAACATCGAGTGTAGCTTCGGCTGTGTGGCACGTAGCGCCGTCCTGTTGAAACCAAATGTTGCCAATATCCTCCTCTTCAATTTTTGTGAACAAAAATTCGTTCAACAAGGCCCGATAACGATCGCCATTGACTGACCATTGACATTCTGCAACATTACCATGATTTTCAAAGTAATGTCGCAATATTTCCCAGCGTTGTTCAAGCGTATACACAACCATATTCTTTCAGCGGAAGGATAAAACTAATTATCTGTCAAATCAGACATGAGCTAAGTGTTACCATTCACGAAATAAGCACTAGTTGAAAAAAAAGTTAGATGGCGGACCCTTTATATATAAAGGATATTTTGTATTAGTAAGGATTTCATTGCTTCTGTGTAGAAAAAGTTCATAGAGACTATGTTATGGTCATTATAATTCTTGTGATTTATAAAATGTTTCATAAATATTGATGAAATTATTACATTGGACGAACATTGATGAAACTTTTGCTCGGTTTTCTCTGGGTGTAGGAAAACGATTAATAAACGTTTTAAAATTTCAGTTATTTCTTCAATGGAGTTTTGATTTTATTTTGTCCATTACCATTTCTTATACAAATTTTCCCAAAACTGGAAAGAAGTATTTTTTTAATTATTCGTTTAATTATTACTAATAAATAAACATTTATAAAAACAACTACATGTATAACTACAACAAAAAACAACATTATGTTCTTGTTAATTTGTTTTTTTTTTCTTTGTTATCAAATGCTTTTAAGCAACACAATAAGAAAATGTCAAGCTAGTTGTGAATTTTAGGAATTATTTAATTGATTCAATTAATTTTTAATTGACAGCTTTTCAACAAATGCAGAAAAGACATATAAAAGTCCAGTTTAAAGTGAGATATATTTGTCCATAAGCGTAATTAAATGGTCTGCATTAAAATTTTCAAAAAAAAAAATCGCAAGTTTACACATTGTTGTTAGAGTGTACCTTGAAACGTTAATTTTTTAGACGACGTGTATCAGTCTTTATTAAATTTAACTATACCAGACGTGGATCCTGAAAAAGATTTTCTGTTTTTAAAAAAAAATTTTGTATTGCAAATTTGTATTTCGGTTTATGAAATGTCCAATTATCCCTCCTCCTGGATCATCGCCTCACTATAGTGTAGTTGAAAATAAATAGACCAAAGGTCAGAAAAAACCAAATGAGAGTGCCATAATGGGTCGGTTTGATTCTTCTACACCCTTCAACAATATTACATTTTTTTTACATTTACTTTTAAAGTTACTTTCCACACCTTCATTTAATGAAACAAAGATATAGAGGTCATTAAGATACCACCACCCTCAAAAAGTCTATTAAACTTACAATTTATTAGACCAAAGCTAATATAACGGGACTGAACGACTATTTTCAAAGTATTTGATTGCTTCGGTTAATTTAAAAAGAAATAAATAAATATAAAAGAAATAAGAAATATATAAATATTACATCAACTAGAATTAGATGCTTAAAATATGTCTCTTTTAATTTCCAAAATGTAGAAAACTTTTTTTTTTAATATGGAAACTCATATAAAAAGCAGTTTTAGAATTTTTTAGACTTATACATGAAACGTTCTCATTTTTTTCCGCTTATTTGGTAAAAATTATCAATTATTACAGTGAACCAACATGGAAATAAAAATTTTAGTAAAAAAATATTTCACTCATAATAATCCATATATAAAAATACGAAATAAATGTCAAAAACAACGAATACTTTTGTAAAATGTACAAAATTTCGTTTATTTTACGAAAGTTTTTGTTATTTTGACATTTTTTTCGTATTTTTGTACAGGGACTATTATGAGTGTACTGCCACTCGAAAATCGGTTTAAGGTAGGTACACTTATGATAGTGTTTTGAAAAAATTTAAACTGTTATTCTTATTCACTAAATAAATGTACCAATTTTGAATCTCAGGTTTTAATTAAGTCTAATTTATTAATATTGTTTTAGTTCTGATAAAAATATTGCATTTATAGAATTTATAAAATTTTAAAAGACTTCAACATTTTTTTTTTTTTTTGAATATTTACTTTTGGTGTTTCAAGGTACACCACCCCATTTTCTTTGCATCCATATAATTTTTGGACCTAGATCTATGATAAAAATTGGTGCTAAATAAAACACGTTCGAGAATATATTTTTTTTTGTAATATGCAAACTTATACAAAAAAGAAACGTTTCAAGGTACACTTGTTTCATGGTACACCACTTTCCCCTACATTTATTTGTAAAACATAAAAAAAAATTAAAAGTAATTTTTTTTACTAAAAACTAAGAAAAATGCAATAAAAATATGCATTTACAGCAAAATATGCAATTAAAATCTGAATTTTAAGTAAAATGCAATAAAAATATGCATTTAAAGCAAAATATGCAATAAAAATCTGAATTTAAAGCAAAATTTGTAAAACTATGCATTTAAAGCAAAATATGCAATAAAAATCTGAATTTAAAGTAAAATTTATAAAAATATGCACTGAGTCCCGGTTCACACACGGCAATTTTACTTGCGCAATTTTTCTTCAACTATCCTTTGAAATTGCTTTTGTGTTCACACAGGAAAAGTTTGTTTCAGCAATTTTCGTATATCAACCTGCGGTGTTGAAAATTGCGGATGACAAAACAAAACGGAATTGGAGTACGGGCAAGTCTGTACCCCCTTCCATTCTCTTTTACTCCCTCTTCTATAAACTCAAGAATTGCGCAAGTAAAATTGCCGTGTGTGAACCGGGACTAACGAATCGATGCCATTTTAACACAAATTCAATGATTCGCAAATATATTTTGTTTACCCTGTTCTCAGACTAAACGGGAATCGCATGTATTTGCACAAGCTTCCGGATCCTGCAAATGACTATTTGTTATTGTATATTTTTTTGAAATTTGAATTTTGAATTTTTTTCATACTCATATATTTTTAATTGGAATATTTTCGATTATTAAATTCATGATATCATGCGTAATAAATAACGTGGGAAAAAAATTATTTGTTCTCTTTTACAAAAGTTAATTAGTTGCAAATTGGCTACCAATGATGTTGAATTAATATTGTATACACTAAGAAAAAACAATTATACAAACAATAAGAAAAGAGGTTAATTTCGAAATTTGAATTTTGATTTTCTGTACACGCATAATAATCCAAATGAGAAATTAATGTCAAAACAACAAAAACTTACGTATGGTAAACAACATTTTGTTCATTTTACGAAAGATTTTATTATTTTAAAATTGTTTCGTATTTTCATCAGTGTAGAATTTCACGGCTACATTTTTCAATAATTGCTGTTAAAAAACACTAACTAAATAAAATAAAGACGTAGGAGATTAGAAAAATAAACAAAAACTCTAAAAATAGAATATTTGTGTTTGTTAGTGTTGGTCACTTTTGAGTATAATAGACAATAACAGAAAAAGCTAATAGGAAAGAAAACTGCAATTTAGCTGCCTTACATTCGAGGACATACTTGGATGAGACTTGGTATTGTTACGTTTATAGTGTAAGTGAAGCGCAGGTTTGATTCTTACAGCCAGCAGGTTGTTGAAAAAAATGTATCATATAGAGACAATCTGACAATTATAAGACACAAATAATAATACAATTAAAAAAAATGGAAACTGATGACGCCTGTACATAAAAAAGGTCTGATTTGAAAATTAATAGTGTTTATAATTTTTACACACAGAAAACAGTTTTGTAGTTGGAACCGATTTTTTTTTCCCCAACCGAATTTTTGTGGTTCTAAGTATTATCACTATTATTAAATTTTAATACTATTGTAACTTCCGACATTTATTTACAAATTTCGAACTTTTATTGTACAAATTGAATATTTTATATTTATGGACTATAATATTTTATAAACATATTCACATGCGTTCAACAAAATTGACTTTATTAATAATTTATTAAAATTATATGCCTCGAACTGGGCTCGAACCGTCGACCTTCCGTTTGTCCGGCAAATACTTTACCTCTAACCTAAACCCAATTTAAATATGGTTTTTTTTTAAATTTCAACCTTAAATATTTTCTAGTTTCAAATTTAAATATTTGTCTAAAAATAGATTTGCTAATCTCAATATTTTGTTAGAGTTACCAAAACTATAAAAAAATTTATATTATTTTGAAATTATTTTATTAATAAAAAATTCTTATCCGCGAACTAGGCTCGAACCGGCGACCTCCTGCTTGTCAGGCAACTACTTTACCTCTACCCTAAACCCAATTTGAAATTGCATTTTCCATTTTCAACCTTGAATGTTTTTTTGTTTAAAATTTAAATATGTATGTCTAAAAATAGATTTGTATATACAACAGAAATTCGGTTGCTGATCTCAATAGTTTATTAGAGTTACCAAAACAATAAAAAAAATTAATATATTATTTTAAAATTATTTTATTAAAAAAAATTCTTATGTCGCGAACTGGAGTCGAACCGGTGAACTTCTGCTTGTTAGGCAATTACTTTACCTCTAGCCCAAGCCCAAGTTTAATCTGTATTTGCAAATTTCTACCTTGAATATTTTTTTTTTCATATTTAAATATGAATGTCTAAAAATAGATTTGTATGTACAATATAATTTATGTTGCTAATCATAATATTTTATAAAAACTTTATATTATTTTATAATTGGTAACGCAAACTGATATTTATTTTATATTTATTTAAACTAATATTCGATTTTCACTGCAAATATTTTATTCAAGGCATTAAATCTACGAAAAGTAGTTGGTAGTTGGTATTAAAGGTCATGTAGAAGATAATATTTTTTCAATATTGATAAGGAAAACCAATAGTTTGAATGATGTGACTGTGTTTTGGTTAATTTTATATATTTTCTGTTAACAATATAGTTTAATTACTCTGATGATGAATTTTAAGTACCTACAATTAAAATTATTGAATAATGATTAAATTGTGTTGTTTACAATGAAATTTCAACCAAAACATTTATTCTTCTTCTTAAACTCAACCTTTCTAAATGAACTGACTTTTTTCTCGAACTGTATTATTTAATTTAAAATTAATGATAAACGAACATTTAAGAGGAAAATTTCACACTAATTCTTTTAACGTATTCTATGAATAAAAATCCATGTTATTAGCTTGACACGTGAATTACGTATGAATAAAAATTAAATATAAGGAAAATATAAGGAAAATATCGAAAAATATCTATTTTCACAGTTTTCCAAGTTTTTCGTGTTGTATTATTTAGTTATTTAAACAAATACCAATGAAAACAAAACATAAAAATAATTTATTATATATTCTTTTGCTTAATAAATTATTATATTTTATTGTTATTGTGTTATGAAAATCAAATTTGTATAATAAAATATTTAAAATTATTATTAATATAAAAATAAATATTACAAATTTTAAATAACAAATATAGAAAAAATCAAAAATTTACAATTGATTTGATAATTTTTGCATTTAACGAGTACCTAATTTACTTTAAATCGGAATAATCGTCATGTTTGAATATAATCCTCATTTCGTATAATGTGTGTTAAACACATAAAATTGTTACATTTAACCCGAATCATGCTGGACATTTTTTTTTTTGATCCTGCTTCCAGGATATTTAGAATGCTCTGTTACCATATGGTAACTATGGGCGGGCTAGGGCACTGGTTTTTGTACATATAGGAAAATGTATTTTTTGGCAAGAAAACGTTTTGCGAGGTCGGTCGCAAAATAAGACGACCTAACAAACAAAAGCACAACAAATTTGGGAAATAAAGGGTCCGCCATCAAACGTTTTTTTTTCAACTAGTGCTTATTAAGTGAATGGTAACACTTAGCTCATGTCTGATTTGACAGATAATTAGTTTTATCCTTCCGAGGAACGAATATGGTTGTGTATACGCTTGAACAACGCTGGGAAATATTGCGACATTACTTTGAAAATCATGGTAATGTTGCAGAATGTGTGCCGATACACCCAAAACGAGTCACTGTTTGGTGCGGATTTTGGTCCAGAGGCATAATTGGGCCATTTTTCTTCGAAAATGAGAAAGGAGTGGTCGTTACAGTCAATGGCGATCGTTATCGGGCCATGTTGAACGAATTTTTGTTCACAAAAATTGAAGAGGAGGAAATACAGCAGCACACAATCGATAATGTGCTTAAAAATTGGACTGATCGTGTAGGCTACTGCATGGCCAGCCGAGGCAGCCATTTGAATGAAATTATTTTCCATTATTAACCGGAAGGATTGTATTTTCAAATAAAAAAAGAAATTTGAGAAAATATTCAGTAGTTTTTTTTTATAGCATTTTCAAAAAAAAAAGTTATTTGGCGGACCTTTTATTTTCTTTATTTCTTAACATAATCTATTTTTAGCACGATATACTTTTCCCATATGCTGTAAATAATTGTAATTGTTTCAGTTGTAAAACAGTATCTTTATTTTAAGGTAAAAAACATAGTAATTTGTAGAAGAAATTTCTGTTTTGAGTACAATTGAACAGTTCATGCGAATAAAGACGAATAGACCATTTGTAGAATTTTACAGGGGACAATAAAAACGAAAGAAACGGTTAAAAAATAATATTTTTGTCAACTTTTGGTATTAGCTTAAAGATTTAAGCCACATCTACCTATATACAAAATTTTAGTAAGGTATTCGAAAGAGAACTTGCCAAAAATTGGACTTCAATTTTTGCTTAAATGGAAAAAGGGCGAATATCCAAAAAAAATGTATTGAAATTTGAATAAAAATGTGTTATTTTGCAGCAGATTTTGACTACATTTTCATGAGACTTGCAAAACTTGACAAACTATGGTTGGTATTTGTTTGTAACACTTTAAGGACAATTAAGTACAATTTCAAAATTTAGCTAATATCAATTTTAAACTCGCAGCTAAATAATTTTTATATAATATTTTGTTAAGGATGGATATTCGCCCTTTTTGCTTTCCACACTTAAAAGTCTTATAACTCAAGAACGGTAAAATTTTTTGCCAATATAATAAGTGTGGTTTGTTCCTCGTAATGTTCTTTTAACACATTGTTACCGAAAGTAAATTTTTGTATGTTTTTGTGTTGTATTTAATCAAAATTGTGCGTTAGTTCACTCCCAATTTAAACAAAAATATAAAAATATACGAATTATAGCACTTTCAAAGTCATTTTTTAGCCTTAAAAGTCAATATTTCCCCAAAATTTCTGCATAGGATTGTAGGGCTCTGCTAATAAAATGTATTTATGCAAAAAAACGTGTTTGCGAAAAAGTGGTCTGTCTATTCGTCCTTATTCGCATGAACTGTTCAATTGTAGTTCATAAAAAAAGCAAACCACATCAAATAACTGTTTTACAATTTTACATTAATTTTTCACAGTAGTTTTTTTTTATTTAAAAAATAAAACACATAAATGTTTGCTCAATTTTTACTGCGTATGTGGTTAATTTTGGCTACAATTGTTGTTAATTTTTTGAACAGTAAAAAACAAATGACACAGTTAAATTTCTGAAATATAAGTAGTTCTTTCTCCAAGTGAAATTTCGTTTGTTTTTAACTGCATATGTAGTTAACGGACTGTATGTAAAAATAGTACCTACATTGTGCGCCCCGGTAGGCCAGTTGGTAGCGTGCTGGCTTATCAGTGCGGGGGTCGTGGGTTCGATTCCCACCAGAGGCACTGGTCTGTTTTCGCTACAACGCGACGAAGGCCATAGTAGCTAGTGCTCGGTTAGGGTAATAGTATATAATTTGTAATTATATGATTATTAATTAATAAAAAAAAAAAAAAAAAAAAAGTACCTACATACAAAATGCTGTCTCTGTTTTACATATTAAAAAAAAAAAATTCGTCACCATTTGTTTAGTATGTAAAACAGAGACAACATATTGTATGTGGGTACTATTTTCACACATTGTATGGAGTTATAGTCCGTTTACGAAACGTATCCGCTAGAGTAATTAAGCCTTAAGACTGCTTTATGAAATAAAATTTATAATTTTGACAGAAAACATATCTTTTTGAAAATTTTTCGACATTTTCCAAACATTAGTTTGAAATTTTATAAATGTATGGGGAAAGCACCACATTTCAATTTCATGTGTTTTTTCAAATTCATTCGTATTTAAAAAAAAAAAATGGAAACACAAGACATGTGCGATTGAAATATTCTGAAGCTGAAAGTTCCATTCAGTTTTACAACACGAATTCAATTTACTTAAAGCTAACAATTATGGAACAAATAATTCGCTTCTAATTAAAGTTGGAAAATATATTTGTTAGAAAATGAATTTAACATTTTTTTTTTCTGATACATATATTTTTTTAGGAATTAATTCTGAGTTGTTTCGGTTTTGCAGAAATTTATATATAAAACCACATGGATTTTTTGAAATATTTTGGACCATTTGTGTTAATATATGATTTAGTATTAGGCCACATAACATTGTATCTCTGAATTCTTTGAATATTATTTTCCATACCACAAAAAAAAATATAAATATTTTGATATACGTTGATATTTTCATATATGGCACCATATCAAAAATGCAAGAAACCAAAGTGTCATATATAATTTAATATGGTTACGTATAAAAACATATACATATAAAAATATCAAACACAGTATCATCATCTAAACACTTTTTTAATCGGGTGATGCATAAATATTAAAATCATGTAAGAAATTTTCATAAACCGTTCAAACAGTACGCAAATTTGCCAAAACCAGAAAATAGTTTAGAAAAAAATTATTTTACTTTTAAATTTAAAAAAATTAAAACCAAAAGTTTATTTTTCGATCGTTTTATCATAAACTATGATGTCAGAAAGATAATTCAAGTTCAAGATCATTTGTTTTTTGTTAAACAAAATACCGTGCAATGTTTATTTAATAATTAAAAATGTCTTAATTCCGCTAAATTAATGCAGACTATATCTATTGACAGGTCATGTTTCACGTCACCGAAAACCTTAAGAGGACCAATGTAGAAAGGGTAGAAGATTTACGGAAATTATAATTTTTGTAGGAACAAGATTAACGTTTTACCCGTATTGTTTTTTTTTTACTTGATGAGAAGTAAAAAACAAAAAATTTTAAAAATCGGGTCGAATTAAAAATTGTGAATTTTCACTGAAAAAATCGATGGATAACACACAAAATTGCAACTGTTTTTAAATTTTTTATTAATTGATAAAAAATTTTCCTGTTTCTAACATTTTACAATAATAAAAAATATCATTTGCAACCAAAATTATGAGAAAACCCCTAAAATGCTTATGATTCCTAAACTAGTCCCCTAGCCTGCCCTTAGTTACCATATGGTAACACCAAAACCAGTAGTTAAAAAAAGTACAACAAATATAATTAACAAAAAAAAAAAACAGTAATTTTAAAATATTAAAGGTGTATTTTCAAATGAATAACACTTTGTTTCAATAGTTTTAATAAATAAGTATTTATATTTTAAAAACATTTACTTTTAAAAATAGCTCTTTTTTGATTTTTCAAAAATTAACTAACAAGTAGGGTGTCCCGACCGGGACCGGCAGATCGTAATGAACTTCGAATATGTTGTTGAGAATAAAAATTTGAGGGACATGTGTTTTTTTTAGCTGCAAATCTCATGTTTAGGCGTTACTAAGAGGAGTCAAAAATTACCCAATTTTACGTTTTTTTTCTTTTATTTCGTTCTATTAAAAGTAACTATAGACAAATTTGATACACAGAAAAAATTATGGGCCAAAAATATCTAATTAATCGATTGTTTGAATATCAATGGCAATTTAAACAATTTTTTTAATTGCTTCAATTAAAAAATTTATTGAATTTTCTAATATATCCATACAGTCCATACAGACAACATGTAAACAAAATTTTAAAAAATTTGTGCAAACTATTTCATACATCAGATTGCTTTTCACAATTTGTTAAATAAGTTTGGGACTTTAGCACATTTAATTACTATAAATGCAATTAATGTTTATCCCAATGAAAATAAATTTAAATAACAAATATGCAGGTGCTTGTGCAAATTTAAATGTAACTGACACTAATAGAAAACATATAATTTTCTATTGTTGATTTACTTGAATAAACGTCACTACATTGCTAGGTCTGTCAAAAAACAGAGTAGTATTTGGAAGATGACAAAGCCAATTGTGACAATTTTTTGTTGTTGTTTTTGTTTTTTCTTTGATATTTTAAATTTTGAATCTCGCTCCTAGACGAGGACAAGAAATTCTCATTGAGTTTGTGATTGCACATAGCAAATATCTCTAGAAAGTCTAATAACAAAGTCCCCTGAAGATTTCCTTAGGCAGGAATGAAATCCGGATAGGGACACGCCTACATCAGATTGCTTTTCACAATTTGTTAAATAAGTTTGGGACTTTAGCACATTTAATTACTATAAATGCAATTAATGTTTATCCCGATGAAAATAAATTTAAATTTTTTTTTATTGTATTTAGATTAATTAATCAAACAAAGGTTTAATTATATCAATATATTATTTAATTTGTAAATAAAAAAAAAAAAATTACAAATGACTTACTTTTAATAAGTTGAATAGTTTATCGATTTGAAATACACTCAAAATCGTAGTTATTTCACTAGAGTTTGCAACACTCTTTTTGTTGAGATATTCGTGTACGCACGAAAACTTAATTTAGTTTCGTGTTTTATCTGTGGTAATAAAAGTGCACATGTGCATTTAAATAAACCTTATCGAAAAAGGACAATTAAACTATTATATTTCTGTAAATAATTAAATTTTCAATAAGTATAAGTGTCATTAAACTATCATTTTAAAGTTGTGTGTGATTTTTTTAAGAAAGCAATTCAATTACAAGAGAAAGTTCAAGACACGACAAGCAAAACAAAAATTTTGTCTTTACTTTTATTTGTTTTCTTATAATACATTTTTATAGTAAAAAGCTTTAATTTTATTATAAATAAAATGTCAATTTAATTTACAAACCTACATTTCTTTTTTGATTTAATGGGGGGCATATAACAAAAATAAAAAATACGAGTTTTCAATTAAAACTACCATTGTTTTCTTCTCAAGTTTCAATTAAAGTTTTAATCAATTTAACTAAACTTTTTAATTGAGGTTGTAAAGAAAAACAATAACTCTTTTAATTGATATTATTATTATTATTTTAATTGAAAGCGTTTTAATAAACTGTCTGCAAATTTTTTTAGTTAATACTATCATTTCAGTGGAAGGTGAAAAATCAATTAAAATATTAATTGATTCAATGAAATTTTTAATTAAAACCCGTTTGTAGTTTTTTCTGTGTATTAAATGAAAGGTTTTTTGAAGACAAAATTACCAGTGTACAAATTATGCCCAACAAAATTTTCAATTATTTTTGTTATTCAAAAAAATGTGTTTTGAGTAACATTAAATCTGTTGTTTTATTAAGGAATTTTAGTTGTAGTAAGCTAATAATAATGCATAGCAATGACTATACAATTTAATCGAGGGGGTGTTTGAGTTTTTTCCGATATTCGAAACCGTTCGGTTTTTATGCGACTTTTCCGAAGAGCCTTTTTCCCCTATCTTCCAAATAATTAAAAAATGTGGCAACTCTGGGTCCAGTATATAGGCAATATGGGTATCAACATTTTTGTTATCTTGAATACTGCGTACAAATAAATCTAGTTTTCCTAAACTAAAGACAAGTTTTCATATTAAAACCTACTTTTTAATCATACTTTCTAACCCTTAAACGTGAGATTGGGCAGATAAAAAAAAAAATACGTGTCTCTTTTTTGTGCTCCTTTACAACATATAAATAGATCATTAAAATCTGCGAGTTCGGGTCGGTATACCTTCCTTGTAAGTTTGAGTTTATGTAACTTTTATAAGCAATGAGCTATTGTCCTAAAAATTGCTTTAGAGG
Organism: Delia radicum; assembly: GCA_021234595.1. Taxonomy (NCBI): domain Eukaryota; kingdom Metazoa; phylum Arthropoda; class Insecta; order Diptera; family Anthomyiidae; genus Delia; species Delia radicum. The sequence continues at coordinate 37,969,029 of CM037855.1, read as the reverse complement.
AAATTTACAAGTCCATTTTATAAAACCTGTTTTCATTTATAACGGTATTTTTATTACATTAAGCACAGGCACCCCAAACTAGGGTTGCCATATTTGAAAAGTGAAAAAAAGTACATTGATGAAAAAAAAACAGTACTTTTCAAAAAAAAAACAGTACATTTTTGTATTTATTGTTAACATAACTTTTACTTCAATACATCACATATTTACTTAAAATAAGTTAACGAAATTTTGTCAATTTTTTTTTAAGATTTAACAAATTTAATTCAAATCAACAAAATTTCGTCAAGTTTACATCCTCCAAAGAAGTAAAATTGACTAAATTTCATCAAATTGAATAAATTTCGTCAAATTGGCTAAAATTATTACTTTTTGCATTGGGCAGTGTCATGAAAAAAAATTGTGTTTACAAACATCCATTGCTTGAAAAGTAAACAAACCAAACTTATATATGTACAAAGAAACGAAGTGGAATTAATACAGGGAGATTCAAAAAATTTATATAAAAAACTATTGTACACACAAAAAAAAAACATGGTTAAAAAAATATATATTCTTTGTACACGCAAAAAACTTGTTTATAAAAATATGTAAAATATACAAAAAAACAGTACAAATCCAAAAAAACAGTACTTTTGCGTACTGTTTTAGGTGTTGTGAATAAAACAGTACATTTTTCAAAAAACAGTACATGTACTGTTTAAAACAGTACGAATGGCAACCCTACCCCAAACGTACATGCATGTTTTGTGTTACCATATGTTAACTACAGGGTGTTATGGGTTAAATGACATTTAAAGTAAAACTGGCAATGAACAAGGTCTTAAACAAATAAACACAATTATTTAAAATTTATCCAAAAAAAAAAAGAACAAAAAAAAACAATACAATTAAAGTGTTAAATGAAATATTGCAGTAGAGAAAATTTAAATGTCACTTTTTCTTTTCACATACAAAAATTTTAATTTATTATAAATTTTGTATTTAAATTTTAATTTATTTTATCAATTCAAGGTAAAATTTTAATTAAACGAAAAAAGCAAGATTCAATTAAAATAGTTTATTAAAATGTCTAGAGGTTATTGTTAAACTTTTAAAAATATTGGAAAAATTGTACATTAAGTGGCGTTGCTTAAAAAAAAGAAGGTATGACCCCCTCTGGAATTAAAAAACAATGTATGACCCCATCTGGAACCAAAAACCGGTATATGTAGAAACATATAAGTGTGGGTACTCAAATGAAAGGAAATTTCCTCAATATTTCAAAAAGGATATTATTTTTATGATCCCTGATATGTAGCGCCCTTTAGAGCTATTTTAAGTATATTTTAAGTACAAAAATGGAGAGGAAGTTTTTTTTAGATTATTTCTGTAAAATAATGAATTTTACATGAAAATAATTTTTAGTTGCTATCGGTTACTGTCGGTTATCCCTGGGTAATCCCAGCGTGGTAGTGATAGTACAAAATGTATTGTCTTAAGAGGTTTTTCCTTCAGTCCGTCCAAAGCCCGGCTTCGCAGAGGAAAGTTTTTCTGCGTGACCGGCCTTACGGGTTTTCTCCTTGGGAGTAGGCAGTTTAGTGGCTTCGACGAGTATAGTTTTTCTGCCTGACCGTCCTTCGGCCAGGCTTACGGGTTCTTTCCTATGTGATAAGCAGTTTAGTAGCTTAGCTGATGAAAGATTTTCCTCTTTGGCGATATTATCATAAAAATTTATTTTGCTGTAAATTCGATGTAGTTGTAAGTGTTCTCGAAAACAGCGCTGCAGGCAAAATTTGTAAACAGGCGCTACGTATCATAGATCCTAAAAATAATATAATTTTTGAAATTCTGATGAAATTTCTTTTCATTACAGTACTAATGTACCGGGTTTTAAGCCCTAGGGACCATTTTTTCCGAAAATAGAAAAAAAAAATCTCTTTCAATAATTTTTTTTTTTTTCAAAATATTAAGCAATATTTTGAAAATAAATATTTTACTGCAATAATATGCATATGGAAAATTAATAAAAAAAAATAAATTCAATTTGTGCGAAATTTCCAATTTGTGATTACAAAATATTTTAAACAGCAACGAGGAAAAACAACTTCACTTGACAAAGGTTAACTTTTAAATCACTAAAATATATGAAGAATTTAAAAATTGTTCGCAACTTTGAGGTAAAATACTTGCAATCATTTTTTTTAGTATGACATGAATAACCTTTGTATATCCACCCGCGCTTATTTATCTTTTTATATAAAATGTGGCGATTTTAAGTTTAAATCAAATTAAAAGCATTCAAATAACAGTTTTTGCTTGAATATAATTTAATATCAAATATATCAATATATCAATTTATAATTCCCATTACACCACCAAAAATATAAAAATACCAATTTTTTTTGTCACATATTAGAATTAAAAAAAAAAAACCGCTATTATTTTACATGTATTATATAACACGTATTTTTGGTTTAATGATATTTAGTTGGGTGTAGGGTTACTTATTTGCAGGCAAATTATATTAAACACTTTTAAATTCACCAAACTAAAAATTTTATACAAGGTGGCGCAAAAATAATTTCCGATGTTTTTTGGCTGTAATTTAAAAAAAAAAAATGAAAAACTTTGATTCTTCTTGTGGATTATTTTTATTTGGTATTTTAATTTTTTTTACATCAAGTCGAGAATATGATGTCATGTAAATGGTCGCCGCCACAGTTGATTGTCATTTGAGCCCTTTTTATGGCATTTTCCATCACTTTGGCCAAAACTTCCGGCGATAGGTCCTCACATTCTTGACGGATATTGTCTTTAAGAGCTGCAAGAGTCTGAGGCTTGTTGACATAAACCCGCGACTTCAAAAAGCCCCACAAAAAGAAGTCTGGAGCGGTCAAATCAGGCGATCTTGCTGGCCAGTGCAAATCGCAAAAATGGGAGATTAGGCGCCCGGGAAATGCATCCTTCAGCATATCGGTTGTGGCACGTGCAGTGTGTGCCGTTGCACCGTCCTGTTGGAACCACATGTTTTCCAATCCCAATTCATCAAGTTGCGGCAAAAAGAACGTGGCACGTCGTCTGGTCTATGTCGACGGCGCTTCCATGACATCCTCGGCTACAGCAGCAATATTCTCTGCAGAACGGCTACTCCGGGGTCTGCCACGCCTGGCAGCATCTCGTGTTGTGCCAGTCTCTTCGAGGCGAGCGGCTAAACGTCGCAGTGTTTCACCAGTAGGCGTTGGACGGCCAGGAAATCTGCGACGAAATTCACGTTGTGCCAAAGTCACCGACCGATTATTGGTCAAATAAATAGTCACCAATATTCCGCGTTCTGGAGCAGTGTAGCGTAACATTGTTTATTAACGTGTATTTCGCATGTGTTTACTACACAAATGTCAAAACAGAACTGACATTAGGGGCCAATCGCAAAATTTATATCATTTTCTGATAGGAGGATTACTTTTGCGCCACCTTGTATAAGGATGTCTTTTGAGGTTTTGAAAATTTTGTTTGTTCCATAAAATTTGTTGATGCCTTTTCGATATTAGTATTAAGATTATTAAAATCTTTTATTTGATGTACGTTTTAGCTGAAATGATCGAAATATCAATATCAAAGAGTATATACAAATAGAGAGACTACTTCTTACGCCTCAATAAAATAACGAACTCGGGCAAGCAATTGAAAACATTATTTTGCACTAAAATATCATAGCAACATGTTGATAACAATTTGTTGCTTAAAACACTCACTTTTATTTGGCTTATATTTTGTTATTTTCTATTCAAAATTAATATATTTTAATTTAATTTTGCTGATTTTATCATTAATATTTGAAATAATTAAAAATTTTATTAAATTATTGTTTTAAAACATGGCTGAGCACACCCCATTAAAATAAAATATTTAAAAAATGTGTTAACCGACTTTCATATTGTAATTGTTCATGTAAAGAATATACTCTTATCTATAATATACAAAAAGTTAAGTACCGATTTTCTACTAGAAATTTTTAAATATCTTTTTCGGAAAGTTTTTTTTGAATGTCACATTATTATCCTTTACATTTTGTAGATAACAAGATTGGCTGTAAGTTTTTTGTTTTTTGTAATAAAATGGCAAAACTTTAGAAAAACTGTAAAATTCTTAGAACCCAATAAAATAACCCCACATTATAAAATGCAGATTAAAATTATTACAAATATTTTTTTAAAACCTAAACAGAGAAAACAAATTAACCGTACTATTTGGTTGCCATAATCAAATTTATTCCAGGATTAATTAAAATATACTGTTCCAGTCGAAATTCTGTTGCATTGGCCGATGTTTGGTTGTCGCAAACAAAAATATATGTGTTTGCAACCGAACTATGCAGTTGGCGAAAAATTCCGACATCACAATGAAACCATATAATTTTTTTTTTTAATTTTGAGGCATTTATTTATAAATTTAAACGTTGTATAAAAAAGGATGTTCTGGTGAATGTTATATTACCAAACCGATTTGACAAAAACTTTAAATAGTTGAAAGCATCTCATAGCCCTTAACGTTTTAAAAATTTTTGTCAATCCAATAATTTTTAAAAGAATTATAGCCGTTTTAGAAAAAAAAGGATATATGGCACCCGTTCGATTTCTTGCTGCGATTGAAATGCAAACTGGCACAAATATTATTCAAAATTAACAAAAATCAGGACATATGTGAAGGTTGCATATACAGCGAACAAAATGTAAATTGGCGCAAACAATACCTACACTCAAAAAAAAAGTTTGTAAAGTCAGCAAAAATTTTTGCTGAGTCAGCAAAAATGTTTGCTGAGTCAGCAAAATTTTAGTCAGGAGGGTGCTAGCAAAAAAATTGCTAATGTCAGCAAAATCTTTTGCTGAAAATCAGCGAGCTGATTTTTAGCAACAAAATTAGAAGATTAAGCAAAAGTTTTGCTAACACTTAGTAGATTAGAAATAAAAAAGCCTTGCTAAAAATTAATAAATTTTTTGCTGAATTTTAGTAGACTGAAAAAAACGCAAAAAAATTGAAATGTAGTTGATATATTTGCTGAAAATCATAAAACATATTTTTGTGATTCTTTTAAAAATAATTTACAATAATTACACTCAAAAAATAAGTTAGTAGAAAAGTTAGTAAAACGTCTTGTAAATCAGGTATACTATTTTTTAGCAAAATTTTTTGCTAAAATCGTGTTTTCAGCTAAAATTTTTGTTATACTTATTCAGCACTTAACTGTTTTATACTAATGCTTTACTAATATACTAATGTTTTACTAATTAATTTTGCTAAAAAAAATGTGCTGATAAGCACATTAATAGTGTGGACGGCAACCAGATTGAAAGATATACGCAGAATGAAGTAGATGTCGCGGCATGTCAAGATGTAGTAGAGAAGAGGAAAATGATACTAAAAAGTACAACTCTAATAAGACATATAAAAAAATCAACAATGGAAGTTTTTGTATCTCTTTTTCATACATAAAACAAAATTGAGGATTAAAACAACTTAAATTTTGCATTGTCACCGGCTTGTGAAAATAATTGTCTATTAATTAAATAAAAGACAAAATAAAATATTTATTTATTTAAACTTTTATATTATATATAACTTATAGATTAATAATAGTGTGGTCAAATTACAAACAACCATATACAGAAATGTAGACAGAGTAAAGCGAAAGACACACAACTTAGGTAGATTTTTATGGTTCCTTTTTCTTATTGCAAAAAAGGGTTGTTTTTTTCGTTTGGTTTTGTAACTAAATTACAATTTTTCTACAAATTTTTTGCGTTTTTTTCAGTCTACTAAAATTCAGCAAAAAATTTATTAATTTTTACCAACGCTTTTTTATTTCTAATCTACTAAGTGTTAGCAAAACTTTTGCTGAATCTACAAATTTTGTTGCTAAACATCAGCTCGCTGATTTTCCGCAAAAGATTTTGCTGACATTAGCAACTTTTTTGCAAGCATCCTCCTGACTAAAATTTTGCTGACTCAGCAGAATTTTTTGCTGACTTTATAAACTTTTTTTTTTGAGTGTACGAAATATAAAAATTTTCATTTTCCCACATTGACGACATGAATTAATTTAATATCTGAAAATATATAGAAATAAATATATATAACATAACAAAAATTTTCTTTCAACTACTTACATCAACGGTAGTGTAAATGAAGCTTTCTTTTAAAGGACGCAACTGCCGAAGATAATTATAGAAACGAAACGAAAAAATAAACAAAAACAAACGAAACGGAAAAAACAACCCTTTTTTTGCAATAAGAAAAAGGAACCATAAAAATCTACCTAAGATGTGTGTCTTTGTCTTTCGCTTTACTCTGTCTACATGTCTGTATATGTTTGTTTGTTTGCAATTTGACCACACTAGATTATAAATCTATAAACATTTAGTTTAGAAATACATATTAAATTTAAATATTTTCTTTTGTCTTTTATTTTATTAATAGACAATTATTTTCACAAGCCGGTGACAACGCAAAATTTAAGTTGTTTTAATCCTCAATTTTGTTTTATGTATGAAAAAGAGATACAAAAGTCTTAAATGGTTGATTTTTTTATATGTCTTATTAGAGTTGTACTTTTTAGTATCATTTTCCTCTTCTCTACTACATCTTGACATGCCGCGACATCTGCTTCATTCTGCGTATATCTTTCAATCTGGTTGTCGTACACACTATTAATGTGTTATCAGCACAATTTTTTTTAGCAAAATTAATTAGTAAAACATTAGTATATTAGTAAAGCATTAGTATAAAACAGTTAAGTGCTGAATAAGTATAACAAAAATTTTAGCTGAAAACAGGATTTTAGCAAAAAAATTTGCTAAAAAATAGTATACCTAATTTACAAGACGTTTTACTAACTTATTTTTTTGAGTGTAGTTCAAAAGTGACTCAACTCAAAATTTTGAATTTTAGGGTTTTTATGCTTAAACTATGCACAATACAATTGTTTATCTATAAAAAAAATATTAGTGTATTTTTTGTTGTTAACTGTTGCTTAAAACCAGTTATGTCTTTCTTTATGCATAAATTGGTATAAAGTTGCAAATATTTTTTTTCGATTTCTGAAAGATGACAAATTTTGAGTTGAGTCACTTTTGAACTAGGTGTGCGATATGGCAAACCCTGACATTATACATTATTTTTATAAGTGTAGTAGTATTTTAATAAAAGCCAGCCATTATTTATGTTTTGAGTGAAAAGGGAATACATTTTGGAATATTTTTAACTTTGTTATTTGAAAAACTCATCGTTTATCAGCAGCATAACAATCACAAATATAAAAGATATGGCTTTTTAATATTTATAAATTATTTTTGAAAAAAGTCCCATCAAAACATGTTAAACATTTATTTTTTCAAATAATTATTTGGCAACTCTGGATAAAATTTTTTCACAATTTTTTTATTCACGATTTTAGTCAAGAGGTTGTTTTATTTTAAGGATTTTTAAACCACATAATTAGCCTTATCCAGTAAAAAATATAGGCTTTTAAAAGTACTGGGTCGAAATAGGCACACTGGGTCAATAATTAATGATTTTAAAATTGGGTTCAATTGGTCCAAACAACCATAACAAGTGGGGGTATGACTTTAAAAGAAAGCATTTTGATCAGTAAAACTAACAAAATCGAACTTACCTTAAAATTTCTCTCAGTGTATGTATTTTTGTTAAAACTGTCTCCGTTACTTCTACTTTGTTTGTCAATCAGTAATAATAAGTTCAACATATGAATGAAAAATATCACGATCGATTTAGTTAACTATTAAAAAAACAATAACAACTCACCATACTAGTGGTGTCATTTTTTGTTTTTGTTGCTTTTTTCTTTAACATGTTTCTTTTGCACTTGCACAACAACAACACAGTACTTTGCCCAAAGGAGGCTCAATTGTTTAATTTTAATGAATTACCTCTGACGGTATTGAATTATCTTTTAACAAATATTTTATTAAATTGTTACAAAAAAAAATGGATTTTTTACATATTAAACACTTGAATTAACAAAAAACAACATTTGGCCCCGAGAGGATGCCTCAACTTATTTGTGTTGTATTTTAATGAAAAACCAATTGCATTGATAAACTTTTATATTCACAACAAATGTTAGGATTTATTTAATTAATTTATTTAAAAAAATTAATAAATTTTGTTAATTAAAGTACTTAAATTAATATTTTTATTTTAACACTACAATTTTAACAATTTTTTCGCGAGTTGAAATAATTTGTGACTAAAGGTGTTGCCAGATGCGAAAAAGATGAAGAGGTCAAAGAGGAAAAGTTATTCGTATGGAAATAGGAGTTATATGCAGTGTTTCCATATTGCCAGTTTTAACTGTTTTTGCCAGTTTTTTGGGATGCTTAACAGTTTTGCAGTTTTCATGTGAAATGAACAGTTTTTCATAAAATCATGCAGTTTTTACAGTTTTTGATGATAAATTAGTTTATCTGTTCTATTTGTTGTTTGTTTCTAGATAAATTAAAGGTTTTTATGCAAAACTGACTACAAAATGTTCCTATTAGGGAAAAAAGTAAAAATATTTTGGATAAAAATAGCAATATATTACTTTATGGGATTTAAGTCACTGAATTATCTTTACTTAAAAAATACATCAGTCTAAATTAGCGTTTTGCAATCGCGATTAAAAACATATGCCATTAATAGCAATTATCAATTTATCGTTATTAATGGCATATGTTTTTAATCGCGATTGCAAACGCTAGTTTGAATGCACTGGGATTTTTATTAGTGTAGGTGTATACAATTTTTTTATACTTTTCTCCAGATTTTTAATATTTTTGTAAAAACAGTTTTTCATTTAAAAAACTGTTTTTATTAAGAGTGTTTAGCACAAAATACATGGTAACACTGGTTATATGGCATTCACACCCAGGCACGTAGCTAGGGGGGGGGGGGGGCAAGGGGGCTAGAGAACCCACCCAGAAATGATTTAACAAATTTAAAAACTTAATGCAATTCGTTAATTTAATTTAATTTTATTCTTTTTAATTTAATTTTATTCATTTTTCGACTTTTAAACTGGCCATCAATTTTTTTGTTGAAGACTTTTCAACTTGAAACTTTGCATGTCATAGTTTTTAAGTATATTCTACCGAACCCTGTCCATAGTTTCTCTCAATTCAAAAAACCTTGAGAAATAAGAGGCATTTAAAATCAGTTTCAACAGATTTCGAGAATTTCTGAAATAGCTCATATATTTATTTCAAGACTTTTATACATTTTTATATGAATTTACTTACTTAAAATGTTTTTTTTGCTTCTTCGCATGAAATGTAATTAGAAATTGTTTTTAAAAACAGCAATGAGACAAAATAGCTTAACTCGAAAAATAAAATTTAAAAAAAAAAAATATTTTGATTTATTTGTATTTGTATCTTAATTTGCTTTGCTGTTAAATGTATATTTTTGAAATAAGTTGTTTTAACAAATGTCCCTATGCATGTATTTCGACGTGTTATTTAGTTTTGTTAATACAAACATTATTTTTAACAAATCTGTCAAAATATTATGATATTTGTATTTTACTTTGAAAAAGAAAAACTAAAAATATGAATTGTAGCACAATTCTACATTGATTAAATGTCAAATTCTACATATTATGACTCAAATTTAAAATACATACATACATATGTACAGATGTATAAATTAGTTAATTAGAATATTTACTTTCGCTTGGTGACACTTTTTAAAATCTTTTAAAAATACTTATTAATAATTATAATAATTTTAATTGAAGTCCCACAAAGTGTTTACCATGAATCGAGTTGCTATATGACACCAGTTTTTTTGAAGCCACTTTTTCAGAGTTTTTGTATTGATAAATTCTATAGAAAAAACAGGCATCATTAAGTCTATGGAATGAGATTTTTAATCTAAATGTCCCCCTGAACTTTTGTTTCTAATTTCGTTCTATTTTGCACTCCGATTTTATAATTTCGATTTATTAACGATAATTAACGATATAAGGACGGAAAAGGGTTTATTACATAATTACACACTGAGAGAATTATTCGCATGATAACAATTATTTTTTGCATTCGAATTATGAAATGTCACTGGAATTCGTCCATTGAAACTTTTCATTAAATTAATGCAGTTTTATTAAAAATTTAATACGCTTTATGAAAAAGTTTCATTAAAATAAAAAACTTTCATACAATTTATGAAGCTTTTTCATATGGTTTAAGAATTTTTCATTCACTTTGACCAGGTTCACACACGGCAATTATACTTGCGCAATTCTTGAGTTTATAGAAGAGGGAGGAAAAGAGAATGGAAGGGGGTACAGACTTGCCCGTACTCCCATTCCGTTTTGATTTGTCATCCGCAATTTTCAACACTGCAGGTTGATATACGAAAATTGCTTAAACAAACTTATCCTGTGTGAACACAAAAGCAATTTCAAAGGGGAATTAAAGAAAAATTGCGCAATTATAATTGCCGTGTGTGAACCAGGACTTTGTAAAAAAAATTGCGAAAAATTTCAATAAAGCTATTCCAACAAAATACTCTCTGTGCAGAGAAACCTTGCATTTAACCTCTTAACTGGCCAAATTTTTTTTCTATGAAATTTAGACTATGAAAAATAAACAATAAAACAGGTCTAAAATGAATATCGAAAGACAATATAAATATAATATAAAAACAGACATGGGCGGCGTCAATTACATTTCACAATCATTGACATGTAATTGCGTGACATTGAGTAATTGCCCTGTAATTAAATACCCAGATGTTGTTACTAATCCCCATGTTTGGTATTACAAATTTTCTAAGGAATAGTTTAAGCCTACAAGTGTGAGCGTACACTGATAGAAATTTGTGAGTAGTATTAATGAATTCCTTCATTAATCCAATGATTGTTTTCATAAAAAAGTCCCCAAAGAAACGTTTCATTGAGTCAATGAAAGGTGTTTCATTAAATCAATTTTAATGAATGGTTTCATAGACCCAACGAAAATTTCATAAAGTATATGACATTTTTTTCATCCTAATTCTAGCCTAATCGTTATGAAAGTTTCATGTGTTTAATGAATAAAATTTATAGTTTGTATGAAATATTTTCGTTGGTATTTAATAATTTGCACTTTTTATGATTATTTTAGAATAGCATTAACTTGGTGGTTATTGAGGAATTATCATTCATTGATATTATTTATAAGGTCTGGTCTTTATAGGATCTATAAAATATTTTTATAAAAAAAAGTTCGAAATCTAATGAATTCTGAATTATCTTATACATCCCAGCCATGTAATAAAAGAATTTGTTTTTATTTATAAAAAATCTTTCTTTACATTTTTTATAATTTGTGTTAAAAGATGACATATTTTCTTATATGCCGGTACACTGATAGGATTTTCCTTCATACTATTAATGAATGTCTTTCATTAACTTGGATTCATTGGTTGAATGAAACATTTTCATTAAATTAATGAAAAATTCATTGACTGAATGAAATTTTCATTAACTGTATTTGTTTGATCCTTAAAATATGCAATCATTTTTACATAAATATTTTTTGTACAGCAAACAATAAGTTCCATAAAATTTCCACTGGAGGCGCTTCAACTATTGAAAAAAAATATTTTCCTACAAAAGTCATAAGCACATCCTTTTGATTTTGTAATTTAGGTCAATTGGTAAGGCGATGCTGTTTGTATGGTGATGGTTGCGGGTTCAAGTCGTGTTCAGGGAGATAAAAAAAACGGAAAAATAAATATAAGATAATAAAAAAGAAAAAATTAACACAAAATAAATATGAAACAAGAAAAAAAATATTTTTTTCAATTATTATTTGATTAATGAAAAATATTTCATTGAGCCAATGAAACTTTCTTTGGGGACTTTTTAATGAAAAACAAAATTCTATCAGTGTACAAAATATGTAATTTTTTATCGATCTGGCTTGGAATTCTGTAGAACGATCGACGATTATAGTCGACTTTTTGTAGTTAAATTACGACCATATTAGATAAAAATGTTAAATATTGTTAACAATGTTGTTAAAAAACAAAAATTTACTATCGCTTAGCGTAACGTTTTTTGTGAAACATCGTCAAAACGATAATTAGGTCTCGTTTTGAACAAAACTATATCGTTTTTCTTAGGGAATCTGTTCCCTGGAATTTAGTGACCAACTATTCAAATTCGTCAAAAACTGTTAGCTCTAGGCAAATTTAATAAAAAAATTTATTTCTATCAAAGTCTTGGTTAATTCTGTTTAAAAGAAATTTTTCAGTTTTTTTTATTTCAAAATGATAGTACAAAAAAAAATCTTATTACAAGTCGAAATTTTTATTGAAAAAAATTTAAAAATTTTTCATTGATTTAATGGATTTTTTTTTATAAAATTATGAAAAATTCATAAAAAATGTTAATGAAAAAATACCAATATTAATGAATTTTCATTCAGTTAATGAAATTTTTCATTAAACCAATGAATCGATTTTAATGAAATCGTTTCATTAATACTATGAAGGAAAATTCTATCAGTGTAGGTCAGAAATTAGTAATGATATTGAAATATTTCACTAGTGAATGATTGTGAAATGTAATTGACGCCGCCCATGTCTGTATAAAAATTAGAAAATTGTATCATAACCCTGCGGGAAAAGAAGGATCGATTGATCCAAAGTGACAAATCTGTGATATATGTTTTGGGGGCACGTCCCGAAACTGGTGTAAACAAAATTATGGTGCACCAGAAAGTGTTAATTTTGGTGAAATTACCAATCACGTGACTATAGTTATGGTGACAAAACATTCACTGGTTGCTACCAGATTTATCATGCAACTGGAGAAAAAGTAACATAACATCAAAGTGTACTGAAGCAACTAGGGCCGTTGTAGTTGAAGTTATTACTGGTCATTGAACTGGTTCAACACCGTTAACAGTGGATGAAAACATGGCAATTAGTGTCAAAGGATTCAGTCCCTTGACTGCTACACAGCAGGCATAACACTGAAGGAATTTTATCTGTACCGACTATGTGACAGTAGAAATGAAGACGTAACACTTCACTGGTTTAAAAGAACTGAACACGGAACTGTGACCAGGGCTGTCAGATATGGCGATTTCTCGCCAAACGTCGCGATCTTAAACTTAGTTTTTTGTTGGGTAAAGACAAAATAAGCTAAGTATAAAATTGATTTTTGTTGTGCCTTTTTTAAGGTTTTTTTGAACAGGGGGTAAAACACACTGTTTTGGCAAAGTGCAGTGATTCGTTAGGTTGGGCTATTTAGCAACTCGTGCATAATATGAATTACACTGAATAAAAACTGACAGGTTACTTGCTAATTACTTTTCGCATGACCGGCGACATGTACCCCTTAGACCAGTGCAGTGGTACGTCTCAAAACTATTTCAGTCAAACTACCCCTATTACAGAACATATTGCGCTTAATATGTGACTAGTTTTCCTTCAAAAATTGTTCTCCAGTTCTAAGATACGTACACCTACACCAGTCACGTGATAATTTTTTTCCCACTGGTTCTGTTGCATATCACATGAATCTTAAAATGGTCATACACTCAAAAAAAAAAAGTTTGTAAAGTTAGCAAAAAATTTTGCTGAGTCAGCAAAATTTTAGTCAGGAGGATGCTTGCAAAAAAGTTGCTAATGCCAGCAAAATCTTTTGCTGAAAATCAGCGAGCTGATTTTTAGCAACAAAATTTGTAGATTCAGCAAAAGTTTTGCTAACACTTAGTAGATTAGAAATACAAAAGCCTTGCTAAAAATTAATAAATTTTTTGCTGAATTTTAGTAGACTGAAAAAAACGCAAAAAATTTGTAGAAAAATTGTAATTTAGTTAATTTATTTGCTGAAAATCATAAAACATATTTTTGTGATTCTTTTAAAAATAATTAACTATAATAACGAAATATAAAAATTTTCATTTTCCACATTGACGACATGAATTTATTTAATATCTGAAAATATATAGAAATAAATATATATAACATAACAAAAATTGTCTTTCAATTACTTACATCAATGGTTGTCTAAATGATGCTATCGCAACTGCCGAAGATAATTATAGAAACGAAATGAAAAAATAAACAAAAACCAACGGAACGAAAAAAACAACCCTTTTTGCAATAAGAAAAAGGAACCATAAAAAAAATCTACCTAAGATGTGTGTCTTTGTCTTTCAATTTACTCTGTCTGTGTGTCTTTGTCTTTCAATTTACTCTGTCTACATTTCATTTTCCTCTTCTCTACTACTTCTTGACATGCCGCGACATCTACTTCATTCTGCGTATATCTTTCAATGTGGTTGTCGCACACACTATTAATGTGCTTATCAGCACAATTTTTTTTTAGCAAAATTAATTAGTTAAACATTAGTATATTAGTAAAGCATTAGTATAAAACAGTTAAGTGCTGAATAAGTATAACAAAAATTTTAGCTGAAAACACGATTTTAGCAAAAAATTTTGCTAAAAAATAGTATACCTGATTTACAAGACGTTTTACTAACTTTTCTACTAACTTATTTTTTTGAGTGTACTTTGACACTACCTACTTCTAACTTGTCCGGTATCATATTCATTTCAGTCGGTACGGTGATAGGTTGCATTGGTCAAGTTATTCGCCACGTTACACAGTGCTTCACATGTAGCAAATTGTCACCTCCTATGACAAGCCCATGTTAAAAGTACCGGTCACTTTCATATAACAGAACCGAAACTAGGACAGGTTCGTACACACAAAGTTCTAGTCACATGACCATACCAGTGACTGGTCCATTTCCCGTAGGGAAATTATTCCTTCAAGATAGAGTTACAATCCAAAAACTATGTTTTTATGCTCGTAAAAGAAGATGAGAAATATTTAAATTTTTTTAAAATTGGTAAGGTGTGCACTAGAGTGGGTCGCACCCCATACAAAAAAAAGTTGTGCCGGTCACCCCCTAGAATTAAAGATAATTTGAAGAAGATTTGAAAAAATTTTTTTTTTTTTTTTGCCACGCCCCTTGACCCCGCGCATTTGATTTTTTATTTCCTGTGGCCCCATTTATAGTCCGATCGTAACGTGTGATATATCGTTGCTTTTGGAATGACAACGGCTACATTTATATACTGTAAAAGACAAAATTTCATGGAATTTAAAAAACTTTTTTATCGTTTAGAAAAACTCGTGAATTAGGGTGGTAGAAATCGAGTTTCCAGAAGTCACTTCTAGAATTTGACGTCGGAGTCAAAAGTGATCAAAGTAGAAAATGTAGCCGTTGTCATTCCAAAAACAACGATATATCACACGTTACGATCGGACTATAAATGGAGCCACAGGAAATAAAAAACCAAATGCGCGGGGTCAAGGGGCGTGGCAAAAAAAAAAATTTTTTTTTTCAAATCTTCTTCAAATTATCTTTAATTCTAGGGGGTGACAGGCACAACTTTTTTTATCGACCCGGCCTAGTGTGCACTAAGTTTTACAGCAGAATCTACTGAAAATCTACAATTAAAACAACTTTGACCCTAGAACGTTAATTTAGGTCTT
Source organism: Delia radicum (assembly GCA_021234595.1). Taxonomy (NCBI): domain Eukaryota; kingdom Metazoa; phylum Arthropoda; class Insecta; order Diptera; family Anthomyiidae; genus Delia; species Delia radicum. The sequence continues at coordinate 37,953,488 of CM037855.1, read as the reverse complement.
ATATGACCTTTATGTTTTATATTTTTCTATATCCCTGCTCAGAGATAGCTTAATTTTTATTTCGGAATATGAAAATTCAGAATTGTCTGCATTAAAAATTATAAACTTTTTTACTGCAGCATGAGGTTAAAGTATATAATTTTGAGTTAAAAAAAATGCTATGGGTCGAAAAAATTTAGATTAACTTTTGTGTAACTTTTTTCACAAAAATCATATGGCACTTCTTAAGGAGTTTTATGTTTAAAGAACCAAAACTATTAAAATTTTATTTTTTATTTTTTTTTACCAATAACTAGAAGGGTGCATTTTAATGTTTAATCGATTTTATCTTTAACATATCAAAGAAACCTCTCTTTTTTTTGGCTAATATTTAAGCTTCTTTAAAAAAAAATATTTTCCAAGGTAGTTACTTTTTGTTAAAAAAAAAGCTATTAAGATAATTAAATATGAGTTAATATTGTGTAAAGATATCAAATTATAAATTAAGTGCATATTTACTACAAAAGTACTTTAATTATCATCTAGGTCTTTTAGACTTAGATAAAATTTTAGGTGCAAAAAACAAGATTAACTTTCCAGGGTTAAATTCAGTTAAAAAGGCTAGAAAGGTACACTCAGGCAACTTCTGCTTTAAAAATATGTAGTTGTTTGGATTGTAATACAGTTTCTTTGTTTTTAATGCAAATGTCAGTCATTTGTAGAACAAATTAAATTTTTTATTAACCTTGTAGTTCATTTAAAAAAACAAACCACATCAAATGACTGTTTTATCATTTTACATTCATTTTTTACATTCGTTTTTTGTTATTTAAAAAAAAAATAAAAACAAAAATTTTTGTTTATTTTTTACTAACATATGTGGTTAATTTTTACTACAATTGTTTATTTTTTTTTTTTTTTTAATTATCGTTAAAATAACAAAAATTTTAGTTAGTTTAAATTGTTCAAAAACAACTTATAATTACAATAAAAATAACTAACAATGTGGTAAAAATAACTTAAAATTGTTTACTACAAAACTTTTGAAACAACTGAAGAAATTGGTAAAAACTACTGTTTTTTAAAGCGTATTTGGTATTTTAAAAAATATTTTTTAATAAAAAAAATATATGATGTTTTTATGCATTAAGAGATACAATGAATTTTTCTAATAACATCATGGACCTAAACAGAATGGATCGGTGAACATAGTTAAATTCGGATAAAGGGGAAAATATAAGCGGGACGTATTTTTTTGCAGCAAAATCTTATATGTGAGTGTTAAAAAGTCAACAATGGGCTTTGAATAATACAATAAAGGAATTATGGAGTTGGCAAAAGCGTTATAAATCAGGTCATTGCCAGTGTTTTAAATTGCATTTCTGTCAATTGTACTAAAAATAAAGTGCTTTGATTTTACTGGCACTCGACAATTTCTAGCTGGGTATCTATAAATAAAACTAACCGTGCAAAAACTTTAACGCTACACAGTGGGTAAACTGAGTATTAATTCAGGGAAGCCAATTATTGTTGATATAAAAATTTTTTTGGAAAAATATGGTTTAAAAAAAAAAAAAAAAATATAGAAAATATTTTTTTATTTAAAAAAGAAGAGAAAAATTATATGTACGTATATATCCATTTGAATCCATTATGGTTATTATTGTGATAATAGCTTTAGATATCTTCAACATCATCACCATAATCATCATTATCATTATTATGATCATTATCATCATGATCATAATCATTATTATCATGATCAAAATCCTCATCATCATTGTCGCCTTCTTCGGGTAGAATTAATAATTCCAAAACCACCTGCGGTATTTTGTGTGTATTTTTTTATGTTAGTTTTACTCATGCTGGAAATAAATGGATCTGAAGTAAGCAGAAATCTATTAAATATGTCTTCATTAGTTTTTTCCCGGCTGCATTTACGCGCAAAGTATTCCCTATAGTTTTTAAAGTCTTTGTTTCTAGCCACTTCTGATAGTTCACCAATTGGCAAAAGGGCATTGGATATTATTTCCGGTCCGTGTATAAAAAATTTATGAAGGGTAGGTGACATTTTGTACCATGGATATATTTTAACAAAATGTTTTGCAGTATTGTGTGCAAAGTCACTAAACTTTTCACTATTGACCTCGTGGCCACATGACACGACAATAAGTATTATATACATTCTGCATATTAACTCTAGATCAATTTTTGTTATTTCTGAGGAAACTTCTGCATTCCTAAAAAACCTTCTCGCGGTATTACCATCATTGGTGTTGCCAAAGCCTGGCTTTGGTTGGCCAATGATCAATCCAGTTCTTTCTTTGAACTCTTTTTGAATTCTTGTTTTGTGTCTTTAACAACTTGTTTGTCATGATCTGACCTAGCTTACCACTTTTTAAGTGGTAATTTATATGCCACACGAAGAAGACACTCAAAAAACCTAATCCAGCCATGAGGAATAGATAAACCGAACTGAAATGTGTCCTTGTTCACACTTCTGACAATCATTTCCACAAACGTAACATTTTTGTGTGGATGTTGTTTCGGTTATAGCATTACACACTTTGACATCAATCATCACTAACATTAGTTTGTGATTTATTTTTATTGATTTATCACCTACTAAAACAACGGAATCCTTCAGAGTTTTGATTTAATTTTCTACTCTTTCTTTTTCAAGTTGTGAAGTACTTACGGTTTCTTTCAAAAATTCAATTTCTATGGGTCTACAAAATCTAGTAGAAGATCGTCGAGGATTTTGCCAAATTGTTTTATTCAAACAAACAATTTTTAATGGCACAATAGATGTTGTAAATACCGCAGAATCACTAGCGTCAGATCCGTGAAATGCTTGTTTATAAGAGCTATGGCCCGAAATTTCGTCTAAGCCCCACTTAGAATACAAAGCCATTTGAAATTTGAAATTATTTTTTGTAAGTGAGCGTGAGTCAAAATTAACTCACGCAACCATCTCTGATAGAAACCAAACTCATTTATAACAATAACTTTAATACCGAAAATAAAGACAAAAGAGAGTTAAAAACAAACAAGTTGATTTGTTGTTTGTTTTTTCAGCTTAAATATTTAGCAACTGGTTTTCTTTCACAAAAATTTAAATAAGTAAAAAAACGCGGTGTCTCTGCAAAAGTTTGGTGTGGAATATATAAGCTAAAATACTATATTAAAATATCATTTAATAAAATTTGCTGGATCGCGATAAGAAATTTGTTGAAACTCTGTGTATATACCCTGCAGGAAGCTTGGGGTCAAGTGTCTCCAAGTCTCCACTTTTGTCTACTATTTTGTAGACATTGTCAACTAAGCGTCTACACTTTTTACTTTATTAACTCACTAGTAAATTTTTAATTCCAATGTCTACATATGGTACCATTAGAACTAATTAGTCACTAGTGAATCTATGGTTCTTATGTCTACATGTGGTCCCGTAAGAACTACCTAGTCACTAGTGAATCTTTGGTCCAATGTCTGCATATGGTCCCATAAGAACTACCTAGTCACTAGTGAATCTATGTTTCTAATGTCTACATATGGTGCCATAAGAACTACCTAGTCACTAGTGAATCTTTGGTTGCAATGTCTACATATGGTCCCATAAGAACTACCTAGTCAATAGTTCTAATGTCACTAGTGATTTTCAATGACACGTACATGTTAAATGCCTATAGCAAATTACATTGCCTGGGGAATATTTGGTTAGTAGTACTGGTGACACAGTCAATAGTGAATCAATACTTTTTCACTATTGACATTTCCTGCAGGGTATCGAAAATACCCCAAATATGGAGCACTTTTTAATATTAAAAATATTTGCAAAACATTTATCTAAAAAAAATTTATGTAATTATGTAGCCAAATACCTGAAGTTGATGGTTCCATTTTAATATATTTACTTTTAGAACGCTTAATAAGAATTATCAGCACTCGAAATATCTCAAATTTCACTTTTAGGCACGGCACGCAAAATTTTGAAAAATTATTTGACTTTAACCGCTCACAGTCAATAGAGTAATTTACTCAAAACAAAAGTTTTTGGCAAACAGTGATGTAGAATTTAATTACCTTTCACCCAGTACCAAACACGAATGTTCAGCTTTTGAATTAATCCTCACTTTTGGTACATTTCAACCCTCTGTGCGCTGTGTGCAAATAAATCTTAAATTTCAGATACAAAACTCTTTTGGATAGTTTCCTTGTTAGTTGTTTTTCCCAAACTGAAAGTCATGTTCGTATTGGAAACCTTTGAAACTTTGAGAAATTATTGTTATATATTTTTTTTAAAGAAAATTTTAGTACTCAAACATATTTTCTTTATAAAATCTTTCAGATTCTGAAACATTGTTGTTGCCGAAACTCTTGGAAATTTTTTTAATAAAAAATTGTAGGACTTCGAAAAAATTTTTCTTATAAAAGATTCTGAAATACTAACAAAGTTTTAGACGCTTTTTATAAAAAACATTTTGCGATGTCCTCAAAATATATAAAATTCAAATAAATTTTATCAGTATTTCTTTTTAAAAATTACAATTTTTATTGAGAAATTACAAGGTAGTCTAACGCTTACACAGCGATTTGGATGAAACTTTAATATTTAATAGAGAATCCAAATCTATGGTTGACCTCTTATTTTGTTAGTGCCATCTCCGATTATTAGGGAATAAAAGTGGTGCCATTTTAGGTTCATTTTCGTTTGGTGGACTGTCGAAAATTTCGGATTTCGAAAAATGGGCATAAAAATAATTTTCTTTCTTGTATCTTGTTCGATACACACGTTTTTTTTTATTGTAAAAAAGTTGCAAAAAAAGATTCAAAAAAGTTCGTTAAACTACGAAAAACCACGAATTTTGTGTTTTTTTTTAAGTTTAGATGATTTTTTAGAACACATTAAACCAATTTTAATTTTTTACTCATTATTGAGGAGCCATAGATTCCACAATTTTTTGCAGATTTTTTTTGCCTCTCTATATACATATTTTCAGTTCAAAAATACCCACTCAGAAAAATACGAACGGCAAAGTTCTAGCAAAGGACTTACGGAGTTGGTAAAAGAGTTCTAAATAAGGGCTTTGCCACTGTTTAATTTGAATTTCTGCCAATGGTACTAAAAATAAAGTGCTTTGCCAGTGCTTGACTTTTCTGATACACGGCAATTTCTGGCTGGGTATCTAAATAATAAAACCTACCGTACAAGAACAAAAAAATATTTACCCACAACCCTCTTAAGTGAATCCTGGATCCGCCACTGCTCTCCACGAACAATTGTGTATTTTTAGATGTTACTTACTGAATGTGAGCCCTCGATGTATTCAATTTTAAGAATTTTTTTTTTTTTGGAAAAAACATATTTTATTATCTGTCAGATTTGCTATTGAAAAATGTCGAATCAAAACCGAGAAACCAGCATATTAACATCAAGGTATAATGATTTAGTAACACGTTTATTCAGAATTATGTTATACTAATTAATATTCAAACAAACAACTTTTAGCAAAAAAAAAATCATTCCCAATTTTTAACTAATACAAAGTAAATTATAATTTTAAGTTTTTCGAAAATGTTCAAAAAATATATGTGTATATTAGAGTGCCTCATTTTGAGGCTTTTGAAAAAAACTGCAGGATCCACTACCCTGAAAATAAAGATTAACATGTTTTATGATGACTCCTAAAATATTTCATCTCTAGCGACAACATACCGTGAGCTAAACCGTTTTTAAAAACCCTCCAAAAACTCTATTTTCGGTGAATTAATAGTTTAGTTACTGAAAGTTTTGTCAAAAATTTGGTCAAATATAATACATTTTTAAAAATCCTACGATTCTGCATTAAAAATTACTAAAAACAGCTTCTCAAGTCGAGATAATACGATTTTCATGTTATTTTTTTGATGTTTTGTTAATGCAATTTTTTTTAAAAATTTCAAAGCATCTCTCATTTTTCATCCGTTTTTAAATTTTGAATACATATTTGGAAAGTGTTGACAACCACTATTAATTTAAATATAATAATATTTCCTAACGTTCAAGGATATTTTCAGGATTCTTTAAGTAACTAGAAAATTTTAATTTTTAAGATTAATGCATCTAGTTTTTACCGCAGCTTGATTAATAGAGAGAGTTCGACGAATAAAATCTTGTATCAAACATGCAAAACCGTCAAATATCTAATAAATTTTTGCAAAACAAATCAAAATTTTGAAAATTATAACTAAATGAGAACTTATATATGAGCTCGAAGTTAAAGATTATCACCATTGATCAAAAATAATACATAAAACATAGTTTTTCTTATTTTTAATAAAAATTATATCAAACTTGTATAAAAGACAAAGTACGGTCTTGTTTACTCTTTGTTTCTAGATAAGTCTTAGATAAGTTGTTGCTCGCCACGTGATGTAGAGTTGGCGAATTTATTGAAGCTTTTTATTTCATAGCCCTGATTCATTATTTTACTTCGGTGGGGTTAAGTGCTATGGGAACACCGAAGGTGGGCGCAGTGACACATATAAGTGATAGAAAACTCATACATATTATTTTTCTAAATTGATGTTGTCGTCACCGGGAATCGAACCCGGGACCATCTGTGTAACAGTCCAACGCGCTAACCATTACACAACAACGCCCAAACAAAAAAAGTGTGAAAACAAAAAGGAGAAAAAAACAAAAAGCGTGTATTATATATCTACCAAAGGTAGAGGGTGCACATAACAAACAAGTTTTCAATATATTTTTCATCAATGATGATAATCTTTAACTTCGAGCTCATATATTAGTTCTCATTTAGTGAGAAAACTAGTTTATATGAATGTTTGATGTTTTGCATGGGATTGTCTCTTCTTTCAAAACGTGTTCTGATGATGGGAACCTAAAAAATTCCCGAAATATATCTACCAACACATTCCTGAAAGAGATCAATTAATAAATTTGAAAACAAAAACTATATAGATTATTTATTAGGACAATATCCTAATAAAGAAATATAGAGTATGGCCTCGAACTTGAATAATTTTCATTTTCATTGAAAAATAAAATATTTTATTTTTTTCAATATGAAATATTTGGTTTTCTTAAACAAAAAATATTGCAATCCCAGCAAAAACACACCTTACCAAATAATGAGTCTAGTAATCTGAACTCGAAGGTTTGGACTTATTACCTTTTATATTATAATTCCCAAATGTAATGAGTTAGTTATGCATTACTGCACTCATAGAAAAAAACCTGTAAAAAGAGCAAAAAAAAAACCTACTAAAAATTAGTTAAAAATTACCTTGCAGAAAATATAAGCAAAATTTTGTTTACTAAATATTAGTAATATATATGAAAGGCAAAAAGAAACCTGTTGAATTTACATTTGGTTAGTTATATTTGAGCTAAATTTTAATTAATTGAAAGTAACAAAATAATCTGCTGAGATCAGCAAAAACATATACCAAATATTAGTAGACAAAAAAATCATTAAAAAAGGTGAATTTTTTTTTTATTTTTTTGAATGCGAATAAAAGTCTGCGCTTCTAAAACTTGTTATCTAAAATTTCTATTGATTTTTGCAAAATAAACTGTTATTTGCATTCTACTTTAATTTGAGGTAAATATAGCAAAACTTTTATTAATATTAAAGTTTGTTTGCTATTTTGAGTCTACAAATATTAAGTAAAAGTTTTTGCTTATTTTACAGAGTAAAATGCTATCTTCAATCAACTAAAATTCACATCGAATATAACATAAAGTTTGTAAAGTTAACAGAATTATTTTAGCAGTTTTTACTTTATTAATCTATATAGCAAAAAAAAATATGCTAAATTTTGCAGGTTTTCCTGCGAGGTAATTTTTAACTTATTTTTAGTAGCTTTTTCTGCTTTTTCTGCTATTTTTACATATTTGGAAAAAAAAAATATTTTTATTTTTTTCACAACATGGTCGAGCCGTTAATCGATCACGGGTCCTCAGATTAACAAGCGACTACTCTCACACTAAGACACCGAAGCATATAAAATTTGATAGTTTAAAACATAAATGCATTTTTCTTCTATGTCAATTCGTTCGAGATATACCAAAACTAACACCTTACCCTTTACCTTACACAAAGACGAATTATAGTGAGTCTAAAAAAATAAAAATTGATTTCCAGAATTGATATCCTTATAGTTTGCCTGGAAGTAACAAGATGAATAATCTATTATTGTCCACCAATAATGTTTTTTATGAGAGCAGTGCACTACAGCTTTCTTTTCTAACCCATTATTTTATTATTTAAAGTAATGCAGAAGGTAATAAGTACTCATCAAAAGCCCAGCAAAATTTTTTAGAACCTATTACCTCTGAACCTGTTCTAGAACAACTTCTTTTACCACCGGTTACATGAAACCGGTTTTAGAACATGTTCCTGGGAGTCGAAATGAAGGGTGTCACTGTCCCAGAACTAGTTCTATAACTGGTTCTAGAACCGGCTCTAAAGCAACCTGTTCTGGTTTGGAGGTAAAGAACCTATTGCAAATAGGACAAACTCCATACAAAAAAACCAGTTGCAGAACAGAATTTTTTTATTTATTATTTTACTAATTAATAATCATACCCAGCAAAATTTTTTAGAACATATTACTTTTGAACCTGTTCTAGAACAACTTCTTTTACCACCGGTTACATGGAACCGGTTCCAGAACAGGTTCCTGGGAGTCGAATTTTAAGGTGTCACAGTCCCAGTTCTATAACTGGTTCTAGAACCGGTTCTAAAGCAACCTGTTATTGTTTGGAGGTAAAGAACCTATTGCAAAGAGGACAAACTCCATATAAAAAGAACCAGTTGCAGAACAGAAATTAGAACCTGTTACAATACAGTATAATCTGTTCTGCAACCAGTTATTTGGATTTTACTATTTTACTGGGTATAATTACAAATTATATAAAGGGTTCGCCCTTTAACGTTTTTTTTCAACTAGTGCTTATTTCGTGAATGGTAACACTTAGCTTATGTCTGATTTGACAGATAATTAGTTTTATCCTTCCGCTGAACGAATATGGTTGTGTATACGCTTGAACAACGCTGGGCGGAAAGTGTGCGTGAAGCGCCATCAACATCAATTCACCGTCGTTCTCAACAATTGAACATTTCGGAAACATCATTGAGACGAATTTCGCATAAAGACCTTGGTATGACGCCATACAAAGTCCAATTGAGTTGAAGCCAACTGACCATCCAATGCGTTTTCGCTTCGCTAAGTGGGCCTGCGATCGACTTACAGAAGATGCCGACTTTGCCAAAAAAAATCATCTTTTCAGATGAAGCTCATTTTGAGCTGCGATTTGACACCGTTGGACTATTATTTGTGGGGTGCCGTCAAAGATAAGTGTTACGCCAACAAGCCAGAGACAATTGACGCTTTAAAGGACAATATTCGTTAAGCCATTGGTGAAATACAGCTCACACAATCGATAATGTGCTTTAAAATTGGACCGATCGTGTAGGCTACTGCATGGCCAGCCGAGGCAGCCATTTGAATGAAATTATTTTCCATTATTAACCGGAAGGATTGTACTTTCAAATAAAAAAAGAAATTTGAGAAAAAAAAAGTTATTTGGCGGACCCTTTACTATTACCCTAACTGAGCACTAGCTACTATGGACTTCGGCGCGTTGTAGCGAAAACAGACCAGTGCCTCTGGTGGGAATAGAACCCACGACCCCCGCACTGATAAGCCAGCACGAAAACTGAATTTTATACATACAAAGTGTATGTAAAAGTGCTAGTAAAGGTTAATCAGTTACCAAAATTATTAGAGGATTTCGAAAAAATTTCTACGATGTATTAAAAATTAAAAATGGAAGAGTTGTTTCAATTTTAATAAAAGTTGCATTAAAAAACACATAAAAAAACTTCCATAAAAATCTTATTATCTCGAGCCAAGTGACTGAATTTAATGATTTGTTAATGCAGAACGATCAATTTTTTTTTAATATTTTTTTATATGACCAAATTTTTGACAAAAGGTGCCTTAACTAGTTTTTAATTCACAGAAAATAGTGTTTTTGGAGTTTTTTTTTTTTTAAACGGCTTAGGGATGTTATCTCAAGAGCCGAAAAATTTTAGGAATCGTCATAAAACTTGTTAATCCTTGTTTTTAGGGGGGTGCATCATGCATTTATTTTTTTTTTGAGGCGCTCTAATGTATATAGATCGTACTTGGGAATTTTTCATTAGCATTGAAATTGAATTGTCATTACTTGCTGGCAATGCCCATTACCATTCCAATGCCAATGAAACTTTTTATAATTGACATTGATTAGACGAATGGTAGTGAAATGGCACCAATGCCTACAAAAACAATTGTTATTGATAAAAAATAATTGTGTATAAAAACTGTTTTGTTCAGGTAAAAAAAAATACAAATATTTTAAATTTAAGTCCTTACTTTTAAGGTATACGAGTCATTCTCTATGAAAACACCGAAAAAAAATGAAAAATTGTTGCTGGACCATTTTGGATTTTGTTAAAATTTTGCGGAAATGTTCCTAAGGGTTCCAGGAACCAAAATCCAAGAGGATTTAATTTTTGCACACGGCACTACCGGTTCACGCAAAATAAAAAAACTAAAAAGTCTTGTTTTTGTGCGTAGTGGTTTGAGCTGTTAAAATTTTTCTACTAGAGATATTTACATGATGAATACACTGTTTTAAAGCTGAAGGATTATAGTTTCCATCAAAAATATAAAATTTGACTTAATTCATACACCCGAAAAATAACGCGGTATTGAAAATAAGCATATTTCATTGGTTTTTTGTGTTTTTCCATGGACTCCAGTGTCGGCGCTAATGAATATAAAAGCATAATAATTCTCAGATACAAATTAGACATGTCGGAGAAAAATACAAAATTAAAATTGGCTCAATCTGGCAACTCGTTATGAAAAAATCGTTACTTGAAATTTGGAAATTTTGAAAATTTGCATACTTCAGGCTACAATTTGGTCATGTTTGTTAGTAGATACAAACTTGAAAATTACAGAGTATTTACTCCCTACTTTTAGCTTTATAACACTTCAAGACCCGTTTAGTTATTTTCACTCCTCTCGGATTTACAGGGTTTTAAAGAAAAGCCTTTTTGATTTTTTGTATGTATTTTTATACTTCCCTCAATTGTTATATACAGAGAAATTAAAATAAAAACAAGTCTTATTATGAGGTAACAATGAATAATTATGGACTAAAAAATATATTTAATAAATTCAGTAGATTTTTGATGTTAAAAAATTTTACAGTGGTGGCAAAAAATAGGCAAATGGTATGTTTTTATCATTTAAAGTAGAAAAGTTATAGTTTAAATGTGGGTAGTTAAGAATCGTGGGATAAGTTTTATATTATTTTCATAAAGTATTTGTTCTTATAATATTTGGAGTTTCAAAGTTATCAGAAGCTGAAAACTTTCGTACTTTTAACTGACTGTGAGAAATCGGAGAGAAACTGTGGTAGTTTCTTGTATTTTTAATTGTGCAAACATCAATAAATCTTTTGACAAAAAGTTTTCGATAGCATCAACATCAGGAATGGATACAAAAAAAAAATTATACCAGGAATTTGGGTGGAACAAAAATCAAACATTGCTGTAGGTGTTAGGATATGATGATCCGCAGTTCGCTGTAGACTTGCTTTCCTTACAGTCCGCTTAATTGTACCTCCTGCTCCGTCACAAGGACTTTTGCCAAGTGACACACACTTTCTAAGCCGAAATCCTCTGTGTGATGACAAATGTTGATAAAATTTTTTTTATTTTTGTAAAATTTTTGTAAACATAAAAAATCTACAGAATTTATTAAATAAATTTTTTAGTCCATAATTATTCTTTGTTACTTCATAATACTACATGTTTTTATTTTAATTTCTCTGTATATAACAATTGAGGGAAGTATAAAAATGCATACAAAAAATCAAAAAGGCTTTTCTTTAAAACCCTGTAAATCCGAGAGGAGTGAAAATAACTAAACGGGTCTTGAAGTGTTATAAAGTTAAAAGTAGGGAGTAAATACTCTGTAATTTTCAAGTTTGTATCTACTAACAAACATGACCAAATTGTAGCCTGAAGTATGCAAATTTTCAAAATTTCCAAATTTCAAGTAGCGATTTTTTCATAACGAGTTGCCAGATTGAGCCAATTTTAATTTTGTATTTTTCTCCGACATGTCTAATTTGTATCTGAGAATTATTATGCTTTTATATTCATTAGCGCCGACACTGGAGTTCATCGAAAAACACAAAAAACCAATGAAATATGCTTATTTTCAATACCGCGTTATTTTTCGGGTGTATGAATTAAGTCAAATTTTATATTTTTGATAGAAACTATAATCCTTCAGCTTTAAAACAATGTGTTCATCATGTAGATATCTGTAGCAGAAAAATTTTAACACCTCAAACCACTAGGCACAAAAACAAGACTTTTTAGTTTTTTTATTTTGCGTGAACCGGTAGTGCCGTGTGCAAAAATTAAATCCTCTTGGATTTTGGGTTTTCAGACCCTAAATATCATTTCCAGTTAGTTTGAGTAAAATCTAAGATATGCCAGCTTTGCCGATTTGGTGATTTCATACAGAATAACTCATACGCTATTTTTTTAAGTTTTATCCCATATACACTATTCGGTCTTGTTTGGTATTTGCTAATATATACTGGAGAACATACCGAATATTTATGAAAGAAAGTACGCAAATATAGGATTTGTGTATAAATAACAAAAAAAAAATTTTTGTGGACAATTGTAAGAAACAATCAATTATAACTGCCCGCTGAAAAAAGACACTTTAGAATATGTTTGTAGGCAATTATTTATATTTTTAAAATGACTCAAATTTTCAAACTTTTTTAATTTTTAAATGTGTAGATATATTGTTTGCGATATGCTAACATACATATAATAAACATATAAAGGGTCCGCCAAATAACTTTTTTTTTTTGAAAATGCTATAAAAAAAAACTACTGAATATTTTCTCAAATTTCTTTTTTTATTTGAAAGTACAATCCTTCCGGTTAATAATGGAAAATAATTTCATTCAAATGGCTGCCTCGGCTGGCCATGCAGTAGCCTACACGATCGGTCCAATTTTTAAGCACATTATCGATTGTGTGCAGCAGTATTTCACCAATGGCTTCACGAATATTGTCCTTTAAAGCGTCAATTTTCTCTGGCTTGTTGGCGTAACATTTATCTTTGACGGCACCCCACAAATAATAGTCCAACGGTGTCAAATCGCAGCTCCGAGGTGGCCAAACGACATCAGCTCTGCGGCTGATAATGCGAAAATCAAAATCCGTACGCAATTTTCGCACACATTCTGCAACATTACCATGATTTTCAAAGTAATGTCGCAATATTTCCCAGCGTTGTTCAAGCGTATATACAACCATATTCGTTCAGCGGAAGCATAAAACTAATTATCTGTCAAATCAGACATGAGCTAAGTGTTACCATTCAGGAAATAAGCACTAGTTGAAAAAAAACGTTAGATGGCGGACCCTTTATATCGCTCATTTACTGCAATTACGTCATAACTCAGAAAGTTTGATTTTGTAGAAAACGAGTTAAAAGTTTTCAACTTACTCCCCACCTTGAAGAAAAAAAATAACGACATAAATTCTTTCAAGAGGTGCGTATACAAGATATCAATACGACTGTTTTACACAATATGATACGTTAGGGTGGTCTTTCGTTGTATGGGCGAAAAATAAAAATGAGATTTTGACTGTACCCCCCACCCTTTAAAATATTTGGTGGGGTGTCAAAATACGCCACGCAAAAAATTAGAGTTCTAGCATAACAAGAAGATGTCCGGCATCGCCCTTGAAAATCGGGGCCCCTTGAAAAAATGGGCATAATTTAAAAAAAATTACAAATTTTTTTTTCTTCAAAATTAAAAAAATATAAAAGAATTTTTGTGTTGCGTTTAATCATAACTACTCAGATAAAAAATATTACTTTCCCAGAAAATCGATAACTTACCCTAACTTTGTGTCAAAAAAATTAATAAATATTTTGGGTGTTTGAGGTACACCCAAAATATTTATTTTTTGCATTTTTGAAATTTTTATTCAACAAAATTCAAAAATATTGCGTTTGCTGTCAATTATTTTATTAAATACATCTCAAGTATTAAATAAGCCAAGTACTGTGGATATCCGTTGGGAATTTTTTTTTTTAGAGCATATTGATTCTCGGGGATTTCAAGGTTTTTTTTTATTTTTATACATTTTTACTTTAAAACAAGGTTTTAAAAATATTTCATCAATATTATTGTATATGCTCTTTTATATGATTGTAATAAGTTTATTATAAAATACTATTTTTTCTGTTGATAGTTAACCCATGTTAATTTGGGGTCAAATATGACCCACGTTAACAAATTAAAGGTTGTTAATGACACTGCAGAACGGGCAGTGAAGCTCATGGAGGACTACAATAAAGTATTGTCACGAAACGAGGAGGAAAAACAAGTAATAATGCAAATTGTAGCCGATTATCGGAAGCACTACCCGGATGCAAAAAAAATTACACTATTAAATTAAAAATACGTTTTTCAAAAATACTCCTGAATATGTACAAAAAAAAAAATCAATTTAAATATGTATACGAATATCTGAATTTATACTAAATAATTAATTTTAATTAATTTTTTTTTTTTTTTTTTTTAAATTTTCTTATTTTTCTTCGATCTTTTTAAATAAATTTTTGTCTTTTGTTTTATTGAGCTAAAGATCCTTTATTTTATAATTATAATTATTTATTTCCAATATTTCGTCTTCGCTTTGGAAGACTTCTTCAGGGAAAATTTTTTTATAATTAAAAAACTTAAAATAATAATTACAAAAAAGGCGGGAAATAAAATCTTTTCTAATGTCAAATTAAAAAATTAACCCAGAAAACAAAGTATAAATAATTGAAATATCATAACATAGCAAACAATTTTAAATTAATAGTTTCTTAAAATCTAAATGAGAATTATAATAATTTTATTATTTCCTATTGACTAAATGTCTGTAATTCTGTGCAATATTGGATGTGTCTGTTTTATAGTTAAGCCTTTGTGTTGATGGTACTTTTATGATCTGTAACATTTCTAATGTATATCTTCGTTTATAATTGCTTTCTGTGTTTAAAATTGATGTGTTATCAAAATCTGGATAATGATTGGAGTTGCTGCAGTGTAATGATAATGCTGTTTTTTGCGTAGAAGTGGTTTTATTGTATTTTTGATCGGATTTATGACCTGCTATTCTAGTTTTCAATTTATTCTTTGTGGTACCTACGTATATTTGGGGTGTACCTAAAAGTTACTTTTTTACATTTTTGAAAATTTTATTCAACAAAAACCAAAAACCTTGTTCTTGCTGTCAAATGTGACAGCAAGCAAATATTAAATAACATAAGTATTACGGATATCCGTTGGCAAGAACTAGGTTTTTGGTTTTTGTTGAATAAAATTTTCAAAAATGTAAAAAAGTAACTTTTAGGTACACCCCAAATATATGTGTAAATAAATTACAATTAGAAACATAAACAAAATTAATTTTATGTCATATTTGTGATTTTAGACTCTTTAAAATACGAGGGTCAATTGTGACCCCATGAAAACACAGGTTAACTATAAACACGAAAAATTATACTTTATAATAAAGTTATTACAATTATATAAAATAGCATACACAATAACATTGATGAAATATTACAAAAATTTTGTTAAATACAAATTTTGTCTATACAAATTTAAAAAAAACGTTGAAATCCGTTAGAATCAAAATGCTCTAACAAAAATTTTTGCCAACGGATATCCGTAATACTTATGTTATTTAATATTTGCTTGCTGTCACATTTGACAGCAAGAACTAGGTTTTTGGTTTTTGTTGAATAAAATTTTCAAAAATGTAAAAAAGTAACTTTTAGGTACACCCCAAATATATGTGCAATTTTTTGACTCCAAGTTACAATAAGTTAGCGATTTTCTGGGAAAGTAATATTTTTTATCTGAGTAGATGTTATTGAATCCAATACAAAAATTATATTACAGTTTTAAATTTAGAAAAATTTTTTTTTTTTTTATATTTGGTAAATTTTTCCAAGGAGGCCTGATATTCAAGGGCGATGCGGGACACATTCCCGTTATACCAGCACTCTAATTTTTTGCATGGTGAATTTTTGTACCCAAACAAATATTTTAAGGGGGCAGCCCCAAAAATCCAAAGTTGAAAAATAAGGACCACCCTAATGATACGTAATATAATTAATAATTCTGCGCCATTAACTTAAAAATCATGTTTCTTTCAGTAAATGAGCGATATATATTTGCAGCCAAACATATATATGCTTGTATACGGTTTTCAATTTTTCCAAATATATATATATATATGTTTACAGGAAAACATAATTATATTTGCAAGCAAATATGTTATATTAGATTATTATTATATGGTAAACGGAAATGATTTCCAAACAAAAGTATATTACCAGCATTTATATTTCCAGCAGGGCGTTTATTTCAGCGTGTGGCTTTAAGGCATTGATCAATGCCAATTGAAATGACATTTCATTGGCATTGCTTTTAAGCAATTGTAATGCCAAAAAACTAAATTAACAGTGACATCAAACAATGCCATTTAAATAGTCAATTAATTGATCTATTCAATGAACTAGTCCCAAGTATAATATAGATACTTTGTATATTTCTGATAACAAAAAATAAAAGCCATGTATCACCAAAAGTCACAATTCTAAGAATCTGTTCATTTTCAAAATTTGTTGGCGCCTTTTTTTTGACATTAATTAATGACCAGTAAAACTTCAAGGGGGATCTATGTATTTTATAATTTTTATAAAAAAATAAAAAAAAAAAACGTACATAATTCCAGCTAACTGAATCATTAGGTACATTTAACTTGTCCACAGTCTTGGGAACTATTTTGTGTTCATATATTAAAACAAAGAGAAATAGTTAAATCAAAATAATCCAAAAATAAATAAATAAATAATATCTTAGCAGAGTAACACAACATAGCCATATATGATGCTTTCGAAGCCAACTGCCCAACTAAAAAAGTATGTCGTAAAAAAGCATGCCACTCTAACATTATTAATTCTAATATATGAGACTTTTTATTAGTATCATGGAACAACTTTTAAATTTTTCCGAAAAGTGGGCGAAGTAGGCGTGGTTAAATATTGACCAATTTTGCACTGATTTTTATATAATTATTTATAATTATTAACTGAATCTGGCAAATTATAAAAATTTTGCTATATCTAATATATTTTTTAGATAAAAAAAAAATTTCAAATTCAGAAGTAGTTCTAAATTTATATTGAACTTTTTAGAAAAATGGCAAATGTTTTCTCTCGATACAAACAGTTCCAGCTTGTAACTCGTATTAGTTTTGGAAAAAATATTCGTTGAATGTTTGTCCATCTTAATTATTTTAATATATGTACACTCAAAAAAATAAGTTAGTAGAAAAGTTAGTAAAACGTCTTGTAAATCAGGTATACTATTTTTTAGCAAAATTTTTTGCTAAAATCGTGTTTTCAGCTAAAATTTTTGTTATACTTATTCAGCACTTAACTGTTTTATACTAATGCTTTACTAATATACTAATGTTTTACTAATTAATTTTGCTAAAAAAAAATTTTGCTGATAAGTACATTAATAGTGTGGACGTCAACCAGATTGAAAGATATACGCAGAATGAAGCAGATGTCGCGGCATGTCAAGATGTAGTAGAGAAGAGGAAAATGATACTAAAAAGTACAACTCTAATAAGACAAATAAAAAAACAACCATGGAAGTTTTTGTATCTCTTTTTCATACATAAAACAAAATTGAGGATTAAAACAACTTAAATTTTGCGTTGTCACCGGCTTGTGAAAATAATTGTCTATTAATTAAATAAAAGACAAAATAAAATATTTATTTATTTAAACTAAATGTTTAATATTAATAATAGTGTGGTCAAATTGCAAACAAACATATACAGAAATATAGACAGAGTAAAGCGAAAGACAAAGACACACATCTTAGGTAGATTTTTATGGTTCCTTTTTCTTATTGCAAAAAAGGGTTGTTTTTTTCGTTTGTTTTTGTTTATTTTTTCGTTTCGTTTCTATAATTATCTTCGGCAGTGGCGTCCAGTAAACGATAGCATCATTTAGACAACCATTGATGTAAGTAATTGAAAGAAAATTTTTGTTATGTTATATATATTTATTTCTATATATTTTCAGATATTAAATTAATTCATGTCGTCAATGTGGGAAAATGAAAATTTTTATATTTCGTAATTATTGTAAATTATTTTTAAAAGAATCACAAAAATATGTTTTATGATTTTCAGCAAATAAATTCACTAAATTACAATTTTTCTACAAATTTTTTGCATTTTCTTCAGTCTACTAAAATTTAGCAAAAAATTTATTAATTTTTAGCAAGGCATTTTTATTTCTAATCCACTAAGTGTTAGCAAAACTTTTGCTGAATCTACTAATTTTGTTGCTAAAAATCAGCTCGCTGATTTTCAGCAAGAGATTTTGCTGACATTAGCAATTTTTTTGCAAGCACCCTCCTGACTAAAATTTTGCAAAATTTTTTGCTGACTTTACAAACTTTTTTTTATGAGTGAGAGAGTTAAAACTAAGGGACGTATAAGCTATCAATAATACTTATAATAAAATTCCTTATACGTCATATAGTTTTAACATACAACTAATGATATATTTAAAATGGCATTCAACAAATATTAACTCCAAAACTAATCCGAGTTGCACTATGAAATTTGTTGGAGCGGCCTTATCTTTTGTTTATTCATAAAAATAATTAAAAGTTCAGAACTAGTTCTGCATTTAAAAGAACTAATTTTTACCAAATTCTTCATGAAATTATCTAGATTCTAGCCTTTTACAAATTCAGTAAAATTACTGTAAATAATATACAAAATTTATCAATATTTAACCACACCTACTTCGCCCACTTTTTGGAAAAATTAAAGAGCTTTTCATATTTTCCTATCACTTCATATAGAACAACATATATTGTAAGTTTTCAGTTCGTAGTTATTATATTATCAGATGCATAAAGTATATGGCAAAAATGTGATCCGGAACTTGTACCACCTGTTAATGTTAATTGGCAGCCGTGGCCCAGTTCTTGGGTTGGGTAATGTGAATCTTAAACCAAATTGCCAATTAATAAAATGTCACCTCGGTATTTTTGTTGTCTAAAGGCTGGGCTCAGATTTTATTGAATATTCTGATAAAATGCTAAGGCCGAGTACCACCACAAGGACTGACATTTGATTTTATAAAGCGTAAGATAATTTATTACCAAGAATAATGTGAACTAATCTTAGACACTTTCTATAGCAAATTCTGAAACCGTTTTTGAGCGCTTCTTCATATGGGAAAACCTCAGATTATAAAAACATTTTCCAACAGAAATACCTCAGACTCTGCAAACAGAGAAATAAAGTGCCAACTGAATTGTTGGAAAATGTTCTTATAATCTAAGGTTTTCCCATATGAAGAAGCGCTCAAAAACGGTTTCAGAATTTGCTATAGAAAGTGTCTAAGATTAGTTCACATTATTCTTGGTAATAAATTATCTTACGCTTTATAAAATCAAAAGTGTATTTTAGTGGTAACTTATAAAGAAAATCTTTTATACAAGTTTGATATAATTTTTATTAAAAATAAAAATTATGTTTTTTCGACCTTTAATTGTGCAATGAAAATGAAAATTATTCAAGTTCGAGGCCATACTCTATATTTCTTTATTAGGATATTGTCCTAACAAATAATCTATAGAGTTTTTGTTTTCAAATTTATTAATTGACCACTTTCAGGAATGTGTTGATAGATCTATTTCTGGAATTTTCTAGGTTCCCGTCATCAGAACACGTTTTTTAAAGAAGTGACAATCCCATGCAAAACATCAAACATTCATATAAACTAGTTTTCTCACTGAATGAGAACTAATATATAAGCTCGAAGTTAAAAATTATCACCATTGATCAAAAATAACTTGAAATCTTGTTTGTAGCTTTCAAGAAATATAGAGTATGGCCTCGAACTTGAATAATTTTCTTTAGTTAGTCTCTTTACAGGAAGAAGAAGAAGAAAACATTTTATTGAAAAATTTTACGGACACAAGGGATACACCAGACTGCCGCAGTTTCGTCCCCCTCCTGGGACTCGTCAGTGGTTAATTTATGTGTCAATTGAACAAAGTATTTTATATTGTTAATTTTGCTCTATATGAAAAACTTTTTATTTTTTGGTGTCGTACTGTGATTTGAACTCACAGTCTTAGCATCAAAGCTATGCATCGTAATCTCACCTCTTAACCAGTTGAGCCACGGTCGACACAGCGTTGACTGCGACTAAATTGGAGTTTGGTCACACTACGTACACACAAGTATTGTTTTGATCAGAAGAGACAGAATTAGCTAATACCAATGCACAATTCATTTCTCAACTAGAATGCTTTTCATTGAAAATCTTTTATGTTTACTGATTTTGAGGTAATTTTTTAATAGTTAAAAATAATTGAAAAAAACATTTGATTTAAAAGGAAAGTGTTTTTAACTATATGTTTCATAGTTTTAAAGTATAAGTCTTTTGATTTTAACGACAAAATATTGTGAGTAAAAAAAGCTTCAAAAATTGCACAGTTTTTTATGATTTTTTTTTCCTACTAATATTGAGCAAATTTGTTTGCTGATTTTAGCCGATTCATTTTTTGCTTTTAATTAACTGAAATTTAGCTGAAATATATCAAAATATTTTTACATTCAACAGATTTTTGCTTCTTATCTTACTAATTAGACTAGATTAGACTGAGTGGCACTATGCACCGCGACCAGAAGTTGGTATTTTGTGCTGCCAGCGAATACACCCTATAGGTTCAGGTTCCCTACGAAG
Organism: Delia radicum; assembly: GCA_021234595.1. Classification (NCBI taxonomy): domain Eukaryota; kingdom Metazoa; phylum Arthropoda; class Insecta; order Diptera; family Anthomyiidae; genus Delia; species Delia radicum. The sequence goes on along the minus strand of CM037855.1, from coordinate 37,932,545 downwards.
CCAACTATCCTACTAGGTAAACAGTTCCAGTTCTAGGTAAACAGTTCCGATGGCGTCACTATTCGACCACCAAAATAACGCATCCTCCTGTCGGAGAGCCTCGGACATTTGCAGAGAACATGCTCTGAGGTCCCAGGTTCCAATTCACAAAACCTGCACGTATCCGTAAAAAAAATCTGCTAATTTTAGCTGTTTGCTAAAACTACTAATTTTTAGTAGTTTTAGCAAACAGTTTTTTACTAATTTTTTTCTATTAGTGTAGTTTGCAAGGACACATGGACGGACAATGCAAATGGATTTAAAAAAAAGATTTTGAGTTTATATAATTTTAGCCTGATATTTTTGGTAGTTACCAACAACATTACTAGGGCAACCAAAAAACAGTTCTAAAAACAATGTTTTAAGCGCTTAAAAAAATCTCGAAAAATAGTAAAATAATTTAAAAAACTAAGACGTTAAAATTCAACTTTCAATAAAAAAATTAAAATATTGTTCGATAAAAAATTTCAAAAAAGCTCTATTTTAAAAGAAATAAGCTAAAATAAGCTTAATTTTTAAAGAAAAACGTCAAAAAGTAGCTAATATTTACAAAATGAGATTAAATAAGCAAATATAAAAAAATAATCTAAAAAAAAGCTCTAACAAATATTGCTTAAAATTTTCACAATTTGATGATCAGAATTTGTATTTAGTTTAAATAGTTCCATACTTTAAAATAAAAAACAAGCTTTAGCCCATTTGCTTGCTTTAACCGTCTAATGGGTAAGGCTGCCTCAGGGCAGTCTTCATAAAATTTACCAAAAATGCGTCAAATGAGCGTTTTATACTTAGAAATTAATATATTCCGATAGAAAACTAAATTTGCTAAATATTTTGCGAAGAAATTGTTCGTGTGCCGTGCACAGTTTGGAAGCGAGAAAGCTTCAAAATCAAAATCTCGTATCATTTCAAAAATTTATTATTTTTGAAAAATCATAGTTTTTAAAAATCTAAAAAACCAATTTAGGTTTTTTTTTTTTTTTTTTTTTTTTTTTTAACAAGAGAAGCAACACTGAGGAAATTCTTCCTATTAATTAATGTGTTGTTTTCTTTGGAAAGGGGATAGTGGAGAGATGAAAGGTGGTGAAAGATGAAGGGCTTCAAACATGGCAACACTGTAATTGCGCAAGTAGATAAGTCTTAGAACAGTTGTTGGTCGCCACCTGATGTAGAGTTGCCGAATTTATTGAAGCTTTTTGTTTCATAGCCCTGATTCATTATTTTACTTCGGTGGGGTTAAGTGCTATGGGAACACCGAAGGTGGGCGCAGCGATACATATAAGTGATAGAAAACTCATACATATTATTTTTCTAAATTGATGTTGTCGTCACCGGGAAACGAACCCGGGACCATCCGTGTAATAGTCCAACTATATATAAGTAAGTATATATAGTAATAAGAAATTTCTTTGGTCCAAGGACTCACAGGATTTTATCAGGATTCCTCTAAAAGACATCATGTTAACTTATAAACTAATAGACGGATTTTTATGAAATTTTGCAGAAAGAAGATTAATAGCAAGATATTAATAGCAAAGCGTTGAAGTTTGAACAATATAAATTGAAGTTTCGATACTTTTTCGCGTAATTTCGCTTTTTCCAAAAAGCGAAAATCGCGATATCTTCTTAAATATGAGCAGAAAAAAAATAGTTTTTGGAGTGTGGTTATATCTTGGTAAGAAAAATAAGTTTTGTTCAAAACTTCTCTTTTATATGCTTAAGATTTCAAAATGCACCCTAAAATATTTTGGCTCATATCGCCTAAATTAGGCAACGATAAACAGTTTTGTTGAAGAACTTATCATTTGTTTTTCGAGTGGAGCACATGGTATGAATTTCGTTGCAAAACATAGTTTGCTAATTAGAGGGTTAAACATTACTAACCCATTATAACCTGACCACGTAGTGGTGTAGGGTATAATCATTCAATATTTCTTCTATATAATTTCTATTAAAACGAAAGTGGTCATTTTTTTTTTTTTTTTTTAAATAAACAAAAATATGCAAAATTGCTGTGGTCGTTTAACTTGAGAACATTTTGAGTGCATATGAATGAATATTTCGTTTTTATGGAGAACAGCTGATGATAAAGGCACCATCCACGCAAGTTTTTGTTTAGAGAAGTCTGTAACAACTATAGCCAAATTTTTCACAAAACCATAACGTCACCGAAACGAAGAGTTTTGTAAAAACAAAACTTATGGTTTAAAATTCTCATAATACACAGCAACAGCGTCGTCATCATCATCTTCATCATCATCTTCTTCATCCTAAAACAAAATCATCATAATCAACATGGATTTGTTAGTTATATGCCGCCAAACAATTTGGCGAGTGGCGACTAGATTCAGTACGATTTTTATTTAAGAACGAAACGGATGGTTAATAAAATAAATACGCCGGCAAAAAAAAAAAAAGATTTAAAAAAAATCAACGTCTTATGGCACTTAATGTGAACATTAACGGAAAAAGCGTAAATAAATTTTGTTAAAAATAAGCTGTGCAATTAGTGAATGTTTTCCAAAATATAGAGTGGAAAAAAATAAAAAATAAATATTCTTCTAGTCTATACAAATGGAAAGTCTATAAAAAAAAAAATTAAAATGTTTAAAATTCATTAAAAATTTAATAAAAACAAAAAAATCAATCAAGTGCAAAATTTTAAATCCAATCACCAATCAAGTGCAAATTGTTCTTTTTTAGTTTAAAAAAAACTAGAATTTTCATTATTTTGTTTTTATAATAAAAATAGTAGCATTTATGAAAATTTATTCAACTGGAAGTTAAGTTTAAACAACAACATGTCCCAATCGATAACACCACCTTCGTCGAGGTTTAATAATCGTCCTCCACGTATAAATATTAAAAATTTACACAACAATAATGGTTCAGCCATGGGCTCCATGCCACCCACAGCTCAAATACCATTTACCGCTCAAACAGCTCACACTATGGGTACCGGCTCTGTAGCCGGTCAACCTTATTGGCCGGCCTATTCGAATCCTTTTGCGGCCGGTAATTTTATGGCTCGTGGTTTTGATGGTTTTGTAGATTTTACTAAATCGGGCATGAGTTTTGGTGAAAAGTTCACTTATGGTTTATATTCAAAATTTAGTAAATGGTCTAAGAAATGGTTTACTCATATGTTCTTATTTATTGTTGTTGTCCTGTTTACAGTGGGTGGTGCATTATTATTTGGGGCAATAGAAGGTGAGTTATAAGTGATTTATATAAAAATACAAAAAATATTATAAAATTAAAAAAAAAAAAAAAAATTCTCGGAAATCATTAAAATATTTAAACACTTTTACTCAAAATTTGTCTTTGTTATCGTAATTAAGAGAGCAAGCAACATTTGCTTTGTCATCTTTCCATTAACACTCTTTTTTTATTGACAGATTTAGCAATAAAGTGACATTTGTTTATTTTTAAATTTTAAAGACTTTCTTCTACTCATAGAAATAAGTCTGTACAAATAACAGAAAAAGTTACTAAAAAATTAGTCAAAAATGACGTTGTAGCAAAAACTGCTCAAATTAGCAGATTTATATTTGCTAAATATTAGTAAGATAAAAACAGCAACAATAAAGCCGTTAAAGCTACAAATATTGAGTTATATTGTGAAAGGCGTGGTAGAGAAGAATGAGTGTATTTTCTAAAAATTATAACTACATTGCAAATTTTCAATTTTCTGAATCATACTGCGCAGTTTCTGGTATTGAAACTTCGTCAGTGACCCTGTTTTTATTTTTGAATAATGTAATATTTGTTATGTTTTTATTTGTTCGATTGCGTCTATATGAAATTTTCTGTGCAATCACTGACCGTGGTATAGATAAACTGATTTCCAATGCCACATGCACTTGCACTACACGTTAGACAGAGCGCTTTATCCCACTGATCTAACGTCAGGTCGAGTTATGTTGTGATTAAAACTAGTTTTATTCAATACACGGTGTTTTTGTTCTTGCATACATAATCTCAGAAGTACAACTCCAACAACACAACAGTTCTATATTTGAGCTTAATTTTAACTAATTGAAAGTACCTAATTAATCTGCTAAAGTCCGAAAAAAATTATGCTAACTATTAGTACACAAACAAATTTTTTTTTTCTGAAATCAACAATTTGTTAGCAAAAATTTCTGTTAAGTTTAGATAAATATACTGTTATTTGCATATTACTAAATTTAAGGTAAATATAGCAAACATTTTGTTAATACAGTGCACTCGCGATAACGGGAACACCCGAAAGTGTGAACGACTCGGAAACGCGAACAACTGTATTTTTATACAGACTACTCCAAAACGTGAACAAAGTGTGAAAGCTCTAAAACGACGTTTCCTAAATGGGGGTCCGCGTGCCCCCAGTGGTCTCTAAGAATATGTCAGGGGATCAGCGAAGAGTTCCGACAAAATGAGTCTTTAAAAAAAATTCACAAAAATGTTTGCAATTTTATTAATAATTAAAATTATAAAATTTTTTTTAGAAAGGTTGAGGTTAAGAAGAAGAATAAAAATTATAAACACTATTAACTTTTAAATCAGACTAGCCTAGTTTCCGCCTCTTTGTATACAGGCGTCATCAGTGTTTTTTCCATTTAAATGATAAATTTATTCCACATCCTGCCAGCCGTAAGAATCAAACCTGCGCTTCTTCTTACACTACAAACGTAACAATACCAAGTCATGACCGTTTAACGATCACACCCAAGTATGGCCTCGAATGTAATGCAGCTAAATTGCAGTTTTCTTCCCTGTTAGCTTTTCTGTTATTATATATTATACTCAGAAGTGACCAACACTAAGAACACAAATATTCTATTTTTAGATTTTTGTTTATTTTCTTATCTTCGTCTTCGTGGACATGTACGGATATTTTTTTTTTTTTATTAATTAATAATCATATAATTACAAATTATATACTATTACCCTAACCGAGCACTAGCTACTATGGCCTTCGGCGCGTTGTAGCGAAACAGACCATTGCCTTTGGTTGGAGTCGAACCCACGACCCCCGCACTGATAAGCCAGCACGCTACCAACTAGCCTACCGGGGCGCACACATGTTCGGATATGTTTTGAACACTGGTATATGCGTCTCCGAAACCCCTTTAATTTGGTACCCTATTTGTCTATAATTTCATTGAAATAATTTGAAAAAAAAAATGAAAATATGGATGTACTTTTTGAAGCTACATATGAGTTTATTCTGTTTTCTGTGGAATCCGAATACAAATTTGTTATCAGTTTAATCCTATCAGAAATAAGGTTTAACCCTCTAACCGGCAAGTGTATTTTAAATTGGCCATTAGTGCACCAAACGAATGATTTGTAATAGAAGTTTAAGCTATTTTGATAGAAATCCAAATTTACATAGTACATATTGTGTAGAGTAATTTTTTGTGTTCACAACGTTTCCAGATTGACGTATGGTTTTTACGCTCAGTGTTGACAACTTTTTGCGTTTAAGTTGTTATTATTATTCTTTCTAGAAGTATCGTACAGTACAACTCATTTAAGATGTTCTCGATTTAGATAAATCCGTGGTTATTGAGCACTTATTTGAACGTCCTGACGTTTTTGGTAATAATTTCTATGAAATGTCGGTTAATAAAAACTTGCTTAAGAAAAACCCCTGGTTAAGATGAATTGTTTTGACAGTCCCACAAATAATTTTTTATATAATTTTATAGTTTTATTGTGAATATCCAAATTTTTTTGCAAATTTTCCAAAAACTTTTTTTAAATTCATCAAATTTTAAACCGAACTCACAGAAATTTTTTCTCCAATGTATCGAAACTATCTCTTTGTGAAATCAAATGAAAAAATTTTACTCGTACAATATCTAAAAAACTTTATAAAATGTTTCAATGTTTTAAGGACAATAAAACAATTGTAAAAAAATTTTACTACTGTAAATATGAATCTCGATTATAACGAATTCATTTTTCTGGTCCCTCGGAGTTCATCTTAATCGGGTTTTACTGCATTTGGTTTTTGTGATGTTTTTTTTTTTTTAATTTTAAAACAAAAACCCATTTTGATGTTTCGTTACTTTTGCCCTTATTTAAATATAAAAAAAATGTTTGGGGGTCAGTGAACCAGTCAACGTGTCTCAAGGGGTCCGTGGAGAAAAAGTTGTTGGGAACCGCTACTCTAAAACGTAAACAAAATTAAAGATGATTACATTGTTTTTTTGTCAAAGATCAAATTATAAAAACAAGTTAAATTAAAAATTTTGTTGAATAAAGAAGCAAAAAGTCATTGAGTCAGAAAAAAAAACAAATTCGGGTAACCTTAAAAACTGTCAGAAACTGCGAAAATGGGCCATGATATACGTACTTAATATACCATATCTTTTTAACGACTCCTCATTTTAAAAAATTATGGAAAAGTACCAGAACTAACAAAAAAAAAATAAGTTTTCTTTAATAAGTAATTCAAATATTCAGTATCGCAATGAACACATGTAAAAAATATGGCTGTTATGTTTGCACAATTCAAGTTAAAGGACCTCATTTATGTGTTGCAATGTAAGCCTCTAATCGGCAAGCCATAAATGCGCCAAAATGAAGTGTTTTATAATAAGAAATTGAGATATTCCGATAGAAAACCAAATTTAAAAAAATATTATCTGAAGTTTATAATTGGAAGGTTTGGAAGGGAGAAAGTGTTAAAATTTCTTAAAAGGGCAAAAGATAAATATTTTGAAATGAACATAGTTTTTGACTTCAAACAGTTGATATTAAACACAAAGTGAGATTTAAGCTTAAGCATTTAAAAAAAACTTGATCCACGGGCATACAGGAATCCAACAGGATACCTCTAAAGGACATCGCGTTAACTTGAAAAAGTATGGACTGTTTATCATGAAATTTGGTAAAAAGATTATATATGGTAGTAGTACCAAAGCCTTCAAGTTTGAACAATATATATACAAGTGAAGGTGTTTTCTCGCCCAATTTCGCATTTTCAAAAATCGCGATATCTTCTTAAGGTAAAGTACAAAAGGTGTAATTTTTAGACAGTAGTAATATCTTGGTAAGAGGAATAATTTATGCGTAAACATATTTAGACGGAGGAGTTTAGAAAAATAAACAAAAAAATCTAAAAATAGAATATTAGTGTTTGTTAGTGTTGGTGACTTCTGAGTATAAAATACAATAACAGAAAAAGCTAATAGGAAAGTAAACTGCAATTTAGCTGCATTACATTCGAGTCCATACTTGGGTGTGATCGCTAAACGGTCATGACTTGGTAATGTTACGTTTGTAATGTAAGAAGAAGCGCAGGTTTGATTCTTACAACCGCAGGCAATCTGGCAATTATAAGACACAAATAATAATACAATTTAAAAAATGGAAAAATCACCGATGACGCCTGTCCATAAAAAGACAGAAACTAATCTAGTCTGATTTAAAAATTAAAAGTGTTTATAATTTTTAGAGTAAAACGTTTATTCTTCTTCTTAACCTCAACCTTTCTAAAATATTTATTTTATTGATTAGTTTTTGGAATTTACGCCAAACCTATTGTGGCCCATATCGCATAAAATGCGCAACGAAAGAAAAATAGCTAGAAGAAAATATTATTTATTTTTCGTCACGAACACGTGGTACAAATTTCATTGCAAAAGGGCTTAGGCTCATTTGATGGTTAAGGAATTCTCAGAATTTAATTGTAGGGGCATTTTATTACAAATTATGCAGAAATGTAAATGTAATGAAATGGAGGATGATGATCAAGAGTGTTGTGTTTAAGAGGAATACATTTATAAGTATAATATATTGTAATTACATGAGATGGGATATAACATCCTTTTTCTTATTTTGACTTTTTTTTTTATTTTTTGTTTTATTCATGCATTTTAGCGGCATGCCTCCTATATGAATTAAAAAAATGCACATTTATTAAACAATATACTAACACAACAAAAATACGATCTAACATTGCTTTAATTGCTATTAATTTTTCGCCTCCAAATACTATTAAAACTTCACCCCAAATTGAACATATTTACAAAAACCTTGTATAATTTAAACAATTTGCGATTGTTAGCATCATTTACATATTTTGTAAATCAAATGTAATTTTGTATTTTACCAAATTAAAAATGTTAACAGGAATAATTTTTAAATACAAGACATAAAAAACCAAACTTTTTCAATGAATTTTTCCAACATACATCAAAATACAATTAAAACACAAACCTTCTTATTGTTTAGTCATAAATACTTAAAAGTAGTAAATTATTTTTAAAAAACAAGACACAGGAGGTATACGTCACAAAATGTATTCATATTAAAAATTAAATTACATTTTCTACTTCACCCCAATTACCACACAGCCCTAACTCCCCTACATAAATATTTTACGCGTTTTTTTCTTTTCGTATTTTACAAACAAACGTTAGTAATTAATTTATTTTTTAGTTTATACTGGTATTAAACATTAAAAAACTCATTTATAAAGATTGATTCAAAAATAAACAAAATCTGAATATACAACGTAATTAAAGAAATTAAATATTTTTTTTTTGTTTAATAGAACTCGTTTTTATTTACCGGATTTAGTTATAGAATAAAGTATTAAAAAATCTATAAATTCATTTTGGGTTTCGTTTTTTTTTACAAAACTTTAAGATATACTATTATGTATGACACTGTGTAAGAAAGAATTGTATCCTGAATGAGCCAACAGGAAATGAAAATATTGACTATCTGTAGATAAACCCGTGATCATAACTTGTATATGATCATATACATTCATATACGATTCTATTTCGAATGGGTAGTTAATTTCATTAAAATACATTAAAAAAATCTAATAATTGTCCTTAAAAAGCCAAACTTCAAAAAACAATAAATATGTAATCCGAGCAAAGTTTTCAAAACCCTTTGGGTGCTTTGATCTACTGATAGTCCGTTGGTCTCATTCAATAAATATATTTATTGGGAAATGGGACCGGTCCTGCGTGTTCCACAGGATCGGTCCCTTCGTGCCAGATACCGGTCCTCTGCTAAACCCTATCCTATGTAAACAACTGGCAACTTTAACATGAGCTTGTCATAGGAGGGGGTCATTTGTCCTGCTTTAAACCACATAGTGGCATGCCACAGGACTAACCAAAGATGGGCATACCACAAGACTGTCGCAAAAGGCGTATGTTGGAAAACTAACCAAAACGGACTAACCACATGACTATCCTGAAAGGGACATATCGTACAATTTAATAATTTTTAATGTAAAAAATGGTAGAAAATGAAACAATAAATTTCTAACTCATTAGCTTTTTCTAGTCAATATGTATACCAGTTAGGTGATATGTCCTACTTCTACCAGTCACGGAACTAGTCTTTTCAGATCAATTTACACTACATAACTCACATAAATTGTAAATAATACTAGTCTTGTGATAAGTCCTTTTCCAGCAGTCCAGGTTCTTTTAGGTCAATTTTCGAATGCCGATAATTTTTTAATAAAGCCAAAAAAAAAACCAATATATATCGACAAAAAAATAACAAAATTAATAATTTTTATTTATAGTAATTAAATGTGCTAAAGTCCCAAAACTTATTTAACAAATTGTGAAACAATCTGATGTAGGCGTGTCCCTATCCGGATTTCATTCCTGCCCAAGGAAATCTTCAGGGGACTTTGTTATTATAATTTCTAGAGATATTTGTTATGTTAAATCACAAACTCAATGAGAATTTCTTGTCCTCGTCTAGGAGCGAGATTCAAAATTTAAAATATCAAAGAAAAAACAAAAACAACAACAAAATATTGTCACAATTGGCTTTGTCATCTTCCAAATACTACTCTGTTTTTTTGACAGACCTAGCAATGTAGTGACGTTTATTCAAGTAAATCAACAATAGAAAATCATATGTTTTCTATTAGTGTCAGTTACATTTAAATTTGCACAAGCACAAGCACCTGCATATTTGTTATTTAAATTTATTTTCATCGGGATAAACATTAATTGCATTTATATTTTTAGTTTACAAAATAAACGAAAACTAAACAGCTTCCAATGGGTAAAATTTTGACCAACTGGCTTTTTCTTGTTAATAAGCATTCTGGTTAAGTGGTATGTCCTGCCTTTACCAGTCACATGATTGGTAATTTTAGGACAATTGACACTGCTTAACCCACTTCAGTATTAAATTATACCAGTCCTGTGATAAGTCCTTCTTTAACCAGTCACTTTTAGGTCAATTGACTCCTCATTCCCCATAGGGTACTAAATGTTATTAGCATAAATTTGTAAAATAAAATAAGATCTTTTCTTTTTGCAACAAAATAAAATATAGTTGGTGATTATAAAAAGCGTCTATTATTTAAAAAAAAAAAAAGAAAACATAAAATTTTATAACATATTGGACACTAAAACCGATGTATCGTCAAATAAGAAAATTATAATGTTTAATTTAAAACAATTGCGTATGGAAAATAAATAAACAACTACAAATCATACACAAAAAAAAAAAACAATAAATTAACTTTTTAAATTATAGACATTAGGGTGACACTTATTTGATAATACAGAAATTTTCTTTATTTTGTGATCGATCCAAAACAAAGAGTAAATGGAAATAAGTGAAAATTTAATAAATTTTACAAAAAAATACTGCCTCAGAGCAGTCTTCATAAAATTTACCACAAATGTGTCAAATGAGCGTTTTATACTTAGAAATTAATATATTCCGAAAGAAAACTAAATTTGCTAAATATTTTGCGATATTATTTTATAGAAAGAGTATACCAAAATACAAACTCATCGGTCTGGACAGGCACAGAGCTGTCTGATAATTTTGTAACATACTCTGGAGTTAAACAAGGTTGCTTGTTGTCACCTCTTATGTTCGCTTTGTACCTAAATGATCTACACGATTATCTAGAAGGTGGTTTGTTTATTGATGAAATTAACGTTAGAGTCTTATTGTATGCAGACGATATAGTTTTGCTTGCCGACGAAGTGTTAGTTTTACAAAAAATGATTAACAAATTGGAGAAATACTGTCGTTTATGGGCAATGGAGGTAAATCTCTCCAAATCGGAAATTATGGTGTTTAGAAAACAAGGTGGAAGACTAAGCTCAAACGAAAGTTGGACGTTTAAAGGTGAACTTGTACGAATTGTTAACGAATATAAATATCTTGGAATGGTTCTTACTCCAACAATGTCATTTGCAAAACATGTTAACCAAAAAAACGATGCAGCTAAAACTTGTTTAAATGTTACATGGAGTAACTTTATTGGAAAACGTGAAGTATCTCTAAAGGCTAAATGGAAAATGTTCTTGGCAGTATGCCGGTCCATCCAGTCCTACGGATCTCAAATATGGGGTTACTATTGTTTTGCGGACGTAGATAAACTGCACAGATTTTTCATAAAAAGAATTCTCAAACTCCCAGAAAACACACCGAATTACGTACTTGCATTGGAAACAGGTCTAGAAGATGGACACTTTTACACATATGCTTTGCATCTAAAATATATATTGAAAACAGTTTTTGATTATGGAAATGGTAGATTACCACACCAACTTTCTTTAAAAGTAATCGAGAAAAATACTTATTGGTACAAGGATCTTAAAAACCGGATGACACAGTATAATGTAGAAAATGCCTACATCAATCACAGTAAAAATCAATGGAAAAGTGCTAGCTGCATGTTGTTAGAACAGATGAAGAATCAGGCTCACCTCGAATATGTCACAAGTGCACAACAAAGCCAGACTAGATTCTATAGGTTGTTAGACTTTTCCAAAGGTGCTACGTATTGTAATATGTTGTATACACAAAGTCAAATTTCTTTAATTTTAAAAGCTAGAGGTGATGTGTTGTGGCTAAATGGCAACTCCTACCAATTAGGGGATAGCCGACTTTGTTCTATGTGTAATCTAAGAGAAATAGAAACAATGCAACACTTCTTGGGTATATGGGTAATTTTCAAAATTTTTTCATATTGATGAAACTGACTTAATTTTGCAATAACTTTTGTATTTTTTAACTTAGAGCATAGCGGTTTACGGGTTTTTGTTAACGATTAAAAAAACATTCTTTTGGCAAATTTTCAGAACATTTGAGGCAACAGGCTCGTAGTTATGTACGCTCAAAGTTAAAATTTCTTAAAAAATCGTTTGAGTCAGCGTCAAAATTTGTCAGTCTAAAGGGTATATTATTTGCAGCTTATGACGTAGAAGTCTAAATCATGGAATATAAACTCACTACACTTGAAGTAATTTACACTATATGTAAGGAAGGTGTGCCACCAATATGTAAAAAGTTATATGGTGGTAATATTTTGAAACCAAATTTTTTCGATATTTACTTTTTTTGAAATGATTGGCCAGCAAATGCGCGGCCCTTTACGTATCGTATGTTAAGAAAGTGTTTATAAAAGACAACTAAAGTTTGGTGCATGTCGCGATAATGTGCCATTAACACAACCAGAGTTAGGGTTCCACAAACATGAAAAAAAAAAACGTGATTTTTTTAAAAAACTGTTATTTTCGCGAGGCACATTCATAGTTTTAGTGTCAGATGGTCCGAATATGGTGTGATCGTAATATTATACCATTTTACACATATGTGCAAAAGGCCCGCTCTGAAATGTTGCAGTTTTGTGTTTTTCGCATTTTTCCATAAATTGTGCAAAAACTGATTTTTTAATTAATTTGTTTTTAGCGGAATAAAGCATTAACGTTACCGTTTTTATCCATAAATATTTGTGTCGATAACTATTAAACAATTTAGTGTGCAAAAATTTTGATCAAATGTCATCGTAAGTGAATTACGCGATAATCTTAATTTAAGAGTTTTTGCCTGGGCACACTCAAACCGTTGATGACAATGCTGAAGTAAATAGAGAAATCTTAATAGCTTTAATAGTGTTACCAACAACCAAGAGGCCGCAAAAAAATTTTGAGGAATAAGGCGTATATGGATCTTTCAATATTTTATTGATCTTATTCAGCATCACTTAATAGAATAAATAATTAGTAAAACAAATAAGTGTTCTTTATGTCACATTCTATCAATTTGGTCGTGCTTATTTTAGTTATGCCATCAAAAATTGTTTATCTGCTATAGATTTCGCGAAAATCGCGATTTTCTTAAAAAAAAAAATAATATTTCAAAAGGACATGGAACACTAAGTTGACCAGTTAATAAATCCACTTAAAGATTAAAACGAAGTTTTGCATTTGGTTTTTAGCGAATTAAGTCATAAAACGATACCACTTCGTGGAAATGATTCTAATTCTAGTTTAAAAATTACTCATAAAAAATTTTAAACTGCTATAACTTTTGGTAATTAATTATGGTAAATAGACTCAAATTTTAATCACCTGTGCATAGAAAACATTATGACATGTAACCCTTGTTCTTTGTTTAAAGAAATCATTTTTGACAGTTCACTAAATAATTTTAAAAAGTTTATAAACGTTTCAACTTTTAATCAGGAATATGGTATCTAATAAAGCTATAAAACTGCGGGAAAAGCGAAAAATTGCATCCGAACGTCAAAAGAAAAAAAATGAAATTAAACGAAATTTACGTAAAAGTAAACGTGTTAAGTCAGACAAAGTGATAGTTCGGGATAAACCAACAAAATTGAAAAGACTGCAACAAAAACATCAATTTGTAGATGTTACAAATGAAAATGTTGAGGAACTTTTAATCAAAAAAGTATTAGGAGCTAGTGATTTTGAATGCGAAGAAAGCCAACTTCATGAAAGCCTTTTGGATGAGCACAGCGGTACTGATGTCAGAAATAACATTGAAAATGAAAAGGAACAGCCAGAAATAAGTAACACTATCGATTTTGATGACTCCAATAACGAAGAGGATGATCAACAAACTTTAGAATGTAATACTTGTATATTAAATATTAGTGATGACTGTAAGGAAAAGGATTTGAATTCGTTTATGTCAATGGAAAAACAACTTAAATCCGCTCGAAAAAGAGAACAAGCTTTACGTAGAAAAGTTAAAAACCTTGAAGTGGCCATGGAAGAAAAGAAAAAGGAAGTTCGGTTTTGGAAGCAAAAATATTACAGAGCGATAAAAGCAGAGGAAACAACTCCAGAAAAAAAAGTAAAAAACACAATGCGACAAGGCCATGAGGCAGTCCGCAAACGGCTTATGTTTTGCGAAGTATTGGAAAGTCAATTAACGGAAAATCTTAAGAAAGTTGGCCAGCAGAAAGAAAAAGCTATATTTTCTAAAGTTGTGTCTGGAAGAATCATAAAAAAGCATAAACTCTCACAACGTGTATCAAATTTAGTCAGTCCATATTTGCAAAAGAAGCACTTAAACAGTACTAATCTAAAAGTAAGTAGATCAAACAAACCAAAAACAATTAAAAATGTAATAAAAGAGTTTCTGGAAAAGGATGAAAATTCTTCACTTGCCCCGGGAAAACGTGACTTTATTAAAAAATTTGGAAAGACCATGCGTAAGAGGTATTTGCAAGATACAGTTACAAATTTATACAAAAAGTTTCGTAGTGAAACTAGGTCGAAAATTTCATTAACAACATTTTTCAGATTTAAACCATTTTATATTATTTCTAAAAAAATGACAGCACGCGACACTTGCTTATGCAAACAACACGCTAATTTTAATTTCATGATACAGAAACTATCTAGATTAAAGATTTTTAGTTCAGCTAGCACAACTGCCTTTACAAATTCCGTAACTTGTAATTCAAGCTCAAAAGATTGTATGTACGGTGATTGTCAGATTTGTAAGGATAAACGTATACCTTTGCCAGATAATTATTCTATGTCAACCTTTTATTATCAATGGAGCCAAAAAAACGGTAGATAGAATTGGAGCAAAAAATGTAAACTACCACGTAAAAATTACATCTAAGCATATAATCGAATGTAACGTAAAAGAATTGGTTGAGGAGTTGAACTCGAGAACTGCAGTTTATTTAAAACACGTATATGATACTGGCCATCAATATAAGTCTATTGATAACATTAAAATTAATTTGGATTGCAATGAAGCATTATTAGTTATAGATTTTTCAGAAAACTACTATTGCAAATGCGCAACTGAAATTCAAAGTGCTCATTTTGGAGCTTCCAAAAAACAAGTTTCTCTTCATACGGGAGCTTTTTTTATAAAGACAAAATATCGAACACAATAAAATGTATTTCATTTTGCACAGCGTCAGAATGTTTGCGTCATGACGCTGCTGCTATATGGGCCCATTTGGGTCCTATTTTAAAACTTCTTAAAAGACATGTTCCACATTTAAAGACTCTTCATTTTCAAAGTGATGGCCCATCGACTCAATACAAAAACAAAAACAATTTCTTCCTTTTGAATATCATTGTCAGCTTCTTAAGTTAAATTTTGCTTCGTGGAATTTCACAACATCTGGCCATGGTAAAAGTGTTGCTGATGGCGTTGGTGGTTCCGTGAAGGGTCTTTGTGATAGAGCAGTGTCTTTTGGAAAAGACGTAACATCTGCTCAAGATATGGTTAATATTATTTCTGCTAATAGCTCAAAAATAAATATGTCTGTAATTAATGAAAACGACATGCAAAACATCGATAAGCTGCTTATAAAAAATTCTCAACAAGCTCCAAATACAAAGAAAGTCCACCAGATTATTTGGACAAACAAAGAGAAAGGATCGCTGTATCTTAATTACTTAAGTTGTCCACAGTGCACTAAAAATCCACCTTGTATTCATTATGGCTTAACTCCAAACAAATATTCAGTTGTTGGAAAAGAAAAGAAAACAAACAAAAATAAATAAATACCTACTCGTTTTTTTGTAATTATGTATTGTTATAGTCGCTTAAACTTTAATAATATAAATAATTTAATTTATGCTAGTTTATACTAAAATCTTTATAAATTTTTTTTTATAAATTTTAATCCAAAATAAATTTAAAAAATAAATATAAAAAAAAAAAATTTAAAGGTATACTTTATTTTTTTTCCAGCTTGTTCCATTCCAGCATACCACATTCTTGAAAATAATTAAAATTCTCGTTTAAAAATGACCCCAAAAAATTTTAAAAACCGCTATAACTTTCGCGGCCCTTGCTCAAATTGATCCACGCTAACGGATTTAAAATTCTTATGTTTAGTATTTCAATTGTACAAAACATCATTGATGTGCTGTCACAAAAAAAAAAATAATTTTATCTCTTTCATACTAAAATTGTTTATAAAAATTATAAAAAATATTATATTCAAACCCCTATATTTTCTAAACCAATTAAGATATTACCTTAAAAAAATCTGCGAAAACTTTAGCATTGTTGGCAAAATGTGACGCATATTTTTGAAATTTTTTTCAATTATAATTTACTATGTTATTTTTAAAAATAGTGTAATTTAGGCATCAAAAAAAACTTTGGATCCCTATATCTCTTTACGCTGAAGAGATAAATCAAAAATTTAAACGCAGTTTTAAAGATGGTAATGATTTCAATACATACCGCCAACAACTTTTGAAATTTACAAGCAATTGTAATTTTGAAAATTTTTTTTAATTTGCATCTTTAAACCGCTATAACTTTCGCGGCCCTTGTCCAAATTGATGCACGCGAGCGGTTTTAAGTTTATTATGCCTACTGCTTCAAGTGCACAAAGTGTCATTAATGTGCCATCAAAAAAAATTTGATTTTTTTTTTTTTTCATAAAATGAAAGGATTTTGAAAATTACCCATATGTCCAGTTCTAAATGAGATTCGTATTCGCTTTTTTCGCAGCATAAGATTGTCTGAAGGACAAATAATAAATATTTTAAATTGTGTTGAAGATGCTAATTGGTCTAACCTTTTTAATTATCTTAAAATAGCTTTAAACTATAGAAAAATGTTAGTAGCTGAATTCAATTTCTAACTTATAAAAACAAAAAATTAATCAAACTCAATTTTCCGGCTGACGGTTTTTTAAAAACCAAGCTGTATATTTCTTTATTAAAAATTTCTTAATTTTTTTTAAAATAATTTATTTATTTATACCTAGTGTAAGACTTATTGTAAAATTTTTGAAAGAAAAAATAAAGAAACTCTCTATCTCTATCTATCTATCTAATATTTTGCGAAGAAATTTTTCGTGTGCCGTTCACGGTTTGGAAGCGAGAAACCTTCAAAATCAAAACTTCGTAAAATTTCAAAAACTAATTATTAAAAAATAAAATAGTTTTCAAAAATCTAAAAAAAAACTTTAAGTTGACTAAAAACTCTTAATAATAAAATACAAGTAAGATTGAAGCTTTAACTTTAATAATGAGTCCTTACTTTAGTCCAAGGACTCACAGGATTTTATCAGGATTCCTCTAAAAGTCATCGTCTTAACTTATAAACTAATAGACGGATTTTTATGAAATTGTGCAGAAAGAAGACATTAAGTATTAATAGCAAAGCGTTGAAGTTTGAACAATATACATTGAAGTTTAGATACTTTTTCGCCTAATTTCGCTTTTTCCAAAAAGCGAAAATCGCGTTATCTTCTTAAAAAAGAGCAGAAAAAAAATAGTTTTTCGAGTGTGGTTATATCTTGGTAAGAGAAATAATTTTTGTCCAAAACTTCTCTTTTATATGCTTCAGTTTCCAAAATGCACCCTATAATTTGTTGGCTCATATTGCCTACATTAGGCAACGATAAACAATTTTGTTGAAGAACTTATTATTTGGTTTTCGAGTGTTATGCATTTCGTTGCAAAACATCGTTTGCCAGTTAGAGGGTTAAGAACAATTTGAACTAAAAGAGATTAGGGACCTCCCAGAAAAAACAATAAAAAAATAATTGATTTGGATCACGAGTAAAGTCCTGAATATGATTCGTCCCTACTAAAATGAATGCGAATACATATTCTGACTTGTTGCAGAACAATATAATAAACTTTTTTCCCGAACTATATGGAGATAATTGGACATTCCAAAAAGGCAACGCTCGTTTCACAAAAAACATTTTTAATGAGCACAACATACCGGTATTGGAATGGCCAGACATAAGTCCAGAACTAAGACAGATTATAGACCTCTGGGGGATCCTTTCCGCCAAGGTCTTTTCAAAGTCAAC
Organism: Delia radicum; assembly: GCA_021234595.1. Taxonomy (NCBI): domain Eukaryota; kingdom Metazoa; phylum Arthropoda; class Insecta; order Diptera; family Anthomyiidae; genus Delia; species Delia radicum. The sequence continues at coordinate 37,914,433 of CM037855.1, read as the reverse complement.
GCTATACACTACTTTTAAAGAATTGAAACTAGCAATATTGATAAAATGGGAAAATATTGATACTGGAAATTTGAGAAACTGGGTGGGTTATATGCCCCGTAGGCTACAATAGAGGCAACAAAATATCCTATTAATTACCTATTTATAGTGTTAAGCAAAACGTATAAATATGAATACATACAAGGTGGCGCAAAAATAACCTTCCGATGTTTTTTGGCTGTAATTAAAAAAAAAAAAATTAAAACTTTGATTCTTCTTGTGGATTATTTTTATTTGGTATTTTAATTTTTTTACATCAAGTCGAGAATATGATGTCATGTAAATGGCCGCCGCCACAGTTGATTGTCATTTGAGCCCTTTTTATGGCATTTTCCATCACTTTGGCCAAAACTTCCGGCGAAAGGTCCTCACATTCTTGACGGATATTGTCTTTAAGAGCTGCAAGAGTCTGAGGCTTGTTGACATAAACCCGCGACTTCAAAAAAGCCCCACAAAAAGAAGTGTGGAGCGGTCAAATCAGGCGATCTTGCTGGCCAGTGCAAATCGCCAAAACGGGAGATTAGGCGCCCGGGAAATGCATCCTTCAGCATATCGGTTGTGGCACGTGCAGTGTGTGCCGTTGCACCGTCCTGTTGGAACCACATGTTTTCCAATCCCAATTCATCAAGTTGCGGCAAAAAGAACTCGTTGATTATTGCTCTGTAGCGCTCACCATTCACAGTAACCGTTTGGCCCGCGACGTCTTCGAAGAAAAAAGGTCCGATGACTCCTCCAGCGAAAACAGCACACCATACAGTGACTTTGACCGGGTGTAATGGCTCTTCGTGGGTTACACGCGGATTACACGCGGATTTTCAGTGCCCCAGAAGCGTAAATTTTGCTTATTTACTTACCCGCTAAGATGGAAATGGGCCTCATCACTCATGATTATTTTGATGAAAAATCATCTTCCTCTTGGTGGTGATTAAGGATGGCTTGAGCGTATGTTACACGCGATTGGCGGTCAGCAGCTAACAGCTGATGCACCGTCTGGACTTTGTACGGAAACATCTTCAAATCTTGTACCAAAATTCGCTGTAAAGACCGTCGACTGATACCCATTTGCGTGGCACGTCGTCTGGTCGATGTCGACGGCGCTTCCATGACATCCTCGGCTACAGCAGCAATATTCTCTGCAGAACGGCTACTCCGGGGTCTGCCACGCCTGGCAGCATCTCGGGTTGTGCCAGTCTCTTCGAGGCGAGCGGCTAAACGTCGCAGTGTTTCACCAGTAGGCGTTGGACGGCCAGGAAATCTGCGACGAAATTCACGTTGTGCCAAAGTCACCGACCGATTATTGGTCAAATAAATAGTCACCAATATTCCGCGTTCTGGAGCAGTGTAGCGTAACATTGTTTATTAACGTGTATTTCGCATGTGTTTACTACACAAATGTCAAAACAGAGCTGACATTAGGGGCCAATCGCAAAATTTATAGCATTTTCTGATAGGAGGATTACTTTTGCGCCACCTTGTATAATTATTTTATATGAAGTATTTACGTTTTTATTTTTTTGCATTAAAAAATAAAAATAAAAATGTATTTTTTCATAATTTTAAAGTCCACATAAAAACATAGGAAAATAAAAAAAAAAAATTGTACAAAAGTATGTTTTTTATAATCTATAACTCATTATAATATATTGCACATATAATTATTTGACAGAGGTATGAAGAAAATGACAAGGATACCATAAATAAATTTAAAATAAAACAAAAATGTACTAATTTTTAGTAAAAAATTCTCGGAAATTTTTAGTACAGTTTACTAATTTTTCTTTTCAATTTATAACGAGCTTTCAGCCGCTGTATATTTACAAAAATATAGCAAATCAAACATATTAGCTAGGTTGATACTAGTATTTCGATCTGGCTAAAGATCTCGTCAGAGCCCGAAGTTTTAGAAAAGCTAGAGCCTCCAGAAGAGGCAGAGCTTTAACAAAAAACCTATTAATCATTAATTTTGCTCCATTTTTCATTTTACTTTTACATTACTAATAATTAAAGACACGTTTTGCTAAAATTACCTAAACGATCTGGTGACCTAAAAATAGTTATTTTTTTTTTTTGTAAAATTACAGTTTTCTCTGCAACTGTTACATACTTTATTATTTGAGTGTAAGGAGTATGGGATAATTTACTGAAGAGACATTTTTACCAATAAGAACGTGGTAATTGGGTTAAACCACAAAATTTATAAAACTCAAAGCGCTAGAACTAGAAATGTCGCATGTAGGTTCCTCCTCCTCCGCAGACATTCACAAAGATGAGATTTTCGGAAATTTTTAGGGAAAAGAGCAAAAAAAAAGAAAAAGTCTCTCCATAACGGTCTCAGCAAACCCAATCTTTTACATATGTTTTGGCTGTTATATAATTCTTGTTAAAAACACCAAGTAGTAGTATGTACACTAAGAGAACTGCTGCTTTAAAAATACGTAGTCTTTTGGGTTGTAATACAGTTTTGTTATTTTTAATGTAAATGTCAGTTATTTGTAGAACCAGTTGAATTTTTTACTAACCTTGAAGTTCATTTAAAAAAACAAACCACATTAAATGACTGTTTTATGATTTTACATTAATTTTTTACAGTTGTTTGTTTATTTTTTACTACCATGTGGTTCATTTTTACTAAAATTGTTAGTAATTTTTTGAACATTCAAAAACAAATGACAATGTTATTTGAATTTACTGAAACGTCAATAATGTCCTAGGACGCTGAGGCCAGAAAACAATTGTAGAAACAAAATAAGAAAATAAATTAATAAACCATAAAAAAAAAAAATCGTCCTTCCTTTAAGTGAAATTTTATTTCTTTAAGTGAAAATACATTTGCAGTGGTCTTTACCTTCATAGTATTCTAACTGCAAATGTAGTTAAAAACAAATGAATCACTTGAAAAAAGGACGACTTACATTTCATTAAATTTAACTAACATTGTCATTTGTTTTTTTTTACTGTTGGTAAAATAAGCCACAAATGTAGTAAAAATTAACCACAAATGTAGTAAAAAATTTACAATCGTTTAATGGATTTATTTTTTTAAATAAAAATAAAAAAGAAAAATTGATTAAATGAATGTAAAATTATAGTAGTCATTTGATGTGTGTTTTTTTTTTTTTAAATAAACTGCAGATGTAGTCAAAACTGAATTTTTTTCTACAAATTCCTGGGTATCAATTATGTATCGTTGTTTACGACACACGACTATGAAATGACACCTAAATCATTCTCGTTTTAACAGCGTAAATGTTACAATTTTTGTTACATCGGTTTCATATGACATTTATAAGCTATGAGATGAGTACACACAATATTAGTTTCATCTCCGAAGCGATAATGATTTAGGGGTCATTTCATTGTCGTGTGTCGTAAAAAAGATACGCAATTGATACCCTGATTTTTCACTTAAAAATAAAGATAATGTACACACAGAGAAATAAAGTGCCAACCGAATTCAAAAATGTATATTAAGGATAACAACCTATAAATTCAGTAAGTACAGTGCGCCCCGGTAGGCTAGTTGGTAGCGTGCTGGCTTATCAGTGTGGGGGTCGTGGGTTCGATTCCCACCAGAGGCACTGGTCTGTTTTCGCTACAACGCGCCGAAGGCCATAGTAACTAGTGCTCAGTTAGGGTAATAGTATATAATTTGTAATTATATGATTTTTAATTAATAAAATAAAATAAAATAAAATAAATTCAGTAAGTACAACGATATTTACATTAGATTTTTGAATACTTAGATTTCTGAATATTCAGTTTAATTAACCGAGTTTTATTGTGAAAACTAATGTTAAGTTGTGCCAACTGTCTCAAATTTATAGTAACAGAATTTAAGTCGTACACTCATAAGAACTTTTCCATAAAAAGTCAACAGTTATTTAAAAGTTTAATAGGCAAAGTTGTTTCAATGGAATATACATTTAAATTACCAAAGGAATATATTTTTTAACTTTCTGTCTGTTATTGAATAAACAAAATAAACAAAAAAACGGACTTTCGGTAGTAGTTAAAATATTCAGTGAAACTTTTCTATTTAAAACAAAAAGTTGAGTATTGAAATAAACGAAAACAATCTATTTGTTTTTATGGATTTTGTCAATTAATTTTTCAACAGTTAAAAAAAAAAACAACTAAAAAATACAATTGTTTTAAACGAAAAGTAAGTAGTCTTGTTTTTAACTGGTTTTCACTTAATTTAATGTGTATATTCAGTAGTCTTTGCGGAAAAGATATTGTGTATGTAGTAACCGAATTTCAGTTGGCAAATTGTTAAATTTTTCTCTGTGTGTACTACACTGATAGAAAAACCGTCATAACCCTAATGTATTTTGACATCAGTTCTATGACAAATGTCTTCGTTTTTGACCCCATGACACTTGTCATCACGGTGATGTCAGCCTTAACATCACTTAACCAAATTGTCATCAGGGTCGAAAACTTAAATTGTGTCATCAATGGAATGAGACATCGGCATCACATAAATGACGAATCGGAGACAATTTAATAAAAAAAATGTCATCATTGCGATGACAGATAATTATAATAATCCGCTGAACGGATATGGTTGTGTATACGCTTGAACAACGCTGGGAAATATTGCGACATTACTTTGAAAATCATATTAATGTTGCAGAATGTGTGCGAAAATGAATGATGCCGATTTTGCCAAAAAAATCATCTTTTCAGATGAAGCTCATTTTGATCTTGGCGGGTATGTAAGCAAGCAAAATTGTCGCATTTGGGGCACAGAAAACCCGCACGCATACATTGAAAAGCCGATACACCCAAAACGAGTCACTGTTTGGTGCGGATTTTGGTCCAGAGGCATAATTGGACCGATCGATGCATGGCCAGCCGAGGCAGCCATTTGAATGAAATTATTTTCCATTATTAACCGGAAGGATTGTACTTTCAAATAAAAAAGAAGTTTAAGAAAATATTTAGTAGTTTTTTTTTATAGCATTTTCAAAAAAAAAAAAGTTATTTGTCGGACCCTTTATAATGATTACATGTCATCAATATGAATGTTATATATTGTATAAAGTGCTTCTTGTTTTGACAACAGATGTACATCAATGTGATGTATCTTATGCAAGTTTTCGAAATGCGTCTAAAAACAAAAAATAAGGAATAAAACATTAACATTTTTACTAAAACACACTTTACAAACATTTTAACGTTATTTAGTTTTATTCTTTATTCATACTTTTCCTGTTATTAATTCACAAAATGTGGCATCGAATTGATGTCACTGTTGTCATAGCACGGATAACGCGTAAAATATGACAAAATTATATGATAACGTTCGTCACTTATTGCATCATTGATGTCATTTGTAATAACATTGATGTCACAATTCTGATGTTAGGGCATCATCAATAAGAAGATGCATTTTTCTATCAGTGTACTTACTCAAACAACTACTTAAAAAAAAAAAAATCTGTGACTTCAGCAACATTTTTGCTGGGAGCATCCTTGCAGAAAAATTGCTAATATCAGCAAAAAATTTGCTAAATTTACAAATTTTTCTGCAAGGATCCTCCCAGCAAAAATGTTACTGAATTTACAGACTTTGTTTTTTGAGTGTACCAATATTTACAGCAGAAGTTCTCTGAGTGTAGTAGAAAAAGTAAAAAAGTGCAAAAAAAATTTTAAAAACTTTAAACATTTGTATTCAACCTTGACACTGACGTTACTTTGTTCGTTTGTTTGTTTGTTTGTTTTTATAAGAAGATACCATACCAACAATTTCGCAATTGAATGTTTACCATATATTATCTGACATCATAGTTTTTGGAAAATTATTCAGGAAATTTAAGATTAATGAAATTCAGATCTTTTGCCAAAATATACAAAATTGTTTGTTTTTAATGTTAAAGAACAAACTAACACTACTGGTTGGTGCGGCTGCTGCCACAAACAAATTCAATATAAATAAATTAAAAAAAAAAATAATTTAAAACAATTGGCTCCATAATTCCAGACACTCTGTTGCCAAGTAATTGCCTAGAATTATATACATATTCAAATATGTATTATATAAGTTGGTAGTAGAAATGCACTTTAAAAGAAGAATACTTTTCATTTGAATTTATTTTTTTTTTTTTTGAGAATTGAACTTACAATATTTTAAAAGTAAACGATTGCAGTTTATATCACAAACCTCCAACCTTAAGATGAAGTTTATATAAAGAAAATGCATTATAATTATTAGAAAACTAAATTTATTATTTTTTTCTGCAAGGAATAAATTATTTTAAAACTAAAAAAAATAATTAATTGCAAACATTTTAAAAATGATTTAAAAAACGTTGATAATGACCAAAAAGTTAGATTTGAGTCTAAACAATGTTGAAGTTTCAAAGAAGACTCTCTTTCACTCTGAAAGTAATAAACTTTCGATAAACGTAGAGAAATGCAACACTGCTCCCATCAAGTACCACCTGTTAATAGACTACTGTCAAATTTTGAGCAAGTTCCGTCATTTACTTTGCGTTTAACAGCTGTTCAAAAAATACAACCGCGTGGATTTTTTTAAAAATTAAAAAAAAAAAGAATTTGGAGTGCTCTTTAAATATAATTTTTTGCGAAAAAAAAACCATCAATCAAACCAAGGAAACGCTTGATAACTACTATGGGGACTCTGTACCATCGATTTCAATGGTAAAAAAGTGGTTTACTGACTTTCGTTGTGGTCGCACAAGTACAAATGACGCTGAACGTTCTGGACGGCCAATTGAGGTCAATACACCCGAAAATGTCGAAAAAATCCACGATATGGTGTTGGCCGATCGAAGAGTAAAAGTGCGTGAGATTGTTGATGCCATAGGCATTTCATATGGCAGTGTGGTTTTAATTTTAAATGATCAGTTGGGTTTAAGAAAGTTGTCTGCAAGATCAGTTGGGTTTAAGAAAGTTGTCTGCAAGATGGGTGCCGCGTTTGCTCTCAATTGACCATAAACGTATTCGTGGCCAATAAGGTGATGGAAACAGTTTTTTGGGATGCTCGCAGGATAATCCACATCTATTACCTTCAAAAGGGAAAAACAATAAACGGCGAATATTATAATAACTTATTGGACCGATTTAACGAGGATTAAAAAAAAAACGACCCCATATGGCCAATAAATGCCTATTTTATGGACCTCGAATAATCCTATTTTTTGGAAGGGATACAAAAATTGGAGAAACGTTGGACTAAAAGGAGATTATGTTGAAAAATAAATGTTTTTTTTCAAAAAAAACTGTGTTTCATTAAAAAAGTCACGGACTTATTGAGCCGCCCTCGTATAACTATATATAATTAAAAAGCACAAAATATTTTACGAAAATATTTTACAGTTTTGCGAAATCGATTTTCATTACAAATAACAAACCCTTGTTAAAATTGACGAACATAAAATTTAATTTAACAAAAATTAACAATTTTTCTAAAACGAAAATTGAATGTCCTAAAAAATATAAATAAACTTTCAAGTTATTTACAAACATTTTGTGTTTTGAACCCGTTTTATGGAGGTTAAATATATGTTATTTAATATCTTTTAATTTAAATATATTTGTATTATTATGTATCTAATTATATCTAATTGTATCAAATATAATATAATTAATTATATGGAATTATATCGGGACAAAACTCGGATAGAATTGGATATTTTTTTATTAAACTTTATCTATTTAAATATAATTAGATCCCAAGTGATACAATTTAATATGACCATTTTTCGGATCAAATTATATCCTCTTATATTTGCGGAAAATATCTCATAATATATAATTTTATATAAACTTTTTTACTCGGGTAGTTTTTTTTAATACAAAAATGTTATTGAAATAATGGGAAAATTAACTGGTTATTAGTAAGTCATTATTATTTGTGACAGTAAGCTGGTGTCATTACTGCTAGTGGGGTTTATATACAATACGATTCACATTTTTTCGGATCAAATGGTATTTAGATATAACGCTATATCAAATTTGATATATTTCCTTGTTGCATCATATTATTTTTTCTTAATTGGGCAAAGAAATTCAACAAAAAGTCTTTGATTTAAAAAAAAGAATCGTTTCAAAAAATTCCTTAATTGAAACAATTAATATTTTAATTATATGTAAAAAATGCTTTTATATATTTAATTATATAAATTGAAATTTTATTTAAAAATTTTAACAGACTTTTTATCCTTCTTTGTTAAGTGTATATAGACAGAATTTCTTGTACGAAATTTAATGAAATTTTTTCACTAATCGGATGAAGTTTTCTTCACTATGTGAATAAAAAGTTTATCAATCTTTATGTAAAAGCTTAATAGTTTTAAGGAAACTGTTTTTACTGAATTTTTTTCATTAGTTGTGTGAAATTTTTAATAAATAAAACAAAATTTTTCATTTAATTTTATGAAAAATTTCATCAATTTAATGAAAAATTTCAATGGACGAGTTCGAGTGAATGGTTAAATATAAGAAAAGGCTAAAAAAAATACAATAAAATTTTTTCAAACAGTTTTATGCATAAAACAATTTTTTATTAGTCCAAACTCAATTTAATGTTTAATTAATGCCCGTAATTTCAAGCAATATTTACCTACCGGTGCTTAGATACCTACCCGATTTTGTTCGTGTATACGGGTAGATATCTAAGCACCGGTAGGTATCTATTGCTTGAAATTACGGGCATAAATAAACAAATACTTTAGTTGAAACTCGATTTTAGTTTCGTTTGTGCACCCTGGAATTTACTTTAAAAGAAATATGCCTTAGAATGTGCGGGTTTCAATATGAAAGATTGTAAGCGAACCTAAGGATTAAAATGTTCCCAGATATATACAAGGAAGCAAATTATTAGATTTTAAGGCTTCTAAGAATCCGCTATTGTTTTTTTTTTCTTCAATTTTTTAAAAGATTCGAGTTGCCCTAGTAAATAGGTTTAGATATGACCATATATGATCCTTAGGCCGGGTCGATTTGTATGGAGGCAAAAAAATCGCTCAACGTTCAAGGAAAATCGTATTCTAGGGCTCAAATAAGAAACTTTGCCGTAGGAACCATACCTCAAAAACGAATTCTGATGTCCCGACTTTTGACCCGTAGGGTCAAATTTTGAAAAATTCCACTTTGACCCGTTTAGAGTGCCCCAATCGAGTCCAAATGTATGACCGACCCCTACTAACTTTGGAGGGCCGACCCACCCATGCCAGTGGCACACCCCATGGGGGGTTCCTCATACAAACATTTCAAAAATTACCATTTTTGGCACTTTACATGAAAAAATCAGCGAAATGGCTGTTTTTTTTTTTTTTTTGGTGGCTATTTTTCTCTTTAGAAATTTATTTAGTCAGAACATATGTAAATGAAAAAATTAATTTAACTTAGTAATAGAAAAAATAGAAAAAAATTAACGTTGTTTTTATATGATATTTGAGTCTATTCAATTATATCTGAGTTCAGATATATTTATATATACCTTCAGATATAATTATATATACTGTAAGATATGTTTATATATAAATATATAGATAGACTCAAATTTCAGATATTATTATATATGTCATATATAAACATATATAACGTTTTTTACACGGGTTGAATTTTGTTTCTAAAGTTTTTCATAACTCAAACAATAAATATACAAATTTTAAAGAATTATTCAGCAGCAATAATATTTTAACGTGAGCTTTAAACTCGGAGGATTTATGTTCCCATATTGTGAACATAAAATTTAAGAAACTTAAATGGAAAATATTTCTAAACTGATGATAATAAAAAATGTTTTAATTTTTGTATTAAAAATACCAACACTTTTTTTCCGACTTTCTATATTTTCATATATTAAGTTAGAAATATTGAATTTCTACCTCACGTCCAAACATCTAATATGGTATTGTCATATTAGATTTAATTTCTTGCTATTCAAAAGTTTGATAATTTTCATGATAAACAATACAATTGTTTCACTGGCATCACCCAAATCATCAGTAGTCTGCAATAGAAAAAGATAATTGGCTTAACTCAAACCGGGACATTACAAAATAAACTCTATGAGAATCTTTTTGTCTGCCTAAGTGTATAAACTGCCTAATCTGGTAACCCCAATTATAAAATCAAACTTTTTGAAAAAACAACAATTTTATATATTACTAGCTGAAGTGCCCGGTGTTTCGCTGGTCAACTATCATTTTTGAATGCAGAAAAAATTTAAAGCTAGCGAATAGGCGACTTAATTCTGTTGAGTTTTGCAAAATCAGTTAGGATTTTAACGGTAAACATGAAATTAAAGATTCCATTGGAAATTTATGAAATAAGGTTACAAAATTAAAAATTATTTTACCTTTAAAGATATTGAATACAAAATGATGTTTTCAGTAGCAATTCACAACTATAAATCAATGTGCTTTATCAATAAAGATGTCTCATATTGATTTTAGTGTTTTGATTGGACTTAATGCTTTCAAATTAAAAATATAAGCTGTATTAAAAATAAGGGAATTTTTTGATTTTGACGTTTTTAATCAAAAGTCGGTATTGAAGTGGGCTATGGTAATGAAACTTTTACTGAGAATAGTTAACGAACAAACAGAAAATGAGTTTTATATATATAGATTTTATTGCTCATATTTTATTGGTGACAAAAGAAAGAGTTCTTACAGATTCAGAAAGGTCAAAATTTAACCAACATTTTGAAATCAAACTTTATTATCGTTTTAATACATATGACAAATTTTAAATATTTGTATTTGTTTTTAAAAAATCTTGAAGATTTTACTTTAAACAATATGTTTATGGGCTCTAACATTCCCCTTAAAAACAATTTCAGGGTATTTTAATTCGTTTTTCTAAGTTTTTTTTTGACATTTTTTTTAGCCAAACTTTTAAAAAGGCGAAATTTTTTAGGAAAGATTAAGGATATAAAATGTTTAACCAGTTCATCAAACTATTTTAACCTATAATTCGGGTCGGATTAAGTTTGAGTTTTAAATTATATCTTTCACCATTAACCGAAATAGGGGCGATTAATATAGAAATTGATTAATCGATTAACTGAATGGGAAACACTATCTATTAAACAATGGACATTTTTATTTCAATCAATATTTTTAATATTCTTTCAGGTCGTCACTCAAAATTACAACATATAGCATCGCAAGATGAATTAAGAATGTTTTTCGATGAAATTAGAAAACTTGCACTCAATTCTGAATTAATAAAGGTAATAGTATTTCCTGCAATTGAAATCTTAATACCACATTTTACAAATAAAACTAATCATTTGAAAAATTAAATTTTTTTATAGTACAGTCCCTCCCAGTTTGATGGACAATTGACATATACACTGAGAGATCATCAATCAACTGTGGAGTCATTGCTGACAAATAATAAAACTCTGGAAGAGATGGCTCTGGACAAAGATCCATGGAGTTTTTGGAATGCAATGTTTTATTGTGGTACAATTTATACAACAATTGGTAAGTTTGGACTTTTTTTTTTTTTTTTTAATAAATTCATTTGTTTTAAGAAAAATTTGAGTTCATTGATTTTTATTTATATTTTGCCATATTAACATATAGAAGTTTATTTTTAAAAGTGCTCAATCGAACGAACCAACAATTTAAAAATCCACCCACTTAATTTAGAAATATGAAAATAAAAAAAAAAGAAAAAGAAAATAAATTTTTGAAATGTTTTTACAAAATTCTTGTTGAAAATAAATACACAATAAAAATATATAAAATATTAATAAGTGTATTAGGGTGTGCCAAAGTTGTATGGGTAAAAAAAAATCATACTAGAGATCGGCACTCCCCCCAGAAATATTCGTTTTTATATCACAATACACTATGCAAAAAATTATGGTGATCGCTTAAGGGGAAAGGGTGCCTCAAACGCCTTGAAAATAGGGCTTATTTGATGAAAAAAAAAATTTAATTTTTTTGTTTGTGTTATTCAATTTCGCTATTTTGTAAACAATTGAATTGTGAAAACAAACAAGTGAATTGTTAAAACTATTTCCATTTAATAATTTCATGATTTAAAAACAAATAGCATAAAGGTTAATATTTCCAAAGTGGGACATAATTGACCTGGGTTCACATGGGTTAAAGCTGAATTATAAAAAGTATTTACTTACTAAAATTTATAATCCAATTAAATCAGTTGAAAACGAATTTCGTCAATTTTGTTTAAACGTAGTTAAAAGTTCAAAATTAAAGAAAATACAGCCAAAAATTAAATTACTTTGAAATCCGCTAAATTCAAATCGCTATAAAAAAAAAAAACTAGCGAACGGATATTAACCACGTGCTTGATTACTAAGAAGACAATAATGGAGCAAAATTGATGATTAATAGTTTTTTTGTTAAAGTTCTGCCTATTATGGAGGCTCTAGCTTTTCTAAAACTTCGGGATCTGATTAGATCTTTAGCCAGATCGAAATACTAGTACAGTGCAAGCGCGGTATTCGCGACTACCCATTATCGCGACGGCTTAATTTTTAGCATTGCAGGTTCTATAATCGCGACAGTTTAACGAAAAACGGGTTCCATTTTCGCGACTTTTATCTGTTTTTATTAATTCTTCAATTTTATCAGTATATTCGTGTCATTTGTTGTGTAAATACATCTCTTAATATGGGAAAAGTTCAACATATTTTAAGCCAACGATTTCTCAAAAATTAGAGATTTTAAAAAAATTTAAAAGTGGAGATTCTATAAATTCAATTTGCGCCTTAAAGAAAGCTGAGTACCCAAGAATGGGAAAAATGCTTTATAAGTGCTTTGTAAAACAAAAGGGAAAAATATTCCAATATCAGCAGAGATTTTACGATTAAAAAAATATGTAAAGAGCGAATAACTTGTTTGCCCTGTTCAAATGCGAATGGTACAGACAAATTGAAATTGTTGGTTGTTGGAAAATCGAAAAACCAACTCGCTTTTAAATGCATTTTCAATGATTCTGTAATGTACAAGTCCAGTAATAACGCCTGGATGTCATCATTTCTATTCAAAGACTGGTTCCATCACGAATTTGTTCCCCACGTAAGTTAGTTTTCACCAATTAGTAAAAGTAAGTTGTTCATAAGTAAAAATTTTTTAGGTCCGACAATTTTAGGCTCCAAAAGGCCTACGTGATTTAGCAGTTATTTTAAAAAAGCAACTCAAAATTACCAATTTCTTTAAAAATGTTTAAAATGTAAATATATCAATTCTAATTTTAAAAATTACCTACAATTTTTCAATAAAATTTTGGGTTCTGTTATCGCGAAAATTCAGCTTTCGCGACAGGTCTGGTTTTTAATTAGTCGCGAAAATCGAGCTTGCACTGTATCAACCTAGCTAATATGTTTGATTTGCTTTATTTTTGTAAATTAAAATTGGATATTTATAATATGTCTCATTTTTTTATATTAACGATATATATAAAAAACTAGTAGAGAGCGATTTTAATTTTTAGAAATTGTCTTTAATAAAATGTTCAAGTATGTAAAAATGTTGCTTTTGGGTTCCCCAACAAATAACTGCCCCTATTTTTTAGCGTAAGTTCAAATAGGTTAATGATGTACTGGAAAGCAAATATATTTTTTTTTTTTTTTTGAATAGTTGTCATCGAAGTTAGTACAAATTTTTTTTTTTTGCGAAATTGAAAAACTAAAAAAAATATTTGTTTTTATCTAATGGTCAAATTTGGCACATTTCCCTATTTTCAATGCGTTTGAGGAACCCTTTCCCCTTAAGCGATCACCAGCGATTGCATAGTGTATTTTGATACTAAACCGAATACTTCTAAGGGGAGTGACGGTATAAAATCGAAAGTTGACATTTTGGGCACCCCCTAATGTGTTTTTTGTCTAGTGACAAAGCTAACAATTTTAAGAAAAAATTAAGAATTTCAAAATTTAAATTAATTTTTTTTTTTAAAAAATTTTAATTTAATTATATGAGATATTTTTAAATATGTATCCATAAAAGTGTGTAACTTAAATTATATAAACAGTTCCATGAAATTTTTATATCTTTAAATGTTTTACAATTTCTTTAATTACTTTTTTGTAATTTATCAGTATTTGAGATTTTTTATTTTAATTTCATGTTATTTATGAATTTTAAGTAGGCGAAGGTGAAATGTTATGGGGGACAGTGTGATTTTATTTTTGTGGTGAAAATATTTTTAATGTTGTTTTTATTTGACAAATATATTAAACACGTGTCTAATTGGACAAAATAGTCACAATGTTATTTTTAAATCATCGACTAACTTTTGTGATAAAGGAAGAAATGATAACGACCCTCATTGTGCCATTTTAAAATTTAAATTTATTTTACTTTCAAACTTGTTGACAAGTTCAGTTGTTAATTTAACGTTTTATTAATGACTAATTTATTTAACAAATAAACATTTTACATAAACAGTGGATGAGATGTATAAAAAGTAGGGAAGTTTGGGGTGATATGGTAACACACTTTTCTAAAGCTTTTAAAGACTACGCAAACGATTTGTTTAAGGATTAGATTATTATTTAGTTAGTTTTTACTTGCGCGATGTTTTTACTTTAATTGTCTTTTTCTCAAAAAGAACATATTGAATATCGGTTGCTACTGTGCAGATTAACCAATTTTCAGTTGTGTTTTTTTCCCAAGTCCCAACACAGAGAGATATTGACGAGTTTTAATGAAATTTTTTCACTAAACTGATGAAGTTTTCTTCACAATGTAAACGAAAAATTTCTTAATAGTTTTCTAACTTCTCTCATAGTTTCAATGAAACTGTTTTTAATGAAACTTTTTCATTAGATGTATAAAATTTGTAATATATAAAATGAAATTTTTCATAACATTTTATGAAAAACTGCATTAATTTAATGAAAAGTTTCAATGGACGAGTTCCAGTAAGATGTAATCTAATGCTAAAATTCATTAATATCATGCAGAGAATTCTCTCAGTGTAACATAGACACATTTTTAAACTTTTGCCTATTTTTTTTTTGAAAAATAAAAAAACAAACATTTTTTTGATGTTTTTTTTTTTTGTAATTATTGAGTTTACCCTCGTACAATTATAATTCAAATACAAAATTTTAAAATCCGCCTACGTTGGGGCCAAAAAAATGTATTCATGCACACAGAGAAAAATTTAGCCATTTCCCAACTAAAATTCAGTTACTACAACTAAAATCGGTTGATCCAACTGAATAATGGTTTTTACAACTGTTGATCAGTTGATGAACCGAATTTTAGTTGCAACACCAAAAATATTCTGAAATCACATTTAAATATGGCTGTACTAACCGAATTTATTGGTTGTAGCCCCCAAAATGCACTTTTCAATTCAGTAGGCAATTTATTTTTCTGTGTGTGTGTATAAACAATTACGAATTTTATTCTTAGATGAGTACCCATTATGGTATCCTGATAAAATTTTAAGGAATACCAATCAAACGATAAGTATTAGGGCGGGTCGATTTGTAGGGAGGCAAAAAAATCGCTCGACGTACAAGGAAAATCGTATTCTAGGGATCAAAATAAGAAACTTTGCCGAAGGAACCATACCTCTAAAAGGAATTCTGACGTCCCGACTTTTGACCCGTAGGGTCAAATTTTGAAAAAGCCCACTTTGATATTTCAGAAATTAGGAGGAATATCTCCAAGATTATGGGAGCTACTTCTTCTTCGGGAGACGCGCAAGCAAATTAATGCATAAATCATCATTCTAGGTGACCGTTAAGGGGTTAAAATTTAAGTTGAAAGAGGGGCTTTTTAGCCGCGTTTTTATAGCAAAATCAAGATTAGGGTCTCTATTTCTTCTCCAGAAGACGCTCTAGCAGATGAATTTATAAATTATATTCGATTGGGTTGGATTCGATTGGGGCACTCTAAATGGGTCAAAGTGGGATTTTTCAAAATTTGACCATACGGGTCAAAAGTCGGGACATCAGAATTCGTTTTAGAGGTATGGTTCCTTCGGCAAAGTTTCTTATTTTGAGTCCTAGAATACGATTTTCCCTGTACGTTGAGCGATTTTTAAATCGACCCGCCCTAATAAACATGTATTATTTTATATATGTTATTGCATGCTATGATATGTTAATATATATATGTGTATGTATTTTAATGTATAAACATTTTTTTCCAATAAATTTTTTAATACAATGCCAAATATAATTACATCTTATTACCAATATATAATCTTATGTGACATATACAATTATATATGGTTAATATAATTATGTACGAATAAATGTATAATTAGATAAAACACAAACCAAACCTAAATGTAATACCATATAGTGCAATATTAAAAAAATATATTTAATTTTGGATAAAACGATATCTTGACCTATTCATAGTTATATATCGTTCCATACCAGAAAAATTTAGATCTTCTTTTGGATAAAACTATATATTGCAGCATTTAAAGTCTGATTGATGTATATTAGCCTGTCTCGAATTTAAAAAATTGCGAATTGTCGATTTGCCTAAATTCTTTGTCAACTCAAATTTAGTTCTTCTAAAATTTAGTTCACATAACTTATGCCGACTGTGACTCTCAACTTCATTGAAAATTCTGGTACTATTTTCAACTAGTGTTGGTAGCTTTAATTAACCATATAATGTCCTAAAGCTGGGTTATGTAAATGGAGACTTAATGAAAATAAAACAAACTATCACAAGTAAATTATAATATTTATATTAATTTAGAAAATTTGTATGATCTTTAACCGAACTAAAATAATATCTTATTTTTAAATAATATTTTAAAAACGTATATTTAATCAAAATATGTTAAATATTGTGTTTTTGTAAATAATTATTTTACAACTGTGGAAAACTATTTTCCACAATTTTTTTAAAATTATCTTAAGATTATTAAGCCACTTAATTACACGGTGCTACAGTGAAAAAAAAAACTTGGAAAACGACCTAGCGTGGGTTATAGGTCTTGTTGAGTACATTACAAATTTTGTCAAAAAATTTCAGAAACACCCTCAAATTCAGAAGTTATAATAAAAAAACCGTTTTCAGTGATGTTCGTCAACTTATCGACATGTAACTCAGTCAGTTTTCGTCCGATTTAATTTTTTTTAACGGCTTTGGAAAGAAAAGTGGTTACGCTTTAAAATGACGTGCATTTTTTGATACATTTGTAGGTTATAAGTATTGTTTTTGTTAAGAATATCTACAAAAAAAAAAGAAAATTATAAACTTTTTTGATTTAGTAGCTTTTCATTGCTTATTTTAATATGAAAGCTTATAAAAATTTATACCAACGTATAAAGAAAATTTAGTTCTCAACAAAACATGGTTTTCATTTTTCAAATCGGATGAAAATTGTAAAAGTTATTCAACTTTACATTAACACCTGTTTTTAGTATTTTCTCCCCCAGAGCAAAACATATGAATAAAAAATTAACTAAACAAGCAAATTTACGTTTGTAAGTCAAGTGGTTTACCAAAAGAAAAGTCTGCAATCCCAAAATTTTTACTTTAGAAAAAGTTTAGTAACTTTTGCAAATATAAACCAATTTTTCTATATAAAATTGTCTTTAAATACAGTGCAAAAAAAGATAGGTTTTCATAGAAAAAATTAAAATAACTCTTGTTAAATTTGAAAAATTAGGAAAAAAAAAAGTAAAAAAAAAAATGAGAAACGTTTGAAAAACACTTACCTAATTTCTTGGAATATATATTTAATAAATACATTTCATGAAAGCTTAATTCTTTGCATTTCCAAAACTGTTTAACATTTTAAAATCGGTCAAAAAATGTGTGAGTTATAGGTACTAAAGTGCAACGACCTACCCTAAAACAGTTTTTTGAAAATAACTCAAAGTTTTGAGGGTGTTTCAAAATTTTTGAAAACGGTTTTTGTATGTCCTCACCTAGGCCTACAACCCCCCACTAAGTCGGTTTTCAAGTTCTAACAAAAAGTTTTTTTTTGTAGCAGTGTGTTATCTTTATCCAGAAAAATAAAAATAAAGCCGTTTAAAAGTACTGGGTTTAAATCGGAACAGGTGGTTAATAATGAGTTGAGACAAACAAAAAAAAAAAAATTGTTAAACTCTAATTTCCTCCCACAAGGCAGTCACCTGATAAGGGAACCCATCTGATCTTAATGAAATTTGGATTTGTGATAAAGCAAAAATAAAAAATAAGGGGCATGTATTTTTTTAGCGGCCCAATCTCCTGTTTAGGGTTTGAAAGGTGGTTAATAAATTTTTGTATGGAAACATGTCTGAAACTAATGAAATTCAGATTTTTTTTTAACGCAGCTTTAATGTACTCGAGAATACAAACAATTTGATACCAATATTGCATATGTAATGTGTTAGAGTTTAAAATATAACACATTTGTTGTTGTGTAATGGTTAGCGCGTTGGACTGTTACACAGATGGTCCCGGGTTCGATTCCCGGTGACGACAACATCAATTTAGAAAAATAATATGTATGAGTTTTCTATCACTTATATGTATCGCTGCGCCCACCTTCGGTGTTCCCATAGCACTTACCCCACCGAAGTAAAATAATGAATCAGGGCTATGAAACAAAAAAGCTTCAATAAATTCGCCAACTCTACATCAGGTGGCGAGCAACAACTGTTCTAAGACTTATCTACTCGCGCAATTACAGTGTTGCCATGTTTGAATCCCTTCATCTTCCACCACCTTTCATCTCTAAACTATCCCCATTACAAAGAAAGCAACACATTAAATAGGAAGAATTTCCTGAGTGTTGCTTCTCTTTAAAAAAAAAAAGAACCCTAAACATGAGATTAAGCCGCTATAAAAAAGTACGTGTCCCTTATTTCTTTTTTCTTTATCACATATCCAAATTTCATTAAGATCGGAGAGAACCCATCGGGCGACTTGCCTTGTCACTTGAAACGCATAAAATTTTCCAAGAATTAAATTCAAAAATCTGAATGTCAAACTGCATGTAATTAAAAATATAATTATCACTTAAATATTTTACAAACATGAAAAAATAAACAACATTTTTCATAATTACTATCTTTTCAAAATATGTATTTTTTTTTTGCAGAAAATAAAGGGTGTAAACGAGAATTTTTTTTCAAATTTAAATGCTAATTATAAAAAAAAACTTAAAACTCAAATTAAAGAACATTTTTTTTAATTTCTTAAATTAAGAGAAAAGTTTGCCACTCTTTGCGAGACGGAGCGAATTATGGCATTCTCGCTATAAAAGTCCTAATACGTTTTGGGCAATTATACTTGCGTCTATTTGAATTATTAAACTTTAACAAATTCTATCTATTTGTTCTTATTTTTAAACTTTTTGAATTTACTGAAAATTTCCTACCTTTTGGGTAAAAATTTTTTCCATTTGTTGTTGCTCAGGCCGGCAAGTGATGTTCACCAGTTTTTACGATGTCGCATAGAAATAAATCTGTAAAAATAGCAGAAAGAGATAATTAAAATTAGATAAAAATGAAGTTGCAGAAAAAAAAAATGCATAAATTAGCAGATTTGTCCTTGCTAAATTTTGACCGAACTGAAACCGCAGAAGCTGAAACATTAATAGGCTATTGCTACTAAATGGGTTAAGATTTTGTTTAAATAGTTAAAAATGAGCTTGCAGCAAAAACTTCTAAAACTAGCAGATTTTTTTTTCTAAATATTAGTAATATAAGAATATCAAAAATAAATTTGTTACATTTACAAATATTTAGTCATATTTGAGCTAAATTTGAGTTAATGTAATGTAACAAAATAATCTGCTACGATCAGCAAAAACATTTTCTAAATATTAGTAAACAAAAAAAAAATCTGTTAAAATGTGAAATTTTTTTAGTTTTTTTTTTTAATGCGAATAATAGTATGCTCGTATGAAATAAGCAATCTAAAATTTTTTAGCAAAAATTTTTGTTGATTTTAGTAAAATAAAATGTTATTTGCATTCTATTAAATTTGAGGTAAATATAGCAAAAATTTTGTTAATAAAGGGTGTTTATAGAGGTATAGAACTTTGAAATGGAATAAAACAAAGATGAATTTTTTAAATTCACATGAAAAATACTTTATTCGAGAGATAATCTTCTGGCATAATAATTTAAATATGACATCTGGCATATGACCGCCACGGCTGGCTCTGACGTAGTCTAATCTGGAGGCCCAATTTGCGTTGACTTTTGAAAACATTTGTCACCGTATATTGGCAATAACGCGGCGAATGTTGTCTTCCAAGTGGTCATTCGTTTCGGGCTTATCGGTGTTGGCTAGCGACTTCACATATACCCACAGAAAATATGGAGCTCAATTCATGAGTCCGTAACGTGAAACTATGCGGTTACAAAACGTTTCCTTCAATAACTCAATTGTGGCACAAGGTGTGCGCCGTCTTGTTGAAACCACAGCTCCTGCACATCATGGTTGTTCAATTGATGAACGAAAAAGTCAGTAATCATGGCTCTATAGCGGTCACCATTGACTGTAACGTTCTGACCAGCATCGTTTTTAAAAAAGTACAGACCAATGATTCCACCAGCAAATAAAGCACACCAGTCAGTTTTTCTGGATGTAACAGTGTCTCAACATACACTCCAAATACGGCAGTTTTGTTTATTGACGTATCCATTTACACACAGAGAAAAATTTAGCTATTTGCCAACTGAAATTCAGGTACTTTCACTCAAAATCGGTTATTAAGAAGTTCAGTCGGTTGGTACAACTTAACATTAGTCTTCACAACAAAGCTCGGTTAATTCAACTGAATGGTAGTTGTAGCACTGAAAATATTTAGAAATCTAATGTAAATATCGTTGTACTAACTGAATTTATAATTTGTTACCGTTAAAATACACTTTTCAATTCGGTTGGCACTTTATTTCTCTGTGTGTAACCAAAAGTGAGCTTCATCGCTAAACAAAATTCGCAAATTTTGCACGCGATACGTATTTGGAACAGAACCAGTCTATTCATGTTGAAATGCCAAACCAAACTAAACATAAATCAATTGACAGCTAACAAAATGGCCGCCAGTTATAAAAGTGTTGCCAAGTTAAAGTTCTATACCTGTATAAAAAACAACCTTTATTACAGTTTTTGTTTGCTATTTTGAGTCTACAAATATTTAGTAAAAGTTTTTGCTAATTTTACAGAGTAAAATGCTACCTTCAATTAACTAAAATTCACAACGAATATAACTAAAATTTTGTAAAGTTAACAGATTTATTTTTGCTGTTCTTATTAATATTTAGCAAAAAAAAAAATCTACTAAATTTAGAAGTGCAGAAAGCAAGGTAATTTTTAGTAAATGTTTTTTACAGGTTTATTTCTATAAGTTTCCACACATTTTTACCATATTAATTTTTTAAAATTTTCCTTGTTTGCACAATATTGATTGATATAAACAAAGTTTTACAAATAAAAAATTTTTGTTTTTTTTATTAAGTCTAAAGTTCAAAGATTCCGAGAATTTTCATTTTAGCTTTTTATCACACTTTCACAATTTGAGTTTAAATTTGTAAACAAAATTTCGTTTACAACCTTTATTAGAATAATAAATAAAAACTTATATTAAAAACAAAAAAATACATTAATTTATTTTTAGGAAAAAAAAGTAATTAACGTATTTATGTATTTTATGACAATTTTAAACATGAAAGCATAGGGGACTATGATGTATTATTTGTATAAAAACGAGTGTATTTTAATATTTTGTATATAAAATTTGATTTTATTTATTTTTTGTGGTGTTTTTTTTTTTTGAAATTTTAGTTAGCTTTAGCTTAAGAAAAATTGTGGTCAATCTAGAACGACTAAGTTATACTGTAATTCATAAAAATAATTTTTATGTGATTCTTTAACCCTCAAAAGCAGACTACAGTTTTTTTGCAATGGAAATTCGTTTTGCGGAAAATGAGAAATTGACCTTTACTTTTACATATTTCTTCTTTCTGTCAAATTTCCAAAAAGATCTGTCTGTTAGTTTTTAAGTGAAAACGTTGTCCGTTACAGGTCTCCAGAAGGAATTCTGTATGTCCTTTGACAAACAGAAAAAAAAAATACTATAAAATATTTAGTAAATTTTCTTTTCTAATAGAACAGCTTAACTTTTAGTGCTAAAAAAAACTTATTTGACGCATTTGTTGTCAATTTTATGAAATCCGTTTGGAGGCGGTCTGGCCATTACACTCAAAAAAATAAGTTAGTAGAAAAGTTAGTAAAACATCTTGTAAGTCAGGTATACTATTTTTCAGCAAATTTTTTGCTAAAATTATGTTTTAAACTAAAATTTCAGTTATACTTAGTCAGCACTTAACTGTTTTGAACTAATGTTTTACTAATATTTTACTAATGTTTTACTAATTTATTTTGCTAAAAAAAAATTGTGCTGATTAGCACATTAATAGTGTGAACGACAACCAGATTAAAAGTTATAAGCAGAATGAATTAGATGTCAAGATGTAGTAGTGAGGAGGAAAATTATACTAAAAAGTACAACTCTAGTAAGACACATAAAAAAAATCAATCATGGAAGATTTTTGTATATGTTTTTTTTAAATTTTGCATTTCACCGGCTTGTGAAAGTAATTGTCTGTTAAATAAATAAAAGACAAAATAAAATATTTAAATTTAAAAAAGATTAAATGTGTATTTGTAGTCAAATTGAGTGGTCAAGTTGATAACAAATATACGTTCAGGAAGACAGACTGAAGCGAAAGACAAAGACATACATCTTAGGTAAGTTTTTATGTTTCCTTTTTCTTATTGCAAAAAAAACGGGTTGTATATGTTACATTTTGCTATTTTTTCGTTTCATTTCTATAATTATCTACGGCATTAGCGTTCCTTTAAAAGATAGCATCATTAAGACAACCATTGATGTAAGTAGTTGGAAGATAATTTTGTTTATGTTATATATAATTATTTCTATATATTTGCAGACATAACATTAATTCATGTCGTCAATGTGAGAGTATGAACATTTTTATATTTTGTAACGTATTGTAAATTATTTGGAAAAGAATCACAAGAATATGTTTTATGATTTTCTAAATTAACTAAAGTAAAAATTTTATACAAATTTTTTGAGTTTTTTTTTAGTCTACTAATATTCAGCAAAATTTTTGTTAATGTTTAGCCAGGGTTTTTTAATTTCTAATCCACGAAGTTTTAGCAAAACTTTTGCTGAATCTACTAATTTTGTTGCTAAAAATCAGTTCGCTGATTTTCAGCAAAAGATTTTGCTGACATTACAAATTTTTTTGCAAGCACCCTCCTTACTAAAATTTTGCTGACTCAGCAAAATTTTTTGCTGACTTTACTAACTTTTTTATTTGAGTGTAGGTAAGGGATAATAAAATTTATACAAATTAATAAAAAAACAAACAAATTATTGAATTATTTTTTGTATACATATGTATACCTATTAAAACCACATTAAGTAATAAAGTTTTTATTTGAAATCAAAAAGTCTTTTAACATTTATGAGGAATATAAAAATCTCATTAAAACCCATCAAATTTAATTATGAATTGAATAAACAAAAATTCTATATAAAATTATGTATTAATATTTAAGAAATGCATTTAAATACTTACATTTGTTAAATTGTGTGTATTTGCATTAAATTTAAAACATATTGCGAAAATTAATTTCCTGTCAATATTTCGATTTTTCGATTGTTGGTTTAGAAATTTTCAAAGTTTTTTTTTTTGATTTAGTAGAAAATAAAACACTCACAAGGGAGGTATCCCGACCTGGACCGGTAGATCTTAATGAGCTTCGAATATGTTGTAGAGAATAACAATTTAAGGGACCCGTGTTTTTTGTATCTACCCTAAACATGAGTTAGGCGTTACTAAGTGGGGTCAAAAACGACCCCATTTAAAGTGTTTTTCGGTTTATTTCGTTATATTAAAAGTAACTATAGACAAATTGGATAAAATAGATAAATGAAAGGTTTTTTGGTGACACATTCACTGATGTACAAATTATGCCCTAAGATTTTCTGGTATTTTTGTTATTCAAAAAAATGTGTTTTGAGTAACATTAAATCTGGCGTTTTATAAAGTAATTTGAGTTAAGCTAAAAATAATGTATAGCAATGCCTATTTAATTTAATCGAGGGCGTGTCCATGCTTTTTTCTGATATTTGAAACGGTTAGGTTTTTATGCGACTTTTCCCGAACGGCCCTTTTCCCATATATTTCAAATAATTCAAAAATGTGGCAACTCTGTGCACACTATATAGGCAATATGTGTATCAAAATTTTAGTTTTCTTGAGTACTTTAACCCTGCGTACAAATAAATCTAGTTATCGAAAATTAAAGGCAAGTTTTCATACAAAAAGAAATTAGTTTTTAGCACTTAAACGTGATATTGGGAAGCTAAAAAAAAATTGGTTTTTTTTTTGCTAAGTTACAAAATATCCAAAGTTCATTAAAATCTGAGAGTTCGGCTCGGGATACTTCCCTTGTCAGTAAGAATATTGAATCAAGTTTTAACACGAATTATACATTTTTGGTAATTTTGTTTTGTTTGAACAGCAATTTAATTTACTTATAGTACATGAGTGGTGCTACACTGATAATAATCTATGCGTAAAATTACGAAAAAATGTTAAAATAACCAATTTTTTTTGTAAAATAAACGAAAATTTGTACATTTTACGAAAATTTTTGTAGTTTTGAAAATAATTTCGTATTTTTATGCATGGATTATTATTAGTGTAGGGCTGCCAATCAGCATTGATATTTTAAAATCCCTGTATTTTTCGGGATTGCTTGAATTTTCAAGATTTTTCGGGATTTTTTTGGTATTTGTTTTTGTTAACCAAGTTAGTTATCACAGCTACACTATTCGATTGGCAACAAATTCGGTTGTCAGCACGAATTTGTTTTCTTTGTGAACCATTCGCACTGAAATGTAGGAAATTTTGATTTTAAATTTGATAAAAAAAAATACTAGTTGCGTTCCATCCAACAAGAATAGATTACGTTCCATCTAATAAAATCTGCGTTAAGTCGATCATTGAAAAATCATGTTTTTGTGTTTAAAGTGCACTTTTTTAAACTTCTGATACAATTTTTCGCGGTAACCTATTTCAATTAAGATTTTTTTTTTAAATTGAACAAAACGTCGCGTGCCACTGAAAATCCGCTGTCGTGCCACTTATGGCGTGATATACACTCAAAAAATAAGTCAGTAGATAAGTTAGTAAAACCTCTTGTAAATCAAGTATACTAATATTCAGCAAAATTTTTCCTAAAATTATGTTTTAAGCTAAAATTTTAGTTATACTTATTTAGCACTGCTTTGAACCAATGTTTTACTAATAGTAAACTAATGTTTTACTAATTTATTGCTAAAAAAAATTGTGCTGATAGGCGCATTAATAGTGTGGACGCCAACCAGATTGAAAGATATTCGCAGAATCAAGTAGATGTCCCTACATGTCAAGATGTTTTAGGAAAGAGAAAAATTATACTAAAAAGTACAACTCTTCTAAGATATATAACAAATCAACCATGGAAGATTTTTGTATCTGTTTTTCATACATAAAACAAAATTGTGGATTAAAACAATTTAAATTTTGTGTTGTCACCTGACTGACTTAGAACGCTTTCCCAACATTGGCAAAAAGTGCATTGCCAGTACTTATTTACAAAATTTACAACCGTTAACTTAATAAAAAACAGTGGCATATCCCTTGTTCACAACAAGAGTGTAAAAATTCAAAACTAAATTGCAATTTATGATTTGAAGTTAACAATATTAATAAAGAGCACAAAGTATAGTTTTTGTACTAAAATTTTACTTAAGAAATTTATTTTTAAATTTCTTTCTTTAGTAAAATTGTAGTAAAAAAATCGTGTTAACTTATCACAAAAATAATTTAATAAAAAAAAATATTCAGTTATTTTGTAATTAAATTAACTGAAGCAAGCCTATTGTTATTTCTGTTCAAATTACCAAAATCATTCAATAAGAAATAATACAACTCTTTACTGAAGTGAATTACTAAGTAGGACTTTATTGGTTGTTTTTGGTTTTGGTACTAGCAAAGCGCTTATTGCCAGTGCTTTGGCAACGTTTTAAAAAAGAAAAGGCCAAGCCCTGCCCGCTGTTATCATTTTAAAGTTGGCAAAGTACTTAAATCTTCAAATACCCAACGCTCTGCCAACGCTCATACCACCGTTGACAGCACTGGGCCAATGCTTTGCCATTCGTATTTTTCTGGCTAGGTGGTTTATATGAATGTTTGATGTTTGCATGGGATTGTCACTTCTTTGAAAACGTGTTCTGATGATAGGAACCTATAAAAATCCCGAAATAGATCTATCAACACATTCCTGAAAGTGGTCAATTAATAAATTTGAAAACAAAAACTCTGCAGATTATTTGCTAGGACAATATCCTAATAAAGAAATATAGAGTATGGTCTCGAAATTTAATAACTTTCATTTTCAGTGCACAATTAAAGGTCGAAAAAAACATATTTTTTATTTTTAATAAAAATTACATCAAACTTAATTAGCATATTTGTTTACGAAATATTAGTAATATAAGAATAGCAAAAATAAAACTGTTGGATTAACAAATATTTAGTAATATGTGAGCAATATTTAAGTTAATTAAAGGCAAATTCATGAAAAAAGTTGGAATTAAAAAAATAATGAAGCCATTTTTTTTTATTGATGCAAAAACATTTTAAAAAGTGATGATATCCCAAAAAAAAAAATAATTTTATACATTTCTGACGAACTCTAATAAATATATTTCACAAAACGAAAAAATTATTAAATAAATTTTATAAAATTTCTAAAAATATTACAAAAGGTCAATATTAAAATAACAATAATATATTCAAACGCCAAAAATAAGCACAAAAAACTCTATTCAAAAATAAAATATTATATGAAAAGTTGTTGAAATAAACACTTTTTAAAATTTACTATGTGAATATATTTTTCACAGAGCACTTAAAAATTTCAATAAGTTTGTGTTGAAAAAAAAAATTGGAAAACTATGACGTCATTGATATATAAAAATTAATTTTTATGCAACAAAAAAAAAATCAATAAACTATTTTAAATCATTTTTTTTTTTTTAATTTTCCCTAAGAAAATAAAATGTAAGCCAAGTAGACACATAAAGCAAACAAATATTGGCAGGAAAGAACAACAAATATGAATTGTAGTTTCAGAAGAATTATTTAAGATAAATAAATTTAATTTTCATAAAATAATTTAAAGAAAACACACTTTGCAAGTAGAGAAAACAAATGTCTGATGAAAACTATACATACGGGAATGTTTGCTAATGTGGCCCTACATCTGGTTTCGGGGCAATATAAAAAAACCTAAACTAAAACTAAAAAACTAAGAAGTCAGGCAGGTCATGAGATTTTAATGTAATTTGGATATTTAAGGGGTTTAAAGTGGGATCAAAAAGACCCATTGTTTGGTTATTTGAATTTCTTTGGCATTTGAGCCAAAGACACTATATATAAATGTTATATTTTCGGGTAGGAACTTTCAAAAGTCATCTCCTGGTACTTTCTGTTTGGTACTTTTAATTAACATAATACAATTTTGCTAATAAAAAGAAAACAAATTATGGGCATATTGTCTACTTTATAAAACAGTATTTGCAACACTAGTGCAAATTAAAATGTGTATAACATTTAACAGTACACACAGAAAAAAAAATTAACTATTTGTCAACTAAAATTTGGTTACTTTGACTCAAATTCGGTTATTACGAATTTCAGACAGTTGGCACAACTTTAAATTAGTTTTCACAAGAAAGTTCGGTTAATTCAACAGAATTTTATTTGCAATACCCAAAATTTTCAGAAATCTAATGTTAATATCGTTGTACTAACAGAATTTATAAGCTGTTACCATTAATATACACTTTTCAAGTCGGTTGTCTGTGTGTACCTTTTGGTACCTTTTTATATGCTAATTTTAGTTTTTTTATTTTTTTGTTTCTAAAGTTTATTATTTTTATATCATGTTATATATCGTTGCCAAACATATTGAAAAGGTCACAATCTAGCGCAAAACTAATTACTTCGTCGCATATTAGAAAAATATATAAAATGCAAAAATACAGTTTTTTTTTACTAATTTGTGTATGTCAGCCTATCTTAAATTTACGAATTAATTAATTTTCTTTACATGCTGCGGCACACTAAAAAATACGACGTTTGACACCCATATTGAGCCACAAGGTTGCCACCTTAATGCAAAAAATAGGGTTTTAGAAAAAAACCCGACAAACCCCGAAGTAGCTGGAATATATGAAAAAGGGGAAAAGACGTGCCCGGTTAAACTTAATAATGATCAATATATGAGAATTTGACAGTCGTGCCACTTATACATGTCTTTTTAAAGTACCACAAAATTAGCACTTTTTTACAATAACAAAAAAGTACCAAAAAATGAACCAAGAGATGTTTTTTTAAAAATAATACCCGAAAATATAACATTTATATATGGTTTCTTTGGATCAAATGTCAAATAAATTAAAAAAAAACAAAATGGAGGGTAAATTTTGATCAAACTTTTAACCCATTACAACCGACACCCCAACGTTACAATTTTTTCTCTACAAAGTATCCATATTTCATCAAAATCGGCGATTATCTCATGAAAGACCTTCCTTTAAGTGATCTATCCCACTTCCAAATGCATCAGCTTGTAGGCCAACTTTTTTGAAATTTGGTTGCTATAGATAATTTTCTTGTGGCAACTAATATAGAAAAGTTATAGAACAATCTCTAAAACAGCTCCAAAGGTCCACATTAGCGAACATGTATTGGACCTAACATAATAAACTCTTTTAAAAATATATAAAATTGTTAGAAAATTAAGTAAAATCTACACAAATTTGTGTTTAAATATTAATTCATTTTAATTTTGTGCATTAAAACGTTTAATGTATCGTTTAAAGCTGCTTAAGGGATTACCATATGTAATGCAAACTTTTTTAATTGCGGTTAACAAACGGCATTTTTGTTGTTGTGAAACTTGTTGAAAAATTGTCCACAATAGACAAGAACATTAAAGTGATGTGTATCTCATTTAAAAAAAGGCTAAAACTTGAAAAAGCATTAAAATTGTTAATAAAATTCTTACCGTTTGTAAAAATCGGACTTGGAAAATTCGCTTAAACATGATTGTTTTTAACTTTTTATGATAATGATAAATTATGCTTTATGTTGCGTTTTAAATAAAAAATTTTAACTTTGTTTTAAAAAGAAATAGCGAAAATTAAATACAGAAAAAATAATTGTCAAAAAATATCAATTAAACTTTTGTTTGACTTCAAACTTATTTTCAATTAAAAGATTAATAATATATATTAAATGTTTAATTAAAAATGAATTTGGTGCGCAACAAATTTCCCGTTTTTATAATAATAATATATATGACACACAGAAAAAATTGTTGTAAAAAAAATTTCAATTTAAAATTTCAAATTGATTTCAAACTCACTTTTAATTGAAAGTTTAATCATATGTATTAAATGTTTAATTGAAAATGAATTTGGTGTACACAAAGTTTCCGGTTTTATAATCCATAATGACAGCAAAGAAAAACATCACCAAAATTTAAAAAAAAAATAACCAAAAGCATATTTTGTTTTCAATTTCGTTGATTTTTTTTTTAATTTTTGCAATTTTTTTTTATATTAAAGATTTTTAATTTTTTTAAAAATGTTAAGTTTTCTTTGATCAGCTTTTATTTAATTCTTCATATTTTTAAAGAGCTTAAGATAACTTATTTATTAATTATAATTATTTATTTCCAATATTTCGTCTCAACATTGGGTGACTTCTTCAGGGAACAATTATTACAATTTGAATGAAAAACTTGTTTTTCCCTCGTAGTTATATGAAATGCAACACTGCTCCCATCAAGTACCACCTGTTAATAGACTACTGTCAAATTTTGAGCAAGTTCCGTCATTTACTTTGCGTTTAACAGCTGTTCAAAACAGACAACCTAGTGGATTTTTTTAAAAATGGAAAAAAGTGAATTTCGAGTGCTCATTAAACATTATTTTTTGCGAAAAAAAACCGTCAATCAAACCAAAGAAAAGCTTGATAAATACTATGGGGACTCTGCACTATCGATTTCAATGGTAAAAAAGTGGTTTACTGACTTTCGTTGTGGTCGCACAAGTACAAATGACGCTGAACGTTCTGGACGGCCAATTGAGGTCAATACACCCGAAAATGTCGAAAAAATCCACGATATGGTGTTGGTCGATCGAAGAGTAAAAGTGCGTGAGATTGTTGATGCCATAGGCATTTCATATGGCAGTGTGGTTTTAATTTTAAATGATCAGTTGGGTTTAAGGAAGCTGTCTGCCTTTGCTCTCAATTGACCATAAGCGTAATCTTGGACAATAAGGTGATGGCAACAGTTTTTTGGGATGCACGCGGGATAATCCACATCGATTACCTTCAAAAGGGAAAAACAATAAACGGCGAATATTATGCCAACTTATTGGACCGATTTAACTAGGATTAAAAAAAACGACCCCATATGGCCAAGAAATGCCTATTTTATCTCACCCAATGTGGAGACGAAATATTGGAAATAAATAATTAAAATTAATAAATAAATGATCTTAAGCTCGTTTAAAAGAAGATTTTTAAATTTTGTAGATTTTTTCCAATTTGAGCGTTTTATTAATTTGAGAATTTTTTTAGTTTGACAATTGTTTTCGAACTTTTTTATAATTATTTCCAATTTTGGCGTTTTTTTTTTATTTTGGCAATTTTTTTAAATTTTGAGAACTTTTTTAAAATTTTGGTTATTTTTTTTTAATTTTTTCGATTTTTTTTTTTAAATTTTGCTGTTTTTTTAAATATTAGCGATATTTTAAAATTTTGATGATTTTGTTTTCAAAAAAAAGCGATTTTTAATTTTTGGCGATTTTGAAAAAAAAAATTCATATTTTTAGCGAGTTTTTCGCCAACTTCAGCTATTTTTGAAATTACTTTAGTGTTCTTTTTACAATATTGAAGATTTTTTTAAAATTTTGAATTTTGGCGATTTTTCCAATTTTAGCGATTTTTTTTTTAATTATAGCGATTTTTATCAAATTTTAATTAAATTTTTAACAATATGTACTCAATTAAATTTTAAATGTATATGATTAAAACCTTAATCGAAAATAAAATCAAATAAACAGTTACAAATTATTTTAATTGATACTAGAATTTCCTTAATTGCACCGAGTTCAATTAAATTTTAAATTAAATCAACATTTCTTTTAATTGAACTCGATTTCATTTTTTTTCTAAGTACTTGATGACAGTGGACGGTTTCGACATATTTGTACAACACGAAAGAAAAATTAAAGGTCCGCTTTAGCGAACAGGCCGCAGTAGAGATCATTCCCTTACAAACAATTCATTGCCAGGCTAGCAACCACATTTATTCAAATTAAATACATTTTCTTAAGAATTGAAGGTGAATATGTTTTGATTTATCAATTCAAAAGTAATTAACAAGTGATTAGTCCATGTTATTCTTTACATTCATTAACTTAAAGAAGAGAAAGACACCCCGCAGTTCAAATTTTAAGTGCACATTTTCTATATTAAACAAATGTTAATGAAAAATAAAATATTGTGTGAATATTTTTGTTTTTTCATAATATTTTGTTGCTATAAAAAATAATAAATTTATATAAATAAATAAAAAATTTTAAATGTTTATTAAAATAAATCCATTTTTCTATATCGGCCATTCCACAGAAGATCGACCAAAAAAGTTAATTTTTTTACCTTGGGTCTTTCGATTTCAATTAAATTTTGCATTCAGATACTCTATAGAACGACTTAACGATTGGTGTTTTTACTTTTTCAAATTTGGAAAAATACACGGTCTTATGAGCGATTTAATTTTATTGAAAAATGAGAAATATTGAAAATTTGTAATTCGTAATATTCACCATTTAAATTGCATTGGAATGGTAACTGCTTCTTTTTTTCGGAATATTTTTTTTTTTCAGCATCAAAACGAAATGCATATTTTATGGAATTTATTTGTTAAAAGCACTTTTCACAAATTTGGACACTCTCGATTTAAAAAAATTGAGCATATTTGCAAAATATGGGTTTTTTACTATAAAACAGAACTTTCGTTTTTTCAGGTCCCAGGGTTTATCCAATGTTAATAAATTATTAGAAAAAACAACAATTTGTTATTTTTTTTTTTTTATTTTTCAAAATTGAAAAATTGAAACTTAAAATTGTGGTGTTAGGGCGCCGTTTAATGTCTCTCAAAACTATACATTTAAATTTCAAGATTTTTTCTGTACTTCAAAAATAAACGAATTTTTAGTTTTTAACCCATCCAACCACTTATTTTTTCTATAAAAACCCTGATATTAGATATCAAACAGAAAAAATCTTAAAAATTAAATGCATAGTTTTTAAGACAGTGACATTTAAAGACGCAAATTAACAGTACATTTTAAACTTTAATCGTAATAAATCTGAAAAATAAAAACAAATTGTCTTTAGAAAGGTTGAGATTAAGAAGAATAAACGTTTTTCTCTTAAAATTATAAACATTATTAATTTTCAAATCAGATTGTCGTTTTTCAAAAAATCATTAAAAATAGGGACCCCAAAAAAGTGAAAATTACGTATTTTGAAAATATGTATTGTTTTTTTAAATCGAGGGTGGCCAAATTTCAGAAAAATGCATTTTTAAGATAAATTGCATAAAAAATGCATTTATTTTTGACACTGAAAAATAATTCCAATGCGTTTTAAATGATAATGATCCGATACTTATTAAAGGAACAAAACTCATATAAATCAAGCGGTAAAAATAGCAAAAAAGCTACTAAAAATGTTCTTGCAGAAAAAACAGCTAAAATTAGATTATATTGTACTAAAAATTAGTAATATAAGCATAGCAAAAATTAATCTGTTAAATTTATAACTATTTAGTTATATTTCAGCTAAATTTGAGTTAATTGAAAGTTAGTTAGTAGACAAAAAAATCATTGAAAAATATGAAATTTTTAGTTTTTTTTTTTTAAGGCGAACAAAAGCATGTCCTTATGAAAAAAAAAATATTTTAAAAATTCTTTGATTTCAAATTACCAGAATTTGAAGAACTTAAAACACACACACACAAAACCATTCAGACAGGTTATGTTTGTAGTGTATGTATTTTAATTTTGCAGGTTAAAAAATACTAAAAATTTAAATAAATGCATACAAACTATTCTAAGTGATGGAGTTCGGTTTTTCTAGTGTTAAAATAATTTCTTATATCTGGCAGTTCTATAGCAACACAACTAGCAAATTCAACAACCAGAGTAGTGGGCAAAAGTGGCATCTGTTGCAAATGCCACTCAATGAGTTTATACAAGCATGTACTACCCAGGGATGTGAATTCAGAATTTGGTTTTAGTACAAAAACATTTTTGAAAAGCACACTTTTTACTCTCAGAGAAAAACAGTTCTTACAAATGATTTTTTAGATAACACTTTGCAACAAGAAAAATCACTCTCAACGGTGCCAATAGGAAATGAAAGTAGACCATTAAATTAACAAAATCGCCAAAGGGTTTTTTGTGGCACATAGAACATATTACACATTAGGTAGACTTAAAAAAATAAGTTAGTAGAAAAGTTAGTAAAACATCTTGTAAATCAGGTATACTATTTTCCAGCAAAATTTTTTGCTAAAATTATGTTTTAAACTAAAATTTTAGTTATACTTATTCAGCACTTAACAGTTTTGAACTAATGTTTTACTAATATTTTACTAATGTTTTACTAATTTATTTTGCTAAAAAAATTGTGTTGATTAGCACATCAATAGTGTGAACGACAACCAGACTGAAAGATATACTCAGAATGAATTAGATGTTGCGGCATGTCACGATGTAGTAGTGACGAGGAAAATTATTCTAAAAAGTACAACTCTAGTAAGACATAATATAAAAAAAATCAACCATGGAAGATTTTTGTATCTGTTTTTCATACATAAAACAAAATTGTGGATTAAAACAACTTAAATTTTGCGTCGTCACCGGCTTAAATAAAATACAAAATAAAATATTTAAATTTAATAAAGATTAACTGTGTATTTGTAAACTAAATGTTTATATATATATATTAATAATCTTGTGAGGTCAAACTGCAAACAAATATGCAATAGGTAGACAGACTAAAGCGACAGACATAGACATACATCTTAGGGAGATTTTTCTGTTTCCTTTTTCTTATGTTGTATATGTTATATTTTTTTATTTTTTCGTTTTGTTTCTATAATTCTCTGCGGCATTTGCGTTCCTTTAAAAGATAGCATCATTTATACAATAAATAATTTATACAAAGATAATTTCGTTTATGTTATATAGAATTATTTATATTGTTTACATTAACTCATATCTTTAATTTATGAGTATGAACATTTTTATATTTTGTAACGTATTGTTAATTATTTTAAAAAGAATCACAAAAAAATGTTTTATGATTTTCACCAAATAAATTAACTAAAGTATAATTTTTCTACAAATTTTTTGAGTTTTTTTCAGTCTACTAATATTCAGCAAAAATTTTATTAGTTTTTAGCAGGGGTTTTTTAATTTCTAATCTACTAAGTGTTAGCGAAACTTTTGCCGAATCTACTTATTTTGCTGAACTTAGCAATTTTTTTGCAAGCACCCTTATGACTAAAATTTTGCTGACTCAGCAAAATTTTTTGCTGACTTTACTAACTCTTTTATTTGAGTGTAGACTATTCAGCAAACCAAAGAATAAAATTAAAAATGTCCAATTTAGTTTAAAAGATACCATGTAGGGGTAATGATAATGAAAATTGTAATTGTAATAAAGTATACAACAAAAACAACAAAAAATAAACTAAAAAATAAGAATCGCAGGACATGAATCGGATCAGAAATAAAATAAAGCTAGTTCTACACAGAAAACAATATTATCATTACACTGCAATAATTCTAATCATTATCCTGATTTTGATAATACATCAATTTTGAACACAGAAAATAATTACAAACGCAGATATGTGTTAGAAATGTTATAAATTATGAAAGTACCATTTACACAACCAACCCATTAACTATAAGACGGATATAGCAAATATTGCTCAGAATTACAGACATTATTAACTAAAAAATAAATTAAAGAACTAGGATAATTATAATAATGTGGAATAATATATGAATTTCAATATTCTAGTTAAGATTTTAAATATTGTTATTTTATATTTTTATTTATTTTTGTTTCCTGTGATATTTTTATTTTTATTTATTTTTGTTTTCTGGGATATTTTTTCATATTTACAGAAAATATTTTTGATTTTCCGCCTTTAAAAAAAATTTTTTTATAAATTTTTAATTCTTAAAATAAAATTTTATCAATCAAATTATAATAATAATTTCCCTGAAGAAGTCCCCTAATGTGAATACGAAATGTTGGAAATACATAATTATAATTTATAAATAAAAGATCTAAAGCTCGTTTAAGGAAAAATCATTGAATAAAAGAAGATCAAAGAAAACTTAATAATTTTGGAATTCATTTTCGTAATTTATTCTGAATATTTTGTAAAAAAGTAAATATATTAGATAAACCTTTTGAGTTGTTTTGAAAATTGTTATATGTTTTTTTGACCTTTAATTGTGCAATGAAAATGAAAATTATTCAAGTTCAAGGCCATACTCTTGATCAATGATCAATGGTTATAATCTTTAACTTCCAGCTCATATATTAGTTCTCATGTAGTGAGTAAAATAGTTTATATGAATGTTTGATGTTTGGCATGGGATTGTTACCGCTTTCAAAACTTGTTCTGATGATGGGAACCTAGAAAATTCCCGAAATAGATCTATCAACACACTCCTGAAAGGGTCAAATAATAAATTTGAAAACAAAAAATTCTATAGATTATTTCTTAGGAAATATAGAGCATGGCCTCGAACTTGAATAATTTTCATTTTCATTCCACTTAATTTTTTTTTTTAAGCCCAAAAACCAGATGTAGAGCCTCTTAGCGAATATTTCCATACCTTTCATCAAAAAAGTACTACACTCAGTGAACTTCTGCTTTAAAAATATGTAGTTCTTTGGGTTGTAATACAGTTTCTTTATTTTTAATGTAAATGTCAGTCATTTGTAGACCAAATTAAATTTTTTACTAACCTTGTAGTTCATTTCAAAAAAACAAACCACATCAAATTACTGTTTTATGATTTCACATTTATTTTTTACACCAGTTTTTTGTTATAAAAAAAATAATAATAAATGTTTGTCTATTTTTTACTACATATGTGGTTCATTTTTACTACAATTGTGGTTCAGTTTCTGAACATTAAAAAACAAATGACAATGTTAGTTAAATTTACTGAAATGTAAGTAGTCCTTTCTTTAAGTGATATTTGATTTGTTTTTAACTACATTTGCAGTGGTCTTTACCTACATACTATGTATAAAAAAATTTAAATAGTAGTGTGTCCCAAAATCGTATGGGAATCCCAAAGTAAATCGTGCAAGCTAAGGTACATAAAGTTACGAGGGCTGCTCAATAAGTCCGTGACTTTTCGAACTTCCCTCGTAGTTATATGAAATGAAACACTGCTCCCATCAAGTATCACCTGTTAATAGACGACTTTCAAATTTTGAGCAAGTTCCGTCATTTACTTTGCGTTTCACAGCTATTCAAAACATACAACCTCGTGGTTTTTTTTTTAATTGAAAAAAGTGCATTTCGAGTGCTCATTAAACATTATTTTTTGCGAAAAAAAAACCGTCAATCAAACCAAGGAAATGGTAAAAAAGTGGTTTACTGACTTTCTTTGTGGTCGCACAAGTACAAATGACACTGAGCGTTCTGGACTGCCAATTGAGGTCAATACACCCGAAAATGTCGAAAAAATCCACTATATTATGTTGGCCGATCGAAGAGTAAAAGTGCGCGAGATTCTTGATGCCATAGGCATTTCATATGGCAGTGTGGTTTCGATTTTAAATGATCAGTTGGGTTTAAGAAAGCTGTCTGCAAGATGGGTGCCGCGTTTGCTCTCAATTGACCATAAACGTAATCGTGGCCAATAAGGTGATGGCGACAGTTTTTTGGGATACACGCGGGATAATCCACATCGATCCAACAATAAATAACAATGATAAAAAATAGTTGTTTACAACGCTCACTTTTATTTTGGTTATATTTTGTTGTTTTCTATTAAAAATTAATATATTTTAATTTTATCTTACTGATCTTATCATTAATATTTGAAATAATTAAAACTTTTATTAAATTTTTATTTAAAAACATGATAAAAATGAATTCATTTGCTCGGTGCGAGTTTACGAACAAATAAAAAAAGAAAAGATTGAGCAACACTGAGTAGTATGGAAACCCACTGCTACAATTCGAATCTTGCAAAACAATGTAAGCACAATATAATAGTTTTGCGATTGTTGCGATTTTTTATTGTTCAATGAATATTTAGAAATTTAACAGATTCGCTTAATTTCTTTAAATCGGACCTTTTTGGTGCAAAAGTGTTTATAGTTTCGACCCTTCATTTGAGTAATTCCTGTAATAGTTCAAGGATATTTTAAAAATGATCTAAAAAAGGGTTATTTTAGGCAATAGAGAGCAGAATGTTTTTTCTTCAAAATGAAAAATAATAAGAGTTTTTTTTTACCAGTACAGTAGTGTGCATATGGCGGTGCCACGTACAAAAGTTATAGCCCTATTAATCAACTATAATATGTAAATTAACTGGTACATTGCTTTATATTTTATAAAAAAAATCTTTTTGAAAATACGAAACAATTTAAGCTTTTTTTTTTAAATATATACTGAAATAGAACACATTTTGATTTACTCGAATAACTCGATTAATCGATCAAAATTAGTTCGAGTTATTCGTTACTCGAAATTGACAAATTTAATTTACTCGAACAATTGTTTGATTGAAATTCATCGATTAATCGAGTAACGGTTACCCGTTTGAATACAGTAATATATATAAAATTAAAGCATTTTCAATACGATTTCAATAAACTATGATACAAATTTATTGACCACAGAACGCAGTCTTAAAGTTATAGTGGTTTGGAGAAAAATGTTGGTTTATTTATATTTTTTAATATATATTTTTTTATGTACGATATATAATTACAATATTGTTATTTACTACATTGAATAACAACTGTTTAAAAACCTCGAGTTTTCATAAATCTCAACGACAATCATATAAAAAGATTCTTAATATCCGTAATATCAAAAATAGGGAAACTTTGACCAAATGTGGATAATATGCATTCTTCATGCTACCGTTACATATGATTATCAACTCGATAGGAAGATAAAAAAATTTAAGATTGATGATTGAAGATGATGGCGCTGCACCGCCTTCCAGTAGTCGTAGGATTTTGAAATTTTGCCAATACCCGAGTAAAAAAGTTTATATCAAATTAGATTTGATGAAATATTTTCCTCACATACAATGTGACATAATTTGATCCGAAAAATATTTCTATTAAATTATATCACTTTAGATATAATTATATTTACTTACATAGCCGCCTCAGAAGGTCGCCCAAACTGACCATAAATTGGAAGAAGTGCACGATGCACTTTCTTAACCGAGCATGAATTTGTATAAAAAAATTCAATAATCTACAAGCGTTGTTTGATTGTAAGTCGATTTATGGTTAAATTATAGACCAAACTGAACATGTTTAACAGTAACATGTTACACGAAAACAGCTGAGCTGCCAAAAACAGTGTTGCCAAAAAGAAAGTTGCTAAAAAATCCTTAATTTTGAACTACATACATATAGCTATATAAAGGGTGTTTTTTATGCAGGCATATAACTTTAAGTTGGCAACACTTTTTTAACTGGCGGTCATTTTGTCAGCTGTAAAGTGATTTATGTTTAGTTTGGTTTGGCATTTCAACATGAATAGACTGACGCCTGAGCATCGCTTCCAAATTGTGCAAATTTATTTTGAAAATCATGGTTCTGTTCGAAATACGTATCGCGCACTACGTCCATTTTACGGTCAACATAATCGTCCATCAGAGCAATTAATTCGATTAACTATGGAACGTTTTCGCACCACGAGGAAGATCCCAATCAGTCTATCTGTCAATGGTGACCGCTAGAGAGCCATGATTAGTGACCTTTTCGTTCATCAATTGAACAACCATGATATGCAGGAGCTGTGGTTTCAACAAGACGGCGCAACATGTCACACAGCTTGTGCCACAATTGATTTATTGAAGGAAACGCATACCTTCAAGGTTCGAACCCGTGAATTGACCTCCAATATTTTGCGATTTTACTCCGCTGGACTATTTTGTGAAGTCGCTAGTCTAAGCCCAACACGATTGACCACTTGGAGGACAACATTCGCAGCGTTATTGCCAATATACGGCCACAAATGTTGTAAAAAGTCATCGGAAATTGGACCTCCAGATTAGACTACGTCCGAGCCAGCCGTGGCACAGTGGTCGGTGCTGTATGGAGTCTGCGGCCAAAAATACTTCCAGTATAGGTATCATCGTGAAACTTTGGTCACGGCTTTATTAATATGTCAGAACCATTTCACCCCACGTAAGCAAAAAATTGAGAAAAATGCACGAAACTTGTCTTTAATTCATTTGTTAACAACTTTTTTACAAGATTAGTTTTAAAAAAGAAAAATATTGATAAATAAATATGAAATAATATGCAATAAAAAATTATAAAAGGGTAAAGTGGGGTTTTCACTAAAAAACAGCCTTAATATTAACAATTTTTAAACTGCTATACAAAATAAATACGCAACATTTTTTTAATCTGTTTTTTTTATTGGAAAAATAAACTAGCGGTGTATTTTTAAAATTTTATAACTCAAATTTTGGTCAACTAGAATCGACAGGGTTACCACCAAATTGTGGGATGCTTATTTTAAAGAACAAAATCGGTTGCAGTTGTACAACACAAACTACTGAACCGATTTTGATGACTTTTTTTTGACTTGCAGATTATTCTCTAGTACTTACTGTGGCCATATTTTGAAACTTTGATCTAATGTTTTTTTTTTTAATGGATGAAGAAAAGTAAATTTTTCCATTTTTAAAGTTTACATTAGCATAACTTCAACAAAAATCTTTATTTTTCAAAAATGGACTAGAAAATTTAATAATCTACAAATCAATATAAATTTCATCAAAATCGGTTCAGTAGTTTTCGCTGTACAACTTAAAAAAGCATTGCACAATTGAGTGGCAACTCCGGCAATTCTAGTTGACCAAATTTTGAGTTATATTTTAAAAATATTACGATAGCTTATCTTTCAAATAAAGCAAACAGAATTAAAATATATTGCGGACTTATTTTTTAATAGCGGTTTTAAAATTCGCAAATTATCAGCAGCGGATACATCAATTTCTGCTATTTCTGCTATTCGTCGTCGCTTTGTCCTGCTTGAACACTCTCCGAAACTTAATCTAGGACGTTCTCGATTTTGATTCGAGTCAGATGTTTCTGAGTGTAATAAAATCGACTCATTTTGGGCAAGCCAATCGGAATATGTATTTTGAACTCTTGTTTTTAAACGACTGCATTTTTGCCAAAATTCTGAAATTTTTTTGCAATTATAATTTAATCGTGTTTTTAAATGACTTTCTTCAAAGTTGGACATCAAAAACACCGAGGCCGCTTTGATCTGTGGGAGATAACTCAAAGACGTGCAAAAATGGGCATCTGATATTACCGATTTTATAATCTTGGAATATTAAGTTATAAGCCAAAAAAAAAATCTCATTGGAGATTTCAGGGGGGAACACAACTGAAACTCTACTTGAAATTTAAATATATGGACAAACAAGCACTAACAATGACACTGGAAAAGTATTAATTTTATAAGAAATCCGCAACAAGCTAAACACATTTTAATGACCTTAAAATTTAGTTAATACCTTTTAATTCAATACTCATTTTGATTAATTTCAACACAATTTTTTTTTATTGTTTTAATTAATTTAAAGTTGCACTTAATTTTTCACTTTTTCGCACTGCAAAAACCAACTGTTAACTCGCTCTCTCTTTTGAAGCTGTTCTTAAAGATTACAGTTGGAATAAAACAAAAACAACTATAAATTTAAAAACCTTGTTTTTATAAGAAATAGTGATGCCACATTTAGTGACAAACTTTTGACTTTAATTTTTTTATTTTTGGCCAATGGGATCGACCAGTGTGCGTGGTGGTTATATGCCAGAAGTTATATTTAAATTATAATGCCAGAAGATTATTTTTCGAAAAAAGTACATTTCATGTCAATATAAAAAATTCATCTTTGTTTTATTCCATTTTAAAGTTCTATGCCTCTAAAACAACACCCTTTACATAAACTGACTTAGAAAATGTTCACAAATTTGGATTATATATAGGTTTGGGTTAGGTCGAAAAGAGGATTCGGAGCAGGGAAATGCTTCCCTAATCCGACTCAAGTCCCTGAGAACTTACACCTAAGCCAGAGAGTCGGCTTATTGTGCGCTCTAAAAATTAGATATAATTATGGATTATATATAATTATGTCTCAAATGACAGAAAACGCTTTTCATTTTGTGTTAGATATACTTATGTATTGGACTCTATATAATTTTATATAAAATTCCAATCAAAGTTAGCAACCATGTACTATTATCATATATAAATTTCAGAAAGTTTTTTTTTATATATGATTGGATATGCTTATACATACAATTTATTAAAAAAAACATTTTGAAAATATTTTTATATAAAGGGTCCGCCATCTAACGTTTTTTTTTTTCAACTAGTGCATATTTCGTGAATGGTAACACTTAGCTCATGTCTGATTTGACAGATAATTAGTTTTATCCTTCCGCTGAACGAATATGATCCGTATGTTCGTTATCTTGTGAAAAAAGTGAAAGAAACTGGCATCCTCATCGATAAACCAAAGCGTGAAAAGCCAAAAACAGTGCGTACACCCGAGAATATTGCTGCTGTGGCAGAAAGTGTGCGTGAAGCGCCATCAATATCAATTCACCGTCGTTCTCAACAATTGAACATTACGGAGACATCATTGAGACGAATTTTGCATAAAGACCTTAGTATGACGCCATACAATGTCCAATTGGTTCAGGAGTTCAAAAAAAAAGTTATTTGGCGGACCCTTTATAAATACATATTGGTACATATGCTATTTTATATAATCACATATTTTTATATTAAAGAATATATTTATATATATATATTTTTTTTACTGGGGTATATTATGATAGACAACTGCCCAGCCAGAAATTAACAAACATAGAAGTATTCTGAAAGCACTACGTATGGTACACTCAGGGAACTTCTGCTTTAAAAATATGTAGTTGTTTGGGTTGTAATACAGTTTCATTATTTTTAATGTAAATGTAAGTCATTTGTAGAACAAATACAATTTTTAACTAACCTTGTAGTTCATTTAGAAAAACAACTCACATCAAATGACTGTTTTATGATTTTACATTCATTTTTTACAGTTGTTTTTTGTTATTTAAAAAAATAAAAAAAAAAATTTTGGTTTATATTTTACTACCATGTGGTTCATTTTTACTACAATTGTTAGTCATTTTTTGAACATTAAAAACAAATGACAATGTTAGTTGAATTTAATGAAATGTAAGTCGTCCTTTTTTTAAATGAAATTTCATTTGTTTTTGACTACAATTGCTGTCGTCTTTACCAACATAATTTCCTAAGTGTAGTTGAAACGTTACCAAAGCAACATGTTTTTAATGATTATAGTGTTCTCAGTTCACTCAAAT
The DNA here is from genome assembly GCA_021234595.1 of Delia radicum. Taxonomy (NCBI): domain Eukaryota; kingdom Metazoa; phylum Arthropoda; class Insecta; order Diptera; family Anthomyiidae; genus Delia; species Delia radicum. Next base: position 37,871,583 of record CM037855.1, on the reverse strand, counting down.
GATAACCCAGATTTACGGTCTCATGTTGGTATTTTAGAGTATTGTTAAAACGTTACAAAAACCAAACATAAAGTAGTTGTAAAGCGCTACGTCTCTTGTTTTTAAAACGCTTCCAAAACATTTGAAAAACGAAAAGTATAATGATTTTAAAGTGCATTTAATGCAAAAATTGACTGCTTTCATAGAATTATAAATACAAAATGTGGAATAATTTTCCAGTACTCCAAATACCGAAAAGAAAGTAATTTCGCAGTGCTAAAAACACATTAATTATTTTTTTATATTTTATTAGTAATTCAATTTTTTTTTTCTTCATTCAATTACAACAAAATTTAGTATTTCCAGCATCTTACTTAAAGTCTCAAGTCAACACTCCAAACGGTACTCCAGTTATGACGTTTTAATGCATTGGAGATACAATTAAATTATCTAATTATTATTTGCAAACTCTAAACATATTAATATATACTAAACGAGAATTTTTCAAAACATAGTTTTTCAAAATATATTTTTTTATTTTAAAATAACAAAATTGAACTGTTTACCTCAAAATTACTGTTTGGTAGTTGTTTACAAAAATTTTAAAACAACTGCTTTAAACAACTGTTAAAAATTTTAGTAGTTTTCGTTAGTTGTTTTTGAAAACAACTGTCAAAATAGTTGTTATGCATTATTTCATACAAAAACAACTGTAATTACAGTTAAAAACAACTACTACTGATTACTACACAAACAACTGTCATGTAGTAACTGTAAAACTTTTTTGAGTGTATCCACATTTAAAAGTTTTATTGACTACACTATTTTATCAAAATTCCACAGATATCATTTTTATTTCAATAAACATCAGTAAAGTTTGTTTAAAAAGTGCTATTAAAGTAATTTAAATATGTTTTTTTTCAAACGTTCTCAGAACGTTTTGGATTTGGTATATTGTATGCTTTGATAGTACTTAGTTTTTTGAACCATCATTAATTTCTGGCTGGGTGCTTTCATTATTTGAGTATAGGTACTAAAACAGACATATTTTAGTGACCTTGGCTTTGAATGGGTTAATGATCTCAGGTAATAAAATTGTAACTACAAACATTATACATAAAAACTTGTAAAACAAGTCCTTAAATAGGTGAAAAATGCTGTTGAAAAAATTTCAAAAATTTCTTTTGTTTACAACATGTAAGCAAATTGTTGCTCTTTGTGATTCAAGAGCATTGTTTTGTATTGAAAATGTTTGAGATTTTTTTAAAAACAAATATTGAATATATCGTTTGTATGTTAAAGATCATCGAAAGAAAATTATGAGTAACGAAACAAAAACAGTTCATTTTAGACAACGAAGCGAACGTAACGCTAAGAAACTAGACCAGAATCGTACAAAATGTGTGCGAAAAAAGTATTGAAATTAAAATAGAATATTTTAAATTTAACTAGAAAGTTTTTTTATATATAAAAATGAAATATTTAACAAAATTTATATATAGAATTATGTGAAATATTTAATAAAAATTTTTAAAGCGAAACCAAATTTTGGAAATTATTAAAAGATTTGCAAAAAAAAAATCGATAATTTAAAAGAATTAATAAGTAAAGTATGATATAATTAAATAACGTTGAAATTTTAATGAGATTATGATAATCAGTGACAGCAAGGGGAGCAATTGTGGCAGCACTCAAAATTGGGCTAGCTAAAAATAGCATTCGGAAGTGTGGTAAAATATTTGTTTAAAAAGTGAAATAAAAAAAAAATTATATATCGGAACATTTATATGGATGAATAAATTAAATATTAAAAACCACTATAAAAACAAAAATAGCGAATGAAAACGAAAAGACTTCGAGAGAAACAGTATTTACTTAAGAGAGTGATAACGAAAAGAGAAACGATATTTGAAAGATAATAAAAATAGCTCTTTTAAAACAAGAGAATTTTTAACGATTTGTTTTAGTATTATTATACAAAAAAAAAAAAAGAAAAAGAAATGGAAAATGATTATCAAGAACCTTCTTCCTCAACTGTGCGTAGACGACGTAGAATTGGTCGTTCTATACGTGAGAAAACCCCAGATCCCTCATTTCGTAGACGATCTTCAGAAGACGATAGCAGTGTTGTGGGTGCCACAACTCCCTCTGAAGATAACCCATGTTATAAGTATGCAAATAAGACCACCTCGTTCTACTATGTCGGCTCATGAGAGTAAAATTCTACGTAGAAGAGATAAAACATTGGCTACAACAGCAGCTCGTTCTCATTCTCAGCCCAGAGAAGCTGAACGTCTTTCAGAACCTGAAGCTACTGAATTGATAAAGACTGTTAAACGTAGTCTCTCAATGCCGCGTAATAAAGAAATGGCGGAATCAAGTGAAGGAGAAGTTCTTACACGAGATAGAACTTTATCTCCTGAAGCTAGTAGATTGGTGTCTATGCCCATACAACCGGTTTCACATGAAAATCTTTCTAGATTAGAACAAAATCTAAGACGTTTTGAAGATGAGCGTAAACGTTTTGAAAGTGAAAAGAGATTATTTGAAAAAGAAAAACGAGAACATAAATTAAAATATAAACAAATGATGGATAATGAAGAGAGAAAACAACTATTACAATCATATCGTAAATTAAGTGATCGTATTAAATTGCCACAAGGTGCAGAAGAGAGAAGGCGTTTAATACATAGTTTAAGATTAGAAAGACAAGAGGTAAATTTACCATCCAACTCTAGATCAGTCGTCTTACGGAATCGTCATAGTGGTGGTTATGATGAATCTTCTACACAGTTTTCCTCCTCCGATGCAGAGACAGCTGAAGAGCTACAAGCTAAACGTTTGGCTAAACAATTATCACCAGTAAGAAGACATCATAGTGCTTTGGCTTCAGCCAGTGTAAGAGGACCTCCACCACAACCACCAGCTAGACAATCTGTAAGCCGCAACAGTTCATTATCGCCAATTAAAGTACCGGTAAGCCGTAATAATTCTTTATCGCCGATAAGGCCTACGGTAAGTCGTAATAATTCTCTATCACCGGTAAGACCACAAAGACGTTCAAAAACACCAGAACAAAGTTTAGAAACTAAAAGAAAATTAAGTGAAAGGGAAGAGCCTCAACAAGAACTACGTCCGGAAACCACTACTACCGAGTTTGAAAGTGAAAAAGAACCTCAACTAAGACAGCGTAAAGTAAGAAGAAGTGAATCTCTACATAGACCCGAACCAAAGAGAACAGAAAGTTCAGAAATATCACAAGATAAAGTAGATAGTTCTAAACCTGTACTAACAACCAAAGAAATTGAACCTGAAATTATAATAAAACCGCCAGAAGTGAAAGTAGCTTCAACGTCTCTAGCCCCCAAAAAATCCTCTTTCTTCCAAAGATTTGCCCAGCTATTTAAGAAATCCAAACCGAAGAACGGCCTACAAACCAAAGAACAACAAGAATTAATAACCCCTCAAACTTCAAAGCTACCCGAAATTCCCGATACTATCTTATCGAAAGCGTTTTTAAAAGCTTTCTTTATCGATTGTCGTCAACAATGGCGTCAACTAAAATCTGATTATCCTCAAGAAATTAAGGATATTAAGAAATTGCGCAATAAATGTTTTACTCATACTATAATGTTAATATTACTTATCGGTTTCGGTGGTTTAATGTTCCGTTATACTGAGGGTGCTTCGGAAGATATTTACAAATGTGAAGTCCGTAAGGTGAAAAGAGATTTTATTGATCATTTATGGGATAAGAGTCATAATATGAGGTTGGTTTTTATTAAATTGTATGAAAATTAAATGCATTTACAAATATCTTTGTCGTCATTTCTTTATTCCAGAGAAGAAGATTGGAAAACTTTGGCCCGTCAAAAATTACGTAAATTCGAGGAAGAATTACATACGATGGGTGAAATGGGTATACGTTATTTTCCGGGTCAAAAATCTTGGAATTTTGTCAATTGTATTTTATATTGTTGGACTGTGATAACAACTATAGGTAAATGGAATTATATTAATATGGCCCCCTGCCACAAACGAGGACCGTGTCACAAAGCGAGTATACATACATTTTCCTCTTTCGGTTTCCTAAAGATTTCAAACCTCAATCATTCATAATTTCCACAGTAATACATTATTTAGGATGTACCAATCGACATGAATCTACAACTCTGATATCACAATTTTTGTAAATGAAGTACGATAGTATTTTATTTACATATTTTTGATTTTGTATATTTGAAAAAATTTTCCGGTCGGTCGCATTTTCAAAAACAATATACAATCCATGAACTAATTGTAAGCGGAGAAATAAAATTTCGTAATATCTCATCAACATAAAAATATAACAGATTAGGCTTTTTATGTTTTAAAATAATTTTTGAAACAGCTCCTATCGAAAACTGTAAAAAAAATTATTTTTTTAAATAAATATTCGGCAATTCTGTGTAACAATTTTTTAACTAATTGTACATAAACAATTTTAGTCAAGATCTCAAACTTTGTTTCGGTTTATAAACCTTTGGAACTATCCAGTAAAATATTAATATCTAAATATCAGGCTGCAGAACAAGGTTCTAATTTCTGTTCTACACACGATTCTGTTAGTATAGAGTTGTTCTATTTACAACAGGTTCTTTATCTGCAAACAAGAACAGGTTGCTTTAGCACCGGTTCTAGAACTTGTCTTGTGCTGGAACAGTAAAGCCTTACATTTTAACTCCTAGGAATCTGTTCTCGAACTGGTTTCTTGCAACCGCTGGCAAAAGAATCTGTTCTGGAATAGATTTTGAGATTACAAGTTCTAAAAATTTTGTTGGGTATCTTTATCGAGTAAAAAATATAGTTGTCTAAAAGTACTGGGTGGAAATTGAAACAGTGTTTCAAAAATGAGTTAAGAGACTCAATTAAATAAATTAAAAAAAAATTTAAATTACTCAAAAAAATAAAAAATATTTCAAGAACTACTTCATATTTTTTTTTATACGAGTTTCGGATTAAGGAGCCATACACACAGAGAAATAAAGTGCCAACCGAATTGAAAAATGTATATTCATTTTAATAACTTACAAATCCAGTTAGTACAACGATATTTATATAAGATTTCTAAATATTATAGTTCTAACAATTAAAATTCAGTTGAATTAAACGAACTTTGTTGTGAAAACTAATGTTCTGTTTTACCAACCGACTGAAATTCGTAATAAACGAATTTGAATCATATTAACCGAATTTCAGTTGGCAAATAGCAAATTTTTTCTCTGTGTGTAAATACGTAATAAAAATATAGGGCCATGTTAGTCGGATACAATTTTTTAAAATTCGTTAACTAGTGTAATTACTAATTTATATACACAGAGCTGGGGTTTCCCGGCTTGAAATTCCCGGGAGTTTTTATGATTTTTCACTTCCCGATTCCCGGGAATTTTAGTCTCGATTCCCGGCAATTTAAAAAAACCATTAAAACAACCATGTTTGCCAAAGTAAAAATCTGTAACAAAAAGCAAAATAATCAGAATATCCTACACAGGGATAATTCCTTGGACGTGTTATAAAGAAGTTTTTTTCACCATGTGAATGAAAAATTTCTTAAACCTCATGAAAAAGCTTCATAATTTTAATGAAACTTTTTCATTAGTTTTATGAAATTATTAATAAATAATATAAAATATTTCATATAATATGAAATTTTTCATGCATTAATTTAATGAAAAGTTTCAATGGACGAGTTCCAGTGACAATTCATAGATCTAATGCAAATATTAATTGATAACAGATAATTCTTTTAGTGTAAAAAATATTAATTTATTTTTACCAACCCAGGCAGAAAAATACAATCGTCACAGTGTTGGCAAAGCGTCGTCTAGTGTCGGTTATGCGTTGGCAGAACGTGGGATTAACATTTCTGTTACCTTTACACGATTGATAACAAACTTGCCACCGTTGGCTTTTAAAATAAATTAAATTAATTTTAAGAAATGTGTATAAATAACGAAACACATTTAAGAAGCAGCAATACAGCACGGTCTTAGTCTTATACATCACTTTTAAATGTGTGAAATATAATAAAATATTAAAAATATGCTTCTAATTGATTGTAATATTAGTAAAAACTATATTGGCAAAGAATTTTGTGGGTGGTACTGGCAAAACACATGCTTTGCAAGCAAAAAAGTGTTTTCCTTGTACAATATTACTTGTATCTTTGGTAGCTTTTAACACGGTGGTTTTACAAATATAGCAGTGGTTTGCAAGTTCTATTTTTTTTGGTACGGTTGGCAATTTCTACCTGGGTATTATGTTAATCTTCTAACGCGTAAGGCTGCCTCAGGGCAGACTTCATAAAATTTACCACAATTGGGTCAAATGAGCGTTTTATACTTAGAAATTAATATATTCCTATAGAAAACTAAATTTTTCGTGTGACGTCCACGGTTTGGAAGCGAGAAAGCTTCAAAATCAAAATTTCGTAAAATTTCAAAAACTAATTATTTAAAAAAAAAATATTTTTCAAAAATCTAAATAACCTATTTAAGTTGACTAAAAGTTCTTTTTAATAAAATATAAGTAAGATTGAAACTTTATCTTTAATAATAAGTCCTTACTTTAGTCCAAGGACTCACAGGATTGTATCAGGATTCCTCTAAAAGGACATCGTCTCAACTTATAAACTAACAGACGGACTTTTTGAAGTTTGAACAATATAAATTCAAGTTTAGATACTTTTTCGCCTAATTTCGATTTTCGTAAAAGCGAAAATTGCGTTATCTACTTAAATAGGATCAGAAAAAAACATGGTTTTTCGAGTGTGGTTATATCTTGGTAAGAGAAATATTTTTTTTTTTTCAAAACTTCTCTTTTATATGCTTGAGTTTTCAAAATGCACCCTAAATATTTTGGCTCAAATCGCCTAAATTAGGCAACGATAAACAATTTTGTTGAAAAACTTATTATTTGTTTTTCGAGTGGAGCACATGGTATGAATTTCGTTGCAAAACATCGTTTGCCAGTTAGAGGGTTAAAGCTCAATAATTAATCTATACTTTACTCCTCTTCTTAATTATATGAATCACATATTTATAAAATATTTTATTTTACTATAAAAAAATAATATTTAAAGTTGTTTTTAGTGAAATGAAATACTAATTAATTAACAGCGATTTTTAAATTTAAACATATTTAGCCTTTTCCAATAAAAATATGTTTTCACTATCAAAACTTTAACAAATATTTAGTTTAGAAATACCGGGAATTTCCGCGAATGTGTGAATAAACTTCCCAATTACCGGCGTTTGAAAATGTCGGGAATTTAAAAACCCTAATACAGAGTAAAAGGTTTTGTCCTATTTTATAATTATAAAATAAAAAATATGAGAAAATTACGCCATCTACAAGTGAGACTGATAGCGGAGACAGAAAAACAATGGCTTGAAAACAATTCAAGCCATTAACTGGCATAATTTGTAAATTTGAGAAATACTATTTACTAAACTTTAGCTCGAAAAATTAGTTAAAATGCGGATGAAATTTGTTTCTTAAGTAAAATGAGATAAATAATAACTATAGCTAAATAACTGATTTAAACGATAACAACAGAAAAAATTATCTAAACTGAATTGGAACGCGTTTCTGAATTTTGAACTAACTTTTTTTTACTAGTGCAGTAAAACTGAAAATGTATTTAAAAAATCATGAACTCGGAATTTTTAAAATTAATTACAATGGCCGACAAGGTTTTCTAACCAAAAATCATACTATACTTTACCGAAAGTTTTTAGACGTGCTGAATACGAATCTAACCTCAGAATAGCCCTACCACGTCACAAGATATTATAATCTAAAAGTGCAAAAAAATATGTTTTTTGGGTTCATTTAAAGCCTTTTAACTTCCAGAAAATTTTTGTTTCAAAAAGATCGTTCAGTATCTAAAAGAGCTGTTAGCGCCAATTACATGTGCAAGACGTGTACAGACGCAAATAATGAAGTGTTAATAACTGTGTAGCACTGCTTCTTAGTGACGACAAATGAAGATTTTTTAAACATTAAAAATTCATTTTGTAGGGGAGGGGGTAGCACTTTTAGATACCGTAACGATGTTTGTGAAAAAACATTTTTCTGGAAGTTAAAAGACCTCAAATGAACCCAAAAAACTTGTTTTTGCACTTGTATATTGGAATATTTTGTGACGTTATAGGGCTATTCTAAACTCAGATTCGAATTCAGCACGTCTACAACCTTTGGGAAAGTAAAGTCTGACTCTTGGTTAGCCAACTTCATCAAATTTTGTCGGCATGTGTTATTTACCAATTAGAATTTTGTTCTACTAATTTATAAAATTATTTATTTTTAGGTTATGGCCACATAACACCAAAAACTACACTTGGTCGATCATTGACAATTGCCTATGCTATCATTGGTATACCCATGTTCTTGATATTGTTGGCCGATTTTGGTAAACTCTTCACCAGAGTCATCAAGTTTGTCTGGGGCTATGTCAGGCGTCTCTACTATACGGGTACCTGTCGCCGTATAAGAAAACAACAACAAGTTCGTGATGCCATGACTGGTTTTTCGAATGTTTATGATATGGCCATAAGAAGACCAAGTCATTTCTTTGGAATGGGTCCAGATACTGATATAGAATCGCAAGCATCGGAGGCTGGAAAATCTATGGGTAATTCACATCCCGAAACTCCTACATCTCCCTATCCGGAAACTTTGATAGTAGATGATGAATTTAATTTACCAATTTCATTGGCTTCCATACTACTTATTGGCTATATTCTAGTGGGAGCCTTTGTTTATACTCTATGGGAAGAAGATTGGAGTTATTTTGAGGCATTTTACTTTGTATTCATTTCCATGTCAACCATAGGTTTTGGTGATCTTGTGCCTAATCACCCCATATTCATGATGTGCAGTATAATATATTTGGTATTCGGTTTGGCTTTGACGTCTATGTTCATCAATGTGGTTCAGATTAAATTAAGTGATACCTTTAAGGGTGCTAGTGCCAAGATTGGAGCAACTTTGGGTGTAGAATTAACCAGTGAATTGGGCGAAGATGGTTCACAATTTAAAATTCCTTCAGAAATGGCTTCAGTACATGGTTCACGTTTGGGTAAAATTGCCGAAGATGAGGAAATTGCTTCTTCCTCTGCCTCACCACGTCCGTTGACTTCGATTTTAAGACCCAGCCGACCTAACTCACCATCAAGTCAAGATGAATTAGGTAGTGACTTTGAAAATGGACCACCATTAATGCCACGTAGACAAGTATTAATGGAGCAGCCATCACAAGTCGATACGAAGAAGAAAAAGAGACGTTTTTTTAAATAAAAAAAATTTCTTAAGTTTAACGCCTATCGTCCCAATTGTAATTATGATTTTCAAAACTATTTTTATCAGTTAATATTTATTAGTCTAACTTAAGAAGAGAATAAAACTATCGTATAGGAAAATTATGTTTAAAGAGAGCATCATATAAAAAAAATACATTTAGAGCATAATAACATAAAACATATCATTCATTTCTAAAACATCGGTTAAAATTTCGGTTTTTTAAAAAAATTTATAATCTAAAATTAAATATTAAAGAAATAAAAAATATTGCAGTGAAGTTGATTTTCAGCTTGGATGAATATTTGAAAAGTATCTAACATAATTTTAATTACAATACAGGCGAAATTCCATGTCAAACCGCACAGAAAACTGTTCTTTTCGGATTTTTAATCTCCGATTTTAATTTTTCGAATTTGTAATCTCCGACTTTAATAATATGACGTCATAAAAATTGGCAGAAACGTCAAAACTCGAATAAAGTACCCATACAAAGACGATCATAACTTTAAAACTATACAACTTACAATTTTCCTATTGGTACCATTTAATACTTGAGAACATTGCCTTCAAAACGGCGTCCTAAATTTTTTGTATTAAAAGGTCAAAGGTAATTTTTTTAAGTTTAATGTTCAAAAACCCATATCTCAAAATCCAATTTTTTTAAAATTCTGAAAAAAATATATGTTAAAAACTAAGGCCTCTCTACATTTGTGGCACAATTTCAAGGTGGTTTCGAAGTTATGGAGGAAATCGCGGTCGTAAGCAAATTTTCGCTTACACACTCATTGCATACACATACACAATAAACACACTCATAGCATGTAAAAGATTTTGCATATGAACTCGTCGACGAAAATTTGCTTACGACCACGTTTTCCTCCATAACTCCGGAACCAAATGAGTCTCCACCTTAAAATTTTGCCACAAATATAGAGAGGCCTTAGTTTTTAACACATATTTTTTTTTAGAATATTAAAAAAATGGATTTTGAGATAGTAAGGTAATGCTCTTACCTATAAAATGGTACCAATAGGAAAATTGTAGGTTAGACGTTATGGGTGACTTTGTATGGACACTTTTTTGAAATTTGACGTTTTTGCCAATTTTCATGACGTAATTTTTCGAAAACCGAAAGGGTTTGGGGTCGAAAGGTTAATGGGTTGATAAACACTACCCATTTGCATTATTTGTGGCGAATTTCAATAAAATCGTAGATGAAAAATCCGAATGATGTGCGGTTTGACCTGGAATTGCCCGAGGAACTGGCGACATATTGACTTTGTATGGACACTTTTTTGAAATTTGACGTTTTTGCCAATTTTCATGACGTTATATTTCGAAAACCGAAAGGATTTCGGGTCGAAAGGTTGATGGGTTGATAAACACTACCCATATACAATATTTGTGACGAATTTCATTAAAATCGTAGGTGAAAAATCCGAATGATGTGCGGTTTGACCTGGAATTGCCCGAGGAACTGGCGACATATTGTTTTCAATATAGTTTTTCAATATTCATAAATTGTAATTAAAATTAAATTTATAACCGATTAATCGCTTCGGCATCACATATCATTAATCTATTGAAAACACATCAGAATTTAAACTTTTGTTAACACTTCGTAATAACTCTCAGTCAAATACTCATTAGCTTTACTTACGATGAGAAAGTAAAATCTCATAAATAGTGAATCTCATCAGTTGTTCATTATTTAATGTTTATTTATATAAAAAAAAGCTTTTATAGTTTTGTTTTAGTTACATAATCATTTATTCAATAAAGACCATAACAATCCGTTTTTAACCCTTATGTTTACATATAGCTCTAGCGGGCCATTTTAACTCATACGATTGTTGTTTTGTTTTATTTAGTATTTGAAATATGAATATTTAATTAATTGATTTAATTTAAGGCCTTATTTATGAAATTGTAAATAAATTGTTTTTATTAATAAAAATCAGTGTTTGATTATTTATTTCTGTGGCGAATTTATTGTGTAAACTTTTTACTGAGTTAGAGTAAAAGGACACTTTTTCCTTTTTAGAGACTTAGAAGACTTAATTGTTAATTATTTAATAAATTTCTTCAGTGAATTAGTCCTTAACTCTGGGAACACATATTTTTAATGTCAGCTTTTTAAACTTAGGTTTTAGGGAAGGACATTAATCAAGAAATATTTATCTTTTTTTCGCCTTAAAAAAAAACTCGAAAAATACCATTTTAGAGCTTAATTACGTCGAAGGAGTAACCTACATACTAAATTTCAAGTTCCTATCTATAGCGCTTTGATCTGTGTGATTAATGGGTCCAGTTTGGCATGGGCGTGAAGGCGAAACAGTCACATTTTTTGCACAACCCTGTTAAAAGTTTCAAAAACTTACAAGGGAGTTATCCCGACCCAGACCGGCAGATCATAATGAACTTCGGATATGTTGCAGAGAATAATAATAATTAGCTGCCCAATCTCATGTTTAGACGTTATTAAGTGGGGTCAAAAATGACTCCATTTTACGTTTTTTATGTTTTTTTATGAACTTCGAATTATGTTGTAGAGAACAAAAATTTAAGGGACCCATGTTTTTTTGGCTGTCCAATCTCATGTTTAGACGTTATCAAGTGGGGTCAAAACTGACCCCATTTTACGTTTTTTTACGTGTAAAAATTATGTCTAAAGCCTTTAATGTAATTTTGTTATAAAAAACTGAACTTCAAATTATGTTGTAGAGAACAAAAATTTAAGGGCTGCCCAATCTCATGTTTAGACGTTATCAAGTGGGGTCAAAAATTACCCCATTTTAAGTTTTTTACGGTTTATTTCATTATATTTTCATTCTATATAAACTGGTGTAAAAATTATGTCTAAAGCCTTTAATGTAATTTTGTTATTCCAAAAAAATGTGTTTTCAGTCTGGTGTTTTTTTAAAAAATTGTAGTTGTATTAAGCTAAAAATAGTTAGGTTTTTATGCGACTTTTTCCAAAGTGCCTTTTCCCCTATATTTTGAAAATAATTCGAAAATATGTAAACTCTACGTCCACTATTTAGTCAATATGGGTATCAACATTTTTGTTTTCTTGAGTATTTTAACCCTGTATACAAATAAATCTAGTTTTCATAAGTTAAAGACAATTTTTCATACAAAAACAAATGATTTTTTAAACCCACTTTTAAACCCTTCAACGTGAGATTGGGCAGATAAAAAATAAGTGTCTCTTTTGTTTGCTCCTTTATAACATATCCAACGATCATTAAAATCTGCGAGTTCGGATCGGGAAACCTCCCTTGTTACTGGAAGTACAAGCCGGTGGGGATCTCCACACCAAATATCAAGTTTTCTTCAGAGAATTCGAAAACACTCTGGCGAAAAGAGCAGGCCGTTAAGTGGAAATTGTTTTCCTTTTCCTAACCTACTTTTTGCAATGTTCTTAACAAAAAATGTAAAAATTACCCCGTTAGTAGATTAGTATTACTCCAGAAAACACATAGGTTTCTTAACAAATCGACTAGGTTTGTGATAAAATTTCAAAAAAAGACTTTATAAGTGAATTTTTTACGTCAGGGGACACATTTATAAGTCCTATCTATATGCCAAATTTTTAGAGCGTGCATTTTTCCCTCTACTCCATTTTTACCACTTTAGTGGCAACAATTTCTAATAAAGACTTATAAATGAATTGGAATTTATTCCAATAAATTGCAATATTTTTGCCAAAGCAATGTGGGCAATCGTCAAGGGATAGATTTTTCCCTTTTAACCCCAAATTTTTAACACGAACACTTATTAATGAATTTCTAGCCAAACGGGTTTCGTCAGGCTATGGAGTAAACGTGAAACGTTCACGTTCCTGGCGAAGTCTTCAAAAATAAATGTATCAGTGAATTTTCCCATACTCCATTAACGCATGTATTCAATTTCCTAAACAGTCAGACTTTTTCTCTGTTGACACACCACTTTAATCCTATCAGAGCTCCCACTACCTGAATACCTCAAGATCCGAAATCAAATATGAGGCACTAAAGAGAGTCTGCCGAAGTTTAATTGTAGAATTTTGGTTTTAAAAAGAGCAAAAAAAAATTCATTTATTTGTTTATTTATTGGCCAGTCAAAGGTATTGAAATTCCACTAAGGATTACTAGGGTGAGTATTAAATCATGATAAATAAATTCCACTATATTTAACCCATTGACGAGCGGACTAAGACTTTTGGAAAATTCTACAAAATTTTGTTGTGGATTCGTATCTACCGACACAACATTTCTAAAGAAAAGTGCAGTTGTCACAACCCAATTCAGTTGCCTCAACCGAATTCGGCTGTTACCCCCCAATTCGGTTACAATTACAAGGTTGCAGCAATCGAATCAATTCGGCTGAATGAAATACTGTTGAGACAACCGAATTGGTTATGTGAGTGTACGGAAGTAAAGATCCTCCAAATAAATGTATTACTTATTTTTCCCATATTCAGTTATTTAAACTTTTTTTTTATTGATCGTCGTAATCAAGGTTTGCTACAAAAGTAATTTTTTTCGGTTGCCCTAGATCATTTTGACAAAATACAGAATAATATAATTTAAGAATTCACAAAACGTAATAAGAAAATAAAATTCGGCATAAATAACACATTTTCACACTAAAATATTTTTGTTTGAATAATGTGTACGAGTTGTGAATATTTAGCGTTTTTAATACAAAAACTTAAATTTTATTTCAATTTAAAAGCTAATATGGAACATAAGTCCACAAAATTTGATGAAATTTTCTAACTAAGAATTAGACTATAATTTCTCAAAGGTTTTAGACATGCTGAATCGGAAGTTACAGGACCTCAAATGAACTCAAAAAACGTGTTTTTGTACCTTTAGGTAAGAATATCTCGAAAACCTGATAGGGCTATTGTGAGGACAGATTCGGATTCAGCATGTCTAAAACCGTCGGTATGAGTAATTTTTAATGAAATGTTAAGGACATTTGATAAGATTAAGTAAATCAAATGGTTTACTGAATATAAAGGGTGACCATGTTTCTCTATTTTCAAATGTAAATGTTATTGGAAGAATAACGTCACAAATAACAGGCCTTGGCACTTGGTCTATGGTTCTAATACACATGTTTTTAATTCACATTTATTTAATTTATGACGTCATTATAATTTAATTTGTCATAATTAATATGTGTCAAACCAAAAAAATAGTCATAATTAAAAAAAAAATTGCCAAAATTAAAAAAACAGCCACAAATTAAAAAAATCGCCAAAATTAAAATAAAACCCAATTAGTCGATTTTTTCAATTTTGACAATTTTTTTTTAATTTTGACGCATTTTTTTTGCAATGTTAAGTTTTTTTTTATAAAGAGTCCGCCATCTAACGTTTTTTTTCAACTAGTGCTTATTTCGTGAATAGTAACACTTAGCTCATGTCTGATTTGACAGATAATTAGTTTTATCCTTCCGCTAAACGAATCCAATTCGTTTTCGCTTCGCTAAGTGGGCCTGCGATCGACTTACAGAAGATGCCGATTTTGCCAAAAAAATCATCTTTTCAGATGAAGCTCATTTTGATCTTGGCAGGTATGTAAACAAGCAAAATTGTCGCATTTGGGGCACAGAAAACCCGCACGCATACATTGAAAAGGAGGATATTGGCAACATTTGGTTTCAACAGGACGGCGCTACGTGCCACCCAGCCGAAGCTACACTCGATGCTTTGCGCCCTGTTTTTGAAGATCGCATTATCAGCCGCAGAGCTGATGTCGTTTGGCCACCTCGGAACTGCGATTTGACACCGTTGGACTATTATTTGTGGGGTGCCGTCAAAGATAAGTGTTACGCCAACAAGCCAGAGATAATTGATGCTTTAAAGGACAATATTTGTGAAGCCATTGGTGAAATACAGCTGCACACAATCGATAATGTGCTTAAAAATTGGACCGGTCGTTTAGGCTACTGTATGGCCAGCCGAGGCAGTCATTTGAATGAAATTATTTTCCATTATTAACCGGAAGGATTGCTTTAAATAAAAAAAGAAATTTGAGAAAATATTCAGTAGTTTTTTTTTATAGCATTTTCAAAAAAAAAATGTTATTTGGCGGACCCTTTATTTTAGCGGTTTTTTTTTTAACTGTGGTGATTTTTTCAAATAATAGTGATTTTTATTTATTTTAGCGATTTTTTTAAATTTTGACTTTTTATTTAAAAGTTTTGGAAGTTCTTACATTTGAGCTTCTTTTTTTGGTAAATTTTGAAGGGTTTTTAATTTTGACGCATTTTTGTCAATGTGATAATTTTTTCATATAATACTGATTTTTAATTATTCAAGCGATTTTGTTTTTTAATTTTTTAATTTTGACGTTTTATATTTGAAAATTTTTGCAATTTGAGTTTCTTTTTTTGTTTAATTTTGAAGGGGTTGTTTTAATTATAGCGATTTTTTAAATTTTGACCATTTTTTTATTTTGGCTTTTTATTATTAATTTTGGTTATTTTTTCAATATTAACGATTTTTTTCCAAATTTTTGGATATTTTTTTTTTGCAAAATTTAATGAAAGTTTTAATACAATCTACTAAATATTTTTTTGGAAATAAAACAGTATTCAATTAAATTTGTAATAGCTATGATTAAAATCTTAATTGAAAATAAAAACAATTAATTAATTACAAATTATTTTAATTAATACAACGATTTCTTTAATAGGACCAAATTAAATTAAACTTTTAATTAAATTAACAAATATTATAATTTAGACTCGATTTTTTTCTATTTTTTTAATTTATTAATACACTCAGGGAACTTCTGCTTTAAAAATATGTAGTTGTTTGGGTTGCAATACAGTTTCGTTATTTTTAATGTAAATATCAGTCATTTGTAGCACAAATACAATTTTTTACTAACCTTGTAGTTCATTTTAAAAAACAAACCACATCAAATGACTGTTTTATGATTTTACATTCATTTTTTACAGTAGTTTTTTGTTATTTAAACAAATAAAAAATATAAATGTTTGTTTATTTCTTACTAACATGTCTGGTTCATTTTTAACACAATTGTTAGTCATTTTTTGAACATTAAAAAACAAATGACAATGTTAGTTGAATTTAATGAAATGTAAGTCGTCCTTTATTTAAAGGAATTTTCTTTTGTTTTTGACTACAATTGCTGTCGTCTTTACCTACATAATATCCTAAGTGTAAGCATATAATTACAAATGATATCCTAACTATTACCCTAACCGAGCACTAGCTACTATGGCTTTCGGCTCGTTGTAGCGACCAATGCCTCTGGTGGGCTTCGAACCCACGACCCTATCACTTATAAGCTAGCACGGTACCAAATAGCCTACCGGGGCGCATTTTAGTTAAAAAAGAAATTCTGTTAAATAACTGATTTTGAAATAAATTTTACTGAATTATTATTTTGATTAGAGTTAACATTTTATAAACTATAATAAGGAGATTTAAGAATAATTTTTAGTTAACAAAAAATTAACAATCTGACATCCCTTTTACTGCAGCTGCAGAAAGCCGACTACTACATATAAACACACTTTGTGTTTTGCATGTTTTTGTTTTTTATAACTACTATACATTTTATAGGGTTTGCTATACAGCCCTGTTGAAACTAAATAAATACTCACACCAAAAGAAAACAAATAAAAATGTTAAACAACACAAAATTCCTTACTAAGGACTCCTTACTGCAGCAGTAACAATTGAGCAAAAAATTATTAGAGAAAGAAAATGTTAATAAAAATAACATGAAGCTAAGAGAGAGTTGCTCTCTCTCTCTCTCTCTCAAATGTAAAATAACATTTTTTTCTCAGAGCTTAGTTTGTTTACTCCCATTTTTAACATTTATTCAGCAAAAAGGATATTTTTGTCTGCAAAAAGGATTTTTCTGAGAGTTTAACATTAAATGAGAGCTAATACCAAGAACTCTAACAACTACAATTAATATAATGTTAACATTCAGTTTATGTTTAACAACTAAACCGTATGGTTGAGTCATTAAGGATATTTTAAAAAACGTTTCGTGACAAAAGGATTTTTTACTAAACTAGACGAGTATGTTTTCAATTTCTTTATTTAATAAAATAAAAACCGAAAAATGACGTCATTTTTCAAACAGTGATTCATGGTAAAAAAAAAGAAAATGATATAATTATTAACAAATAAGTGTTAAAAAAACATATATTTACATATATAGAAGAAAAGTGTTGAAGTAATAAAAAAAAAAATATGCAATACCTTTTGCTAGTGAAATTTTACAACCGCTTTGTATTTAGCAAAACTGACTGACATTTGTTTACCTCTCAAACTATTAAAGAGCTGCCAGATGGTTTAGTTCACTACTTATTAAATAAATTTTTAGTTGTGCCTTTTATTTTATTTGCTGGCAAATAGTCTAAAAATGTTTTTTAAATAAAAAAAAAATAATACAATTTGTGAGTTTAAATCAAGTAACAGCTGTCAAAGTAAACATTTTCTAATTCAAGTGTTTAAATGTCAGAATTTAATTTAAAATTATAAAGAAGTTTTTAAGTGTTTTGTTTAAAGTTTCAACACATGTGTTAAAAAATATACATCCTTTAAGGACAATAAAGAAAAAAAGTGCATTTGAAAAAAAAAAAAAATAAATATTTCCTAAATCAGTGAATGAAATTCATTTTGGTGAATTCCATAATTTTGCTCTAGTTATTTTTGCTCATCATTTTGTAAATTATATATTATTCAATTCATCATGTCAGCAATTAGCAACAGTCGCAGTCAAAAAATGGAACAACAGGTTTGTACACAAAAAAAAAAAAAAAAAAAAAAAAATTAACACAAAATTGTTGGTTCATCATCATCATGATTATTATCATCATTTTAACCTGAAACGTAGTTTTTCATTATTTATTTCAGTGCGAAAATGATTTTCAGTCACGTAATTGTTTGTAGTGCTAATTTTCTACTTGGAAATAGATTTAGTTATTTTCTGTTTTAGGATTTTCAATAGTTTTTTTTTACAAAGTTGTTGGAAAAACAAATAAATATGTACACTAAGGATATTATGTAGGTAAAGACGACAGCAATTGAAGTCAAAAACAAATGAAATTTCACTTGAACGACTAATATTTCATTAAATTCAACTTACATTTGTCATTTGTTTTTACTGTTAAAAAAATTACTAACAATTGCAGTAAAACTGAGCCATATATGTTAGTAAAACAAAAAACCACCATTAATTATTTTTGTTTTTTTTAAAAAACAAAAAACTACTTTAAAAAATCATAAAACAATCATTTGATGTGGTTTGTTTCTTTTTAAACGAACTACAAGGTTAGTAAAAAATGTAATTTGTTCTACAAATGACTGACATTTACATCTATCTATCTATATAAAACTCATTTTCTGTTTGTTTGGTCTCAATACAAAGTTGCAATTCTTAACGGATTTTCCCCAAATTTGGCATGAATAATCCTCGGACCTCAACTTAGATCGTAGTATAGTATTAATCGACCACGTCCACGTCCACTTCTACGCCTACTTCTGACTAAAAATGTAACATTTAAATTTTTTTCACCTTTTTTCGTTTTTTTTCGAATACAAACTTCTAATAAAGTTTTAACGGATTTCTTTAAAATTACTCACATATATTATACGTTTCCCGAGGAAGGCCTCAGTAAAAGTTTCATTACCATAGCACCCTTCAATGCCGACTTTTTATCAATAACGTCAAAAACAAAAAATTTCACTTCTTCACTTCACTTTATATATAGATAAAACTCATTTTCTGTTTGTTTGTTCTCTATACAAATTTGCAATTCTCAACGGATTTTCCTCAAATTTGGCATGAATAATCCTCGGACCTCAACTTAGATCGTAGTATACACAGAAAAAATTATGGGCAAAAAATTTCTAATTAATCGATTGTTTGAATATCAATGGCAATTTAAACAATTTTTTTAATTGATTCAACTAAAAAATTTATTGAATTTTCTAATATATCCATACAGTGTTGACAAAATGTAAACAAAATTTTTAAAAATTTGGCAAACTATTTTTTTTTTATTTTATTTAGATTAAATAATCAAACAAAGGTTTAATTATATCAATATATTATTTAATTTGTAAATAAAAAGAAAAAAATCTCAAATGATTAACTTTTAATAAGTTGAATAGTTTACCGATTTCAAATACACGCAAAATCGTAGTTATTTCACTAGAGTTTGCAACACTCTTTTTGTTGAGATATTCGTGTATACGAGAAGAAACTTAATTTAGTTTCGTGTTTCATCTGTGCACATGTGCATTTAAATAAACCTTATCGAAAAAGGACAATTAAACTAATATTTTTGTAAATAATTAAATTTTCAATAAGTATATGTGTCATTAAACTATCATTTTAAAGTTGTGTGTAATTTTTTTAAGAAAGCAATTCAATTACAAGAAAAAGTTCAAGACAAGACAAGCAAAACAAAAATTTTGTCTTTACTTTTATTTGTTTTCTTATAATACATTTTTATATTAAAAGCTTTAATTTTATTATAAATAAAATGTCAATTTAATTTACAAACTACATTTCTTTTTTATTAATGGGGGGCATATAACAAAAATAAAAAATTACGAGTTTTCAGTTAAAACTACCATTGTTTTCTTCTCAAGTTTCAATTAAAGTTTTAATCAATTTAACTAAACTTTTTATTGAGGTTGTAAAGAAAAACAATAACTCTTTTAATTTATATTATTATTATTATTTTAATTGAAAGCGTTTTAATAAACTGTCTGCAAATTTTTTTAGTTAATACTATCATTTCAGTGGAAGGTGAAAAATCAATTAAAATATTAATTGATTCAATGAAATTTTTAATTAAAACCCGTTTGTAGTTTTTTCTGTGTAGTTTTCATCGACCACGTCCACTTCTAAAATTAAAATTTTGTTCACGTTTTTCAACTAGTTTTGGTTTTTTTTTAATACAAACTTCTAAGAAAGGTTTAACGGATTTCTTTCAAATTGCTCACATATATTCTAAGTTTCGCAATGTCTTTATGATTTAATTTTTTTTTAATTGTATTTTTCCTTACCGTTTTTGGTAATAACAAGTCCATTAAAAAAACAACAAAAAAAAAATTCTTTAAGGATAAACTGTTTCGAAACCATGCACTAAAATCAATATGAGACATCTTTATTGACAAAGCACATTGATGTATAGTCGTGAATTGCTACTGAAAGCATCATTTTGTATTCAACATCTTTAAAAATAAAATAACTTTTAATTTTGTAAAACATTTCAAGCGTTATTACTACTGACAAAGAATTTTGTGCTAAAACCAATTAAAAACCACGCCTCTGAAAAAACGATCTCATTTAGATGGTACCACAGCACAAGCTAAGAAAGCTCGCCTTAGACGAACGTCTGAAACATTGGAGCAGACCCAACAACGTCTTGAGTAGCAAAGAGCAAGACAATCTGAAGCCAGGGCTGCCGAATATCCTCAGCAAAGCCATTTCCTAGCTTAAAAAATTTTCTGCATTCAAAAATCACAGTTGATCCGGGAAACACCGGGCCCTTCAGCTAGTTAAAAATAAAGAAACTGTATTACAAACCAGACAACTACAAATTTTTAAAGCAGAAATTCCCTGAGTGTAGTAGAAGTTTTTCATATCAAAACTGCAAAAAATAGCAAATGGTTCTGATTTTCGGCTTCAAAGAAAATTTAAAAATAAAAAAATGGTTTATTAAACAAATTGCACTAACAAATTATTTGACTAAAATGCTTTTTTTTAGAAACATTTTTTTATATTTTAGTCAGAAAACGAAAATTTTGAGCTGAAATTTGTTTATTTTTAATAAGCAGGGCAAGTTTTTTTTTGCACGAAAAAAGTTAAAAATGGCAGGCAAAAT
This sequence comes from Delia radicum, assembly GCA_021234595.1. NCBI lineage: Eukaryota > Metazoa > Arthropoda > Insecta > Diptera > Anthomyiidae > Delia > Delia radicum. Next base: position 37,850,379 of record CM037855.1, on the reverse strand, counting down.
AGCACGAAAACCCATTAAAACTGACACAAGAAATGTATTTTGCAAAAATTTACAAAACTTGTAAAAAATAAAAAGTTAAATATTAAAGTTTTTTTTTAAATTTTCCTTTATTAAATTTTGATTGCAACCGTACAATCATGTGCTTTTTCAAGTTATCAAAAATAAATGATCTACTATTGTCACATTAATCTCAGTTGACTTTACTGAAAATACGAGTTCCATATCTGTAGATGTAACTGCAGCATAATTGAAAGCATGTAATTCCGAAGAGCATTAGTTTTCAATATATTAATCCTTTTCCTTCTTATTAAAATATATATTTTTTTATTTTAGTCAAAGTTTCGATTGAAAACTTTATTAAATTGTTCAATAATTTCTTTGTTGTTGGCATCTTTAATATTTTTCTTAACGCAGTGTATAACATCTAAACATTCCTTTTGTTTCCAAATTGGCGATGCTTAAGCAAAGACATTTGAAATTACTTTTTATGTACACTCTAATTAATTTCTGTTTAAATTTACCCAACTTATGCCCGTAATTTCAAGCAATAGATACCTACCGGTGCTTAGATATCTACCCGTATACACGCACCGGTAGGTAAATATTGCTTAAAATTACGGGCATTATAGTAGGAAACTGTACTCCTACTATAAATTGGGTAAATTTACTCTATGTGTGTAAATTGGCACACACAAAACGTGTAAAAAATGTATAGCAACATTCTATATTACGCATAATGTGTGTACATTTAAGTTTTAATGTGGCTAATAAAGCTTTCAGTAAAGTAATGCAATTATTTATTATTTTGCTATATTTATTGAATAAAAAAACAGTTATTTAGATATAATTAAAAATTGCTAACACAGAAAAAAATATTTCTCTTTTTTTTTTAATTAAATCGATTTGTTGAAAATTAGAAAAGCTGTCAATTAAAAATTAATTGAATCAATTAAATATTTGCTCAAATTTGGAACTTGCTTAACATTTTTGTATACTATCACTCAAAGTATATTGTTGTTTTTTGTAATATTTATGTATGCAGTTGTTTTTTATAATTATATTATATATTTTGTATTAGTAATAAATATTTGAAATATATTTTAATTATATTTTATTAATTCTCATTTGGTTTATTACTTTATTAAGTAAAACAATTTAGTTTCAGTGCGCCCGGTAGGCTAGTTGGTAGCGTGATGGCTTATCAGTACGGGAGTCGTGGGTTCGATTCCCACCAGAGGCACTGGTCTGAAGCGCCGAAGGCCATAGTAGCTAGTGCTCGGTTAGGGTAATAGTATATAATTTGTAATTATATGATTATTAATTAATAAAATAAAAAAATAAAAAAAAATTTAGTTTCAGTGGTTTAAAAGTGAATATTAATTTATTCTAAAACATTATAATAAAAATAATAATGTAATTTTTAAAGTTAAATTTTGTTTAATAAAAATGTTACCATTTTTGAAAACAAAGAAATGCTAAAAATATATTAAAAATTATCAAAAAAATACTCTGGTTTTAGCAAAAGGGATAATTCCCCACGTTTTATTAAAAAAAAACTAATTTCTGTGTGAATTTATTCACATAAGTATAAATAAATCTGCAAACTAAATGAGAATTACACGCCTTTTTAAATTCAATGTTATAAAATTCAAGCTATAAAAAACATTTGGTATGGCAACAACAATTTATCTAATTGTTTTATGCTTTTTGAGAAGGTATACAATATTGATCACTTTTTAATCGAATGAGTTATTATTTAATTGAAAAATAATTCAATTAAAGAGCTATCACTTTTCGTTGTTGGCGGAATTTCAACAATTAAAGTAATTGAATCTGTGGTTTGCGTGATTGAAATGGGTTTTTATTCTTTTGTGTGTAAGTAAAAAAGGAAAATACCACTAAATACTGCGGCGTTATAAAATACTCACACCGGTTTCTCATTCTCTGTAACCAATTACATTTATTCTAAATCTGAAACTGTATCCAACAATATAAAAAAGATAAAACGTCAATTGGCTCAACGTGGCCTTAAAAAAGAGAATATCAAGATTAGCTTCGATAGAAAAAGCTAGACCAATACAAACCAATTTTTCTGGAAAAAATAACCAAAACTCTCAAATGTTGTTGATTCAATTCAGAAAGGACTAGCAGAAGCTTCACTTTGAACATAATAGATGTTCAGAATAATGATTCGATTTTAATCAAAATCTTATCTCTGACCAAAACCACTAAGAATATGAAACGGATACATTCTTTAATTAGTTTTGATAGTATTTTTAATTTATTTTTGGATATTTGCCACAGCTATTATTTTATTTTTCCTCAAATACAGCACCAAAAATAAATTTATATTGAATTACACATTTTTTTTTCTTCTGTTTGAAATAAAAACAAAAATTACACACATTCAATGTAAGTTTACCTATTTAAGTGTTTAAAATGCAGAAACATGTTTATTAACATACGAGTACTTAATACCATAATTCGTGTGCCTTATTGCTAACAAAATAAAGTAAATTATTTTTTTAAGCTGTTTGTGCTTAAACTTACACATTGTGCTTGAGTTTACATACAAATTTACTACCATTACAGCAGTAATTTTACTAGCATTTTATAGAGTGTAAGCTAAATCAGATTTTATTTCAGGTTTTTGAAATATCAATTTTGCATTGCGAATAGACTTTGCATCATCATCACTGAGCATATTTAATACGTTACAAATTTCATTGAAATTATTACAACAATATTTTACTTAAATTCGGCTACATTGATTGTAACAAATTTTAGCGAGATGGAGCCTAAAAAGATATCAAAATTATAAACTAGATAACATGACACTTATGCTGAGTTTTTAGGATGTAGTTTATCTTGAATCTTAGTTTAACGTAGTTCGTAACTGGAATACTGCTATTGGAATTTTGTTTATTTTGCTTTATTTCAGTAAAGACCAAAATTCTGAACTAGAAAAAAAAATGCACCAGCCAATGTTTGTTAATAAAATTGGAAATTGTGGACAAAATTCGTTGTCGGTTTAGCTAAGCGAAGTTTAACTGACATCCCAAAAGCTAGGCCTTAAATGTTAAACTTAACTTAAGAAATACTGCTTAACTAATTTGCAATAATTGAAAATTTAAACGTATAAAGTCTGCTACTCTGTAATCAGGCAATTTAAAATGGGTAAAAAGGACATTTTATAGAAAAAAAAAATTTAAAAAATATTGCAAGAAGGTAGAATATGGCATTTTAGGTGGAGCAAAAATGGCATTATTGGAATGTGGCTAATGGCAAAAAAAAACTTGCCCTATTGATATAATAAGCAATTTTATATTCAAGGCAAAAATGAACATTTTTAACTTGAACATTTGTAATGCTAAACCGAAATTCGGAAGCAAATTTTGTCAAATTACTGAGGAATTGTTCTTTTTCTGAAAATAAGATACTAGGGTTCTATAAATCGACTTTCGACTAATCGACTTTCAACTAATCGACTTTTTGGCAGTCGACTTTTTTCTGATGAAAAAGTCGAAAAGTCGACTTTCTTCTAATGCAAAAGTCGAAAAGTCGAAAAGCCGACTTTGGGTTTAGATTTTCCTACGTTTTTATTTGTCATATATTTATTAGTGTCCGACCGAACAGTTCGGCCAAAAAACTATATTTTGTCGGTTTTTTGATATCTAGAGGTTTTTTGATATCTGGTATTGGAAACATGTTTGTTGAGCCGAATTAATTCGATTTTGTGTATAAAATTTAAGAGAAAAGCCGAAGTTTAGCTATAAAGGTAAAAGTTCGGCCGCCGAACTATTTTCGATTTGGCCGAACTTTCTTAGGCAGAACAGTAAATTCATAGCTTAACTACAGACTTTTCTTCAGATTTGACACTAAAAATAGCATCTAATCAGTCCAATAAACATTTTTCCATCCGCCAAATTTGTCCATAATGCTTTGAAATACCGAATACAGACCAAATGCACTATCTGGCCGAACTGTTCGGTCGGACACTAATATTTATGGCTTAAAAGTAAATTAAGTTTTAGTCGATAATATAACAGGCAAACATTAAACCATTGTTTACAACAAAATCTTTAAATATGACATAAAACCCAAAAGTCAAAAGAGGTCAAATCCTATAAAAAGTTCCGAAGTTACAGTCATCCATTTCATTACACGGTGAACATCAGTACACTAAAGTAGAATACCTCAGGTGTAAAAATTCATTCAGAGCTTCACATTTCCTTAACCGTCCGTCCTCACACTGGGGTAGTGTGAGGACGGACGCATTTCGCACAGCAGTGCGAAATGCGTGTAACAAAAAATAGATGTGAGGACGGTACGGAAGGTTAAATATGGGCAGATTTAAATGATTTTAGACTTTTGGCAATCTGCTTGATGAGCTTAGTCTTATAGTCCAAAACTTATTTGTTTGCTGACATTAAAATTTTATTATTTGGGAATAAGTTTTGGGGTTTTTGGGAAAACGGCATTTTTTTAAATAGTCAAATATAAAAAAATACCAAAAAGTATTTTTTTTTTCAAACTTTGTCTTAAAAATTGGGAAAGTTTTGGAAAAAAAATTTTTTTTAAAGATTATTTTAACATTAATAAAATTTGAGTAAATCGTAAAAAATTTAATGAAAAAATCAACAATTTTAATAAATTTTCATTCGGCAAATGAAATTAATCATTAAATAAATGAATCCGTTTAAATAAAATCGTTAATAATAATACTACGAAGGAAAATTCTATCAGTGTAGTTCCAAAATATTTGGTTTTAGAAACAATTATAAAAATTGTTTCATCATATTTATGAAGTGTTACATTACACGAAAATCAATGAAGAAAAAGCTTCATCATATTAATGAAAAACTTCATAAATACGATGAAGCTTTTTCTCTGAGTGTATCAGTCTGTTTTTGAATCTAGTATATATACAAAAAAAAAAACGTTTATAAACATTTTTTATAACTAGGGCTCGGAAGTTAATGTATTTCTTATCGTGTTTTATGCAATATGCATTACAAATCGTTAAAAAAAAATTTTAAATATGAATTGATTATTGATTTTTTTAACGTTTTATCACAATTTAAGTAAACTTTGGCTTAGAAAGTGGATACATATTTTAAAATTATCGATAATCATCATAATAAAGTTAGGAATTATATTTTTATGTTATTTTTGTCTTCGTGAGAAAAAATGGGCATCAAAAAAATATTTATAAATTTGAAGTAAAAAAATTATTAATATATTAAATTTTATAAAAAGCTGATTTTAGTAAAATATCAAAGAAAAATTCTGAAAAACATGCATTTTAATGCAAAATATGCAAATATATGCGTTTATAGCTAAATATGTAACAAAAAATATCAAAATATGCATTAAAATATGCATTTATAGCAAAATGTATAAGAATATGCATTAGGCCGTGTCGATTTGTATGGAGGCAAAAAAATCGCTCAACGTTCAAGGAAAATCGTATTCTAGGGATCAAAATAAGAAACTTTGCCGAAGAAACCATACCTCTAAAACGAATTTTGATGTCCCGACTTTTGACCCGTAGTGTCAAAATTTGAAAAATCCCACTTTGACCCATTTAGAGTGCCCCAATTGAATCCAACCCAATCGAATACAATTTAAACATTCATCTGCTAGAGCGTCTTCCGGAGAAGAAATAGAGACCCTAATCTTGGAAAGACTCCTTCTACTTTCTGAAATATCTCTATCCCGAGATTTGTACATTTTGCTATAAAAACACGGCTTAAAAGGCCTTCTTTCAACTTAAATTTTAACCCCTAAACGGTCACCTAGAATGATGATTTATACATTAATCTGCTAGCGCGTCTCCCGGAGAAGAAGTAGCTCCCATAATCTTGGAGAGATTCCTCCTACTTTCTGAAATATCAAAGTGGGCTTTTTCAAAATTTGACCCAACGGGTCAAAAGTCGGGACATCGAAATTCGTTTTAGAGGTATGGCTCCTTCGGCAAAGTTTCTTATTTTGATCCCTAGAATATGATTTTCCTTGAACGTTTAGCGATTTTTAAATCGACCCGCCCTAATATGCATATATAGCAAAATTTAACAAAATATGCATTTACAAATCGATACTATTTTGTTGCAAATTTGTTGATTCTCAAAGATAACTGGTTAAACTTGTCGTCTACACTCAAAAAAAAGTTAGTAAAGTCAGCAAAAAAATTGCTAATGTCATCAAAAATCGTTTGCTGAAAATAAGTGATCTGATTTTTAACATTAAAATTAGCAGATTCAGCATGAGTTTTGCTTCAACATTAAAAAATCGTTGCTAAAAGTTAATAAAATTATTGCTGAATATTAGTACTGAAAAAAAAATATTAAAAAACTTGTAGAATATTTATACTTTAGTTAATTTACTTATTGAAAATATTAAAATATGTTTTGTTATCTTTTAGAAATAATTTACAATACGTTACAAAATATAAAAATGTTCAAGAGTTAATTAATATTTGAAAATATATTTCTAGATACGAAACAAAATATGAAACATACTACCCTTTTCTGCAATAAGAAAACGGAAACATAAAAACTTACGTAAGATGTGTGTCTTTATCTTTATCTATCACTATTAGTCTGTCTACCTGAACGTATATTTGTTTGCAATTTGACCACGCTGCATTAATAGTCACCATAGTCATATAGTTTACAAATACACATGTCATCATTATTAAATTTAAATATTTAATTTTGTCTCTAATTCAAATAATAGACAATTACTTTGACAAGACGGTTGGCGTCCACACTTTTAATGTGCTTATCAGCATAATTTCTTTAGAAAAATAAATTAGTAAAACATTAGTTCAAAACAGTAAAGTGCTGAACAAGTATAAGTAAAATTTTAGCTGAAAACACAATTTCAGCAAAAAAATTTGCTGAAATTGTATACTTGACTTACAAGACGTTTTACTAACTTTTATACTAACTTATCTTTTTTGAGCGTAGCTAACGTGTACAAATATGTATTTACCTGAACTTCCGAGCCCTATTTATAACCTTATAAAAAATAAAATTACACCTTAACATTGATAACCACAACAATAATTGACAACTTTAACAACCTTAATTGATTTTACTAGAAAACTAATTGCATTTTATATTAAACACATAGAAAATTGAAAATAAATTACGAAAACAAGTGTGTTACACACATACAAATACGCACATACATTTTCCATAAACATTGGTGGTAAAACTACACAAAAAAAACTGAAAATGAAGTTTAAAAAGTAGTTTTTTTTTATCAATTGAATCAACTACTCTATCTAACATTCTTTTGTCATTAGAGAAACCATAATTATATTAAATTAAAGTGTCTTCATAATGAAAACCACACATATTGTAGAATACATGTATATAGGTAAAAATGTCCATGTGTGCACATTAGAGCGGGCATTTTTTTGTATGAAGAAAAACTTTTTTTGAAAAATTTCAATTAATAGTTCAGATAGGCAGTATTAGGTCTAAGAGTTATTTGGTGCAAATTTGAGAAAAATTGGACTGATTTAACCCGTGGCATCCCACTAAAACGTTTTTGATTTTTGAAAATTTTTCTTAAACTTCTGTCATAAAAATATATCTTGGGACACATCATTTTTTATAAATTTTGACATGTTGATCAAGAATTTTTAAAATCGGATTAACTATTCTCGAGATATTGCTATTTGATTTACACTAAAAAAAACTTGCGTCTTCTCTAGAAATTTATTAAAACTTATCTTAGAATTGTTCGTTTTTGCACTCAAATAACTACTACACAATACATGCTTTAATTTGAGCATAATTATATCTGAAATTAGAGATGATGTATCACCAAATATATATTTTTAAATTAGTCGCAATTTTGTTTCCATATATCAGATGATTTATGCGCATTTCCCCAAGGGTTAACAATAAAACCATTAATTAGTGAATATCAAAAGTTAAAGTGAAAATTCCTTTAATAATCCTGTGCATAAAATTGAAAATCATAACAATTTTACTGGTTTTTCTGGATTTCCGAGATATTTGCAGGTAAATTTAGGTAAAGTTATCATGCAATAAATATTGACATAATTATACTCAAATTAAAAGTAGTTTTGTCTAATTTGCTAGTGCAAAAATAAAAAAATTTCGGATAATTTTTAAAAAATTTCTAAATGGAGGGAAAAACCTCTATTTTTAGTAAATTTTAAGTCGCAATATCTCGAAAACCGTTTGTTCGATTTCAGAAACTTTTAAATATTCGCGCTTAGCATGCCAAAATTAATTAAAAATGTCGCAAGACATATTTTTGTTAAAGCAAGTATAGAAAAATTTAAAAAAATCAAAACCTTTATTCGCTGGTCGCCACGGGTTAATGCTATCCGATTTTTCTCAAATTCACACCACCTAACTTTTAGATCTAGTTCTACAATGCAACAATAACACTCTGCTACAAAAAAAAAACACTTTTTGTCAGAACTTGAAAACCGACCTAGTGGGGGTTGTAGGCATAGGTGAGGACATACAAAACCCGTTTTCAAAAATTTTAAAACACCCTCAAAATTTTGAGTTTTTTTTCAAAAAGTTGTTTTAGGGAAGATCGTAGCACTTTAGTACCTCTAACTCTCACATTTTTTGATCGATTTCAAAATTTTAAACAGCTTTGGAAAGGCAAATAATTAAGCTTTCATGAAATGTATTAATAATTTAAATGTTTATTAAAAGTTTCCCATTTTTTTTATTTTTTTTTTTCTAATTTGTCAAATTCAACAAGAGTTATTTTAATTTTTTTTCTATCAAAACCTACATTTTTTTGCACTGTATTTTAAAGACAATTTTATATAGAAAAAAAGAGATATTATTTGTTAAAATCGGTTTATATTTGCAAAAGTTACTAAAGCAAAAATTTTGGGATTGCAGATTTTTCTTTTGGTAAACCACTTGACTTACAAACGTAAATTAAAAAATGTATAAATAGCTTAACCTAAGTTAACATGTATAGTTAAAAACAGGTGTTAATGAAAATTTTCATCCGATTTGAAAAATTAAAACCATGTTTTGTTAGGAACTACATTTGCCTTAAAGGTTAGTATAAATTTTTATAAGCTTTCATAATCAAATAAGCAATTAAAAGCTACTAAAATCAAAAAAGTTTATAATTTTCGTTTTTTTTTTGTAGATATTCTTAACAAAAACAATACTTATAACTTACAAATGTATCAACGTCATTTTAAAGCGTAATCAGTTTTCTTTCCAAACCCGTTAAAAAAATTTAAATCGGACAAAAAACTGACTGAGTTACATGTCGATAAGTTGACGAACATCACTGAAAACGTTTTTTTTTAAGAATATCTTCTGAATCTGAGGGTGTTTCTGAAATTTTTTCACAAAATTTGTAATGTACTCAACAAGACCTATAACCCACGCTAGGTCGTTTTCCAAGTTTTTTTTTTTTCACTGTAGCACCGTGTAATTGATAAATGCAACAATAATTGATAAAAATCGAAATTTGAAAAAAAAAATGCGACTCTAATACACATTAGAGTGGACCGTATATAAAAATGTGCTTTATAAAAACAGGATAGATATATCGGTGAAGTTATAGAAAATTGAAATAGGTGCGTCATATGAAATGAAATGAAAAATATATTACTAGAGTCAGAGTAAAACTACATTCTTTTTTATATCAATAGAACATTTTTGGTCATAAAAATTTAGTAACGGAATGATACGTGTTAGGAAAAGACCCTAGCCATGTGTTTGATTGCTACAAAGACAAGAATGGAGCAACATTGATGATTAATACACTGACAAGAACTTTTCCATAAAAGTTCAACAGTTATTTAAAAATCGGTAAAGTTCTCTCAATGGAATGAATATACAATTAAATTACCAAAGAAACATATTTTTAACTTTCTGTCTGTTATCCAATAAACAAAATAAACAAAAAAACGGACTCTCGATAATAGTTAAAATATTCAGTTAACATTTTATATTTAAAAAAAAAAAACTTTGTATATTATATTAAGTTTTGATATAAACGAAAAAAAAACTATTGTTTTTTACCGATTTTGACAATTAACAGTTTTTAACAGTTGAAAATAAACTACAAAATACAATTGTTTTAAACGAGTAGTTAAAGTAGTCATTTTTTTAACTGATTTTCGATTAATTAATGTGTATATTCAGTAGTCTTTACGGAAAAATATTGTGAGTGTAGGTTTTTTGTTAAAGCGGTGAGTTTTGTGGAGGCTTTAGCTTTTTTAAAACTTCGGGTTCTTATGAGATCTTTAGCCAGATCGAAATACCTGTATCAAGCTAGCTAATATACTGAGCTTTATTTTTGTAAATTTACGGAGGTTTAAACCTCTTTATATATATATAAAAATAATCTCGATGTATATAAAAATAAAACAACTGTAAAAAAAATATTAAATTAAGAGAGTAAGTCGAGGAAAAATGTTCGTGAGTGAGTCCATTTTTTTCGTAAGTTTGCTTGATAATAATTCATTAATTCAAGGGCTTATTGTAAAAACATGATAAGCCACATTTGTAGTTTTATGAATTTTCGCTGTTTTCTAGACATCCATTGATTAATATTGGATAGAAGGCTTGCTTGATCAATTATTGCGAGTGCCTAGAGTATAAATGTTCTGCAAAAGTCATACTTTTTACATTCCTTTAAACTTTAAAAGGTGATAAAAATAAAATGTGGCTTATCAGGTTTTACAATAAGCCCTTCAATTATATTTTTACATTTTGAGTTTGTTTGCTAAATTCTTAGATTTTAAAAAAAAAAAAATCTCAGATTTTGAAGACAAAAATCAAAAGCTTTATTTAAAGTTTTCCTATAAGAACGGCTAATTCGGAGGACTATTGCGAAACCCCCAAATTTGCATAGAAGTGGAAGGTAGATTATTTTAAATTTTTATATCTTCACGATTTGAATTTATTTGCACAATATATAAGATTTATAAACAATATTTTTTTGATATTCGGCCCACTCTTATGCTTAAGTAAATGGGACAATTTTTCAATTAAAAACATAGCACATGATTGCACGAGCCAAATACAGATTAAGAGATAGGACTATACTTTTTTTCGATAAGGACACATGTTTTCCTGTTATTTTCATAATTTCTTTGTTTTTAAAGAGAATAGAACAGAATTGATGTTTCTAATAGACTCTTTGAGGCTAAAATCAAATGCGGAGTTAGAAATTTAAAATTTATTTATATACAATTTTTTTTTTAATTTTGACGATTTTAAACTTTTCTGAGTTTTCAGGGTTTTTTCGCTGCTTTAAATGATTTTCTTGTAAATTCAGCAAGTTTTTCAAATCCAGCTTTTTTAAGCACCTTAAACAAAAAGAATTTCTTGCACGAGTTTTAATAAAATTTTTTCATTAATGATGAATGACAACAATTTTAATGAATAATTTCCTAAACTTTATGAAAACGCAATGAAAATGAAAACGTTTCATAGCTTTAATGAAACAATTTTTTAGGAAACTCTGTCGTATGAAAATGAAAACGTTTCCTAGCTTTAATGAAAAAATTTATTGAGGAAACTCTTTCGTATGAAATTTTTAATAAATAACATGAACATTTTCATTAAATTCTATGAAAAATTGCATTAATTTAATGAAAAGTTTGAATAGACGAGTTCTAGTGACATTTTATAGATCTAATTCAAAAATTCATTGTTATCATGCATAGAAATCTCTCAGTGTAGCGATTTTTCTAGTTTTGGCGTTGTTTTTTTTTCGATTTTTATTTAATTTTAGGTTTTATTCAATTTATATGATTTTTATAATTTTTATCGATTTTATGCAAATTTAGAGAATAAAATGTTGCGCTTTATTTTCATAAAAGGAAGGACTAGTTAAGGAAAACTAACTGTGACAATGTTGATACCGGGCACTGTATATTCGAAAATCCAGGGGAAATTTTCTAAATAGGAAACTACACAGTTGTGAACCCGCAGATTTAAATTATTAGACATGTATTTTTGTAAGCTGCAAAATCTCAAGTTAAGGAGTTAAAAAGTGAGGTATAAAATTAACCAATATGAAGTTTTTTTAAATACACTCAAAATATTCTTACGGTAACTATATGTAGGCTATTTGGTTAATAAACAGTAGTACACTTAGAATATTATGTAGGTAAAGTCCACTGTAAATGTAGTTAAAAACAAATGAAATTTCACTTAAAGAAAGAACAACTTACATTTCAGTAAATTCAACTAACACTGTCATTTGTTTTATCTGTTCAAAAAATGAACCACAATTATAGTAAAAACAAACAACATAGGCAGTAAAAAATAAACAAACATTTATATGTTTTATTTTTTTAAATAAAAAAAAAAACTACAGTATAAAATGAATGTAAAATCATAATACAGTAATTTGATGTGGTTTTTTTTTTTTTTTTTAAATGAGCTACATATGTAGTCAAAAATTAAATTAGCTTTTTCACTTAAAAATATAGATACTGTTTTACAACAGAAAACAACTACAAATATTTACAGCAGAATTTCCCTGAGTGTACTTGTATGTTTTCTAGAGTACTTTAATGCTGTGTACAAATAAGTCTAAATTTCGCATATTTTATACATGTTTTCTTATAAAAATGTTGTAATTTAAAAAAAAAAAAAAAATGATTTCTGTAAGAAAAGTTATCTCAATCTGAAGTTTCTCTATACAAAGAACTTTGAATACTTTTGGAAAAAATTTTTTCTTTTCATAAAAACTAAAAAATAAATATAAAATAAATATAAAAAAGAAATTTTAAACTATTTTAACCAGTAAACATTTTAGTGGGACAAGAAAAATACGGGTCCGTAAAAGAATTTTAGTTTTATTTGTTTTTTTCATTATTAGAACCTTAAGAATAAAATTCTTTTGTTGTTCAATTGGGATTACATAAGTAAAGTCATTATTTAACACTTAAAGATAAGTAAATTATTTTTTTAAAGTATAAAAATCAGACAATAGTTTAACAAATTGAGAAAAATATTTAGTGAACTGGCTTTATAGTTTAGAGGAGAGTAAAGGACGAAGTTATCGAAAATGTTTTAAAGAAAAAGAGTTTTAAAGAAGAATGTTTTAAAGAAAAAGAGAAAAGAAGGAGAAAGAAAATTAAAAGTATATTGTGAGCTAATTGTTGGAAGTTATATGTTCAAATAGGGATTTCTTGAAACTGTTTATTCCCGAAATAGGTTTAATGTTAATAGGTAGGTCATTCCATAACTTAATTGCGTTAACGAAAAACAATCTGCTTGTATTGAGAAAGTTGTGTCTGGGTATTATTAAAGTAATGTATCTTGTAGATCTAGCAAATGTAAGTTTTTCAAGTTCTTGAAACTGTTTATTCCCGAAATAGGTTTAATGTTAATAGGTAGGTCATTCCATACTTAATTGCGTTAACGAAAAAAAATCTGCTTGTATTGAGAAAGTTGTGTCTGGGTATTATTAAAGTAATGTATCTTGTAGATCTAGCAAATGTAAGTTTTTCAAGCAGATAAGCAGGAGTCTTCTGATGCAAAAGCTTGTGCAAAAATATAAGGTTACGCATACAAAGGTAGTCCTCTAAATCACAACCAAGGATCATATTTTTCAAAGATGATATACTATCAAACCGTGCTAGACCATATACATATCGCGTTGCATTGTTAAAAAGACACCTGTAATTTGTGCATTGAGTGTGAATCTAATTTACTATACACCTCAGCTGAATAGGTTATAAGCGGAAGAATTAACTGAACAACAAGCTTTCGCTTAATTTCGACTGGTGTAAAGTAAGACAACATTCGCAGATTACGTAGTACAAGAAAAACATTACGCACAACATTGTTTATGTGGTCTGTACATGAAAAGGTCGAGTTAATGTAAAATCCCAGATATTTTGCTCAGTTGACATACATCAGAGAGGTGGAACCAAGATATAATGTTGGAAAATAACTACGATCCAGTGTGAATTTACTGATTGGTAAAACGAAGGATTTCTTAGGATTTAGTACCAAATTATTGGTTTCAGCCCAAGTTTTTATAGCATCTAAGTCCTCATTAAGTTTGTAACATAAGTCTTCTATCAAACCAAGGCGATTAGAAATATAAAGTTGAATATCATCAGCATAACCGTGAATTCGAGCATACTTGCAGACACTAAACACGTCATTAATAAAAATGCTAAATAACAGAGGACCTAGAACGGATCCTTGTGGTACACCAGAAGTTATACCTCTTAAACCAGATTGCATATTTCCTACAATCACCTTCTGAGCACGCCCAGTCAAATAATTTTTCATAAGAAACAAAGCTGAATCAGTAAAACCAAAATAGTGCTTTAATTTTTGACAAAGAATAGCATGATTTACTTTGTCGAATGCCTTAGAAAAATCTAACAAACACATGAATGTCAAATTTCCCAAATCAAAACTTTAGCAAAAACTGAAAGAATACTTATCGGTCGGTAATCACTTGCGTTAACAGCAGTAGATACTTTTGCTATGGGAATCACTCTTCCTATTTTCCATAAATTGGGAAAGATGGACGTTGTTATGCAGTGATTAAATATATGCGTTAGTGGCCCAACAACATACGGCAGTATTAATTTCACAAACTTAATAGACACTCCATCTTCGCCAATAGCATTAGAACGAATTTTCGAAACGTTCCTGATCACTTCAGCCTCAGACACCGTAAAGCTATTATTGCAATAAAGAGAGCTTTGAGGACTAAAATTATGGTTTGCCATTAATTATAGCACTATCACAAAAAAAATCATTAAGTTCATTTGGGACTAACTTGCACTCAGATAAACTACTGGAATGAACACCTAAAGTCTTAATGTTTTTCCAGAGTTGGCCAGTAGGTAAATTCACATTAAGTTTTTGAGCAAAATATGACTTTTTAGACTGTCTGACTAAAAGATTAGCATGATTTCTAGCTCTGTTATACGCAGCTCTATTTATATATGTTGGCTTTTATACAATAAAAAATAACTTTTTACTATAGATACGATAAATAGGGGCTTTTCTATCAAATACTTAATCATTCAAGTCGAAGTTTCCTAAAAAAGTTCTGTTACGTCACTGATACTATTATTATGACACGTACTGTACGTACGTCCATAGTGACAACCAATAAATTGTAAACAACAAATACTCAAAGTATATTTAAAGACTTGTTATATATGAATATATAGTAACTTGTTAACAACAAACATTACAATAGATATTTTAGTTAAATTGAACAAAAGAAATTATTTTTACACCCACCACCACCCCATTGTGTGATAGAGTATATAAAGGTTTGTCGGACTGTTTGTAACACATGGAAAAATTTGTATGAGGCCACATAAAGTAAGATATTTTTGATACTTATGGATACTTATTAATTTATAGGGCAACTAAAAAAAAGCTCTAAAAACAATGTTTTAAGTGCTTAAAAAAAGCTCGAAAAACAGTAAAATAAGCGATTAAATATAAAAATAAACCGTTAAATTTAAAATATATACCGTTAAATTTCATAACTTCTCATTAAAATCGTTACTACAAACATAATTTGTTTAAAATTTGTTTCTTGGAACTACTTTCATAGAAATAAACTTGTAAAAATAACAGAAAAAGCTACTAAAAATTAGTTAAAAATGACCTTGCAAAAAAACTGCTAAATTAAGCAGACTTTCTTGCTAAATATTAATAAAATAAGAACAGCAAAAATAAATTGATATAATTTTTATTACAAATAAAAAATGTGTTTTTTCGACCTTTAATTGTGCAATGAAAATGAAAATTATTCAAGTTCGAGGCCATACTCTATATTTCTTTATTAGGATATTGTCCTAACAAATAATCGATAGAGTTTTTGTTTTAAAATTTATTAATTGACCACTTTTAGGAATGTGTTGATAGATATATTTCGGGAGTTTTCTAGGTTCCCATCATCAGAACACGTTTTGAAAGAAGTGACAGTCCCATACAATATATCAAACATTCATATAAACTAGTTTTCTCACTAAATGAGAACTATTATATGAGCTCGAAGTTAAAGATTATCACCATTGATCAAAAATAAATTGGTAGATATTCCATACACATTTTTTGTTTTTTTCTCCATTTGGTTTTTACACTTGTTTTGTTTAAAAATAAAAACAAAATGTAAAGGGGGAGTAAACAAGACCGTACTTCAGTGTTACCAGTGGGTTTTTTAAAAAATACCTACACTAAGCAATAAAAATCCTTTTCTCCCTACATTATCGAATTTTTTCCCCTACAAAAATCGCTACGAAATTTTTTACATTTTTATAAACTAAATATGCTTTAAAATTTTCATACTTTCGACGACAATTCCAACTATTTTCAAAAATTAATATCCAAATGCTACTATCGAAAATTTGTTCGAAAATTATATGAAAATAGAAATTTGTTAAATTTTCCAAAATATTTTTTAGAATAGATTTAAAATTGTCAATATTTGCCAAAACTAAAATCATACCAGCTATCAAAAAGTTTAATTTCATACTAGCGGTTTCTAGTTCGTCAAAAAATCATTTTTATTTGGTGTTTTTTTTTACAGAACCCATCAAAAATTGTATTGCTTTTCGTCGGTAAAATTTAACATTAGTTTTTCCAAAGGATAACTTTCTAAATAACTTCCAAAGAGTATGTTTGTTAAAAAACAACCAAAGAATCATCTATTAAAAAATGTCAAATTATAAGAAACTAATATTTTCTACGGAAATATTGTCTCTGAAAATGTAATCATTTTACAAAAAATGTAGAAATATCTATTAAAATGGCAAATTATAAGAAACTAATTTTTTCTACGGAAATATTGTCTCTCAAAATATAATAACTTTACAAAAAAATGTAGAAATAGCTGTTTTTGAAAAGATTTGCATTATTTGGAAACAGTACCTACATTTTGACTAATTTGAAATATCTGTCCCTTTTCCCCTACGCCGTTATTTTGAAGGCAAAATACCTACATGTAGGGATTTTAACCTACTTCTGGCAACACTGCCGTACTTAGTCTTTTATAGGACAATATCCTAATAAAGAAATATAGAGTATTGCCTCGAACTTGAATAATTTTCATTTTCATTAAAGCTGTTAACTTTACAAAATTTTTTTTATATTCGATGTGAATTTTAGTTAATTAAAAACAGCATTTTACTCTGTAAAATTAGCAAAAACTTTTACTAAATATTTGTAGACTCAAAATAGCAAACAAAAACGGTAATATTAGCAAAAATATTGCTATATTTTCCTCAAATTTAGTAGAATGCAAATAACAGTTTATTTTGCTAAAATCAACAGAAAGTTTATAGGGCAGACTTTTAATCGCAATAAAAAAAAGATTTTTTTTTTTGAAATTTTAAAATTTTTAATTTTTTTTTGTCTATTAATATCTAGTAAATGATTTTGCTGAATTTAACAGATTATTTTGTTACTTTCAATTAACTTAAATTTAGCTCAAATATAACTAAATATTTGTAAATTCTATAGACTTATTTTGCTATTCTTATATTACTAATTTATATTGCTAATTTTAGCGGTTTTTTCTACAAGATCATTTCTAACTAATTTTTATTAGCTTTTTTTTTTGCTAATTTTACAGGTTTATTTATAGGAGTGTACGTCAGTCGAACGAAAGTGCAATAGAGAAATTATTTTTCCTAAGCTTCAAAGTGCAGATTTTGTCAAAATATTTTTTTTTATAAACCAACAACATGTAATATTAAATTTTCAATTAAACAAATTCTTAAAAATGCCGATTGCTGAAATTTTTTTTTTTGCTATTTTTTATTTTAAAAGCTTAATTTTTAAAGAAACCAAACCAAAAAGTGGCTTATATTTACAAAATAAGCTTAAATAAGCAAATATTAAAAAAATTAGCGAAAAACAGCCCTAGCAAAAATAAAGCTTAAAACTTTCATAATTTCATGATCATAACTTCTATTTAGTCTAAATAGTCCGTCATATCATTTCAAATAAAAAGCCAACTCTTGCTTATTGTTGGTTGCCCCTTAATTTAGAAAAAATTTAATTATTTTCCCCCAAAGTGCTTATAGGCAACGAAGTTTCGATTATGATACAATTTAGATTTGTAATATAGGGAACAAAAATATGCGATCAAATATGGCCCGTTTTTGTTTTTTTTTTTTTTTTTTTTGAGTTTAAAATGTTTGTTCTAAAGAAATATATACAAATTGGTTATCAAATGAAAGGTATATTTGAGATATATTCAAAAGAGTTTTCAAACAAAAAAAAAAGAAATTGGAGACAACTTCGAAACTCATTTTGACCCCAAAACCAAGGAGTGTATAAATTTAGGAGATGCAATAAACATAGGACAGATCATGCGATACGACATCGAACAAAACACGCATGCGTCTGCATCCAAATCCCCAAAATTTGCACAGATTGACAAAACAGGATTTCCATCCCAAATTCGATTTTCTTTTCTCTAAAATCCTTTTTTGTCCATCTGTGTAAGTTTGGGGATTTGGTTGCAGACGCATGCGTGTTTTGTTCAATGTCGTATTGCATGATCTGTCCTATGTTTATTGCATCTCCTAAATTTATATACTCCTTGAGTAAACTATCATTTAGGGCCAGGCCAATATGTTTGTAACCTAAAGTTTTATAACTTTGTTCTCTCTTTTATATGTAAATATATCCATGGCTGAACCCACAAACATTCTCTTTTTATCACTAGTTTTTATTAAATAATTGTGAAGGGAACTTAAATATTCGGCGTAAAGCTTAATATACAGCTCTTGTTTTTCTTATGAAAAGACACTGCAAAATTGAATTTGTATTGCATATTTGTATAAAATATTGGAAAAAACTATATTTATTTATGTATATGTACATTGAGGCTAGTATTTTGTATAGGATTTATGTAAGTGGATTTTTTTTTTTCATTTTGTATTGTCAGTGTGAAAACTTGGCAACCACACAAAGTCCTTAAAAATTTATTGACAAATACAATATTTATTAAAAAATATTTTATTTATTTATGGTTGTTTAATTTTTAAATTGCAGTCAAACTTCATGTTTATTCTTTATATAAAAGGCAACAAAAACGAGAAATAATAACAAATTCATTCGAATAATTTGTTAGTCAGGGATGTTAACATGCTTTCTAACAGTCAACGATAACACTAGTTAGCAGCGTAATGGTAATGGTTAGCGCGTTGGACTGTTACACAGATGGTCCCAGGTTTGATCCCCGGCGACGACAACATCAATTTAGAAAAACAATATGTATGAGTTTACTATCTCTCATACGTATCGCAGCGCCGACCCATATTATTAAACCCCACCGAAGTAAAATAATGAATCAGGGCTATGAACCAAAAAGCTTCAATAAGTTTGACAAATCTCCATCAGGTGGCGAGCAACAACTGTTCTTAGACTTATCATCTCGAGCAATTACAGTGTTGCCACGTTTGCAGCCCATTCGTCTTCCCCACATTTCATCTCTCCTCTATCCGCTTTTTCAAAGAAATCAACACATTAATAAATAGGAAGAATTTCCTGACTGTTGCTGCTCATTAAAAAAAAAAAAAATTGACAAGGATGCGACTATTTTTTATGTATTTGGGCCTCCTAAAACCGAAAATTGCATTAAAACTACATTTTTATGGAATCCCAGTAAAAAGTTTTCGTGTTTTTAGAAGCAGGATAAAACAAATGCGCTGATGTAAGTGCTTACTATTACATAATACTGAGCAGCAGCAAAAGAAACGAATAATTTTCGTATAAAAATAAACAAACAAAAATTTTTAGCTTACTGTTTTTCCTAGGAAGGATGCAGGTTGTAAGCAGCTTACCTTAATCCCTTACAAGGATGCAGGTTGTAATGCAGAAAGTTTCATATCGTGTATTATAAGCGATCTGTACCAATTTTCCCGAGTGATTTCCGATTGTGTTTGCTGTTTTTGAGTATGTTATAAAAAAGAATTAGTCATTTAACTCTTTCTGAAGAGCTAGCACGTGGAGCGGTAAAAAATAAAATGATTATATAATATGTCAAAAATTTTAACAATAAAAAATTAATGTCTGTAGAATTTTATATTAAATAAATTATGTATGGTATATTCATATTATTACTTTTAATCGTAATAATGTAGACATGAAATATGATTTTACTGAAAGCCATGAAATCATATCTTTTTGTAAGCGCTAAAACCCGTGCTTTTTATTTTAATAAAATAATATTAGTTACCTGCAGCACGCGGAAAAGCATAGGAAAACCTTTATGGGACCGATTCTAATCAAAATCGAAAGGAGTTGTCCTTGGGCCTCTATAGGTCAGACTGCCAAATTTCTTAGAAATGTCTACATATTTGTGAAAACTAAAATTTTTTGGACCGTTATATGGGCACTAGGTCTTAACATGAACAGATTTGACCAAAAATGAGTAGCTTTTGTCCATTGGCCAGTAAAAGTCAGTATACCAAATTTTATCCAAAATATCTTAATATTTGCGACATGTTGAGTCAGAATAAAAAATGCATCGTATAAAAATAAAGACAATCTTAAATTTGGATACTTTTACATTAATTGTCATAACTTTATTATTTATCCATAGATTTTCTTCCTAAATGACTTTTTTCTTTGTTGAATTGGGTTGTTTGGGTTGTAATACAGTTTCTTTATTTTCAGTCAGTCATTTGTAGAACAAATTAAATTTTTTACTAACCTTTTAGTGGATTTAAAAAAACAAACCACATCAAAGGACTGTTTTATGATTTTACATTCATTTTTTACAGTAGTTTTTTTTATTTAAAAATATTAATGTTTGTTTATAATTTACTAACATATGTGCTCCATTTTTACTACAATTGTTAGTCATTTTTTGAATATTAAAAAACAAATGACAATGTTAGTTGAATTTACTGAACTGTAAGTCGTAATTTCTTTAAGTGAAATTTCATTTGTTTTTAACTACATTCGCAGTGATCTTTACCTACATAGTATTCTACGTACGTTTAGGAAAAAATACATTATATTTTGTATTGCAAGCCATTTTTTCTTATATCTTATACATTTATATATCTTATACATATTTTTAAATCTTATATATTTTTTTTCCAAATTTTCCATTTTTAATTTTGTCGCAAAACAGATATTTTTCCCTATAATATCGACACATAGGTTCAAAACTACTGAGCTGATTTGAAAATATTATTTAAAAGATATGTTGCGCATTAAATATTTGTTTTTCAATTTGGCTGGGTCGTAAATCGAGATATAGTCAAAATAGTCAAACTGCTCAAAAATTAAGAAAACGAAAATTATTTCAAAAACTGACGGTGACGGTTTTTAAAGGCCTAATGACATGATAAAAAAAAGTCGCATATTTGCCTCATTTTTGCTATAAACTAGTGTAATTATTAGCCAACTCTGAAAAACAAATTTCTACTAGGGTAAAAATAGTACAGACAGTGAATGTCATTAATGAGTTTTCCCATCCCTGATTTATATACAATATTTTTCCATTGTTAGTATTTGTCAATAAACAGACTAAAACTATCAACAAAATAGAATGTTATTTTGTTGCCTTGGTAGCCCCATACAGTCATAATTGAGGGCACTCAATAAATATGTGAATATTCATATGGGGTATTCCACAAAAAAAAAAACGAAAAAAATCTATGGTTTTAGCGAATACATTTTATTAAAACTTTTACTTTATCGGGTTTGAATTAAAAAAAAAACTTGAACTTGAAAAACTTCGACTTACATTTCATTAAATTCAACTTACATTGTCATTTGTTTTGGACTGTTGATAAAATGAACCACAAATGTAGTAAAAATTAAAAACAAATGTATCTATTAAAAAATTGGCTAACATTTATTTGTTTTAGAAATGTTGAGGTTAAGAAAAAGAATAAACGTTTTTCTCTAAAAATTATAAACACTATTAATTTTTAAATCAGACTAGACTAGGCGTCATCAATGATTTTCCATTAAAATTTATTTTATTTTTTGAAACGAAAACAAAAAAACTTATAAAAATGAATATGTTAATGCCAAAAGTCCTTGTTGACTTTTGTCCTTAAATCCTGAAAATTATCGCTGGAATTCCTAAATAATTATCTGTCGTACTGGTAAGATCTACTTCAAACAATTGTCCAATAAATCAAATATTTCAATTTCTAATTTCTTTGCTTTGTCTTTTATTTCCATATTTGGTTCTATTTGGATATTTAAATTTGAGAGACGAAATCAACTTGATTTTGTCTATCGGCTGAACTTCACGGCCGTGTGAAAAGGTCCCTACGGACCTTTTTTGTAAATCATGTTTTTTTCATATAAATTTTTTTTTTTTATTTTTTTTTTGTTTTTATTGTTTATAACTAAATTCTACATACAAAAATAATTTTTTCAATTTTTTGTTTTTATCATCATCCCTAATGTCTTTGAGTTTAGGTCTTTGTGTTCAGATCAAGTAAATTATGTGTTGAAACAATAAAAAAATTATAATGATGCCCCAAAAACATGCATTTATTAGTGAAATTCAGTACAAGGTCCATACGGACCTATTCACACGTCCGCGTACTATTCTCACTAAAACCTCAATAACTCCTAAAGTAATGATCCGATCGGCTTGATTTTTTTCCAAAAGATGCGCAACAAAATACTCTTGGAATACAGAGTAACTTTGGGGGGGGGGGGGTTGTAGTGGCCGAAGTAGGAGTAATTTCAGTTTGAAAAGGCAAAAAGGTTCCTAGGGACCTTCTCACTCATCAGAGGGTTAATTCTCCAGGTTCTCCTCTACATTCCATCACAGTATATTCCACAAGATCAGAATATAAATTCATAGTACAGTAATTTGATGTGATTTGTTTTTTTAAATAAACTTTAAATGTTGTCAAAACTGAAATTTGTTCTACAAATGACTCTTTTTTTCTTTTCAATTTATAACGAGCTTTCAAACATATTAGCTTGGTTGATACTAGTATTTCAATCTGGCTAAAGATCTCATCAGAACCCGAAGTTTTAGAAAAGCTAGAGCCTATATAATAGGCAGAACTTTAACAAAAAATCTATTAATAATCAATTTTGCTCCATTCTTGTCTTCTTAGTAATCAACCACGTGGTTAGGTCTTTTCCTAACAAGCATCATGACGTTACTAAACTTTAAAGACCAAAAATGTTCTATTTATATAAAAAAAATTTTAGTGTGTACTCTGGCTCAAGTAATATTTTTTACAGTTATATTAGTTTTTTGTTTTTATATACATCGAAATTATTTTTATGTTATTTTCAATTTATAACGAGCTTTCAACCTCCGTATATTTACAAAAATAAAGCAAATTAAACATATTAGCTAGGTTGATACTAGTATTTCGATCTGGCTAAAGATCTCATCAGAACCCGAAGTTTTAGAAAAGCTAGAGCCTATATAATAGGCAGAACTTTAACAAAAAACCTATTAATAATCAATTTTGCTCCATTCTTTTTTCACTTAAAAATAAAGATACTGTATTACAACTCAAACAACTACAAATATGTACAGCAGAAGTTCCCTGAGAGTATATTTTAAACTTCAAAAGTCATGCTATATTTAGCATGTGAATTTCTTTATATTGTTTGCCTCAAAGTCAATCATTAAAAAGTGCATATCTAGGAAAACGGTTAATAAACGCTTTAAGATTTCAGTTATTTCTTTAATATAGTTTCGATTTAATTTTGTCCATTACCATTTTTTATATAAATCTTGTCAAAATGAGTCAATTTTTGAAAAACATTTATTAAAAGATGTATTTTTTTATTTATTCGTTTTATTCGGTTAATCGTCAAAATTTATTTGAATTATTCGTTAGTCGAAAATCATGTTTTTTTAAATTGTTCGTTCGAATTTTCATTTTGTTTGTTCGATTAATCGAATCATTTTTATTTGAGTGATAGTATGTCTGATCAAATTTTCGAGTTGATTAAAAAAAGTTGTCCTCACGCAGTATTGAAACTACTGCTGTAAAATATTTTTCTTAAATTTTTCTAAATTTTGATACATTAAGTTAAGTGTTTTTTTGTATAGTTATATGAAACATTAATTGATATTGTTATTCCTTTTTAAATAGTAAAATAAAAACTAAATGAATATTATTAAATATTATATATTTTCCATTGGTTTTACATTAATGCCTGTTAAACTCTTCTTTTACTTTTTTTTAACTTACGAAATTTATTGAAATTTATGTGTAATTATAGTTTTGCAACGCAGTGTATAGTGAAAATCAGATGCCTTGTCGGTATTTGATCCGATTCCCGCACTATGACATGCATCGTTTTGTGGTGTAGGGTACTCTATGGTCGGGCTTGATCAACTATAATATGTTTCTTTCTTCGTTTTATTTGAATTTCTCTATTAACGCTGTTTTTTTTTCCTAAACTTAATTTTTTTTAAAGAAAAAATAAGCTGACTAAGGTGTCCAAAAAAATGTTTAACATTTTCATTTACTTTTTTCCTGCTAACTTTCTTTGTATTGAATTCCTTTTTGCTACTTGTTTCTTTGGCAATGTGCTCGACCTAAAGTATATAATTTTTTTTTCTATAAATACTTATGTTTGTTAAACCATAATATTTTGCGGGTTCAAACAACTTAATATGCATATGGGTTACTCCATGCTCTGTTAACACAGTGCAACACGAAAAAAAATAACCATATACGGACACCACTACGTGATAAAAGACTAAAAAAAAAAGACCCGTGTCTCCCAATTTTTCCCAAATTCATCTCCTTTTTTGTTTATGGGCCGCCAAAGATTTGGGGCCTCGGTATCATTTTCGCAAAAAAGTGATCATTTTCTCAGGCTCATATCTTGCAAACCGTTCAGAATTTCGATTTACTCTCTATGGCAAAGTTGTAGCTCTTGTCATAAAGAACAAAAATTGCGAACATATAAAATCAAAAAAACTTCACCTTCCAGATCAAAATCGCAAAAAACTTAAAAAAATTCGATTTTTTTTACCTTTTTTCCCGTGTTCAGGTCCATAGGTAGCAAACCGTTCAAAATTCAAGGAAACAATCAACTACAAAAATTTACCTAAGATCTCAATAAACAAATTTCTAGAACATATAAACTTCCTGGGAATTGGGTTTGCTACCTATGCACCTGAACAGGAGAAAAAAGGAAAAAAAATTAAATTAAAAAATTTTTCACTTTTGCGCGCTACCTAAACAGTGTTAAGAATCATCTCTAGGAAGTTTATATGTTCTAGAAATTTGTTTATTGAGAACTTAGGTAAATTTTTGTAGTTGATTGTTTCCTTGAATTTTGAACGGTTTGCTACCTATTAACCTGAACACGGGAAAAAAGGTCAAAAATCGAATTTTTTTTTAATTTTTTGCGATTTTGATCTGGAAGGTGAAGTTTTTTTGATTTTATATGTTCGCAATTTTTGTTCTTTATGACCAGAGCTACAACTTTGCCATAGAGAGTAAATCGAAATTCTGAACGGTTTGCAAGATATGAGCCTGAGAAAATGATCACTTTTTTGCGAAAATGATACCGAGGCCCCAAATCTTTGGCGGCCCATAAACAAAAAAGGAGATGACTTTGGGAAAAATTGGGAGACACGGGTCTTTTTTTTTAGTCTTTTATCACGTAGTGGTGTCCGTATATGGTTATTTTGCCATGACTTAAAAAATTATACACAGTGTAATTTAAGCTTTGAATAACAACCTTTTTCTAAAAGTTTATGTTAAGCCAACAATTTCTCATTTTCTTAATTCATAAAGGACGCTTCGTATATCCTGTGAAAATTAACCAAACATTGCAGACATATAGAAAAATGTTATAGAAAAACTACATTCGTACTGATCTTCAAAATACGGTTTATATATTTTTTAAAATCCCTAC
The DNA here is from genome assembly GCA_021234595.1 of Delia radicum. Classification (NCBI taxonomy): domain Eukaryota; kingdom Metazoa; phylum Arthropoda; class Insecta; order Diptera; family Anthomyiidae; genus Delia; species Delia radicum. The sequence continues at coordinate 37,824,502 of CM037855.1, read as the reverse complement.
TCATAGAGAATAAATTGCTTGGAATTACATTGAAACCAACAAAATTTAATCTTTATTCAATAATTATAATTGTAAGGACTTAAAATTGATCATCAGGATAATTAAACTATTGCCCAGGTCCAGTGTTTCCTTACTTTTTGAATACGAAGGAGTTTGAAAATCACATGGAATTAAAATTTGGTGTTTTCTAATAAATGTATAAAATTCGAAATAATATTCGAAAAATGTAGAAAAGTTATTGAAAACATGTTTTCTGTTAAAATGCCAAATTTAAACTGATAAAGCAGTCTTATGATTTTAAAATTTTTTTTTAAGGAAAAAAGTGCTTTCGTTTTACTTTCTACTGAAAAGAAAATCGAAATTAAAAATAGGTATGTTAAAGTCAAAGCAGCAAAAAGTCCTATTTATTTCAGTTTCATGGGAATGTAAAACATAGGACAGAGGTGTATATTGTAAACAGAAAATATATAAAATTAACCAAAACACAGTCACATCATTCAACCCATTGGTTTTCCTTATCAATATTAAACAATATTATCTTCTACATGACCTTTAATACCAGCAACCAATAAATTTAATAAAATATTTGCAGAAATTTGAAAATACAAATTCAAATTGAGTTTAGGCTAGAGGTAAAGTAATTGCCTGGCAAGCAGAAGGTCGCCGGTTCTCGAGCCCAGTTCGCGGAGAAGAATTTTTTTCTTAATAAAATAAATTTAAAATAATAAAAATTTTTTTATAGTTTTGGTAACTCTAATAAAATATTGATAAGATATAGGATAAGAGAAATATTTAAATTTTCAACTAGAAAATATTCAAGGTTGAAATTTAAAAAACCATATTTATATTGGTTTTAAAGGTAAAGTACTTGGCTGACAAACGGAAGATCGCCTGATCAAGCCCAGTTTGAGGCATATAATTTTTTTTTATTAATAAAATACATTTTGTGGAATGCATGTGAATCTATTTATAGAATATTATAGTCCATAAATATAAAATATTCAATTGTTACAATAAAAATTCGAAATTTATAAATAAATGTCGTTTGTTACAATAGTATTAAAATTTAATAATTTTGATAGTACGTGGAACGACAAAAATTCGGTTGTCAAAAAATTCGGTTGCAACTACAAAACTGTTTTCTGTGTGTACAAATTTTGAATCGAAAACTTGAAAAAACGAAAATTAAAAGTATTTAACATCACGATTTTTGTTTGTTTTGAAATTTGGCAGACGTATTGTTATTACAAAAATATTTCCCACGCATTTCAGGAACAAAAAATAAAAAATTAAAGGAGTTGTTTAGAGTTTTCAAATATTCGACCTATTTAAAAAACCGGTTTTCGAATACTTAAAAAACCATATTGTTTAAAACCAGGTTGTCGGTTTTTTTTTTATTGAGTCAAAACCGGTTCGAATAACAGGTTTATTTCGGTTTTTATAAATCGTTGACAATCTTTTGAGAATTATCTCCATGATATTATTCAATTTTTGCATTAATTCAATGAAGTTGAACTGGAAGTCGTTAACTGAAAATTTTCTCTTGCATTATCAACATTTGCAAAACTATAATTACACATTCATAAAATTTTATGAAATCTGTCATTTAATTTATTAAAAGTTCATTCACTTTATGAAGAAGTTTCGTTAAAAAATTAGTTTCATAAAAAGTTTGACTATAATTTTAAGAAAAATTTTCGTTCACTATGTGAAGAAAAGTTTCATTAGTTTAGTGAATATCTCATTACTTTTCGTTCACTAAAATTCTCACTATTAAATTTTAAAAAATTACTAAAATTGTATGTCTTTAAAAGGCCAAAGAGCCTTTTTTGTTCCTTTTTAAATAAAACTTGTCGTAAATTAAAAACGTTGCAAAATCACAGGATAAGAAAAAATACATAACGCTTTCACGCAGGGAAAATAACATCATGTTATGATAGTTTAAGAGCATTATGTTATGATTACAATGCCTGACAATCATAATATGATCGTAGCCATGATATTATGATTCTAAATGACGATAAAATCGTCATCGGTAATCATAATATGATCAACCAGAACCATATATATGCTAATTATGATCATAATATGATAATTTCGTGTCTGCAATCAAGAGGGCTTAAAATCTAAGTTATTTAAATTTACAATATAGCAATAAAAGTATATTTTGTTAACATGGATGATCATCTACCGGGACACCCAATGATTTGGATTAAATGAGGAATTGTGAAATTAAAAGCTAAATTGCCTAAATCATTACAAATATCAAAAAATTCTCACTCCCTTCGATTGAAATTATTGCGTTGGAAAACTTTTTAACTTTTTGCGTTTACATTATGAGCGAAATCCAGTTTAAATTAGATTTCAAAAACTATTTCGTGCATCAGTTTATACACTACGCTAAAATTAAAAAAAATAAAAAAAAAAAAAAAAAAAAAAAAAAAAAATGTTCCGACTATAGATTACATAGATCTCCAACTATTTGACATTAGATATCACTGCACATAACTCATTAGAATGTGTTGGACATACGTGGTATACGTATACAAAAAATATATATGACAGAAGAGTTTGAATTCTATGTAATCTATGGTTCCGACATGTCGATATTTAAATATAAACAGATAATTTGTTAAAACAGAAAATTAAATTCTAAGAATTGCGTAAAGTGCAACATATACAAGAGGGATGTTCACTTTAATTCTGCAAATATAACAGCCAGCGTGTTCCCCTGTGCAAATTTTGACTCAGAATATTCAGAAGAATTAAATTTTTTTTTTTCTAATTACTTGATGTATTGACTTTCACTTTGTTATTTTCTTAGTTTTTTCTTATCTCTTTCTTTTGTATTTATCTACTACTAAACACAAATTGCGGTAAAATTCATAATCTTTCTAATTCTGGTACTTTTTTATATTATTCTCACTTCACCCCAAATGACTATTTTTGAATGCATTAAAATGCAACTAGTAAATAAATTTTTTGATAAATTTGTTAGTTGGCAAATAAGTCTATATACTAATCACTCTGCTAGATGTGTATTTTTGTCTCACTGAAAATATCGTTTGTATGGTATTTTAAAGAACTAGAAAAAGTGTGTTACCCAAACTACCACAATATTTCCCATTTTTACCTTAGAAAACCTTAAATTCTCGAATTTTTAATAAAGAAATACTTAAAATTTCTGCAAGTGAATTAAAATAAGTTTTATGAAATCTTGAGCAAATTTATTTCTAAGTATACATTTTTTTTTCTTGTTTGACTAAAGGATTTAAATAGATACAAAGTCAAAAATTAAAAAAAGAAATTATAAAGAAATGATGCTTGTTAAACTTAATATTATTATGTTAATAACGGCAGAAACTTTGATAAAAAATGAATAAAGTTTTATTTAAACGAACTTTAGGATAAAAAAAAACATGTTCAAAGAAACCATTGAGGTCAGTTGACTGAATTTTTAAGTGTATGCCACCAACACCATAGAATATATTTTTTTGAGTTTATAATGATGTTTGAAAGAAAAATAAAAAAATTCTGAAAGGAAGTAAAATACAATGTAAATCCATACTTTGTTAAGTATATTTAAAAAGTTAAAATCCTTTTGGGCGAGTTTATCCATATTAGAGTTCGTCAGAAAAATTTGGTTTTAGGATATCATCACTTTTTTGCGGTTTTTGCATGAATAAGAAAAATCGCGTTATAATTTTTTTTAAGTTTCAACTCTTTTCAGTGACGCGCGATGGCCAAAAACTCTAATTTAGGGTGCCTTTTACTACAGCGCAAAAAGGGAATAATTTATATGATATTTAAGCCTGACATTAGAGTCTACTCCAAAAATTATGAAAAAAAAAAAAATTTTTCCCCCGGTTTCTAAAGTGCACCGCTTAGTCAATAGAGTGGATGGAAAACTCTGTTGTTTCAAAAACTTTTAAAAATAAATTTTTATAATTACACATATAAAAAATGTATTACCAACTGAGAATAATGGTACACAAATTTTCACATATCGTGAAGCTTTAAAAAGTTATTAAATGTATAAATTTTGTAAAAAAAATAATAAAAAATATTTAATTTTTTAATAATTTTTGGTATACAATCGAAAGGTGAATTGAAATTTCATATAAATACAGCACTTTTTGGTCAACGTTTTTGACCGCAGCGCGCCAGTGGAATTGGATTTTTGGATTTTTAAAAATAATATCGCCATTTTTTTACTTGTGCCAAAACATATTAAAAAGTGATGATATCCTAAAAACAAAGAAACTTTATACATTTCTGACGAACTTAAATCTATATATATAAAAGACTAACGTTACCCACTCACGCTACATCGCCTTGCCTATACCGCTGGAGCTAGGAACTTGAAATTTGGCATGCAGGTCTATCCTCCAGCGTAGACGCCCGCTAGCACGGCATTTTTGGAAATTCCTACATGGAAAGTCTTCCCCTTGGCGGCCTGAACAAACCCCTTGGGATAGAAAGTGGAAATGTTCAATATGTGTACCAACTCCAACTCCCTTGCATGATACTTGCTAGAATTTTGGCCAGAAAAATTATTCCCTTTGGCAGCCTTGCCAAACTGCCGAAGCTAGAAACTTAAAATTTGGTATGTGGGTTCCTTATCAGGAGTGGACATCTGTATACAACGGACATCTGTGTTGACGGGATTTTTGAAAGCTCCCACTAGGAGAGGCAAAAACGGGAAGGTCTCACCTTTTTGCTTAGTCAGGAGTAGACATCTGTGTAGAGCGGATTTTTGAATATTCGGTATGTGGGTACTAAACACGAGTAGACATCTGTATATAGCGTATGTCTGTAAATTTTTACGGGTAGGGGCAAAAATTTGAAATATTTATTCTCTGTTGTATGGGCTAATTTACTGATAAGTTATATTTTTAAATTTTGAAAAAAACGGCGTAAAACACAGGTTTATTTCGAAAATGTCTGCTCCCAAAAGCCGTTAAAGTCATGATCTTAAAATTTAGTTTGTCAATTCACACAGCATAAACCGCTGAATCTAGGAACTTATAATTTGGTGCAGGCATCCTCTAAAACTGGGTATTAAAACATGTTTAGGTTAGGTTAGGTTAAGTCGAAAAGAGGATTAGGAGAAGGGAAATGCTTCCCTAATCCGACTCAAGTCCCTGAGGACTTACACTTAAGCCAGAATGTCGGCTTGTTGTGTGCTCTAAAAATCGGTCCCATGTCTATTTCCTACCCCAGGAACTCCGTCGCACTTACGAAATTCCTCAACCTCTTCCATCCTATGCCCCTAAGATCCCCCAATGTGGACATTGGGGCAGTGGATAGTATTTCGACCCGGATCCCGACAAATGCCGGGCATTAACAGATATAGTGTTCCAAGGTCTTCTCGTCCTTCCCGCAGGCCCTACACACTCCCGAGTCCGCTCTACCAAAACGCTGGAGATGGGTCCTCAGTGTCAAGTGTCCCGTGAGGATTTCCATCAAAAGACTCAGTTTCTTCCTACTGAGATTCAGAATTTCCCTCGTCCTGTCCCTGTCCGGGTTGCCCCAGAGAATCCCCGTGGTCCTGCCAACAGGAAGGGACAACAAGAAAAACGTTTACAGGGAGGGACAACAATAAAAACGTCCTGCACAAACAATTTAGGCAACAAGTATAAAATTTTGAATATACATATATATTTTTTTAAGGTATGGGTTAATTTATTTAATATATAAATTTAGGTTTTTTATAAAATCTTGGTATTAAAGGGGTTTAAAAGAAAGAATTTCCACCTCTAATGCCATATGGAATTCCATTAAGTTAGAAATCTGAAACTTTAAATAACAAAAACATTCACTTTAAAAGCATAAACTAATTAATTAAAAGAAATTCCTTAAAAAATAATTAATTTTCCATCCTAATATATTCCTATATAGAAAACTACCGGTAACGCAGTATCGGGCTTTTAAGCTCATAAAATTAAAACGAACACAAACACAATTTTTGGTAAAGATATTTTGTTAAATAGAAATATTGTTAAATAGAAAAAAACAAAATATAAAAAAAATTATGAAAATTAAAGATTTAAGCAAAATTTTACTAAAAACTTCAAACACAATTTTTGGTAAAGAAATGTAAAATATTGTTAAGTAAAAAAAAAAATAAATAAAAAAATTTATACAAATTGAAGATTTTAGCAAAATTTTACTAAAAATTTAAATTTTGTCCAGCTTAGAAAATAAATTGAACCTTGGGACTAAGCTAAAGTCTTACTCAGAATCGCCCTTATTCTGTATGTCCTTTTGCCTTCCAAAGTTATACAAACCCCTGTTATTTGTTATAATTTTATTAATCTATTTCTATGGTAAAGATGTTCAAAAGAAATCCAATTTTTTTTGGTTTATAATTCCTATCTTTTGTTTTATAAACACTCCTTCTGTTAACCAATTATAATTTTCTTTAATATTAAATGCAGTCTTTTATTTTCCACAAAAACTATATCGTTCAAGAAAAACCCCTTTTCCAAATGCTTACAACAAATTCGACCACAAAGTATTAAAATGTTTTCATGCTTAAACAAAAACGTTACAAAAAAAAACATGGTTAAAAAAGGAAACCATGCAATCTCACCAACACAGCTAATGAAAAAACATTTATGCAACGACAACAGCAACAAAAAAAATTGGTTAAAATAAAGGACTTTGAGTGTAATACAAGAGCATTTATTATACGACCCAAAAATAAAAACAAACAAAGACGGAAAAAAAATTAACGAATTAAAAAAATAGTTTGAAAAAATCTATACCAATACATAACGATATAGTACGTAAGCAAAAAATTAGGAACTTCAAATATATATATTTCCATAGCTTCAAAATTGTATATATCAGTTTCAAAATTTTCAAAAATTAAACCTTGTAATTCGTTTTTTCCTACTGGCTTGATATTTTAATAGATTTTAAGCTTACGAAGTAGTTTTGTATATATACCCATGTCACAAGACCGGTTCATTGTGATAGGAACCTGTCACGGGACCGGTCACTTTAACATGAGCTTGTCCTAGCAGAGGGTTAATTTCCCCCTGTGACATGTCACAGTACCGGTGTAAAAGAAAATGTCACACAACTAACCACAAAGAACATGCCACTGGAATGCAGCAAAAGAACATATCCTGGAACTATCACAAAAGAATATATAACAGAAATAACACGTCACTTAACTAACTCAGAAGAACATGTTACAAAACTAACTCCATTGAAATATTAATTCTTCATTACACAACATTAATTTTTTTAATATAATCAGCGGTCAGAAAATAATTTTACTCAATTAGTCGTACGAATATTTCCATCCAAAAAATAAGACTGGCCCTATGAAGACGGTCTAAAGTTAAAAATATTTCTAATTTGTTAACAATTTGTTTAATTAAATTGGAAAACTTCTATAAAACATACTTAAAAACCAGCCAAATAATAGGTACTTTAAAACCTGCCATATTTGCACATTTTCAGACCAGTCACGTGCAAGACACTTTTAAACCGGTAACGTGTACTTTAGAAGCCGGTCTTTTTTTCAGCTACCACCTGTTACTTTTAGACCCATCGAGTGATAGAGACTTTTAAACCGATCGCGTGACAGGAACTTTTGAACCGGTACCTACAACGGACTGGTACTTTCAGACCCATCACATGATAGAGACTTTTAAACCGTTCACGTGGTAGGTAATTTAGAAACCAATAATTTTAGGAACCGCTCCTTTTTTAACGTATCACGGGGCAGGTTCCGATTCCCAACTGATCAATGTTTCCCCTAGAAAATTATAATCATAAATTAAAATCATGCCTTAGAAATTCGTATTGTTAATTCAAAATGTGGAATAGGCTCATAATTTAATTACTCTGAAAAATAAGGCAATACAAAAGCCTGTTAAACGTGTTTCGATTCAGTTGAACTAATTTTTAAGTTATTTTGACTTTAAATTTGGGATTATAGTAGATTTTTTTTTTTGGAATCCCAATTTATATTCAGTGATTCGTATTTTAAAATTTTGCCAGTTAACTATAATTATTTTCAAGCGAAATTTCAGCAGAAATTTTCCGTTGACTTAGATAAATGTTGAGCTAATCTAACCACAACTATCAAATTTATAGCTACCTTTTCTTTTTGCTAAAAATTAGATAATCTATGATTCCCAACTTTACAGAAAATTCTGCAGGCGCAAATATAGGTGCTACTTTATGTTACGTTAGCAGAATTTTTAACTATTTGTACGGAATTTTACATTTGATATTAATGCAATGATAATGAAATAATTAATTAATTAGTCCCATGTATGCCGAGTTGTTATGAACGGCATTATGTCGGCCGTTAAATCGGGACCCGAGTGTGTGATTTTTTTTTTTTGTTCCAGTTTCTAATTTTATGACAATGTACTGTATGTACTCTAAAACCATTCACACAATCATATTAATTGCACTATGGACCTTATTAATTATCATAGATTGGATTTAATAGAAAATATTAATTAAAATTTCTATACTTTTTTTAACGGAATATGTATATTAAAGATGATTTAGAGGATTCATTAATTGTTTTTACACAAAAAAAACTATTGTCAATTAAATTATATTCAATTAAACTAATTATAACACATAATGACAACAAAGAGCAAAAAATACCAAAATTAAAAAAATATCGAATAAATTGAAAAAATTTATTAACTTAAAAAAATCGCTTATATTTGCAAACAAAAACGCCAAAATTGAAAGAATTGTTGAAATAAAAAAAATCTCTTCAATTTAATGAAAATTTAAAAATTAACACGTCAAAATTGACTTAAAAAACCAACGTAAAATTTAAATAAATCGCCAAAATTAAAAAATCAACAAGATTTAAAAAAAATCACTAAAATTAAAAAAAAAAACACCCAAAAACCTTAGTAAAAAAAATGATATGTGGCAACATCAAATTATATATAAATTAGATATCCAAAACAAGAAAAACTCAAAAATTGAAAATAGGGTAAGAGTATTTATTTTTTTTTTATTTTATTAATTAATAATCATATAATTACAAATTATATACTATTACCCTAACCGAGCACTAGCTACTATGGCCTTCGGCGCGTTGTAGCGAAAGCAGACCAGTGCCTCTGGTGGGAATTGAACCCCCGCACTAATAAGCCAGCACGCTACCAACTAACCTACCGGGGCGCACAGGGTAAGAGTAGTTTGTTCAGGTGCCATTACAAGTATTATGAAAAATATATTTCCGAGTGAAGAATTGGAGCATTTTGATCACAAACTACACTTTTCCCATCAATATAGCTCGAACGCTGATGTCGGAGAGTGATTCTGAAACCAGATTTGGATTCAGCGTAACTTATAACTTTAGAAAAGTATACTTTAGTTCCAGTGTCAAATATTTTTCGGCCTGAATCGTTACGTGTAAAAAGTACGTACATGTACTCATGAGTGCTCCCCAGTTAAACAAATTTTGTATGGAAACATGTCTGAAACTAATGAAATTCAGATTTTTTTGAACGCAGCTTTGATATACTCGAGAAAACAAAAATCCTGATATCAATATTGCGGAAGTAGTTATTTAAATATTTATTTATTTAAAATAATTAAGACATTGCTTTAAAAGCTCTTCAGAAAAAGTCATATAAAAGACGAACAATTACGAATGTCGTAATAAGCTCAGATACCCCCTCGATTAAATTTAATAGGCATTAATATACATATTTTATTTAGCTTAATCCAACTATAATTCTTTAACAAAACTCCAGTTTTAATATCACTTAAAACACCTTTTTTTAATAACAAAAATGTTTGAGAGCTATCTCCAAAAACTCTTAAATTTGGCACCTCATTCTCTAAAACAATTCGAAATAAGCCGAAAAAAAACGAAAAATGGGGTAATTTTCGCTAAAAAAAATACGTGTCCCTTATTTTTCTTTATCACATATCCAAATTTTATTGAGATCGGTGAGAGAGTTGATCATGGGTATGGCTCATATCAGAACCCGAAGTTTTTTAAAAGGCAGAGCTTCCAGAATAGGCTGAGCTTAAGAAAACCTAATTTACGAGATATCGCGCAAAAGAATATGGAAAATAAGTAGTTTTTCCCTCTTACTTCTGTTTGCAATATTGTGACAAATATCAATGGCTTTTTACAATTTCGTTTTATCTCTTAGTTTCCGCAAGAAGAGAGTGTTCACAAAAGTGAGAGAGTTGATCATGGGTATGGCTCATATCAGAACCCGAAGTTTTTTAAAAGGCAGAGCTTCCAGAATAGGCTGAGCTTAAGAAAACCTAATTTACGAGATATCGCGCAAAAGAATATGGAAAATAAGTAGTTTTTCCCTCTTACTTCTGTTTGCAATATTGTGACAAATATCAATGGCGTTTTATAATTTCGTTTTATCTCTTAGTTTCCGCAAGAAGAGAGTGCTCACAAAAGTGAAAGAGAGGGCGATGAATTTAAATTGCGGCACTGGCTATAGGCAATTTTTTTTTTTTGGCTTTTATTTATACACACTTTTTTGTATTTTGTACATGTATGTGTAAACTATTTTTTAAATTACTCAGTTTCTTTGCTTGTAAACAGGGAACAGAAAAAAACAACAATGCACAAGACAACAATAAAAAAATGTAACTAAATAGAATTGATTGTATTCTGACCAAATTTTAGTCAGAATCCTGTCAAATTTTTAAGTTTCATACAAACTGTATTGGGAATGTTTTTCTCTATTAGTTTTATCTTTTATTGTGTTTCATCTCTAAAGTTAAACATTTTTCTTAAAAACTAATGTTCAAAGAAAATTGCATTTGTGCCAAAAATTTTAAATTTCACCAATGTATATTTATACGCTGCTGTAAATATGTGTAGGCGTTTTAGTTGTAAAAAAAAACAGTCATTTGCAAAAGAAATTTCAGTTTTGACTACAATTGTACTTCATTTAAAAAACCAAACCACATAAAATTACTGTATTATGATTTTACATTTATTTTATATACTGTAGTTTTTTTTATTTAAAAAAATAAAACAAATAAATGTTTTTTTTTTAATTTGATTATGTGGCTAATTTTTACTACAATTGTGGTTCATTTTTTGAACAGTAAAACACAAATGACAATGTTAGTTAAATGTACTGAAATTTAAGTCGTCCTTTATTCAAGTGAAATTTAATTTGTTTTTAACTACATTTGCAGTAGTCTTTACGTACATAGTATTCTTAGTGTATATACTAAGAATTCGAATTATAGCGATATTACTTTAGAAGTAGTAACAATTTTCGCTTTTTGAAAATAGCGAAATTAGACGAAAACATACTTAACTTCAATATATTTAAACCAAATTTATATATTTTTCTTACCCAAATGAAAGATTTTAATCCTTAAATGCTCAACAGCGTAGATTTGAATGAAAATGTGTTTTATGGTACAAAATTCTAAATAAACAAAAACTGCATACCACGATTTTTAAAATATTTTTTTACGCTTTTTATAACCCTAAAACCAAAAACTTCAAAATTTGAAATTACCCGTTATACAAAAATGAAGTTACATAGAGTCCAAAAAATAGGATTTGAAAGCTTACATTTGCCTCTAAATACCTTTCTCAAATTATTTTAGCCTTTTTTCGATATCATAAAAACGCATTTTTTGAGTTTTTTATTAATTTCGCACATTTTAATTTTTTCGGCTTTCAAAGGCGCAATTCTAAATATTGTGGCTCCTTAATAATGTTTTATAAAGGAGCCACAGGTGGTCTGCTATTATAAAAAAAGTATGAAGACAAATTTAAAAGTTATACAACACATGCCTAAAAAAATTTAGAGAGGCTTGAATCGCTGAATCCCAATCTGTCCTCAGAATTTCTACATCACTTCAGGTTAACATAAAGTTTAGTAAAACCCGTGTTTTTAATATATACGGGACGTTATAACATGGCTTTTTATGACATTATCTTTCCAATATCTTATCAGGTTTTTGAGATATATTAATAAAAAGTTTAGAAAACCCCGGTTTTTTACTATATTCGGAACGTTGTAACATCGCGCATTATAAATTTTCGACAAAATTTGTTACATCGTCTTAACAATCATCTTTTTTTTTGTTTTTTTTTTGGGTGCCCAATCTCATGTTTAGACGCTATTAAGTGGGGTCAAAACTGACCCCATTTTACGTTTCTTCGGTTTATTTGGTGCTATTCGAAGTAACTACCCTATGGGGAATGAGGAGCCAATTGACCTAAAAGTTACTGTTTAAAGAAGGACTTATCACAGGACTGGTATAACTTAATATTGAAGTGGGTTAAGCAGTGTCAATTGTCCTAAAATTACCAATCCTGTGACTGGTAAAGGGCAGGACATACCACTGAACCAGAATGTTTATTAACAAGAAAAAGCCAGTTGGCCAGAACTTTACCCATTGGAAGCTGTTTAGTTTTCGTTTATTATATACGACATTGCCCTTTTGCGACAGTCTTGTGGTATGCCCATCTTTGGTTAGTCCTGTGCCATATATTAATAAAACCCGCTTGCGCGTTTTCGAGTTAAACTAATGTCCTTTAAATGTATTCTGAAGTAGTCATGTAAGTCCTTAAACTAAGAACGTAAAGGAAATTTAAAACACTTTCTAAAATTAGTAAGCTTTACTGAAATGATTTTCAGTTAAAATAAGCTAATTCCGCTCCATAGTTATTTTGTAAACGTAAACGTCCTTTTTTTCTGGCAATTATATATTATTTTTTACAATTATATCCCTCCCATAATAAACGTAAATTCTGAGACCAAATTTAATTAACCCTCAAACCGGCCTAAGCTTTTTTGCAATGAAATTTGTACCACTTGTTCGGCACGAAAAATAAGCAATATGTTCCTCTACCAACATTTTTTTTTGTTGCCTAATATTTTTCTTTTCAGCGATATGGGCCAAAATTGGTTTAGAGCGAATCTAAAAAACAATTCCATAGAAATTAATAAGTTTAGGCGTAAATTATTCATCTTTCCAATATATAATTGCAGTTCAAAAATGTCACCTTTAGTGGTTTTTCTGAAGAAGATATAGCGATTTTCGTTTTTATAAAAACGCGAAATTGAGCGAAAAAGCACCTTAACTTAAACTTATATTGATTAAACTTAAGGGCTTTGCTTGTACCACTAAACATATTGTTTCTGCCAAATTTCATAAAAATTCGTCCATACACACAAAAAAAATAAAATTCATAATTTTTTATGAAAAAGTTCATATTTTTAAATGTTCATACTATTTATGAAATTTATTTACTATTTATGAAGTGTTCCTAGTTTCCCTAGCATTTATGAAAAGGTACATAAAGTACCTAGTATTATTACAATTTATGCAAGTTTTCTTAAATATTAGGATTTTGTACATTGGCAAATTTTTTAAGTACTTTTTCATCAATATTAAGTATTTTTACATATATTTTTAGAACCTTGTCATAATTTATGAGACACAAACTTTCCCAGTATTTTTTATGAACTGTTCATAAATGTTATGAAAAAGTTCCTAAATTAGTACTTCGGCAAATTTTTCATAAAATATTCATAAATAGTATGAATTATTTTTTTTTTTTGTGTGTACGTTTTCAAATTAAGACGATGTACTTTAGAGGTATGCTATTGGAATCCTGTATGTCCTTGTACAAAAATTAGATTTTTTTTTTAAGTTTAAGCCTGAATATTACTTTGTGTTAAGTACGAGCGGTTTCTAGTCAACGTAAATATGTTTTCAAGATTTTTGAAAATTGTGTTTATTTCAAAATATTTATTTTTTTTTGTTGAAATTTTTAGAAATTCTAACTTTAACGCTTTCTCGCTGGCAAGACATGCCACAAACATAAAAAATTACTTCACAAGATATTATATAAATTCCGTTTTCTATCGAAATAGCTTAATTTCTTATTATAAAATTCTAATTCGGAGCATTAATGGACAATTTAAAATACCTCGACTGGAGGCGGGCTTGCCAGTTAGAGGGTTAAATTGTATAAAATTTAATACAAACAGATTTAAGTGAAACATTTTTAATCATACGATTATAACATAAGATTATAATATTTTCATTAAAAATCTACATTTTATTATGCTTATTTTCGCTGTATAATACAATAGAACCTCATTTCATTATGACTTTAGATACACTCAGAAAAAAATGTCTGCAAAGTCAGCAATATTTTTGCTGGGAGGATCCTTAGAAAAAAATTGCTGATATCGGAAAAGAGAATTTGTAAATTCAGCAAAAATTATGCTGACTTGAGCAAATTTTTTGCTGATATCTGCAAGGATCCTCCCAGCAATAATGTTGCTGACTTTACTGACATTTTTTTTTTTTTAGTGTACGTTTTAACTTAAAAGGACCTGATAACACACAATGTTATTGTTTTAAGCCTTCACTTTGTAGAACAAATTACAGCGTGACTTTTTTTATAATATAAAGAATGTGAACGAAATAAAATTTATATTTTTTACCAGTAGAAATCTAAGATTTGAGACAAAATAGTTTTCAACTATTTAGATTTGTAAGCCAATTGCCCATCTAAAAAAGTATATCATACAAAGAAAGAATTTTATTGTATGAATTTTAATGAAATTTTTTACTAATATAATGAAGTTTTCTTCACAAAGTGTATGAAAAATTTACTTAACTTGATGAAAAAGCTTAATAGTTAATAGTATGGAAATATTTTTAATGAAACTTTTGCATTAGATGTACAACATTAATTTAATGAAAAGTTTCAATGGTCGAGTTCCAATGACACTTCCTAGATCTAAAGCAGATAATTCTCTAAGTGTATCAATGTTTAATCTATATGAGACTAACAAAAAATGGAATAACTTTTAAAATTTTTGAAAAAAGTGGGCAAAATAGGCGTGGATAAATATTGAAAAATGTTGCTACTTTTATTAAAAGATATATGAGCTACTTCAAAAATGTTCGACACATGTTGAAACTGACTTTAAATGACTTTTATTTCCCAAGGTTTTATGAATTGGGAGGACCGAAACTGACTTTAAATGACTTTTATTTCCCAAGGTTTTATGAATTGGAAGGACCGAAACTGACTTTAAATGACTCTTATTTCCCAAGGTTTTATGAATTGGGAGGACCGAAGTACAGGATTAGGTTGAATATACTTAAACGTTTTGACAAGCAAAGTTTCGCATTGAAAAGTCTTCACCTAAAGAATTGATGGCAATTGAAAAGTAAAAAATTTAGCTTTCAGAATACAAAATGGAGTGACTAGACTTGGGAGATACATTCACTGAAAAAGTAATTTTCATATCGCTACTTGGTTATATGTATGGTGGTTTACAACTTAAAGCAAAATTTGCCAATACTTAAACTTCCCGAGTAAAAACGTCCATAAACAATCATATCTTATTTAAAACAATGTTATATAAAAACATATAGCTTAATATGGATATATTTGATGGGGCATTTAATCACATATAATTTTATCTTAAATTTAGTTTTTCGAAATTTTTTTCTATGGTCCCATTCATAGTAATATCTAAATATATATTGATTAATATCTTTATATGTATGGAAATAATATGTCATATAAAACTACATATGGTATGTATTAATTAGCATGATTTCATATATAATTTTATAATTTTTTGTTTCGGGAAAAGCTTCTTTTACGACCAACTTTTGTTTTGTTGACAAGTTGGGACAATGTTGATATATTTGAACAGCCCACTGTTACCCAGTTATCAAATGACCGGTCTCTGGCACGAAGGGACCGATCCTGTGGCACACACAGAACCGGTCCCATTCCACATAGGGATATTAAAAAGGTGCCCTATAGAACTTTCGAAAGGGTTAGCTGTCAAACAAACTGTCATAATGCGCGAACTTTTTGACATTTATGATCAGTGTACTCCAGCAAATTATCATGAATAGATTCACGCTTGAACAACGCTACCAAATTATCCAAATTTACTTTCAAAATCAGTCATCGATTCGCCCAAAGTTTTATCGCAACATTGTGTTCAGCTATAAGGCTCATTTATGGCTTAACGTGTTTGTTAATAAACAAAATTGCCGCATATGGAGTGCGCCCACAAGAGTCCCTACAGACTCCATTATATCCAGAAATATGCACCGTTTGGTGCGGTTTACACGCTGGTGGCATCATCGTACCGTTTTTCTTAAAAAAAAGCGGGACCTAGCGTTACGGCCAATGGAGATCGTTACCTCACCATGATCAATGGCTTTTTGTTTCAAAATATTGATGTCATTGATACGGGCGAGATGTGGTTTCAATAGGATGGCGCAACTTGTGATACGGTAACAGCAACCAGCGACTTATTGAAATCAAAAATTTAGCGATAAGTTGATTTCGAGAAATGGACCTTGGAGGCCAATGGTCGAGCGATTTTATACCTCTCGATTATTTCCTGTGGGGCTACATGAAGTCACTGGTTTAAGTTGATAAACCAGCAACAATTGACGCCTTAGAGGACAATATTGTTTGTGTTATTCGTGACATACGGACAGCCCAAAATTGGATGTCCAGAATGCGCTTCGTCAAGAACAGCCCAGATGTCCGAAAACATTTTCAAATGTTATGCATTGATCTTTAGAATAATTTTTTTTTTTTGATTTAAATAACATTTTTTGTGTTAAGTTTGATATAATTTTTATTAAAAATAAAAATTATGTTTTTTTCGACCTTTAATTGTGTAATGAAAATGAAAATTACTCAAGTTCGAGGAAATACTCTATATTTCTTTATTAGGATATTGTCCTAACAAATAATCTATAGAGTTTTTGTTTTAAAATTTATTAATTTTCTAGGTTCCCATCATCAGAACACGTTTTGAATGAGGTAACAATCCCATGCAAAACATTAAGCATTCATTTAAACTAGTTTTCTCACTAAATGAGAACTAATATATGAGCTCGAAGTTAAAGATTATCACCATTGATCAAAAAATAATTTGAAAACTTGTTTGTTGTGTGCAAGGTCTACCTTTGGTAGATATTTAATACACGTTTTTTGTTTTTTTCCTTTTTATTTGTACACTTTTTTTATTTAAAAACAAAATGTACAGGGGGAGTAGTAAACAAGACCGTACTTTGTCTTTTATACAAGTTTGATATAATTTTTATTAATAATAAAAATTATGTTTTTTGTGTTATTTTTTACAATTTTAAGTTATATCGGTTTTAAAAAATAGACATACGCATTGTAGTTCTAACTAACAAATAAAGGGTCCGCCAAATAACTTTTTTTTTTGAAAATGCTATAAAAAAAAACTACTGAATATTTTCTCAAATTTCTTTTTTTATTTGAAAGTACAATCCTTCCGGTTAATAATGGAAAATAATTTCATTCAAATGGCTGCCTCGGCTGGCCATGCAGTAGCCTACACGATCAGTCCAATTTTTAAGCACATTATCGAATTATCGATTGTGTGCAGCTGTATTTCACCAATGGCTTCACGAATATTGTCCTTTAAAGCGTCAATTGTCTCTGGCTTGTTGGCGTAACACTTATCTTTGACGGCACCCCACAAATAATAGTCCAACGGTGTCAAATCGCAGCTCCGAGGTGGCCAAACGACATCAGCTCTGCGGCTGATTTGAATTTTCGCACACATTCTGCAACATTACCATGATTTTCAAAGTAATGTCGCAATATTTCCCAGCGTTGTGCAAGCGTATACACAACCATATTCGTTCAGCGGAAGGATAAAACTAATTATCTGTCAAATCAGACATGAGCTAAGTGTTACCGTTCACGAAATAAGCACTAGTTGAAAAAAAAAACGTTAGATGGCGGACCCTTTATTTGAATATTAGAGCTGAAAAAAATTCAATGAATAATTTCTATAAAACGGAGCCGAGGAACATGGTAACATTTTCTAGATCCATAGGAAAACATTTAAACACTTTTTATAAATAAAAAAAAAATATAAAAGGATTTTGGTCGATTTTAAAATAAATTGAGTTTTCTACTAAACAAAAGATTCAGATCAAGTTCTGAATAAGTTATAAAAAAATTAGTTAAGTTCTTAAAAATTGTATTTATCTAGTCACATTTTTAGTCTTTTCCAAATTCAATTAGAGGAGCTATTGATTGGCATGAAAAGTCTCATATATAGAAGTATAAATATTTTATATCGTTCAGTTGCAATAACAAAATTTTACTTTGTTCAAAAATTGAATCCTTAAGATGAATTTTAATTTGATTAAAATTTTTTCAAAAACGGTTTATAATTTGCTACAATTTCTCACATTTATCCGTATAACACCTATTTCATGGACAATCATTTTTGACACGATTTTAACCGATTTCACATCCTTACAATACCAGACTATACTACTTTAGTTCATAAGGACAAAACATATTGTTGTTGACACTTTGCTAAAAGACTTTTGTGTGAATTGTGTTGGTTAAGGGTAATTTACATGGTGGTTAATGGCAACGGCTTGAAACATTGTCATTTATAGTACATTTAAAAAAGGATATGTAACGGTAATGTACATATACATACTACATATATATACCACAGGCCATTTACCTATGACAAATAAAAAACATCGGCAACATTTTAAGATTCAAGTGACTATAAAGTGTTTTAGACAAGTTCTATTTATGTGGATTCCAAAGAGATCTTTATTTGTGCGCTTTTTTCTGCATGTTCTGTTATTCTACTGACTATGAAGTATTAAACTATAATAGTTTGTGCATTTATTTGCATAAGATTTTGAAATGATAAATGTAACACTATAAACAAAAAAAAGTTTGTAGAATAAGTAGTGAAAAATTATACTTTTTATAAAAGTTTGTAAAATATAAAATTGCAACAAAAAACAAAAAAAAATAAATAAAAATTACTAAGGTTGTTATAATATATTATGCTAAGAGAAGTTGTAATATGTTTTTGTATTGTAATGGTTTTTCCTAATAACAATATGCACAGTAAAACAAGGTATACCTTAAGAAAATCCATAGATAAACTTCAAAGTTATGGCCAATTATATGCAATATAATGTTTGGATATTAGGGCGTTTCACTATATCCCTTTTTAGGATTTTTGTAACGCATACGCCTATATATTATCTAGTTCTGTAGTTATTACCCAGCAAAAAATAGTGCCTCCCAGAAGCGCTTCCGGAAGGCATTATTTAATAACGAAGCGCTTCCAAAGAAAATAAAGAAGGTATGATTTTTGTTCGCGATGTCCCACTTGGTATGTCTCTTTTTAAAGCACTTCTTTCATGTGCTCTTAGAAGCAAAAAAATCATGTGCCTAAGAACTAAGAAGCGCTTTTTGTATGTTGATAACCAGCGCTGCCAACTCAATTAGTTCAAAAATCGTCAAATTTGGTTGAAAAAATCTTCAAAATCGTCATTTTGAGAATGAGAAATCGTCAAAGAATCGTCATTCCGAAAACTATTTACATTTCAATAAAAAAATTGAAATTAAACGTTTTAATCACTTTAATTGTAATTATTACACAATTTTAATGTTCTTTTTTATTAAATCTTTTACAAATGACTCCAAGTCTTAAAAACACAACTCCCAATACTTATTTTGCTGAATAGAATTTTAAAATCCCTGACCTATTTTAAAATCTGCAAAATTTCTTTAGTTTTAAAATTTTTTTCAGATATTTGGTTTCACAAAATTTGGGCAAACATACAATAAAAAGGGAATTAATGAAAAATATTGATTTACCTAGAATCAAAAATGTAGAAAATCACTCTTTTATCAGTGATTTTGAAGCTAAATGATTTAAATTATTAAAAAATAAAGATTTTGGATTTGCCTATGTAAAATATATAAAAAAATCCATTCGAATTTCGTTATTTTTTAATTAATATTAAAATAAACCTTTCAAAATGATGGGAGTTTATATTTAGTTGATCATTAAATGGGTAAATGTAGAATTTTTATTTGATTTGAGATCATTTTATCACATTTTCCTTAGATGTTTTAAACAAAAAGACACTTGATCAAATTTTGTCAGTAAATTTTTGAGAAATAAATTAAAAAATTTCAAAATTCTATAAAAATTGCAAATTTTTATAAATCGTCATTTTCCATACAATAAATTTTGTGAAATCGTCAATCGTCATTTTATCATATTTCACTTCAAAAATCGTCAAAATGGACCAAATCGTCAAAGTTGGCAGCGCTGTTGACAACATTAGTGCTTCATGGTATGCATACTTTATTGCTTCATTGTAAGCATTATTGACTGCTTCAAAGAAGGCATTCTGGGAAGCACGACAGAATGCCTTCCCTTATTGCTTAATAGTATGCAAGGCGGTGAAGCGCTATTTTGGAAGCATACAAATGTAGTTACTGCTTACCAAAATCCAGGTTATTTTTTGCTGGGTAAGGTTTGAATTTGGAAAATTCGAATTGTTTACTGTTAAGGTCATTAAAGTGACCCTTAAACATATAATTTGTACCACGAATACATTTTTAGTGCTGCATAAGACTTTGTGAAAACAGGACATAAGAGAAAAATAAAAAAAATGTGTTTCATATAAACTAAGTTTTTGGATAAACTCAATTTTTGTCGCACCGCACACCCTTCAAAAAATCTGTTGGACCATCCGCATTCATATACCGCCTTAAAAATTGCAAAAATTGCAAAAATCCAATAAATTAAAATTATCATCGTTGGCATTTAGGAAAAACTTAATATGATGCAAATAAAAAATGGAATAAATTTTAAATTTTGTCTAACTTTTATTTATAATGATTTTGCTGAATTTAGAAAATGATAGAAATTTTAATATATCGATAGATTATTTAATGGAGAATTTGAAAAAAAAAACACATGACAGTATGTGGAATTTTTTTTATGTATTATTGATTCCTCATTGCTCTTGCAACTAACTAAGAAGATTCACGACCTCCGACCCTCCGGGGCAGGTGGACACCGGGCAATGATATTATAGCCCCCGCTATGATATTAGCAAATGTGAGCAATGTTTTTTTGTGTTTTTTTTTTTTTTTTTTAAGAGAGGAAATACTTCCTATATTTAGTGTGTTGCTTTCTTTGGAAAGGGATAGTATAGAGATGAAAGGTGGGGAAAGATGAAGGGCTTCAGACATGGCAACACTGTAATTGAGCGAGATGATAAGTCTTAGAACAGTTGTTGCTCGCCACCTGATAGAGAGTTGGCGAACTTATTGAAGCTTTTTGGTTCATAGCCCTGATTCATTATTTTACTTCGGTGGGGTTAATTGCTATGGGAACACCGAAGGTGGACATTGCGATACGTATGAGGGTAGAAAAAACTCATACATATTATTTTGATGTTGCCGGCACCGGGGATCGAACCCGGGACCTTCTGTGTAAAAGTCCAACGCGCTAACCACTACACCACAACGCCCCCACGTTACATATTATTTTGATGTTGCCGGCAGCGGGGATCGAACCCGGGACCTTCTGTGTAAAAGTCCAACGCGCTAACCATTACACCACAACGCCACAACGTTTCATCTGTTCTTGGGCCAACCCGACATATTCGGGGAATAGGGTGAAGCAGATTACGGCACTATTATGGCTGGATAGTGCAATAGGGATGGTAGCGCCTATAAGCTTCCAGGAAGCCTACGCCTGCTCTTAGTCAAAATAGAGTGTCAGGCTCCACTAAGATCTTCTTTGTCCTTACATGCATCGAAGAAATCCTGGCAAACTAGTCAACAAAAACATGAATATAACGCAAACAGAAATTAATAATCTCCCAGGAGGTCACAGACGTTTGTCAAATCCTCCCGCTTTGGCGGCTAGCTTCACGTGTCTGGGAGGGAGCAATTCATGTTTAGACAGTATTTTAGAAACCTCTAGAGGCCCTATGCTCCACAGGGAGTTAAGCGGAAATGAAGAAGAAGAAGATCGATTCCTCATGCGCCATGTGGTTTTAACATACAAATATTTAAATATATAAGAAGTACAATATTTAACGAATATATTGTTGATATATTGATTCCTCATGCGCCATGTGGTTTTTAACACACAACTATTTAAATATATAAGAAGTACAATATTTAACGAATATTTTTTTCAAAACTAATCTGAGTTACACGATAAAACTTTCTGTATTAATAAAAAAAAAAACATATAACCTTTGTTTTTTAAATAAAACAAAAAAACAAATGTTGGACGATTTTTAGATAAATTAAGTTATCTATTGCACTAAAAATTCAGAACTAGCTGCGAAATAAGTTTGAAAAAAAAAATTTCTAATTCTCCATAAAAAAAAGATATTGATGTACGTATAGGGGGCGTAGTAGAAGTGGTTAATATTGAAAAATTTTGCGCTCATTTGAAGTATATAATTTATATTAATTTAACTGAATTTGGAGAATGAATATTTTATCTAATCTATCAGTGGTATAAAATGGACTAAGATCTGGTCCTATCTTCTAAATCTAAGAAAAAAATTGCTTTATAAACCTATTATAACATTATAAAGCATTTATGAAATAAGGAGTGAAAAAGTGGTAAAATGAAACGATTCCAAAAATATTATATAAAAATTTTTTTTTTAAATATCTAAACAATTCTCAAGGAAAAAACTAAAATAAAAATGAAATATGAAAATGTTTTGGAAAAAAATATTGCGAAATTAAATAAAGTTGTCATTGCTAGTTAAGTGGTCTAGTGATCTCTTTTCAACAGTCAAGGAACGAATTCTTTCAAAATAATTGACACTGCTTTACCCACAGCAATGGCAAATTGTAATAGTTCTGTGATAAGTCCTGCTTTTACCAGTCACTGAATAGATTCTTTGAGGGCAATTGACTATACATTCCCCGTAGGTATGTTTGACAGATGACATTTTAAAGATTTTTATTGCAAACATAAGTACGATCATTAAAGGGTTAAAAGATCTCATCATACATGCATAAACTTTATGGAAATAACCTGCGTCTCCTTAATTGCTACAGTTAATATAATTATTTGTACATTTACTTTGTATTAGCTTTACTTTGATGTCTTCGCCAGTTTTTACAATTAATTAGAATTTTACAGATTCATTAATTTAATCAAAAGATGTGCACAACTACAAGACATAATGGGATGCTGCTTATTTAATATATTTTTGTCTAATTAAGTTTCTTCATTTATGTCATAAAATAAAAAAAATGCACAGTGTAGAAAAGCATTACCAAATAAGTGGTTACACAAGTACATATTTGGTAATGGCAAGTCCTTACAATTGTCATTACATATCGCATTACTTTTAAATAGGGATGTAGCACTTAATAATGACATATCATTACTAAACACCTTACTAAAATATAAAAATATGTGGTTACATATATGATTACCAGTAAAGACAAAAATAATGAGTCTAAAAATAAAAAAAAATAAATAAATAAAAAAAAAAATGTTACCACACGGGATTCAAACCTGGGACTCCAGGTTCAACCGCTCTACCATTTGAGCTATTTCGACATGTTATGCTTGACAGATAAAATCATAAATGACTTGCTTGAACAATATGTCATTACTTTCCAGGTTACAAAAAAAAAAACAAAAATAAGTTGTTATATATGTACTTTCTATAGTTGAAAAATTAATGAGTCCTAAAATAGATTTTCAAAACATATTTTCTTCACTAAGTTACATTTAAAATGAGCACTTATGGATAACACATTATTTTTTGTATTAAAATAATGGTATAATTAACTAGTTATAGGTAAGCCCTTATTATTTGTGCTGAGTGCAAGCTGGTGTCATTACTGGTAGTGAGGAAAGTAATGATGCGTTATTACAGTTTCTACACTGGGTTATTATGATTTCACTCAACGAAAAGAAAAAATTATGAGAGCCAAGGATGGAAAATTACGTTCTGTTAATACTTTTTTGGAGTATTTTTTCACTTCAAATAATAACCTAGTATCCCTATGACCAAAAAAAAATTAGTAAAGTTTTTGCAGAATCAACAAAATTTTGGCCCGGACGGTGCTTGCAAAAAAATTGCTAATGTCAGCAAAATCGTTTGCTGAAAATCAGCGAGCTGATTTTTAGCAACAAAATTAGTAGATTCAGCAAAAGGGTTGCTATTATTTTCTTGCTAAAAGTAAATAAAATTTTTGCTGAGTATTAGTAGTCTAAAAAAATATACAAATTTGTAGAAAAATTATACTTTAGTAAATTTATGTGCTGAAAAACTAAATTTTTTTTTGTGATTCTTTTAATAACAATTTACAATGCGTTAAAAAAATATGTTAAATAAAAAATAAATAAAAAGACGTGAACTAATTTCATATCTGAAAATATATAGTAATAATTATATATAATATAAACAAAATTATATTTCAACTGCTTACATCAATGGTTGTCTAAATGATGGCATATTTTAAAGGAAGACAAATGCAGTAATTCTAGATACGAAACAAAATATGAAAATTATGGAAACATAAAAAATTACCAAGATGTGTATCTTTGTCTATCGTTTTAGTCTGTCTACCTGATCGCATATTTGTGTGATCACACTTTATGAATATCAATATACATGAATATTACTGAAAATCACTATAAACATTTAACCCCTGTTTTTATAAAGCTAACGGAATAATTCTTCCAGAGGAATAAATGTATACAATAACAAAACACACGCATTCCTCTGGAGGAATTATTCCGTTCGCCTTATAAAAGCAGGGGGCTAGTTAACAAGCACACATTTAATATTTACTAACTTTAATTATTTATTTTTTCTTTAGTTTAAGTAATAGACAATTACTATGACAAGCCGGTTTTTTATGTGCGCCCCGGTAGGCTAGTTGGTAGCGTGCTGGCTTATCAGTGCGAGGATCGTGGGTTTGATTCCCACCAGATTCACTGGTCTGTTTTCGCTACAACGCGCCGAAGACCATAGTAGCTAGTGCTCGGTTAGGGTAATAGTATATCATTTGTAATTATATGATTATTAATTAATAAAAAAAAAAATAAAAAGTTTTTTTAATCCATTATTTAATTTATTGATTTCATTGATACAAATAAGACTTTAAGTCTCTTACAGCATCTCAACAATACAAAATTCTAAATAATTATATCAAATATAACTTACAACTAATGATGACTCGATTTAAATTTAATACAAATAATAATAGTTTTACTCGTACAAACTAACAAATAAAAAACAAATTTAATGCTTGATTAAAAATCACTTATTAAATACAATAAAAGATAAAGAAATTATAAATTTGAAAATTAAAATTAAGATTTAATCACAAAAAGTCCTAGTAACTTCAGGCAGAGATTTTTGCTATCTGTGTCTGCGCGGAGGAGTGTCTACGAAGGGGCACTATTAGATCTCGCATCTACATTCTTTCTGACAGTCAGGCGGTATTAAGGGCTTTAATGTCCTATGAGGTGTCATCTGGTCTTGTCATGGAATGCATTCTGGCTCTTAACCGACTTGGCGGGCGCAACTCGCTTACCTTAGGGTGGGTTCCTGGTCACGAGGGACATGAGGGCAACGAGAGGGCAGATTGTCTTGCTAATTGCGGGGCCCGAAGGCCCTTTATTGGCCCTGAACCATTCTGTGGTATACCTTTGGGGTATGTTAGGGAGAAGCTCGGGTCGTGGAGGGAATCAGAATTCTCTCTCTATTGGGAAAACTCTCTTGGCCAACGACAGACTAAGAGATTAATCTCTTTTTCCAGTTCAGGATCGAGGAGACTCTTGTCCCTCGGGAGGGGTGACTTGAGTACCCTGGTGTCTTACCTGACTGGACACTGCAATCTCAGATACCACCTGCGCAAAAGGGGTCTTTCGGACACGGATGAGTGTAGGTTTTGCGAACTGGTAGCTGAGACATCGGAGCATGTTCTTTGCGAATGTCCGAGGATTTGTGAAAGGCGTGCCAAGTTTCTTGGCGATCGCTTTGTCTCCCCTTCGGACATTATGAAGATTTTGCCTAATAGGATTATTGGCTTTATAGGTAGCTTGAATCTTTAGGGTAACTTTAGGCAGCACAAAAGACCTAAGTTGGTCGCGGTGCATAGTGCCATATAATCTAATCTAATCTAAACTGCCAATTTAAAAGACAAAGCACGGGGTTCGTTTCCAAAGCACGGGGTTCGTATTGTTGGAGTCCTTTTGTCTTATATATGAAAAACAGATACAAAAATCTTACATGGATGATTTTTGTATATGTCCTACAAGAGTTGTTCTTTTTAGTATCATTTTCCTTGCCTCAACTACATCTTGACATGCTGCGACATCTACTTCATTCTGTAAAGTGCTAATCAGCACAATTTTTTTAGCAAAATAAATTAGTAAGATATTAGTAAAGCATTCGTTCAAAACTGTTAAGTGCTGAATAAGTATAACTAAAATTTTAGCTGAAAGCGCAATTTCAGCAAAAAAGTTTGCTGAAAAAATAGTAAACTTTATTTACGAGACGTTTTACTAACTTATTTTTTTGAGTGTTGTTATGTTGTCAATAGAAACATAATAATTTTGACGGTTTTTTACAATTTGGTTAATTTAAAAAAAAATTAATTTTGGAGTTTTTTAAAATTTTAATAGTATCTAATAAAAATTAGTTTAAACTTAAAAACAATATTCAATTAAATTTGTAATAGATATGATTAAAACCTTAATTGAAAATAAAATCAATTAAATAGTTACAAATAACACTGTGGAACAAATTCAGGTTAGCAAAAGTTAGGTCGATTCTGAGAGTGAGAGGTGAAAATTGAGGCTAAATTAGAAGACCCGTATCGCTTCGTTTGTTTATGTTAGTTCGAATTGTTTTTTAATCGACCTTCGAACTTTGCAGTCGACCTTCGAACTTTGCTAACCTGAATTTGTTCCACAGTGTAATTTTAATTGATACTACAATTAAAAAAATTAAAAATACATTTTCTCTACGAAAATCTTTCGTCGAATTTTTGTTCGAAATTAATTGTTTTTTTATGTTTTTATGTTGTTTTTTTCTCTTATGTTCAGCCCTAACAAAGAAGAATAATTTCTCCTGATTCCCTGTGTTCTTTCAAAAGTATCTTGAAAATTTATTTTAAGCTAAATAACCTACAGCAATAAACTTTTACCTTAATTTATATTGTATAATGCTGCATAATTTGAATTTATTTAAGTTTAATACGAATAATTTAAATAAAAAAAAAAAATAATTGTAAAACTTGTTAAATCGTGATTAATATGGTTGATAAAGTTGTATGGTAAAAACATATTTATCATTTCACACTCAATTATGTTGTCAGTAATTATGATAAAAATAATAATAATAAAATATAATAAATAGATTCAAACCCATATTCGTATAATTGCATTAAAAACATGTAATCTGTATTATGAATTATGGATACGAAATATTTTATTTAATTTCAAAATATGTTAATGATTTTTTTTTAATATAAAGCTAAAAATAAAGTTTTTTTTTTTGCTTTTCTTTGGAAAGTTAAATTTCCCGTTAAACAAAGTTTTTCTCAAATATAAAATCATATCTCATTGGATATAGATCGATATTTTATCTTATACTATTCAGTTAGATCCCTCAAATATATAATTGCAATAATTTTGATCAAAATTGATTCTAAAATTAGGAGATCCAATAACAACTAATTAAGATCCTAAAAGATCCCAAAATATTCCATGGGATTAACTTAAATCTAAGTGGATCAAATTAGGTACTGAAAGATAACTCATTTTTGGTGGATCGAGTTAGATATTTGAGAATAAATTAGATCTGCTTAAATTCTGTGAAATATTTAATACCCAAAAAAACCTCAGTAATGGGTTCTCATCTAAATAATAAGCATTTAAATTTAATAAAAAATAATTTTTTTTTTATTGAAATTTTTTTTTTAATAAAATGTGCCCACACGGTATTCGAACTCGGGTCAACCGCTCAACCATCTAAAATATCTCGACATGTTTTACTTGATACATAAAACCATAAATGACTTGCTTGCACAAAATGTCACTACTTTCTAGCTCACAAAAAATCAAAAATAAGTAGTTATATATGTACCTACTAGAGGTGAAATAATAATGAGTCTAAAAATAGACTTTCTATAATGTATAGATCATAGCTTTATATTTAAAATAATGATAGAAATAAGTACTTATGGCTAATGCATTGTTTTTTTATTTGAAATAATGGGAAAATTAACTAGTTATTAGTAAGTACTCATTATTTGTGTTAAAGTGCAGAGAGTAAGCTGGTGTCATTACTGGTAGTGGGTAAAGTAACAATGTTTTGTGCGAAATACTTAAACATTTAGAAATTTAAAAAGCGTTTTTGGGTTCACAGGGCCATGTATAATCCAGGGACCGTAAATAATGATTATTGTTCGTTTTTTTTTTAAATCAAAAAATCAATCACTTAGAACAGACATAAAAAAATTTATTGCACCATTATTATTATTTTTTGACAATCTTTGCATATCCGTCATGATTTTTAAATTTTTGATTTTTATAGTTTTCTTCAATGGTAATGATTATTTTTGAGTAATAATAAAAAAAATCAGCCATAATCATTATTTTTGAGCAAAAAAAAATAAAACTTAAATATAATCATTATTTATGATTTTTATTTTTTTCGCTCAAAATAAAACTCATTTTCAATTTACGATGCATTTATATATGATGCACTTTAGAGTGTCCCTTAAAGTTAAATGTTACAAATGTTGAGACGCTACTGTATTTGTCTTGAAAATAACTCATGTGAAATTTTACGCCCCTACGACAGCGCCTTCCCTACCCGATAGGGCATTAAAGATCAAAACATGCGTTTATATGGGAAAAAGGGATATTTTTTTTAGTTTTTGCTGTTTTTTGCAATATTGCAATAGTTTTTACTCTAGATGATAAATTAATCGAGATTAAGATAAAATTATGTATTCAAAAAGGTATAAAAATCCAAATTCGGTTAAGAATTACCCCAGTAATAAATAATGCCCCAGACCACTAATGTGCCAAATACCACTACAGCAAGAAATTCGAGCCTAAATTTTAAACGTTTTTAAAATTGATTACTGAAACATAATTTTTTATTTAATACACTCATAATTGTGAGCCATAAAAGAAGTTTTTTGTTTTGGATGGCGTTAACCTGTCCTACGGTGATGTCAAAAACGAACAAAATTTTTGGGGTGTTTTTCAAATCTCCAATTTCAAATTTTAAAAAAATTTCTTCAACAAAATCGAAAAAATTTAATTTTTTTTTGCTTAAACTTGTTTAAAACATCTAAGAGATTAAAAATAAAAAAAATTAAAAATATCCCCCAGTACACTTGGGTAGGGCAACAGTTTAAATTTTACGCATTTCATGGAAATTGTGTTTTTAGTAATAAAAAGGCTTATTTGTTGCCATAAAATATTTTAAATCAAAAATTAGCTACTTTTGTAGCTGTTATAGTTTTATTTTATAAGCATTACTCAAACTTAAAAATAAAAATATTTCGAACATTATTAACCCATGTGGACCCCAAGTGACCCAGACTTATTTATTTCAATTTTCAAAAAACGTTAAAGATTTTCTTACTACTTTTGAATTTTAAGAAACGCGATGTAAAAGATAATAACAGAATACTTTTAGATTAAGTGCCAACAATTTTGGACATATTGAACAACATTAACCCGTACCGTGCCGCATTCAAATCCAAAGATCCTGTGCGTATTTGAATTCTTTTTTTACAAACCTGGCTAAAACCATTCGATAAATCCATAAAAATATATTCTGTACTAAATTAACCCTAAGATGACTTCAATATAACACATGTGTAATTTTGCGCTTCTACGACCACGCTTTCCCTAAGCGACGGGGCCTTAAAGAGCGAAATATGCGTTTTATTACACCAACATGAAAGTGAGTTTTATTTTGAGCGAAAAAAATAAAAATCATAAATAATGATTATTTTTGAGTTTTATTTTTTTTTTTTTCAAAAATAATGATTATGGCTGATTTTTATTCATATTACTCAAAAATAATCATTACCATTGAAGAAAATCCTTAAAACTCATAACATAATCATTATTGTGTAATTTTTATTATAAAACTCATAATGATTACGGTCCCTGGTATAATCTAATTAAAATCTTCACATATCCTAAAAAAACCGTTTTAAAAAGTATGGACTCACAAAAAGGATCAAAAATGCAATTTTTTAAATTTTTAATTTCGATTTTTTCGCGATGAAGACCAGAAATATTTGGAAACCAGTTTCTAAATTAATCCATCGAAATTAATAACAATCATCGACTGACGACATATAGTCAAAGTCGCTCATTACTTACTTATTTTATTCTTATTTTAAAAAACTATGCTTATTGTAATAATATGTATATTGCTAAATTAAAATAAAGAATACTAATAACAATCAAAAGAATCCAAATTTTTCTGCTCTTTATCGCGAGAAAATATAAATTATAAATATAAGTCCCCAAATATCATTCGGGAAAACAATGATTCCGAAATATTTAAAAATCATGTCTTAGTATTTGAAAACAAAAACTGTGTTGGTAAGCTCCTAAATAGGTGATAATATATTCGCAATTTATGAAATTTTATATCAATATATATCAAATAAAGTTTATATATTTTTTTCAGTATATGCACCCGATTTATTCAGTAATTCATTTTTGGAATTGAAACCAGTGTTGGTCAGAGTTCGTTTTAAAAAGACTTCAAATAATATTTGGAGAAATGTTAAAACGTTATATTTCGTGAAGCTGGATAGATTTGGACAAAGTTAAAGCTGTTTTGAATTAAACTTGCTATAGTTTTTATAATTAAGGCATCTAATTTCACCGGAAAAATCCACTTTTTATTTTATGGACTTTAAAAGAGAAAACTAAAACTTATCTTTTTCGGTTCAAATGGACCAAACAAACAAAACACGTGGGGCTATGACTTTAAACAAGAGCATTTTGATCATTAAAACTAATAAAATCTAACTTACCTTACAATAACATTTCTCTCACTGTATGTATTTTTGCTGTCATTCAATAATAATAAAAAGTTCAACATATTGAAGAAAAATATCACGATCAATTTTGTTAACTTTTAAAAAACAATAACAATTCACCATACTAGTGGTGTCATTTTTTGTTTTGTTGTTTTTTTTTTTTTTTCTTTTACATGTTTCATTCGCACTTGCACAACAATAACAACACACTACTTTGCCCCGAGGAGTCTCAATTGTTTAATTTAAGTGAATTACCTCTGCCGGGATAATTTTTTTTTAATTTAATTATGTATTAATAAATATTATATTAAATTATTACAAAAACACTGGAATATTTTACATTTTAAACACTTGAATTAGGAAAACAAACATTTGGCCCCGAGAGGCTGCCTCAACTTGTTTGTGTTGTACTTTAATAAAAACCACTTGCATTGAATAACTTTTATATTTACAACAAATGTTACTACCCATTTAATTAATTTATATTAAAAAATTAATAAATTTTGTTAATAAAAGCACTTAAATTACTATTTTTGTTTTAACACTACAATTTTTACCAATTTTCTCTCGAGTTGAAATAATTTACGACTAAAGGTGTTGCCAGATGAAAAAACTAACTAAAGTTTGGTGTAGAGGAAAAGTTACTCGTATATGGCATTCACACCCCAATGCAAACCACGCATATTGCTAAAACGAGTACACGCAGAAAAAACTGGTGGAATATTATCAAAGTGCTTAGTAATTATCAGGCATGGGCCTTAATCATTACATTTTGTAATTAAGTACACATTCAATTAAAAATTACGTGTAATTGTAATTGAAAAAACTCAATTACAATTGCATGTAATTGTAGTTAGTTGTATAGGGATGGCATTCACACCCCAATTCAAAACACGCATATTGCTAAAAAGAGTATATGCGTATTGCTGGTGGAATATTATGGAAGTGCTTAGTAATTATCAGACATGGGCCTTAATCATTACATTTTGTAATTAACTACACATTCAATTACAAATAACGTGTAATTGTAATTGAAAAAAACTCAATTACAATTGCATGTAATTATCGACGTTGAAAAAATTAAGAGTGCCCGCCGAAGCGGAAAAATGTAATCCGCACAGTGTTGGCAAAGCGTCGGCGGCGGTCGGCTATGCGTTGGCAGGACGTGGGATTAACAATCTTGACAGTATTGTCCTGTTACCCGATTGATAGAAGACAGTGGCCAACTGTTGGTATGAGCGAACTTGCCACCGTTGTAGGTTCAAAAAATTTAGTGCTTTCAAAATGGCTAAAATTTAATTAGTTTTGAGAAATATGTATAATACAACAAAATTTAAGAAGCAGTATTAAGTATTAAGTCATTTACATCATATTTAAATGTGTGAAGTATAATAAAATATAAAAAAAAGAATGTTGCTAATTGGTTGTCATATAAAAATGTTAAAGTATATTTAACAAAAATTTTTAAAAATGTAATATGTTAGGCATAGGTCACTGTGAGAAACCTTTTTCATAATAACCAAAGAAAAATATAATTTAATCAGTACAATATTGCCCACATCGTGGTGCCACTTAAAAATATTATACTGTACATATAAAGTTTTTCATAAATATGTTAAAGCTTTTTCCCTGAGTGCAGAAAACGTTATTAGAAAATTGTAAAAATAAGAAGTTAGTTTAACAAACACACATTTTTTTGCAATTATTTTTAAACTTATTATTTTTTCACTTTTGTTTTACTTGCTAATTAAAAAAAATAATAGATAAATGGGCAAGTAAAAGTTGTTTTAAAACTAATAACGAATATCTTTTTCTGCTAAAAACTTCACAAAAATAAAAGCAAATAAGTCCCAAAAAGTGCTGGAAAAGTAGAAAAAACTAAAAAAAAAAAAATTTGTTCATTGGGAGAATATATTTACTTTAAATGAAATCATAAATATTCCTTTCCCAGATTTATCAAATCTGGGTATTTTTCGTCGCTTTTATCTGAAAGCTGTAACGCCTTCGCTCTGATTCAGTTAAAGTTGACCTTAATGAAGTCAATTAATTTTTTTTCTGGCTGCGTAATGATATTGAAATTCTACTGACGATCAAGATATAGAATACCGCAATGTCTATAGAATATAATATATTTAAATTTCCCTTACTCTATCTAGAAAACTAATAATTTTTATTTTAGTTTTGTCCACTTTTTTCTGGCTGAGTAATGATATCGAAATTCTTCTGAGGATCACTAGGGATAGTGTGAAATCATGATATAGAATATATATATAGAATGTTATAGAATGTTTATAGAATATAATATATTTATATTTCCCTTAGTCTATCTAGAAAACTAATAATTTTTGTTTTAGTTTTGTCCACTTTTTTCTGGCTGAGTAATGATATTGAAATTCTACTGAGGATCACTAGGGATAGTGTGAAATCATGATATAGAATACCGCAATGTCAATAAATTATAATATATTTAAATTTCCATTACTCTATCTAGAAAACTAATAATTTATTTTAATTATTTATTAATTTATTTTAATTTTATTTTAGTTTTGTCCACTCTAAAATTTATTCAAGATTTATTGATAGCTGAGAGTTTTTTAAAAATCGAAAACGCATAATTTTTTTTTAGCATTAGTACCACTTAAAAAAAATTCTATTTTCCATCCCTGATAAAAAATAATGTGAAGAGGTTTAAAAAAATTCAGAAAATGTGTGCAAATATTTAAAATTATTTTTTTTTAACATCTTTAACTTTTTATTAAGCAGTAGATAGAAAATGTTCTTAGGAAAGTGTAAAAATAAAAAGTTAGTTATTCGAAAGAAGCTTTTATGCAATTATTTTCTAATATATTATTAGTGTTTCACTTTAGTTTTTCTTGTTAATTAAAAAAAGACATACAAGGAAACTACACAGTGGGTGAATCCTCAGATTTGAAGGAAACTTGGATATGTTGTAAAGGATAAAAAAAACTATTAGAGACGTTTTTTTTTTGGGCGCGCTATCTTAAGTTTAGGAGTCCGAAATTGGGTCAAAAATTAACCAATTTGGCTTTTTTTTATTAATATTTATTTTGTATAAATCATGAAAAGTTTTTCGACCTTTGAAATGAATGACTTTATTTTAGAGTTGTAAATGTTGTGTTGACCAGAGTGGTGGGCAGCGGCAAAAAAGTTTTGTTTTTAATATTGTTTGTTGTTGTTCATACTCCCTGAAGATGTCATTCAAAGAATGACGAAATATTGGAGATCTATAAAATAATAAAGGATATTTTATAAATACAAACGTGACCTAGAGCTCAATTATTTAATAAAGTCATTTATTTTGTATGTTATTAAACTATAGGCAAATTATGTATCAACTGAAAGGTATTATAAACGTATCGACTGGTATATAAAACATGTCCGTCAATGCGTGTCCAAATATTTTTTTTATTAAAAATAACCATTTTTATTCGACTATCACATTTGTATGGAAAGTTGTTGTTGGTTTGAGTTCAAATTAACATATAATAATCTGGGGTTTTTCAAATTTTCGGGGTCTTTAGACTTTAACTCTACTTTATCCGAAGAGCTTTTATTACGTGTATTTTAAATATTTCAAATAAGTGGCAACCCGGGGCAAAGAGCATAGGCTCTCAAAATTTTGAATTTCTCGAGTATTATAATACTGCGT
The DNA here is from genome assembly GCA_021234595.1 of Delia radicum. NCBI lineage: Eukaryota > Metazoa > Arthropoda > Insecta > Diptera > Anthomyiidae > Delia > Delia radicum. The sequence goes on along the minus strand of CM037855.1, from coordinate 37,789,910 downwards.
ACAAATAATTCGGAATTTCTTAAATGTTGTGAGAATCCAAGTTCAATCATATCAAAAAACTTCGCTTTTTGAGACTTAAAATTATTACCATATAAAACCCAAAATTTAAAGAGATGTCGGCTTTTGTTAAAAATTCTGTCGTGTTCTCTTATATTGTAAAAATTATTCTTCAGAGTTGCCATATGACAATTTAAAAAATGGTCAAAATTATAAAAATAATTATTTCGAAAAAATCTGAAATACCATACTTAAATTAATTTTGTTTTAACAAAACTTTTTTTAAATATCAGAAAATGAAACTTTTCTTCATAAAATAAATGAAAATTTACTTAAAATTAGTGATAAACTTCATATTTTTTATGAAACCCGTTGTGTTAGTGAAACTTCATCATTATGAGTATGGAACTACAGGAATAATTTTCATAAAATTTTATGAAAACTTTAACGGACGCATTCTAGTACAATTTCATTGATTTAATGTAAAAATTCATTAATATTGTGCAGATAGTTCTCTCTGCGTATAAAAAGTTGATCAGGCGGTTAAACTCGTAACTCAATTAAAAAAAAAAATTGAATTCCTAAGACAAATTCAACTTTTTTTTAATTTATGGTTCTTACATTCATAGAAATAAACCTGTCAAAATAGCAGAACTAGTTAAAAATTACGTTGCAGAAAAAACTGCTCACATTAGCAGACTTTTTTGTGCTAAATATTAATAAAATAAGAACAGCAAAAATTAAACTCTTAACTTTACAAAATTTTAGTTATATTTTCATTGAATTTTAGTTAATTGAAAACATAAATTTACTCCAAATATTTGTATACTAAAAACAGCAAAGAAAAACTGTAATATCTATAAAACTTTTTGCTGTATTTACCTTAAATGTTGTAGCATACAAATAACAGTATATTTTGGTAAAATCAACAGAAATTTTTGCTAAAAACAAATTGTAGATAGGTAATTTCAGAAGGTCAGATTTTTGTTTGCATTGGAAAAAAAATCTTAAAAAAAACTTAAGAAATATAAAATTTTTTAAGCTAATTTTTTGCTGATTTTAGCAGATTAATTTGTAACATTTAGTTAACTAAAATTCAGCTCAAATATAACTAAATATTTGTAGATTGAACAGAATTATGGTTGCAGTTCTTATTATAATAATATTTAGCTAACAAATTTGCTAATTTAAGCAGTTTTTTTTTTGCTACTAAATTTTTAACTAATTATTTAGTAGTTTTAGCAAAACAATTTTTACTGATTTTTTATATTAGTATAGTCTTGCATACTAGTCATAAAAATTAAAAAAAAAACAAGATTTTTGTCAATGCCTTTCTTTTAACAAAAGGTACAAGATTTCCGGGGTTACCCCCTGATCAATACTGAGAGAATTAACTGCATAATATTAATGCATTTTTGCCTTAAATCAATGAACTTGTACTGGAATTTAAAAATTTTAACTTTTCATTAATTTCGATCAATTTGTTGAAAAACAACCCGGTCCGTCTATTGATAACATTTTTGACATTTTTATTAATAAATTTTTGCATATGCCGAAAAAACATGGAAAAAATATACCCTCGTTGAGTATTTTCCTTTCCGCTTTTATTCGGTTTAAGTTGCTTTTAAGCTTTCTCCTGTGCTTGCTCTATTGCAAATTTTATAATTTAAACTTATACACACAGAAAAAAAATGTTGACGTTTGCCAACTAAAATTCTGTTACTAAGACTAAAATTGGTTTGTAGTACACCAGAATATTCGCTTTCACAATCAAATTCGGTTAATACATCTAAATTTTACTTGCAACAACCAAAATATTCAGAAATACCATTTGACCAACCGAATTTATTTGTATAGTCACCAACATATACTTTTTAATTCTATTGGTACTTTATTTTTCTGAGTGTATCTATGTACCAGGTGTTAAACTTAAACATACCCGTATATATAATCTTATTATGTATAGCGGAGTAGGAGTATAAATATTATTACTATTATTTTTAAGATTATTATCTGTGCGTGCATGTCCCAACACGATTTTAACTGTAATCACATTTTGCGGTTCATATTATGGCAGTCAGAACTCAACCAGTCATAAACACTATAGACAGTAGGGATCGAAATAATAGTGCACTGAAAAAATTAGTAGTAGAAAAGTTAATGAAACGTCTTGTAAATCAAGTATACTAAAGGGTCCGCCAAAAAACTTTTTTTTTTTGAAAATGCTATAAAAAAAACTACTGAATATTTTCTCAAATTTATTTTTTTATTTGAAAGTACAATCCTTCTGGTTAATAATGGAAAATAATTTCATTCAAATGGCTGCCTCGGCTGGCCATTTGGTTGTCCCGAAAATTTTTTTTTTTGGATTTCCCTAACGCAAGACCTAGAATTTGCGTAATTGAACGTAGATTACCAAAATGATTTTAAAAATAAAATGAAACTATATCTTTAGGGTTCTACCGATCTTCAAAGTTTTGAAAAGTAGTTATTTTCATGATTGTATTTCGCTATCCTTAATTTCGACACCTAAACTAAATATGCCACAACTATATATAACAACAACACTTTACCGGCAACTACAAATTTGCTAGACACAGTGGAGTTCGTTTATAACGTACACCAGTTATAACGAATTTCTTATAAAACAAAAAAATTCCGGAAAAAAATATTTTTCCTTACCCAGTTATAGCGAACACTTGGTTATTGCGAACCAGTTTTTAAGTTACTTTTAAAGGTACAGCGTACTCTCTAAAATATAGAAACCCTTGAACATGAAATAAAAAAATAATAAAAAAAAAAAAAAAATCTGGCAATACTTCAAAATCACCTGTTATAATACCAAAATGCGTGAATCGGGGTTACCCCAAAAAAGAAAACTAAAAAAAACAAAAACTAAACTAATTTTTAATACATAAGTCAGTTGCGATAGTTACAGTATTAAGAGCGGTGTTTGTGATTTAAAAACAATGAGTTCGAGGCGTAGTGAGACAACTTGTGTTATATTGGGACCATATAAGGAACTTGGTGATCGGCAGCTACCAATTTAAGAGACGTCCTTAAATATATTTTATTTATCAAGTATAACATGAAATTGAAGTATAATGGCAAAGATCCATCAAAATCAGATATATATGCGATTGTTTTTGAAGAGATTGACAATATTTGGACCATAGCTTCGATTCCAATCGTAACAAAGGAACGAGTTATTCAGTTACTCAAATCCTATTTCAAAAAGGAAAGATACCCCAAAAGCAAACGAAAAAATGGTTTCGAAAACAAACTAAAGTGTTCTTGGAGTCATCTGGTAAGCTTTTCGACGTTGCTGCTTGCAAATTCACTTCATTTGAATTTTGTTCTTGTTTAAAACCTAAGAAAGTTCCAATCAATGAAAGAAGTTTTTGTTGGTTCAAAGAAATTACAGAAAAATGGTTATACGTGGAGTTGATAAAAAAGAAACAGATCGATTAATAAAACGAAAGCAGAGACAAACTGAACATTCCATAAGGGCAGAAAAAAGGCGCGTTCTACTCAAGAAATCGATTCTATCCCAGAAAATTGTGATGAAGTTTCACTGTGTGAATCTTCCCTAGAAACGTATTCAATAACGGAGGCATCTCCCACTAACACACTTTCGACAGATACACCTTGCACTTTAACGACGAATCGGAATACATTGCCGTTGCCAACAGTTTCTAAGGTCTGTGATAGATACGGTTTATCGACTCGTTCTGCTGCTGCTGTTGATTCTGCGGTTTTGACTGACTTCGGCTTAATTTCTACAGAAAATTTAACTCTGGTAATCGATAAAAACAAAATACACAGAGCTGTATCTAAAGTCCGAAAAGAAAATTCAAAAGATATTGGAGGTATTGTTATTAAAAGCATTTACTTTGATGGACGAAAAGACAAGACTCTGATAAGTGAGAAAATAGGGGATCGTTACCATCGCAAAGAAATTTTTGAAGAACATATCTCAATTTTTGCAGAACCTGAATCAATTTATTTAGGTCACACAACGCCAAGTCGTGGCACTGCAAAGGGAATTCTAACTTCGATCACAACTTTATTAGAAGATAAAGGTTGGAATTTAGATGACGTGATTTGCATTGGATGTGACGGAACTGCTACTAATACCGGTTGGAAAGGTGGCGTTATTCAATATTTGGAGGAGTATTAAAAGAGACCGCTACAATGGTGTGTTTGTATGATCCATGCCAATGAGTTGGCCCTTCGTCATTTATTTTTGACTTTAGATGGTTGCACTTCGGGACCTAGAGAATTTTCTGGACTTATTGGAAAACAATTAGCTACTTGTGATAATGAAACTACGGTGTCTTTTTGTGCGGTGGCTGGTAATTTGCATGACTTGCCGAAAAATGTGGTCGATCAACTAAGTACGGATCAAAAATATCTTTATGATATGTAAAGCTGTACAAACAGGTTATTGTAGTCCTGAGCTGGCAATCCGTAAACCTAGAAAAATTGCGCACTCGAGATGGCTTACTTCTGCTAATCGTCTACTCAGAGTTTACGTAAGTACCCTTAATCCATCAGAAAATTTGCAACTGCTTGTCAGTTACGCTGTTAAAGTATACGCTCCGATTTGGTTCCTAATCAAACAAAAAACGTCTTTTAAAGAAGGAGCCAAACATATTTTTCATCTGATTATGTACTCTCGTTTTTTACCCGAAAATATGTTATCAGTTGTGGATTCTGTTATCGAAAGAAATGCTTTTTTTGCTCACCCGGAAAATCTACTTGTCAGTATGCTGTTTGCTGATAGAGACCACATTCGGGAGCTGGCATTGCAAAGAATAATCAAAGTTAGAGAAGCTAAAAGTAGCACTAAACACAGAATATTTAAACCACCAAAAATGAACTTCTCTGCTGGAGACTACACCGAAATTATTATATGGCACGAGTGTAGGGTTACAGCACCGCCCGTTCTTCGGCATATTTCTAATGAGGACCTTCAATGCCAAAAGATAACAGCTTGGAAATTGTTGACTCTCCTTGTCACACATAAGCTGTCGAAAGATATGTTAAACTGGTAACAGAGGTCTCTCAAAGTGTAACTAACACTGCTTATAGAGATGGCCTTATTAGAACCAGGTTGAAATCACGAGCAGAAATGCCAAATTTTGATCAAAAAAATATGTTTAAATTTTAAGTTTTAGTCATTTATTATAAGTTTTATTTTTTCTTAATTAATTGCAAGTATAAAATATATTAATAAAATAAATTTGCATCTCGTTTTTTTGTATTATTATTTTAAGCATACGGTTTAGGTTTGTAAAAACGTTTTCAAAAGCAAAGCCCTCAATATGGCACGTAATTCGATTTTTATTACTTTTACCGTAATCTGTGTAAAATTACGCAAATTTTGATACCTCTTGCGAAAGTGTAGCTCGAAAAAACATTTTTCTCATTCAAGGACGGGACAACCTACTGGCCATGCAGTAGCCTACACGATCGGTCCAATTTTTAAGCACATTATCGATTGTGTGCAGCTCTATTAAACCAACGGCTTCACGAATATTGTCCTTTAAAGCGTCAATTGTCTCTGGCTTGTTGGCGTTACACTTATCTTTGACGGCACCCCACAAATAAATGTCAAATCACAGCTCCGAGGTGGCCAAACGACATCAGCTCTGCGGCAGATAATGCGATCTTCAAAAACAGGGCGCAAAACATCGAGTGTAGCTTCGGCTGTGTGGCACGTAGCGCCGTCCTGTTGAAACCAAATGTTGCCAATATCCTATTCTTCAATTTTTGTGAACAAACATTCGTTCAACATGGCCCGATAACGATCGCCATTGACTGTAACGGCCACTCCTTGCTCGTTACCATGATTTTCAAAGTAATGTCGCAATATTTCCCAGCGTTGTTCAAGCGTATACACAACCATATTCGTTCAGCGGAAGGATAAAACTAATTATCTGTCAAATCAGACATGAGCTAAGTGCTGCCATTCACGAAATAAGCACTAGTTGAAAAAAAAGTTAGATGGCGGACCCTTTATTTTAGAGCAAATTTTTTGCAAAAATTAGGATTTCAGTTAAAATTTTAGTTATACTTATTCAGCACTTAACTGTTTTTAACTAATGTTTAACTAACATTTTATTAACGGTTTACTAATTTATTTTGCTTAAAAAAAAATTGTGCTGCTTAGCATATTAATAGTGTGAACGACAACCAGATTGAAAAATATATGCAGAATTAAAAAGATGTAGCGGCATGTCAATATGTAGTAGGGAAGAGGAAAATGATACTAAAAAGTACTACTCTTGTATGACATAAACAAAAATAAACCATGAAAGATTTTTGTTTTGTCATCGACTTGTGAATGTACCTGTCTATAAATTAAATGAAAGACAAAATAAAGTATTTAAATTTAATAAAGATTATATGTGTATTTGTAAACTAAATGCTTATAATGAATATTAACGTAGTGTGGTCAAATAAGCAATTTGAAATTGCAAACAAATATACGCCCAGATAGACAGACTAAAACGAAAGACAAGGACACGCATATTAGGTATTTTTTTATGTTTCCTCCTTTTTATTGCAAAAAAAGCGTAGTTGAAAAATAATTTTGTTAATAATATATACATAATTATTTCTTTATATTATCAGATATTACATTAATTCATATCGTCAATGTGGGAGTATGAACATTTTTTTATATTTGGTAACTTTTTGTAAATTACTTTTAAAAGAATCACAAACAATTCTTTCAGATTTTCATCACATAAACTATTTAAAATATAATTTTTCTACAAATTTGTTTAATTTCTTTCAGTCTACTAATATTCAGCGAACATTTTATTAACTCGAATCAAGGATTTTTTAATTTTTAATCAACTAAGTGTTAGCAAAAATTTAGCTTAATCTACTAATTTTGTTGCTAAAAATCAGCTCGCCCATTTTTCAACAAAAGATTTTGCTGACATTAGCAATTTTTTTGTAAGCATCCTCCTAACAGCAACATTTTTTGCTAACTTTACAAACTTTTTTTCTTTTAAGCGCAGTACTTGTCCTTATGGGACTTATATGCTCCAAGAAGGAATGTGTGACAACTGCTACAATTGAGGCTTTTTTTTAATTTGAATATATTGGAGAGAAAATTCAATATTTGAAAAGTGTTTTGCCATATTGAATGTAAAAAGGAATTAAAAACTGAAAACGGTCTACTTATTTGTTCGGAAATTTGAGTTTACTGATGTGAGCAAATTAACTACATTAGATTTATAAAAATCTTTACGTCTAACAAAGCGTATTTATCAGTGTAGCTTTTACATTTCAATGAGATGTACTTCTGTAAATTAGGTACATTCTGGGAAAGCTTATAAAAATTAATAAATTTTTTTATTATGTGAATTCTGAACACAAAAATTTTGATACTCGTTTCTTCCGTATACATAAGAAACGAGTATCCAAATAAGAATACTATGTAGGTAAACCCCACTGCAAATGTAGTTAAAAAACAAATGAAATTTCACTTTAAGAAAGGACGACTTACATTTCAGTAAATTCAACCAACATTGTCATTTGTTTTTTACTGTTCAAAAATTAAACACAATTGTAGTAAAAATTAACTACATATGCAGTAAAAAATAAACAAACATTTATTTGTTTTATTTTTAAAATAAAAAAAACTACTGTAAAAAAATAATGTAAAATCATAATACAGTAATTTGATGTGGTTTGTTTTTTTAAATGAACTACAACTGCAGTCAAAAACTGAAATTTCTTCTACAAATTACTGTTTTTTTTCACTTAAAAATAAAGATACTCTATTACAACTCAAACAACTACATATATTTACAGCAGAAGTTCCCTGAGTATAGATTTAAAATAATACATTTCAATAGAAACTTTATACCGGGACATTGGAAAGGTTGTAGAAATCTATATTGAATCAGCATTTATTTTAATGATACGTATTTTGTGCAGAATTAGATCTAAATTTCTCCTTATTTTTCTTGATGGTTCTGGTGGACGCAATTAATGCTTTTATTTTGTCCAACACTGCTAATATTTCACACCATTTCCTCATTTCCTCTTTAACACGCATACTATTGTAGCTATATTGACAAAAACAACAACGATAGAAAAACATGAACTACCCGAAATTTGTACGTGCATGTATTGATGTATATTAGAAAGGATCGAAACTCAAAAATGCTTGTTTTTCTTCTTTTTATCAGAATAATATCGAAAATAAAGTTTATTAAAACCGTTCAAATTAAGACAAAATTACAAATTATATCCTATTACCCTAACCGAGCACTAGCTTCTATGGCTTTCGGCGCGTTGTAGCGAAAACAGACCAATGCCTCTGGTAGGAATCGAACCCACGACCCCCGCACTGATAAGCCAGCACGCTACCAACTGGCCTACCGGGGCGCACTTAAATTAAGACAAAATTTCCAAATAGTTCGGCATTTACAAAAAAATTAAAAACCAATTTCAATCATGAAAACCTCTGATTCCATAACTTTATTTGCTGAAATTCCACCAACAACGAAAATTGCTAATCCAATTAGAAATTGATAGTTCCTTAATTGAATTATTTTTCAATTAAATAATAACTCATTTGATTAAAAAGTGATCAATATTGAATACCTTCTGAAAAAGCAAAAAACAATTTTATAAAGTGTTGTTGCCAAATATTTTTTCAGAGCTTGAATTTTATAACAATGAATTTAAACCGGCATGTAATTCTCATTTAGTTAGCAAATTTATTTATACTTATGTGAACAAATCCGCACGGAAATTAGTTGTTTCTTTCTATTGAAGTGTAGAGAGTATGGCAAAAAAAATGGATTTTTTTGGAGCAATTGGCCCTTTTGCTAAAACCAATGTATTTTTTTTTACTAATTTTTAACATTTTTTTGTTTAAAAAAATTGTTACATTTTGATTAAACAAAATTTAACTTCAAAACTTGCATTATCAATTTTATGATAATGTTTTAGAATAAATTAATATTTAGATTTAAACTACCGAAATAAAATTATTTAAATTAATAAAGTAACAAACCTGATGAGAATTAATAAAATCAAATTAAAATGAATTTAAAATATTTATTTCTAATACATAAACATTTATAAAAAAACAACTACATACATAAATATTACAAAAAACAACAACAATCTCCCATGTCCTAGGTTTCCCTACTTTTTGAATACGAATAAATTTTAAAAGCACATGAAATTGAAATTTGGTGCTTTCTAATCCCTATAAATGTATCAAATTCGAAATAATAATTGAAAAATGTCGAAAAATTGTCGAAAACATATGCTTTTGGTCAAAATGCTAAATTTTAACTTATAAAGCATTCTTATGATTTTTAAAAACTTCTGCAAGGAAAAAAGTGCTTTCGTTTTACTTTCAACAAAAAAGTAAATCGAAAATAAAAATTGACCAAGAGTGGTATTGATTTCACTTTCATGAGAATGTGAAACATAGGATAGTATAAAAAAAAAAATGTCAAGCATGTTACGAATTTGAGCAAATATTTTATTGATTCAATTAATTTTTAATTCACAGCTTTTAATATTTTCAATAAATCGATTTAATTAAAAAAGTAAGGATATATTTTTTTCTGTTCACGTTAGAGATAAATATAATAAAATTTGAAAAATCACTTTCAAGATTTTCAAAAACAAATTTTAAAACTAAGGGAAAAATCAAATTGTTGATTAATATAAATGTAAAACGTATGAAAAAAAAATTTTTTAACACAAATTCTAGAAGAATAATTAAAAGTTTTTTATTTTTAATTCAAATAGCTATATTTGTACTGAAATTATTTCTACATATATTAATTATACGAACAAGATTTTGTTTTAACCAGGATCATATTTACTTAAATAAGATTCGTACTTAAATTGAAAATGTTTTTAAAAAAATAAATGTAAATTCAAATATGATATAATAATTGATTTAACTATAATTTTTTTCTCTGTGTACAAGATTTATATAAATTTTAAGAATTCTTCATGCAATTTTTTAAAACTAACTGCCCTTAAGAATGGTTAATTTTAGACAAGAACCCGGTTAGTTTTATTCGAGATGTAAGAAAATTCAATGGTAACTGAGACTATTTCAACAGCAATAACATTTCTTAATAGAAAAGTTCTGGGGACTTAATTATAAAATATTTCTATTTATTTTTGTCGAAATCATAAGGTTGAAAAGATTTTTGTAAACAATTTTCGGTACACTTAGAATACTATGTAGGTAAACTCCACTGCAAATGTAGTTAAAAACAAATGAAATTTCACTTGAATAAAGGACATCTTACATTTCAGTTACTACAACTTACATTGTCATTTGTTTGTGGGTGTTGTGGTGTAATGGTTAGCGCGTTGGACTGTTACACAGATGGTCCCGGGTTCGATTCCCGGTGACGACAACATCAATTTAGAAAAATAATATGTATGAGTTTTCTATCACTTATATGTATCGCTGCGCCCACCTTCGGTGTTCCTTAACCCCACCGAAGTAAAATAATGAATCAGGCCTATGAAACAAACAGCTTCAATAAATTCGTCAACTCTACATCAAGTGGCGACCAACAACTGTTCTAAAACTTATCATCTCGCGCAATTACAGTGTTGCCATGTTTGAAGCCCTTCATCTTTCACCACCTTTCATCTCTCCACTATCCCCTTTCCAAAGAAAGCAACACATTAATTAATAGGAAGAAGTTCCTGAGTGCTGCTTCTCTTTTTTAAAAAAATAAAAAAAAAAAATAGAGAATAAATTTGTTGGAATTCCATTGTAACCAACAAAATTTAATCATTATTCAATAACTTTAATTGTTAGTACTTAAAATTCATCATCACAATAATTAAACTATATCGTAAACAGAAAATATATAAAATTAACCAAAACACAGTCACATCACTCAAACTATTGGATTTCCTTATCAATATCTACAATCTGCATTATCTTTAATACCAACAATAAACCACTTTTCGGATATTTTATCCCTTGAATAAAATATTTGCATTTAAAATCGAATATTAGTTTCGCCTGCAAAAAAAACAATCACTCTATCTATTATATAAGTTTTCGTTACCAGTTATAAAATAATATAAAGTTTTGTAATAGTTTTGGTAACTCTTATAAATTATTAAGATTAGCAACTCAATTCCTGTTGTACATACAAATCTATTTTTAGACATTCATATTTAAACTGAAAGAAGAAAAATATTCAAGGTAGAAATTTGAAAGTACAAATACAAATTGGATTTAGGCTAGAGGCAAAGAAATTGCGTCTCAAGCAGAAGGTTACCGGTTCGAGTCCAGTTCGCGGCATAAGAATTTTTTTAATATAATAATTTTAAAATAATACATTCATTTTTTATAGTTTTGCTAACTCTAATAAAATATTGAGATCAACAACCGAATTTCTGTTGTACATACAAATCTATTTTTAGACATACATATTTTAATTTGAAACAAAAATCATTCAAGGTTGAAATTGGAACATACAATTTCAAATTGGCTTTAGGCTAGAGGTAAAGTATTTGCCTTTTCGGTTCCAGCCTAATTCGCGGATAAGAATTTTTTATTAATAAAATAATTTTAAAATAATATAAATTTTTTTATTGTTTTGGTAACTCTAATAAAATATTGAGATTGGCAACCGAATTTCTATTGTACATACAAATCCATCTTTAGACAAATATTTAAATTTGAAACTAGAAAATATTTAAGGTTGAAATTTAAAAAACCATATTTAAATTGGGTTTAGGCTAGAGGTAAAGTACTTGCCCGACAAACGGAAGATCGCCGGTTCAAGGCCAGTTTAAGGCATATATTTTTATTTTATTAAAAAAATAAATTTTGTTGAATGCATGTGAATATATTTATTGAACATTATAGTCCATAAACATAAAATATTCAATTGTTACAATAAAAATTCGAAATTTGTAAATAAATGTCGGTTGTTACAATAGTATTAATAATATTGGAAAGTACGTGGAACTACAAAAATTGCGTTGGCAAAAAATTCGGTTGGAACTACAAAATTGTTTTCTGTGTTTAGTAAAAAATAAACAAACATTTATTTGTTTTATTTATTTAAATAAAAGAAAACTACTGTATAAAATGAATGTAAATTCATAATACAGTAATTTGATGTGGTTTGTTTTTCTAAATGAACTACAATTATAGTCAAAACTAAAATTTCTTCTACAGAAGTTCCCTGAGTTTAAGAATGTTAAGAATATGCTTACAAAATTTTAATATCTTATCTATCGCCACATTCTGTCATACTGTTAGATTATGAAAAAAATGAAATTTCGATCCACTCTAGTTTGCATTCTTCATGCACTGTCATTATTACCAAGAGAAATTAAAATTAAAATATACGAAACAATATTCATATAATTTTGAATTTCAGTGAGGGTTTTTAAGAAGGGATATAGAAAGTTTTAAAGAAAGTTTTAAAGTGAAGGCAGAATATTATATACAAACATCGGTATATTTGATTTAATTTAAACAGATATTGACTATTCATACACAGGAAAAACTAAAAACGGATGTATTAAATCAATTAATATTTTAATTGATCACGGCAATGATAATATCAATTAAAACTTTTATTGAAAATTAAAACGGAAAAAAGTTATAAATAACTTCTAAAAAAAATATGATACTGACAAAAAAAAATGTGTGAACGATACATTTGTACGTGTGTTTTTGTTAATGCTGCGTCTCTGTGTGTGTGCTTGTTTTATTTATAAACTTCAAATGCATTTGGTAATTTCTACTGAAAATTTTGCTATTTAAGCTACAGTGTATGAAAAAATAATTTGAGAATTGCGTCTAAAATAAAATATCTATTTATATATTTAAAAGTCAATTAAAATATTAATTGATTTAATTAAATATTTGTTTAGAAACAAATTTAATTTAATTCAAATCAAATCTTTAATTTGATATTATAGGTTGACACATTAAAAAAAGTTTGTATTTTCAGCTGAATTGACAATATTTGCTTAAGTGTACGGTATAACAGAATGCAGCAAATTTAATATGGGGTAGACTGGGGACTACACAAAAAGGTACCTCAAATAATGAAAGAGGGTGTCTATTATAATATATTGATAAAATTTCCACATCTTACGACTACTGGAAGGCGGTGAGCCACGATCATTTGTGTCGTCTATTTCAAAACTCAGGGAACTTCTGTTTTAAAAATATGTAGTTGTTTGGGTAGTAATGCTGCGAAGGGGAACTCGCAGATCTCGCATCGACATTCTTTCTGACAGTCAGGCTGCACTGAGGGTCTTAATGGCTTATAAGGTGTCGTCTGGGTTGGTCATGGAATGCATTCAGACTCTCAATAGGCTCGGTAGGGGCAACTCTCTAACCTTGGGGTGGATTCTTGGTCATGAGGGCAACGAGGGTGCAGATTGTCTTGCCAACCGCGGGGCCCGAAGGCCCTTTAATGGTCCTGAACCATTCCGTGAAATACCTGCGGGGTATGTTAGGGAAAGGCTCAGGGCATGGAGAGAGTCTGAATTCTCTGGTTACTGGGAAAACTCTCCTGGTCATCGCCAGGCTAACAGATTGATCTCTTTTTCCAGTAGGGGGTCGAGGCGACTCTTGTCGCTTGAAAGGGGGGGGGGGTTTGAGGACCCTGGCGTTGTACTTAACTGGACACTGTAATCTCAGATACCATCTGCAAAAGAAGGGTCTGAGAACTCGGAGCATGTTCTCTGCGAATGTCCCAGGCTTTGTGATAGGAGACTTAGGTTTCTAGGTGATCGCTTCATTTCGCCTTCCGACATCGCGAACATTTTGCCTAAAAGGATAATTGGCTTTATAGGTAGATTGAATCTGTATGTAACTTTAGGCAGCACAAAAGACCTACATTGGTCGCGGTGCATAGTGCATTCTGATCTAATATAATCCGGGTAGTAATACAGTATCTGTATTTTTAATGTAAATGTCAGTCATTTGTAGAACAAATTTAATTTTTTACTAACCTCGAAGTTCATGTAAAAAAACAAACCACATCAAATGACTGTTTTATGACTTTACATTAAATTTTTACAGTAGCTTTTTGTTAATTAAAAAAAAATAAAAAAAAAATTAATTTTAGAAATTTTGAGGTTAAGAAGAAGAATAAACGTTTTTCTCTAAAAATTATAAACACTATTAATTTTTAAATCAGACTAGACTAGTTTCTGCCTTTTTATGGACAGGCTCATCAGTGATTTTCAATTTAAATTGTATTATTATTTGTGTCTGATATTGTCAGATTGTCTCTATATGATAAATTTTTCAACAACCTGCGGCTGTAAGAATCAAACCTGCGCTCATCTTACATTACAAACGTAACAATACCAAGTCATGACCGTTTAGCGAGTATGGCCTCGTATCTAATGCAGCTAAATTGCAGTTTTCTTTCCTATTAGCTTTTTCTGTTATTGAATATTATACTCAGAAGTGACAACACTAACAATATAAATATTCTATTTTTAGATTTATTTTTATAATCTCCTCTGTCTCTAAAAATAAATGTTTGTTCATTTTTTACTAACATATGGTTAATTTTTACTACAATTGTTAGTCATTTTTTGAACATTGCAAAACAAATGGCAATGTTAGTTGAATTTACTGAAATGTAAGTCGTCCTTTCTCTAGGTGAAATTTCATTTGTTTTTAACTACATTTGCAGTGGGGTTTACCTACATAGTATTCTAAAGTGAACCAAAATCAAAAATTTTTTTATCTTCCTATCGAATTGATAATCATATGTAACGGTGACATAAAGAAAGCATATTATCCACACATGGTCAAAGTTTCCAGATTTTTGATATTAACAATATTAAGGATCTTTTTATATAAATCATAGTCATTCAAAGAGTTCGCCAATTTTTCCAAAATTTTTTTTTAAATCTCTGACTTTTTTATACTTGTCGGCCATTAATGACATTTTATGGTTATAACTTTCATAATTTCTTAAAACTTTCTGTATCTGTTCGTTAGTATCAGCCATTACGTTGTTCTTGGCATATGATGGTAAATTTTCTTTTTTGGTTTATTATGCGCGTTTATGCATGAAATGTATAAAATTAAATTTTAATTAAACTATAGAGGATTTCGCCACATTTTTTAAGTACAGCACAACCAATAATGAGATTTTGAACTAAAATACATATTACACAATAAATTTGTAGCTTTAATAAAGAAAAAAACGTAACTACTTGTAAATAAAAAGAAGAAGAATATTTTGACGAAGAAATATCTCAAAGACCTGTTAAAAAAATTCATTGAATTGGACATTTTTTTTTAGCTACAAGATTGTTAAAATGTGATAACTTTTTAAAACAATTTTTAAGGATGAATTAGTTTGGAAGTAGAAGTAAAAAAAATAACGTACACAGAAACAATTATTGTCAAAAAAAATTCAATTAATATTTTGTTTGATTTCAAACTCTCTAGCAAATAAAAGTTTAATAGTATGTATTAAATGTTTAATCGAAACTGAGTTTAGTGCACTCAAAATTTTTGAAATTTTTATAACATATAAAAACAACAAAGAAAAAAAAATAAAATCACCAAAATTGAAAAAATCTATTAAATTGAATAATTCGCTAATGTTTAAAAAAACCCCGCCAAAATTCCATATTAAAACGTCAAAATTTAATAAACAGCAACATTTTTAAAATATCTCTAAAATTAAAAAAAATTATAAAAAAATTTAAAAAAAAAATGCCACAACTTAAAATAAAATCTCCGAATTGAAATAAACCGCAAAATTAAAAAAACACAAAAGTTCACTTAGGAAATTATGTTGGTAAAGACGACAGCAATTGTAGTCAAAAACAAATGAAATTTCATTTAAAAAAAGGACGACTTACATTTCATTAACTTCAACTAACATTGTCATTTGTTTTTTAATGTTAAAAAAATGACTAACAATTGTAGTAAAAATTAACCACATGGTAGTAAAAAATAAACAAACATTTATTTATTTTTATTTTTTTAAATAACAAAAAACAACTGTAAAAAGTGAATGTAAAATCATAAAACAGTCATTTGATGTGGTTTGTGTTATTAAATGAACCACAAGGTTAGTTAAATGAACCACAAGGTTAGTTCTACAAATGACTTACATTTACATTAAAAATAAAGGAACTGTATTACAACCAAAACAACTACATATTTTTAAAGCAGAAGTTCCCTGAGTGTTAAAAGTTAAAAAAATCACCAAAACTTAAAAAAAAATTACAAAAATTAAAATCGTTTTCGAAATATAAACGTTTTAAATTTTATTTAATTGATTTTTATGTTGGTTGATTTTTTTGTTAATTTTGGCGATTTTTCAAATATCAGCCATTTTTACAGTTTTAACGATTTTTCAGTTTGAGTGGTTTTTTTAAATTTTAGCAATTTTCTGTAATTTTGACAATTGTTTTGAAATTTTAAATTGTTTTTTTAATGAAAATGAAAATTATTCAAGTTCGAGGCCATACTCCATATTTCTTTATTAGGATATTGTCCTAACAAATAATCTATAGAGTTTTTTCAAATTTATTAATTGACCATTTCAAATTTATTAATTGACCACTTTCAGGAATGTGTGAGAAAACTAGTTTATAGGAATGTTTGATGTTTTGCATGGGATTGTCACTTCTTTCAAAACGTGTTCTGATGATAGGAACCTAGAAAATTCCCAAAATAGATCTATCAACACATTCCTGAAAGTGGTCAGTTAATAAATTTGAAAAAAAAACCCTATAGATTATTTGTTAGGACAATATCCTAATAAAGAAATATAGAGTATGGCCTCGAACTTGAATAATTTTCATTGCACAATTAAAGGTCGAAAAAACATAATTTTTATTTTTAATAAAAATTATATCAAACTTAATTTTTTTTTTTTTTTTGTTGTAATTTTGTCTTTTCTAAATCGGCGATCTTATGTAATTTCAAAGTTTTTTTTTAAATTTTGCCGATTTTTTTAAAATTTGGTGGTTTTGGAATTTTTTTTTGATTTTGTTAAATTTTGACTTTGTTTTAAATCTTAGCGATTTTTTCATGTAGCTTTTTTTTAAATTTGAAGACTTTTCCATTTTGGGGTTTTTTATTTTAACTTTGACGTTTTTTTTTTCAAATTATGTAATTTTGTAGATGTTTTCCAATTTTAGCGATTTTTTTTTTAAATTTAAACGATTTTTCCCAAAATTTTTATGTATGTATGTATTTTTAACATCTCAAACGAAAACTCCAAGCACAACAATTCATTTACATTTCAGCAACCCATTATTATATTTTACGAAAGCTCAGTTGGCAGAGTTCTCGCCTAACAAACAGATACCCCAAGTTCGAATCTCAGCTCGACCACGTTATTTATTTCATTAAAAAAATATAAGTAATAATTTTTGTTTATACATTTTTTTTAATGAAAATCTATTTATAAACACTTTACTTTTGTGAACCCGGTAACGATATAAGCAATCATTTACTTTACTCCCTACTAAGTAATGAGTTCCCCATTACTTTTAGGCTCATTGCCTGTAAAATTCATCAGTGAAGTAAGGTGTAATGTAATGCGTGGAGGCCTATGGTGATACATTACTTTACCCATTATTTGGTAATGTGTGATTGTGCTGGGATGTTATACTTGATAGATAAAAACATAAATGACTAGCTTGTTATTACTTTCCATCTTACAAAAAATCGAAAATATGTACTTCTATATGTACTTGCTGGAGTTGAAAAAATAATGAGTCTAAAAATAGATTTTCAACAATTTGTGAGATTATTACTTTATATGGAAAATAATTATAAAAATAAGTACTTATGGGTAACGAATTATTTTTTGTTTAACTGCTTATTAGTTTGTCTCATTACCGATAGTCCGAAAAGTAATGAAATGTCAATACCGTTTCTACACTGGGGATGGTCATAAGTTGACTTCTCACAAATGATTTCTAAATACTGGTTAAGTCAATTAGAGATTTTTTCTTAAATTTAACAAAAACCCAGTGTAAAAGTGTTATTTTATGACTATCATTCATTAGTAAAGCAAATTCCTTTTATATAACTTTTAACATATTTACCTTAAAGTTTCGCATACAACACTCTTTTTTTTAATATTTAAGAAATTGAATCATCGGCATCATCATTAATATTATCCTTTTGAAAACATTTTCTCAAAACTATTTAAATTAGCATACTGTACATTCATTTTGTAAATAAAGCATGTAAAAAAAAACTTCAGAAGTTGGATACCATAATCAAAAACAAATGTGTATTTCACAATAGCATATACAGAAAAAAAATATCCTTTAAGCTTTTAAACAAATTTACATAATCAACAGAATTTTTTTTGTTTGCAAAATATCATATAAAAAATATCCTGCTAAATTACAGAAAATTGTGAATTTTTTGTTTTATATTTTAAATGATGAGAAATATGGAAAAGTTGTAGGAAATGATTTAAATAACACTTGTACAATACAAAATCATATTCGAAACATACAAAAGTTAATAAGGATAATAATGTGATTACCATTGTTGGCAGTAACTGTAACTGAAACCTAAAGTGTATTTTTTTTTTTATTAACAAACCAACATAAAATAAGCAAGAAAAACTTTTGTTAACTTTAAAGTATTTATAACAACCCGAGTAAAAAAAGATATGATGACATATCCAATTAGATAAGGGTCCAATAACGAATCAGGTGCAATTTAATCCGAAATAGAGTTGTCATATATTCGACCTATTTAAAACATCGGTTTTTGAATACTTAAAAAAACGTTTTTTTTTAACCCGGTTTTCGGTTTATTAAATTCAAAACCGATTCCAATAACCGGATTTTCCGGCTGTTACAAATCGCTTTGTATAGCAGATATTTGAAAATTAATTATCTGCTTGATATTAATGAATTTTTGCATGAATTCAATGAAGTTCCATTGCAACTCATAAATACAATGAAACTTTTCCTTAAGTTAATGA
Source organism: Delia radicum (assembly GCA_021234595.1). Classification (NCBI taxonomy): domain Eukaryota; kingdom Metazoa; phylum Arthropoda; class Insecta; order Diptera; family Anthomyiidae; genus Delia; species Delia radicum. Next base: position 37,770,915 of record CM037855.1, on the reverse strand, counting down.
AATTTTTTATAAAATTTTATGCAAACTATCAATTTATGTATTAAAAGTTTCATACACTCAATGAAGAAGTTTTATTAAAAACCCACTTTCATTAAAAGTATGAAGATTTTCATTAATTTACAGAAATTTTTAGGTCACTTTGTGAAGAAAAGTTTTCGGTTAATTAAACTCTCTCTGTGTAGGTACAAATTTTAAAAAATTACTACAATTTTAAATGTCGACATAAAGGGGGATTTTTTAGCAACTTTCTTTTGGCAACACTGTTTTTGGCAGCTCAGCTGTTTTCGTGTAACATGTTACTGTTAAACATGTTCAGCTTGGTGTATAATGTAACAATGAATCGACTTACAAACGAACTACGATTACAGATTATTACAGATTATTGCACTTCTTCCAATTTATGGTCTGTTTGGGCGACCTTCTGAGGCGGCTATTCGGAATCTTGTGACTAAATATCGCACCAAATTTGCATTATTGGACATTAAACCACCAATACGCATACAATTGGACCCAACGTATGAACCATTTGATGCGTAACCGCTGTCAAATAGAGATTTCATAAATTTCTCCAAATTATATGTTTTTTTTTTACATCAAATTCAAAAGCTCTTAAAAAATCACCCTTTACAAAGGAACATAAAAAGGCTCTTTATAAATTCTTAGCTTATGTTCGTTTCTAAATAAAATAAGTCGTATGAGTAAAACATATTTTAAGTCATAAAATCTTTACAAAAGCTTAAAAATTTTAAGAAAAAGCTCAAAATCGGAAGAACAAAAGCACAAAATATAAAAACGAAACACACACACAGAGAAATAAAGTGCCAAGCAAATTGAAAAGTGTGTTTTAATGGTAACAACTTATAAATTCAGTTAGTAAAACGATATTTCCATTAGATTTGTGAATATTTTGGGTGTTTTAACTAAAATTCAATTTGAATTAACCGAAATTTGTTGTGAAAAAATGTTAAGTTGTGCTAACCGACTGAAATTCGTAATAACCAAATTTGATACATTTTTCTCTGTGTGCAGCAAATTAGTCTTCACACGATTTTATACTTTAGTATTTAAAATTGAGAGAACCCATGCAAATTGTTTAATATATTTCGCTAAAAAAAAAACATTACAAAATATTTGAATATACCAAATAATTCGTAGCGAAAGTTTGAACATCTTCGTGCTATTATTTTATATACAAAAATTTGGAAATGCGATAAATAAGATATCTTTTTATTGAAATCTACGGCCAAGACCAGTATTGATATTTATGGTACATATTTGATTCCTAAAGCTTAAAATCAAACTCGCTGTTGAGGGTTTTTTGCCAATTTTTTTGGTTTTCACGAATTCTATCGCTTAATAATTATTCGAGCTAATCAAATGTTCACACAGTGGAAAGAGTCATTTAAGAGGTGTTATATTAGTAAGAAAATAGTTATTTTATCTAAGCGTTTTTATTTCCAGGATGACCCCGAGGTCCAGCTTGTGCTTCCAAATTTTCAGCTAAGAATAATATAAAATAACAGAAAAACGTAATTGGAAAGAAACTACAATTTAGCTGCATTGCATTCGAGGCCATACTTGGGTGTGATCGCTAAACGGTAATGACTTGGTATTTTTACTTTTGTAATGTAAGAAGAGCGTAGGTTTGATTCTTATAGCCGCAGTTTGTTGAAAAATTGATCCTATGGAGACAATCTGACAATTATAACACACAAATAATAATACAATTTAAATGGAAAATCACTGATGATTTAAAAATTAATAGTGTTTATAATTTTTAGAGAAAGACGTTTCTTCAGCTTCTTAACCTCAACAGTTCTAAAAAAAATAGTTTTATTTGCAAAAGTTTTCCTAACAAAAACATATTTGTCACAAAAGTACACATTTGTCACAAAAGTATAGTTTGTGTTAGAAAATTGAAAAATAAAGGTTAGTTAAGTGACGTGTTCTTTTACACTGGTTTTGTGAAATATTATTTTGAGATAGTTACAGAATATGTTATTTTTGCGCCAGTCCTGTGACATGTTCTTTGGGGTTAGTTGTGTGACATGTTTTTTTATACCGGCCCTGTGACATTTCAGTTAAATTTTTATTCAAATAAATGTTTAATTGTATTTACAATATTTAAATCGAAACTTGATTAATTTTTTTCTGTGAAATTTCAAATTTAAGACAATTTTTTAACTTGGCCATTCAATGATTCAAGTAATTTTCTTTTTATGTAGAACAAAGATATTATTTGTAAACTTTTATATTATATGCCTGTGACCCAAAGGGGAAAGCCCATTCATTATATTAACGTTAACTTGTTAAATTTTTAAAAATTTAATATAAAATGTAATGTAAAGTTTAATAACAAAAATGTTCTTTATTCAATTTATTATATTTTATAGTACACCTTTGATATATCTAACATGATTTTGTTTTTGTTTCTTATCTTTACAGGTACGAGAAAATGTCATTACAAAATTGTCTTCCAACTACATACAATATATAATACATGCTTGTCATTTGTTGGTAACACCAACGAACAAAAAAGCTCCATACAACAACAACAACAACAAAAAACAATATGCTATAGGTGTGTAGTTTTTTCTGAAAAATTTCTTCCAAAGATGTCATCTAAAGTGTCAGTATTGTTTAGTAAGTAACTTTAAGGAAAGTGGTTTAACCCTCAAACAGGCCTAGGTTTTTTTTCATGAAATGTATATCACTTGTTCGGCACGAAAAATATACAATATGTTCTTCTGACAACATTGTTTTCGTTGCCTATTTCGGGCGATATGGGCCAAAATAAGTTTAGAGCGAATCTCAAAAACGAATCCATAGGAATAAATAACTTTAGGCATAAATTATTTCTCTTACCCAGATATAACTAAAGTTCAAAAATTACATTTTTTGTGTTTTTACTTAACCCTTTCACTAACGACTTTTTGTTTGTTAATATATTCCTATTTTGACTTCAGATTCTTGTTAGGGATCCTCAAATTACACAGAAAAAATATGTATCTACTTTTTCAATTAAATCGGTTTGTTGAAAATTTTAAAAGCTGTTAATTAAAAATTAATTGAAACAATTAAATATTTGCTCAAATTTGGAATTTGCTTGACATTTTTGTATATTATCGCTCAAAAGCAAAAATCATCACATTGTTGTTGTTTTTGTAATATTTATGTAGTTGTTGTTTATAAATGTTTATGTTTAGTGGTATTAGTAATAAATATTTTAAATTCATTTCAATTGGATTAGATACTAATTCTTATTAGGTTTATTACTAATTGAGTTAAATAATTTAACAATTACTCTGCACGGGGACGCATTGAGATTATATGGGTGCCGGGACATTGTGGTATAGCGGGGAACGAAATGGCTAATAAATTGGCTAGGGGAGGATCTTCCCTGGAGTTAGTCACTTTGGGGAACGCTCTCGAGACAAAGCTGGTGGATTGGGCTGACACCATGCATATGACCATCTGGGAGAATGCGGATGTTGGCAGGACCACGGGGATTCTTTGGAGCAACTCGGACAGGGACAGGACGAGGGAAATTCTGAATCTTAGTAGGAAGGAACTGAGTCTTTTGATGGAAATCCTCACGGGACACTCGACACAGAGGACCCATCTTCACCGTATTGGTAGAGCGGACTCGGGAGTGTGTAGGGCCTGTGGGGAGGACGAGGAGACCTTGGAACACTATTTCTGTGAATGCCCGGCATTTGCCGGGATCCGGGTCGAAATACTATCCTGTGACCCAATATCCACATTGGGGGATCTTAGGGGCATAGGATGGAAGAGGTTAAGGAATTTCGTCAGTGCGACGGAGTTCCTGGGGTAGGAAATAGACATGGGACCGATTTTTAGAGCGCACAACAAGCCGACATTCTGGCTTAAGTGTAAGTCCTCAGGGACTTGAGTAGGATTAGGGAAGCATTTCCCTTCTCCGAATCCTCTTTTCGACCTGACCTAACCTAACACTAAATAATTTAGTTTCAGTAGTTTAAATCTGAATATTTATTTATTCGAAAACATTATCATAAAATTGAAAATGTAATTTTTAAAGTTTAATTTCGTTAAATAAAAATTTTAATTTTTTTTAAACAGAAAACAGAAAATGCAAAAAACTAAATTAAAAATTATTTTAAACAAAAAAAATACTCTGATTTCAACAAAAGGGCTAATTTAATTTCTGCAGAGAAAAAATCAGAAATAAAAAGTTTTTCCATAACCCCTACGCTTCAATAGAAAGAAAAAAACTCATTTCTATGTGAATTTGTTCACATAAGTATAAATGAATGTTCTAACTAAATGAGAATTTCATACCGGTTTAAATTCAATGTTATAATATGCAAGCTGTTAAAAAAAAAATTGGTATGGCAACAACACTTCTATATAAAACCATTTGGAAGGTAGACGATATTGATAAATTTTTCTATTTAATTGAAAAATTAAGCAATTAAAGTTATTGAATCGGTGGTTTTCGTAATTGAAATAGGTTTTTATTTTTTGTGTGTAGAAAAGAAAAAGGTTCACATATATTCCAAATTCCCATCCTAGCCAGCGAAAATTGGCTCCGAAAAATGAATTTTTGTAACTTCTCAGCCCATTTTTACCACTAAAACATTCGAATAAACAAAAATGATTTCTTTGATTTTGCTCTGGTCACTAGATGAAGCTACGTGCCCAATTTCGAGATTCTAGCTTTGTTAGTTTAGGAGATAAACCTTTTTTCGGAAATAAAGACTGGACAGTTTATGCGTAAATTTATTTTTTTTTTTCATTGACAAATATTCTAATGAAGATATTTTAATAAAAATATAAAGATGTAATGTATTAACATACTTTTTATATATTTTTTTAAATGTGTACACTGTAGTGTACAAGGGTAGACAAAGGGTTAAGAAGATATGGCGATTTTCGTTTTTAACAAAACGCGAAATTGAGCGAAAATGCACCTAAACTTCAACTAAAAATTGAATAAACTTAAAGTCTTTGCTAATAGTACTTAGTCTTATCTTTCTGCCAAATTTCGCAAAAATGCGTCAATACGTTTTCAAGTTAAGGCGATGTCCTTTACAGGTAGCCTATTGGAATCCTATATGTCCTTGGACCAAAGTTAGAGCACTTTTTTAAAGGTTAATCTTCAAACTTACTTTGTGTTTGGTAACAACGATTTCTAGTCAACATAAATATGTTTTCAAGATTTTTGAAAATTGTGTTCATTTCAAAATATTTATTTTACTGAAATTTTACGAAATTTTTACTGTCCGGGTAAATATTTTAATATGGAGTCTAATAAAATTATGTCTCATTCGACTACATTTATCTAATTATATAAAATTAGACACAATTTTATACAATTTTATCCGAGATTTGTCCATATCCGGACTACTAAATTATATCTTATTAAATATAAATATATCTGGTTATATATAATTTTAGCCGAGTAGGTATGCTTTTTGTAATTTGAAGTTAAGTTTAAAATTAAAATTTATAGAAATAAACAATTTTAAAAACCAACATTTTTTTAAATGAAACAACGAAATGATTAAAAATTATCAACAACAAATTTAGTGTTTCAAAAATATATAATTAAATTGTATTGTCTTATAAAATGTACACATTTTTTATTTGAAATTATATAAAATCACTTACTAATGATTGCGTTATAAAATTAATATGGTTATATGTGAAGCCATATGTAAAAAAGTCTTAACTTGCAATGAAAATGAAAATTATTCAAGTTCGAGGCCATACTCTTTATTTCTTTATTAGGATATTGTCCTAACAAATAATCTATAGAGTTTTTGTTTTCAAATTTATTCTTTGACCCTTTCAGGAATGTGTTGATAGATCTATTTCGGGAATTTTCTAGGTTCCCATCATCAGAACACGTTTTGAAAGCGGTAACAATCCCATGCCAAACATCAAACATTCATATAAACTAGTTTACTCACTGCATGAGAACTAATATATGAGCTTGAAGTTAAAGATTATAACCATTGATCAAAAAATAAATTGAAAACTTGTTTGTTATGTGTAAGGTCCACCTCTGGTGGATATTCAATACACGTTTTTTGTTTTTCTCTCCTTTTTTTGTTTAGTTTATAAGCAACACAGGGGAGGTAAACTAGACGTTACTTTGTCTTTTATACAAGATTGATATAATTTTTATTAAAAATAAAAATTATGTTTTTTTTGACCTTTAATTGTGCAATGAGAATGAAAATTATTCAACTTACAGATAGCTTAATTTGATATTGCACTTTATCAAAATATGTATGGGATTATATATAATGCTATATAAAATTATAAGGAAGATATGTTCAGTATGTCGTCTCATATAGTTTAATAAGATTTAGCATGGGACCATATATAATCATATCGATCACTACATATATTTGGATTATTATAATATGGCTAATGTTGTTATATATGAAGTAAGATTTGAAGAAATGTAATAATATCAAGTACCATATATAACATTCTCTTAATAAAAATGATCAGATGTATTTGTGTATAATGATATTAGCCGTAATATGACTTCATTCAAAGTTATATATGACTTAATCATATTATATATGACTAGATATAACAATTTTTTAACGGGTTTAATGCTTTATTGCTTCCAAATCGCGCCATGCACACAACCAATTACTACTATTCTATCGAAATTGCTTAAATTCTTATTATAAAAAGCTTATTTGGGGCACATATGGCCAATTTAAAATACCCCGCCTGGAGGTGGGCTTGCCGGTTAGAGCGATAAAGACATTTTCACTTAAAATTGGCAGGTATTTAATTTGTAATATCTTTTGAATGAAATGACAGAAAATAACAAATAATATCTTACATGAAAGGTTATTTGTTTAGCTTTCAAGCAATATAGAAATTAAATAAAAATTAAAATAAAATAAATAAAATTTTAGTTAATATACTAAAACGGCTATGTACGCAATACAAAATGTCGTTAAGATGTTGTTAAATTTTGTCTCGTGTGGATTATTTTAAAATTTTGGACAAATATTTACACAACTATATACGGAAAATTGTATAAGAAACTCAGTCTAGAGTCTGGCCGTTAAGAGTACGCAGGCGCGGATCTAGTCAAAGGTTTTGGGGAGGGAAAATAGAAAAGTTTTTTTTTTTAATTATGTAATTTCTTTAACACTTTTGTATTGAAAATTTTAATTTTGGGGCAGGAAATGTCATATTTTCCCTCCCCTGACCTATAATATTGATATTTATTGCTTTTTACGTGTTTTTTTTTTATAATGTGGAAAACGGCTTCATTCAAATTTCCATGTTCTTTAGGAGCATAGTATAGTAATTTGTGTTTACGCACCCAAAGTTATTTTCTGCTTACATAGATATTTGTATTGTGTATATACTTGTAGCAAATTAATAAATTAATCCAGTGACAGGTTTTTATTTTTTTCATGTTCTAAACAATTTCTTCATGTTCTTGTGAATTTATGTTCATTCTACTCCTTCGGGTTGTTTAGATTCGAAGACAAATTATTGTACATTATATAAATATATACAGGTAAAATAAATCTATGTACTATTACAGTGGTTTTAACAAATGTTTATATTGATTTAAAAGATATTCGAGTTTTTCAATAGGTACACTCAAAATAGAAGGTGAGTTACAAAATCTATAAAATGTTTTGAATTCAATGAAGAATTTTACAACACTTTCTTTTAGGGAAAGTATCTAGAACTAACTTCTTCGATTTTGATTAGATTTTAATAGAAAAACAAGTAAAAACTCAGATCGACTTTTGCTTATTAAAGAATTCTTAAATTTATTTTTGTAATTTGGATTTGACTGAAGTTTTTTTTGCAACTTTTTAGAATACCTCGGCAACACTGCCTCTTTAATTATTAATTGCCTATTTACAATGATAACGCCAGCAAAATTTTAATTTACTTATATAAAATATGTGCTAGATCCGATGGATATTTTTAAATCCAACTTTGCGGATATATTGAGCTATGCATCATTTAGAAAAGTTTGCAATTTTTGTATGCCCTAAAGCGCCCTCTAGTTTAAATAATACGTTGAAATTTTGATCCTAGACGGAGATGTTATAAAATTTTAACTTTTGATGCATTTTATGAACAAGTCCTCGAACAAAAATATAAAAACTTTAGAAATGTTGAGGTTAAGAAGAAGAATAAACGTTTTTCTCTAAAAATTATAAACACTCAATTTTCTGCCTCCTTTTATGGACAGGCGTCATCAGTGATTTTCCATTTAAATTGTATTATTATTTGTGTCTTCTAATTGTCAGATTGTCTCTATGATCAATTTTTCAACAAACTATGGTTATAAGAATCAAACCTGCGTTCTTCTTACAATACAAAAGTAAAAATACCAAGTCATTACCGTTTAGCGATCACACCCAAGTATGGCCTCGAATGTAATGCAGCTAAATTCTGTTATTGTACATTATACTCAGAAGTGACAACACTAACAACACAAATATTCTATTTTTAGATTTTCGTTAATTTTTTAATCTCCTCCGTCTCTATTTCACAATGTTACCAGACAAACATTTGTTTTCAATTTTAAAATTTGTAAAAATGTTTTGGAAAAATATTGTGGTTTATGACTAAAAATATAAAGAAATATTTTTTACAAGTTTGATATAATTTTTATTAAAAATAAAAATTATGTTTTTCCGACCTTTAATTATGCAATGAAAACTAAAATTTTTTAAGTGCGAGGCCATACTCTATATTTCTTTATTATGATATTGTCCTAACAAATAATCTAACGAGTTTTTGTTTTCAAATTTATTAATTGACGACTTTCAGGAATGTGTTGATAGATCTATTTCTGGAATTTTCTACGTTCCCATCATCAGAACACGTTTTGAAAAAAGTGACAATCCCATGCAAAACATCAAGCATTGATATAAACTAGTTTTCTCACTAAATGAGAACTAAGATATGAGCTCGAATTGATCAAAAATAAATTGAAAGCTTGTTTGTTATGTGCAAGGTATGCTTTGGGTAGATATTCAATAAACGTTTTTTGTTTTTTTTATTTAAAAATTTCTAAAAAATTTTTCGAAAAATATTGTAGTATTTCATTAAAAACTGGCCACTCTTTATGTTTTGAGTTTAACCGGAAAAAATTTTAACATATTTTCTACAATACAATAGAAATAAATTTTAATCATTTCTTCTCAACATATTTATCGAAAATATAGAAGTTAAGTTATTCCAAAAATGTTTTGTATATACCTTTTTGTACACTTAGAATACTGAATACCACCAGAATACCACTGCAGTTGTAATTAAAAACAAATGAAATTTTACTTGAAGAAAGGACGACTTACATTGCAGTAAATTTAACTAAACTTGTCGTTTATTTTTTACTGCTAAAAAAATGAACCATAATTGTAGTAAAAATGAAACACATATGCAGTAAAAATAAACAAACATTTGTTTTATTTTTTTAAATAAAAGAAACGCTACTGCATAAAATTAATGTAAAATCATAATACAGTAATTTGATGTGGTTTGTTTTTTTACATGAACTACAATTGAAATAAAATTTCTTCAACAAATAACTGTTTTTTTCACTTAAAAATAAAGACACTGTATTACAACTCAAACAACTACAAATATTTCCAGCAGAAGTTCCCTGAGTGCATTTTAAATTCTTAATTGTTTTTTAGATTTGTCTAAAAACGGGCTTTTCAGGTCCAGTTTATTATATAAAATAAAAGATCATTTCATTTAATGGTCCATCCTCATCCTAAAAGTTAGGTTAAGAAGGGTTAAGTTAAGTTTTTTATTTATATATCGACAATCCCACCGAAGACCAGTCAAAAAAGAACATTTTTTTACCTTGGGTCGAACGACTTCAATTAAATTTGGTATTCAGAAACTTAAGATTCAAGTTTTTTTTTTGGAAAATTAAAAATTTGCAACAAGTGTGTAATTTTGAATATTCGTATTTTCTTTAATATTCATCGGATCAACATCATTGGAATGCTACACTAAACTTCTTGTTTCTTATTATGAAATCAAATTATACATAACCGTCAAAAAATGCGTTTTTTATGCAATTTTAGAAATTTGTTAACCCACAATTTGCAAAAAAGATGCATATTTGCTAAATATGGGAGTCTTATTAAAAAAAACAACACATTCGTTTTCTTTCAAATCACTGCCTTACCCAAGTGCAGCGAGGATATTTTTAAAATTTTTTATTTTGTTTCTCTAAAATGAATTTTACAATACTATGAAGTTTTAAACTCAATTTTTTCGATTTTGTTGAAGAAGATTTTTCAAAATTTTAAATTGGAGATTTGAAAAATATCCCTAAAATATTGTCCGTATTTGACGTCACCTTAGGAAATGTTAACGACATAAAAAAAAAACTATATTTCATATCTCACAATTTATAAGTCAATTAAATAATAAAAAAAAAGATGTTGCAGTAATTAATTAAAAACACGTCTAGGATGTGTGCTCAAATTTCTTGGTCAAATGTTATATGTCACATTAGTATCCTAGGGCATTTTTCTTAATACTGTGGGGATTTTGGATTTGTATACCTTTTAAAAAGATTATTTTACCTTTATATATCGATAAATTTATCCTTCACAATAAAAACTATTACGACATAAAAAAACTTTTACAAAAAGTGAAAAAAGTTATTTTTTTCTCCATATAAATAAGTTTTAATTTTCAATCGATTTTCGGCTCGAATTTTATTCGATTGGCACCAAATTATTTATATATTTTATTTATATAGAAAAAAAAAACCCCCGACCGATCATTCCCCAAAAATCACATTTGGCTTTTATAGGACGTATTTGCGCCAAAAGTTTTCGAATTTTTGAAAGTGTACAAAATTCTAGATATTGTTGTAATAAATTCAGTTTTTTAAATATCTAATGCGAATAGATAAAAAAAATTAGTTCCTTTTTCCATTTTTGTCTTATTGTCTACTTGTGTTTGTATTGCATTATTTTTTATTTTATATTTAAATACACACGCCAAAAATATAACTTTTCTGTTAGCCAGCCAATATGCACATTAGCTTAAACGTTAGATCTTTTGGCTTGAAAGACAGTATTATTTTAAAAATATATTTTTCAGAGTTTAATTTTTTTTACTACCACTTTTTCTCATGCCTGCACTTTACAAATCGAAAATTGTTCACTTTCGTCTTACTCTGTAAATGTAAATATTTTCGTATTGAGTGTTTATGTATGAAAATGATGTGCTGTACATAACTAATAGTAGATTTTAACAACCTGAACGGAATACAAGATATTTTCAATATGTAACCATAAATAAATATTTGTACAGCCCAGCAAAATTTTTAAGAACTGGTTACCTCCGAATCTATTCCAGAACAGCTGATTTAACCACTGGTTGCATGAAACCGGTTCTAGAACAGGTTTCTAATAGTCAAATTGTAAGACGTCACTGTCCCAGAACTAATTCAATCACTGGTTCTAGACCTAAAGCAAATAGGACAAACTCCATATAAAAAGAATCGGTTGTAGAACAGAAATTAGAACAGGATAAGTTGTTTTGCAATCTTTTGTTTGGATTTTACTGGGTAATACACAGTATAAGTTGTTCAGCAACCAGTTATTTGGATTTTACTATTTTACTGGCGGGTAAATTGTTGAAGTAGAAATAACATTTACATGATGTTTTCAATATTTTATTTATTATTTCAACATGTTAAACAATTTTAAATCATGTTTTCATGTTTGTTGTAAAGTTAGCTTAGAGGGATTTTAATTTGATTTAAAGTTAAGTGCAAAACTTTAAGCTTTAAGGGTATTACGAAATTTCTAAAGCTGATAAAGATTTTATTAAAAAAAAACAAAAATAATTAAGTAAATTTATTGTAATTGCCATGGGGATTAAACTAATTGCTGCAATAAAATCATTTGCATTAGTGTTGATCAACGTAAATAATAAAAAAGTTATAAATTAAGTTTTCAAATGATAAGAGTTTTAGGTATTTTGAGTATATACACTGCGTTGCAAAACTATAATTACACATTAATTTCACTAAATTTCGTAAGTTAAAAAAAAAGTAGAAGAGTTTAACCGGTATAATAAAAGTAAAACTAATGTGTTGATAGATCCATTTCGGGAATTTTCTAGATTCCCATCATCAGAGAACGTTTTGAAAGAAGTGACAATCCCATGAAAAACATCAAACATTCATATAAACTAGTTTTCTCACAAAATAAGAACTATTATATGTGCTCGAAGTTAAAGATTATCACCATTGATAAAAAAAAAAATTGCCGAAATAGATCTATCAACACATTCCTGAAAGTGGTCAATTAATAAATTTTAAAACAAAAAACTGTATGGATTAATTGTTAGGACAATATCCTAATAAAGAAATATAGAGTATGGTCTCAAACTTGAATAATTTTCATTTTCATTAAAAAAAAATGATTTAGTTTTTTATTTTACTATTAAAAATGGAATAACAAAATTAATTAGTGTTTCATCACTATAAATACACTTAACTTAATATAACAAAATTTAAAAAAATTTAAGAAAAATATTTTAAAGCAGCAGTTTTAATAATCAGACAGACATACTGTCTACCAGATTTATTCGAAGTTCTTATGTTATAGATCTCCACGCATCAATAACTGCTTTAATACTCATCAAATATTCTCAATGGGGTTTTGATCCCGAGAACATGCGGGCCGTTCCAATACTCTTATGTGTTTTGAAAATAGCCATTCCATCGTCTGACCGCTTACATGTACTGAGGCATTGTCTTGTTGGAAAATTAACTCTTCTTCGTTGATATTTTCAATAAATGGCAACAATTTCTCTTCGAATAATGAAATGCACCCCGAAGAATTCATTCTGGTGCTTGGAAATGACAAGTCAACCATACCCGTCGAAACAAAAAGCGCCCAAACCATTAAGAATCCGACTCCGAAAATTTCTTTTTGAGAAATATTGCGGTTCCTTACGTAGGTGTCTCCAATAGTTGTTAAAACCTTCTGGACCATCAAGATTGAACTTTTTCTCATCAGAAAAAATAACTTTTAAAAGAAATTTATGTTTAAACAGTCCTACCATCAACAGCGACTATTGACTATCTTTAGAATATTACTTTAGTTAGTCTCTTTACAGGAAGAAGAAGAAGAAACATTTTTATTGAAAAATTTTACGGACACAAGGGATACACCAGACTGCCGCAGTTGAGTGAGATTACGATGCATAGCTTGATGCTAAGGCAGTGAGTTCAAATCACAGTACGACACCAAAAAATAAAAAGTTTTTCATATAGAGCAAAATTAACAATATAAAATACTTTGTTCAATTGACACATAAATTAACCACTGACGAGTCCCAGGAGGGGGACGAAACTGCGGCAGTCTGGTGTATCCCTTGTGTCCGTAAAATTTTTCAATAAAAATGTTTTCTTCTTCCTGTAAAGAGACTAACTAAAAAAATAAATGTTTATTTTTTTTTTCTACCATGTGGTTAATTTTTAGTACAATTGTTAGTCATTTTTCGAACATTAAAAAAACAAATGACAATGTTAGTTGAATTTACTGTAATGTAAGTCGTCCTTTCCTTAAATTAAACTTCATTTGTTTTCAACTACATTTCCAGTGGGGTTTACCCACATAGTATTCTAAGTGTAATAATATTGGTACAGACATCAGCATTTGGCCAGTATGTAAGTCTCTGGGAATGCTTTAAGACCCCACTTATGATTGATTTGGACACATTTACTTTACATTAATCGATTATATGATTGAGATTATTCGTTGTGTAGCTGGCACAGTTGATTATTTTTCAGTTTGGTTTTTTTTTTGGGTAGCCTGTTTTATTTTTACCATAAGCACTCGGATTATTTTGCAAAATTTGTTCCAACCACATGTGAACTTTTTATTTTTCTAGCAATTTCCTTTTAAATATGCTGAAATTTTCGCCTTTTCAAAATCACTTAGATATGAACCAACCGGAAATTTATTGCAAATTGATTAAAATTGCATAATAAACAAAAATAAATCTTTAATTTTCTTTATTTGCTATTCTTCTTTGCTTACCGTTATATGTAATTATAGTTATAAAACGCTAATAAAATATTATTACACAATGTTTCTCTGAATTGAAATAAATCAATTAAGTAATCTCTTAACTTTTACACAAATTAGTTATCAAAAAAAGTTACACGATAAGAGATCAGTTATCTTAAAAACATTTATGTCTTAAAAATTTTTTTGTACTCTTAGAAAAACAAGCAAAAATCATGTGTAATTATAGTTATGCAACGCAGTGTATGTTATATGAAAGTTTTCAATACTTCTTAGAATAGGTGGTTTGTAAAGTTGCATATATTTGTTGCAGTTTTATCACTGCAATATATTCTTGTATATATCTTCTCTCATAGAAATAAACCAACTTTTATATTGAGTTTATTTTGTCTGTTGTGTATAATGGGTCGGTTTGAGTTAATCCAATTATCTTTTTCTATAGCAGACAACGGAAGATTTGGGTGATACCAATGAAACAATTGTATTGTCTATTAAGAAAATGATCAAACTTTTTGATAAGCAGCAAATCATATTAGATTTTTAGACTTTTTGGACCTGAGGTGGAACAATATTCTACTTAAATATATGAAAACATAGAAAGTCAAAAAAAAAAAAAAACAATTTTTGTATTTTTATTACAAAAATTAAATATAATTTATTCAAAAATATAATAATAGAACTTTCTTCATCTAAACAAATATTTTATTATTGAAAACATTCGCAGTTTTTGGAGAAAACATCAGAGCTCATAAACGTGAGCTTGGGTATCAAAGGGTTAAATTATAATGAAAATTATAAAAAAGTTTTAATTGGTATTATTTGTTTAAATGTTATCACTACATAATTTACACATTCTTATTAAAACTTCAACCTTACCAGACAAAGTTTTAGAAAATTTTATAAATTTTGTATTATTTGGATGTTGAAAACTTTGTTCAGAAATCCTAAACATTAAAAATATACTTATTATATTAAATTTTTTTTTTTCAGTGTATTGGGCATTATAAGAATCTGTTTATGTCATAACTTTATGATGTTAACAAAAATGTCAATTTCCGTCTTAATCATCAAATTTTATATTGATTTTAATTTTTGTTGATTTATGGTTTCATGATTATGGACGAGTATCATCAAGACATAAATTTTAATGGCATTTTTGTGTTTTATTAAAACAAAAACAGAAACAACAACAAAATTATGTATTGATATTTGATATATCAATTATAAATTTAAATGGAAATTAAATATTGATATAAATACATAATAAACTATGTTCTGAAATAATATATTTATGCTTGCAAATAAACTATACAGTGGTGAATCCGTAGATTTTAATGACACTTGGATATGTTGTTGTTGAGGTCAACACAACAGCAATTGTAGTCAAAAGAACAAAGAATGGACGACTAACATTTCATTAAATTTAACTAAGATTTGTCATCTGTTTTTACTGTTCAAAAAATTACTAACAGTTGTAGTAAAAATAAACCACATATCGTTCATTTTCTTCAAGACTGTCATAAGTCAAAATATCAGATTTTTAAGTTAATCATGCAGATTTATTAGTTATATCATGTTATATATTGTGTAAAAATTTAACTTTAATATCTTGTATACTTTTTGAGATAGAGGATAATATATTTTATTTATTCTTTAAAGTGGGTGTAAAGAGTCTGTACTTCATAGAGAAACTATGACTACCCACGGGTCTCTCGATAATTAGCGAATACGCCCACAACTCTCACTAAGATAAAAATACATTAAAAACCCCCTATTTATAAAAAACGTTACCAACAAAATTGAAAAAGGGTTGAGCGAAACTTGGATATGTTGTTGTTGAGGTCAACACAACAGCAATTGTAGTCAAAAGAACAAAGAAAGGACGACTAATATTTCATTAAATTCAACTCACATTTGTCATTTGTTTTTACTGTTCAAAAAATTACTAACAGTTGTAGTAAAAATTAACCACATATCGTTCATTTACTTCAAGACTGTCATAAGTCAAAAAATGAGATTTTTGAGTTAATCATGCAAATTTATTAGTTGTATCATGCTTTATATTGTGTAAAAATGTCATATTAATAACATGTATACTTTTCGAGATAGAGGATAATATATTTTATTTTTTCTTTAAAGAGGGTGTAAAGAGTGTGTACTTCATAGAGAAACTATGACTACCCACGGGTCTCTCGATAATTAGCGAAGTCGCACACAACTCTCACTAAGATAAAAATACATTAAAACCCTCTATTTATTAAAAACGTGTCCAAATAAATAGAGAAAGGGTTGAGCGAGGCAGTTATGGATTGAAAACGTTAAACTCGTTTACTTCAAAATCATGTTTTTTGAGTTATGTCAGTCTTGCAGTAAATGAGCGATATATTGGTAAAAAATAAACAAACATCTATTTTTTAAATAACAAAAAACAACTGTAAAAAGTTAATGTAAAATCATTAAACAGTCATTTGATGTGGTTTGTTTTTTTTAATTGACTGACATTTACATTAAAAATAAAAAAACTTTATTACAAACCAATCAACTAAAATTTTTTAAAGCAGAAGTTCCCTGAGTGTATTTTTTTTTTGAAGTGCTCAATCGCACGTTTAGGGGTTAAAGAGGGAGGTCAAAAATTACAACATTTTCGTATGAACACATCTTTCAAATTTAAGAAATTCAAACGCTGTATTAAAGTACTTGAGAAAACAATAATTTTGATATTGCATATGATATGCTCCCAGGGTTGCCACTTATTTGAAATATTTAAAATATAGTTTATAAAAGCTGTTCGGAAAAAATCGTGTTAAAGCTGAAATTGAAAAAAGCCCAGACACCCCCTCGGTAAAACTATTGGGTGTAGAAATTAAAAATGCGGGATTCAGAACAGATGGTGTATCATTTACACTGGGTTTGTGCCATTTTGGTGGGAAAAAATCTGTAATTTATTATCACTTAGCCATTGAACGAAATAGTGTAAACAACAGTTTTTTTTTTTCTTGCCAAAACATTAATTTAAACAAAAGTGCAGCTGAAGCACATCGTTTGCTCAACGAATCTTATCCTGAATATGATCCAACGATTTGAACCTGCGAGAGGTGGTTTGTGCTGTTCAGAAGTGGTGACTTTGACACCTTTTTGGCTGACCTGGGCGTTTTTTTTTGTTTGGCTGACTTGGAGAGATATTCTTTACGAAAGCGTTCAAAGCGATACCTAATTGGCTATCGTTTGATGATGTTACTTACAAACATTATTTAAAATTTTTATGTAATATTGTCGTAATTT